>JAEQBH010000071.1:0-722215 GCA_016808115.1 Tetrastigma voinierianum | reverse complement strand
TCCCATATGCGTGTTTGCTCAGTATTAATCTCCACTTCACGTAAGCATATTACCACCTTCAGATCAAATAGTTCTTTCAAAGCCAGAATAATCAAGTCGGGCACTGGGTAGATAAAGGGGACAATTTTGTGCTCACTTACCCGCATTCTGACAACTTACACTTTTGCCTTTTGATATATCCTTGATTTCTCTTGATTGTGATTCAACCTTCCACAAGTTTAGTGCATCTCTTGCATATTCTTCACTTGGTATATTTTTCCTTTTCATTGTTCATACCTAAGATAACTTTTCCTCCTTATTTTAGAAGCTTTTTCACTTTCTTCATTTCATAAAGTTTCTAGAATGGTGCAATATTGGTCTTTGCTTTCTACCACCCTAATGAACTTTGGGTTAGTAACCCTTATACCAGCCAGTATTAGGGTACTAGGTGTTAAACACCCTAAGAACTTAATTATTCAAGGGAGGAAGGCTACATGACCAACTCATTCCTCTTTATGTTTTCACAGCTTCTTTCATCACTTTTTTTATCTCTTATATCTCTATGCACTTTTCTTTCTCAACCCACTTTCTCCTTTTCTACATCTTAAGATGATATTCCCCCAAACTTGTCCCTTTCTATCATTAATGTCTTTGCCTTGCACCCAGGCAACAAGGTTTCTCATCGAGATTGATGTATAAGGGATTGGCCTATTGCTGGTTGATAATGATATTTGGCTTTAGGCTCAAAGAAGGAACTAGTGTATATGCCATATATTATCATAGGTAGGCTTGGAAGGCTCAAACTTTCAAGGATGGCCTAAATCATTTCCTGTTAGTGGTATTGCCTAGGATTTTGCCTTGACTAATAATCTAACAAGTTCTAGGACATTGGAGAGTCTACTATGATGGATCCTAGAAGATGTTCTTAATCTTGGCACAATTCTTTCCAGAGTTACTATTGACCATGTGCAAAGTTATCAGGATTTTATGATCAAACCGTTTACATCAAATGTAATTATAAGTTTTATCTGCTCCATCAATTTAGTAAAACCTTCCTTATTCTCAAGTTCAACACATTTATTCAAAATATTACAACTATCCATTTCATTCATTTCATCCTACCCCAATGCATCTATCAATGGTTTGTTTGGTTTAAGATTTGTTGTTGTGATTACGTAAAAGTGTGTGTCGCGACATTTTTGAAATTGCATCTTTCTCTGCTTTTCTCTCTCATGACATGTAAGGCAAAGTGCATCCATCATCGTCAACATACTTAGAAAAACTTATTTAAATAATCAAAGAACCTCAATTCAAGTATGAACACTTGTTTCATTTCTAATTCAATATGATTTGCCCTGTATATTCGTAATATATTTTTACCTCAACAAAGCTAATATTTCCTTTCTAATTTTTAAAATAAACACATTCTCTCAATCTTCACTATGCATTATCATTAAAACAAGTTGAGGGAATTGAATTAATCCTCATCAGAGTCATTTTCTACATATTTCTTTGAGACAAAGGTGCTTCTTAATAAAAATTTGAATTTAGCTTTTACTGTCTCGAAAAATCAACAACAACCGAAAATAAAACTACTAATAGATTTTAAACTAAAACATCAACCTCTCACAAGATTTCAACTGAATTAATCAAACCATTAAAACTTCTAAAATTAAAAATCCTCGCTTTGGGTTGCCTCCCAAGAAGTCGTCGCTTAATGTCCTACTAGACATATGTCGCCGATGACTCTTTCATCATCTCTTTGTTCTCAGTCGAGCTGTTATTCTTCCTTTTAATTAATTTCCCAATGCATACTTTGTCCTACATCTTCTTGTTTCCTTTGCAATTCATCATTACCTCTCAATGCGCAGGTGTGAGATCTTTGGATTTATCTCAAGACTACTAGGAAATGCAACAGATCGGGTTTTTGCAAAGGATAGCCAACTCCGCCCATCGCCCCAAGTCCCTCACTAAAGCATTAGTTTTGTCCTGAACACAACTTGTGTTTGCTTGAAATTCTCAAGTCAAAATCTCTTTTCTCATGCATATTCAAAATTCTTTGTTTTCCCTATGAACTCCGTAGTATCCGATCTTCAAAAAGATTGAGTCCTTTTCTAACCCCGACATTCTCCTTCTATCATTCCTATGTCGCATCGTTGTTACCGCCGGAACCTGCCGAGCACAAGCCCGATGGTAATTCCGTCTGTGTCCGGGCCCATCGTACTCCTCCACCATATGAAATGCTTTCATGGTTCCTTAGTGCTGGTATATAGTGTCGTAGGTCAAGCCAGCTTAAAGGTGTAGCCTTCCCGCTTGCATGGAGGTACTATGCCTCAACTTGATAGGCTCTTCTTTGCCATGTCCTCGACTATTTCATTCCTTCTTATCAAGCCCCACTTAATGTGCAGCATGCATTATTTTCTCATTGTTCCTCAGTTTGTTCATAATTGCATCCAGCTTTGCTTTTATGGCTGTCATTCTATCTAGTCCAATAAGACCACCTCCCTTCAATCTGCTACTACTCCCTGAAGCTTCAGATGGAGCCTTATAGTTGCATTTGGCAAGGTCTTCAATCAGTTGCCTTGCCTCCTCCACATTTCTTCTTTTAAAAGCTCTACAACAGGATGCATCAATTATACCCTTTGAGGTATAATTCATAGCATGGTAGAAAATATCCATCTGAGTGGTCAGATCTATCCCATGCATAGGGCATCTTTTTAACAAATGCCTCTCGAATCTCCTCCCATGCATTGCAGACTCCTATTCCTCCTCCCTACTTAAAGACAATTATTTCTCATCTTCTCTCAACAGTTAGAGCTGGAGGAAAAAATCTGCTTATATAGGCCTCCACAAACTCTTCCTAAGTGTTCACTGATCCCACTGGCAATGAATCAAACCATGTTGCTACCACATCTCTCAATGAAATGGGGAAGAGCTACAGCTTGATTACTTATAGTCTCACCCCATTCAACTTGACTGTGTCAGCCATCCTCATGAATTTCCCCATATGTTCATTGGGATCTTCAGAGGGGTGACCTTTGAATTGGTGTTGATGCATCATAGTAATAAATGCCGCTTCACCAAAATCGGGCCTTTATGGCGTGTTAATCTTTACCGCAGTATACTTCTTGAATAATAGGCCTCCAAAAGTCCTCCATAGTAATAGGCCTCTGAGTTCTCTCTGCTTCTTCTTCTTCTTCTGGAATAACCTGTAATCTTTCTCTTTGATTTGTCATACTTTTGGATTTTGCAACTGTGATCTTCCTCAGATTTTGCAGTGTTCTCTCAATTTCAGTCTCTAGAGGCAACATATTTGAGCTTCATTTTCATGCATTTAAAATCTTCCCCGAAATAGAAACACACACTAAGATCAAATGAATTCTGTGGGATACAGTTATATCCATTAAGCTCATAGAAAATGTCAAGAGTTTCTTGGGCCATCGCTATTAAAACTGCTTTTGGTGATTTTCCAAAATAAATATCAAAAGAAAATGTCCACACTCAGAATCCTTTTGTTGAATATTATCTTAAATTTATCATTTCTATCCCTAGCAACGTCGCCAAAAACTTGTTAAGACCAAATGATATATACAAATTTATGACACTACTACCAAAGGACTATTACCTAATCCCTGACAACGACATCAAAAACTTGTTAAGACCTAACTATATGATGTGATCAGTATATGCCAATCTTCTGGTACTACTACACAAGAACTTTTCAATCCATGGTAACAACGTCAAAAACTTGTCAAGACCATTTTTCATGTGTAAGGAAAATACGGAATCGTTCTTCTTGAAAAATGACTCATTTAAAACTCAGGTTTCGTGGTCTGTGATTACCGTAAAGTGCAATGTGTCTACAAGTAATAAAAGGGGATATTTAAAGTCCAGATATCGTTCACACGAGGAAAGATGATAAATTAAAAACTAACTTCTCCAACTACTCAAGATCATTACTATTTGAACTCCACTGATATGATGATAAGAAGACTAAAATGTAGACTTAGACTGAAATCTTAAATGTACAAAAGTAAAGTTTAATAAAATTGGGGTTGAGGATTCACCGAGTGAGGCAAGACTGGACATGGATCAATTAATAATAATCAATTTCTGCATCGTTTCGATTCATAGCTCAACCATCAATTGGAAAACCGAGTTTGTCAAAGATGCAAGGTAAGATAGCCTGATTTCTCCTTAACCATACTTTTTTACACCGATTAAAGGTTCATATTCATTTCGAGACATGATTATAATCGCTATTTGTAATACATAACCCTCTTTTCTAAGATTTAAGTATTTTTCCTTTCAGCATTTCCATACCGATCTAGACTAAAGAATTCTCGCCTCTTACAGACAGATATCACAAAGCCTCTCCAATTTGATTGACACCTCATCCTACACTTCTGATGTAAATTTCCATCTCATTGATTAGATCTCAGCTAACACGGGATCAGAATCAATTCATCAAAAAGAGGAGAGACCTTTGAGTGATTAAACAAATACTTCATTCAACCTATCTCAACTTATAAGTAAGTTGGTGATCTATTTGAGTAATCCTTCAAAGTTCATTAGTTCCATAGTATTAGTCTACCATACCCATGGCAAGAACCGTCCACATCTCGTGGATTCTCCATCTCTCGTGTCACTCGTGAGGACCTCCTTAGAAATCGAGTGAGATAAGACTCGTATTAGGTACACCTGCAGACAAGATCGAGAACAAGTAAATTTATAAACAATACCAATCAAATAAATTCAAGAATTCTAATTAAAGCTTTTTTCCACCTTTTGCAGAAGAATGACTATCATCAATGACCCATTTCAAAGGAGCTCAACTTTCAAAATTGGTTTACTCCATACGCTGATCAACTGCTGTGAAAATTCCACCCAAATCTTAACGAACTAAAATAAATGAACCCTAGAAACCTTCCAGCATCCATTTAAATCAAACAGTAATTGAAAAGAATAATTTATAAAGAAAAACCAGCTTGAAGCTACACTTCAATATAATTCCCAAATCCAAAATATTACAGGAAAACTAACAAAATAAAACTATACTAAGCTAAATCTACTAAAATGGAAAAAATCAGACAAGAGTCTTCAACCAATTTTAAAATCCTAGAGCCGAAAGCCGCCTCACAAAGGCCCTATGTGTCTATTTATAGATTCTTCCAATGTTGGGCCACACTTCACACTGTACTGTGGATCCCCATAAAGTTTGGCCCAATTGGTCAGCTTGTTTAAGACATGTGGCCTCATGTCACACCTAGCTTTGGCAAGTTACCGGCCTCTCATAGCTTGTAATCTTCTCTGTCAAGAATCTCATTTGAGTTCCTGGTCACGATAGATTTTGATACCAAGCCGCGATGTAATTGTGGTGTAGCAGTCTTAATTGTATCGCAACATGATTGCTTTGTGTCATTACATAAAACTGCTTGGCACCGCTTCTTATGTCCTTACGCCTTCCGATAATCGGTCACATACATAATTTCGCTGTCCCAACAAACATTTTCCTCTTTGTCCTGGCTCACTGTCGACCGATTTTTCTCTGCAGGTTATAAAAATATCTCTTTATTCCTAATCGCTTCGTCATGATTAAAACCTTACGGTCGCGATAGAGAAATCCTTCTTTTAGTCGCTTGTCGAAATATTGTCGCGCATAAAATCCTTGTCGCGACATAGTCAGCTTTCTGGCTCACCCCGCCGGGGCTGTCAGACCAATTTCAGGCTTGTATTGCACATAATTTCATCATTTCATAGCTTTTATTGTCGCGACATAAAATTTCTATGTCGCGACCAAAATTTTGCCTTTAATGTTGTAAACTCATAATGTTATTACGACAGAAAACCCTTCTTGAGCTGGCTTGGTTATGATAACTTTGTCGCAAAATAAAAACACTTGTCTTAGCTGACTTGTGTTACCTTTTTGATATTTTATGTCGCGACAGAATTGTCTCTTGTCACGACAGAGTTCATCCATTAGTCTTCGGCCTTATGTCGCATAGACATTATGTCGCAACACAATTCCTTCACCATTTACCTTAAGTATGTCGCGACAGATTTCAGGGTTGTGGCAACAGCTTTCTTCAAAATCTTCTTCAAGTTCTGTCATGACGGAAAGCTTTATGGTCGCAACCTCGAAAGCTCTTTTCACTTTGAGTTCTCACTCAGTTCGGCCGTGACATAGTTTTTCGCTCTCGTTTGCATTATATTCACATATATAGGTTGCGACCAAAACTGTTGCTTTTTCAGATCTTGTCTTTACTACGAGATTCATTCACATCAAAACACAAAAATGATGAATATCTATATTTATAAAATAGATCTTAAACTGTTAAAAACATGCCAGAAAAATGGATTAAAAATAAATGAGTTTTAGACTCATCAATATGCATATTTGTTAAATGATCAACTCTCCTAAAAGCTTGTAGGATTTGGGTTTACTATGAATATCATGCTTCAAGAGCCTCACGCAGATACGTCCCATACTCCGCAGCACGCGAGAGTCGAGTCCATTATAATTTTTCAAATAAAGATGGGGATTAAATTGCAAGGAGAGGGTTCAACCCGTGAGCCTCGCTAAACCAGTTTCCTGACACGATAAGCAATGACCAACTCCTAAAAGCCTGCTTCAGAGGATTTGGGTTTAATATGAATATCATGCTTCAACAATATTGTATTAAGAAGAGTTCAAAGCAATAACAATAAGAGAATCAGGCAAAGAGCCAGTTGCCCTAGCAAGTGAATGGGCATCATGGTTCACTGACCTCTTAACGAAAACAAGAGAGCAATCTTGTATATCTTTCCAACAAAGTTAACAATTTTCTACTATTAACCTAGCATATGACCGAAATCACTTTGTCAATTACCCGCAAAGACTAATGGGGAGCATAATCAACCCAATGACCACCCGTGGGCGCCGTGTCTTCAACCAAATTTAGAGCCTTCGACATCCCAAGGCCTCCCACAGAAAGGATCCTTCATGCCAACACTTGTTCGCAAATTCTAGTGCCAACTTCAATTTTCTATTGCAGTGATAAAAGTTCGCTTTCAATAAATTTCTGGCCATGGAAAATAGAGGCATCAACATTACATTCGTAAAGCTCTGGAGCGTAGGAGACCATACGTTGCGCGACCGTATTAGTACGGGGTGGGGCCATCTCGAAACGCATTGAGCTTCTGCCATTGTAAGAAGACTCGAGAAGCTAAGAAGACTACCCGATGAGCGACTTTCTTTTCGACGCCCATACCTTGTCATTTCGCATTCCCCGCATCGCCTAAAGATGTCATGGCTATTTTTCCTATTAACTCCATAGCCTTGCGACTACAATCGACTCCACCATTCAAAGGAAGCAAGAGACCGGCCGTGAGATGGTAACTAGCAGAGAATCACAAGAGAAGAAAGCGGGCATGACATTAGTGCACGGAGAGTGTCTTCCATGGCTAACTGGCAAAGATGTAAGGCTATTACTACTAGAATCACTCTGTCCACGCATTTGCATGGAAGGGAGTGGTGTTTGAGCAGTTCCTCCACAAGAAGTTCTTCACCTTGGTCGGTATCCGTAGTCAAATTTTATGTAAAGATGCCATCGGAGGTGGGTCAGTTGGTCGTTTCGAGACCCGAGAGGACCTTAATAACCTAATTTCATTGTATATGCCCCTTATTCGCTCATACTTCCATGCCCATTTATCCCGACATTTCCTCGACACTAATGGGAACCTCGAAGGATCAACCTCATATCCCTGAAACAACTCATTTAGTTTGCCCAAGTCCCAAGTGCACTCCATCTTCATTCCTAAGAAATGAGACTTTGGGCGATCTCAAAACCTATCGGGAGAGGCGTTTCCACACATGGGTGTGTCGATCCGAGAGCCACGTATCCCTATATCTCGTGACACACCGTGCTCCTAAGCCCACCATCTAGTTAACCCGCCTTCATGAGATGTCAGCGCCCATTATACTCCTCGCCATACTAAACTCGGATTAGCCTTGATTTTACCAGAGAGCGGTTGCATTTCGATAATATTTGCCTTATAGATCCTTGCTACCAAGTGAGGTCGGATAGCTCAAGAATCTCCAAACTTGCTTCACTGGGTATGGCAAAGGTTGTACTACAAAATTTTTACGAAAAGATCACCCCATCTTCCTTTTATGTTTACATAGTTTGTCCTCGTGTGGTCCAACATATCTTCTTTTTTTCCTTGCCTCTTCCCACCAATATGAGTTCATCATGCGTTTTAGTTCTTCACATAAGGAGAGTGTTGGGACTTTGAAGGTCAGATCCCCTGAACGTCAAATTGTAAGGGTCTTGATCGTCATATTCTCGAGTATCGCCAATGAATGTGAACTCGCAGAAGGATGTTTCTACAATGCGGCCTGGCTTACCTCTCTGATTATTAAGTCAGCAAAAAGTGCGGAGAGGGAGAAAAGAATAGGAGTAGTTAGAATTGCTTACCTTTCCCAATGGGGGGCCTTTTCAACTTATAGGGTTCAGTTCACCAAGTCCCCTCCTTCCTTCTTGGGGTAGGATTTTATCTCCTCCTCATTTAAGGGAGGAAATCTTCTTTTCCTTATCGACGACTAGTTCTTCCTTATCGAGGATTATTTTTCCCTTTTCCAGGATTATCTCTCCGAGGAGTAAGGGATTCAGAAACTGGAAAATTCACTGGAGCACACGCTCTTACAACGTACGAACTCTCACTGGGCTGACATTTTGGTCGGGTGGAGATATGCTTTATTTACACTTAAGCTCGGACCGGGGGCCTCCCCGTCCATGTCGGCCTATAGCCTAGGCTATAATTTGTAATCGGCCCTTACTCCCTAAGACAAAGGAGAAAGGGGTCGCCTTTGGTTAAGGGCCCACAGGCGAAATCCTCGGCTCTCCAAGGCTTTCTTCAATATGAACCAGCCTTTACGCTCGAGTTTGTCTCCATTCCCGTTTGGCACATCTTTCACTTCCTTGCCAGTGTATCGACATACCTATCTTCCGATGATTTATGATAGTCGAGACGAGGCTCCGCTTAGTCAACTAGATGGAGAAGGCGAGGCTTGATCGCATCCGCCGGCTGCTGGAGATCACAAAGAGGGAGCGCCATCATGAGCTCCTTCCATATGCAAAGAACCCACATGATTTGGGCGCCAGTCCTTTCCCCTACATAGTGCATGTTCTTCCTTATCCTTTGCACAACGAGGTCGTCAAGGGCGAGCATTTTGTTCTTGCTGACCTTCCGGTTGCCAGCCGAGGCTCTACCCATGCAGCAGGCACCAAGCCCCCTTGTCTAAATTCAGATTATCAACATTTGCCCTTCAGACTCCCAAGCCCGCCCTGGCGCGACAAAGTTAAGAAGTCTCGAAAGCAGAGAAGGTCACAAACAAGGACTAGAAGGGTTTGTGGACTAGACAAATCTAACAGTTAGCCAATTGGCCGAAGAGAAAGAGGCTGAAATGTTTAGCCTAATCGCTGGATTTGCTATGCAGATAGTACAAGCGAAGCCGCCACCGCCAAGAAGGGATCTCATACCCGGCCTCGAGGTTCCCGTGACAAACGCCAGCCGCCCAGATCCGATGAGGAGTTCTAAGCCGATCCGCGATGATTGCCGGGACTTCGCCAACGAACCCCAGGCCCCATTTATTATCGGGGGTGCAAACTTAGATGCCTTATGCAACAAGGAGGATGAGATTCCGGGCCGATAATTTTCCTTGTCGGGTGATGTGTTACCGAGGCTTCACTGCTGAAGCTGATTCATGGCCGTTACTCCAGCCAAACGGGCCTGCTTTTACCGATAAGGCCTCGGCTCGATAGTCGGGTGCTTAGTTTGTACGCCGAAATAATGGAGGGGCTGTGCCTATGAGGATGCTACCGGTTTCGATCAAGAAATCAAGCTGGGCACTCATTAACTACTGAGGCCCTTTATTGGGCGGACTATCTGGCCGTGAACATGTTCAATCTTTACCCTCACAGCCTTCTACGCATCGATCAAGTGGCTCATGAGGAGTGAATACTTATCCCCCTTCCCGCTCGACTGATAAGAGGTCCTACCAAGGCAGAGTAGGACTCGATGTATACGCATAGTAATGAGACTCGAATCGGGTATGGCTAAACCTCTAATGTTTAATCGTTTGTTACGACGCCTCCAAGCAAATTCACACCCTTTGAAGAGTCCTCTAGGCAAGGCCTAGTCTCAAATCTTACATTAGGAATGGAAGGCCAAGGAGGGGTCCGAGAAGACAGCGAGTGCGGAAAAAGAGAGAGACGAGGCTAAGGAGGAAGCTCAAGTTGTCCAGCTAGCAGCCATCATAGCGGGTGACGTGAGGACAAAACTAAAGGGTGACCTGGCTAGGGTCAAAGATGCTCTGGCCATTGTGGAAGAAGCTAAGGTGGTAGCAGAAGAGGCCAGCGTAGGCACGAGCCCAAGGCCGCTGCATCAGAGGTCATCAAACGCCTCGTACTTCAAAGTCAGCAACCATGACAAGGTGTCTTCTCTTCCGCCCCTGCCGTATGACAAGGAGGCCATGGAAGAGAATACTAGAAGGCTCCTGGAGGTGATTCATTTATATACAGTGTTGTGTTTAAACACAACATCCGCGGAGACCGGGCCCGCAGGTCCCGAGGTATGTTCGACTACCGACCCACCCGACTCGAGCTCTTTGTGAACCCCGGCACTCCCCCGCTCAGGTGGCTTTCAAGGCCACTACGACCAAAGTTCCTTTGAACGAGGCGGACAAGGAGCCGATGGAGATTGCTGTTGTCGAGGACCATGGTAGACTTTAGTTCCTCTTTCTCCATTCTTACTTAATTACAACTTTTTATAAAGGGGCCTTGGTCAGCTATCATCATTTGTGTACTCTCCGAGCACCATTGGTGCTTTAATGAAATACACCTTTTTGTCTACTTCCACTATTGCTTATTTCTTACTGTTGATGCTCTTATAATTTCTCGTCATGAGCCATTGATTCCTTTCCTCAGGCAACCCCCTTCCCTCAATTTCTGGTTAGATTTGGCCTGGCCTAGGACACTAATACTAAGTTGAGGTTTGCGTGGTTCACCCTTTAGGCCGGCGCACAAGGTACCATCTTCGAGCCTCAAGGTCATAGCTCAAGAGGCCAAGGATCATCAGGCCTGACCATGTACTGCAAGCAGAGGTCGAGGCCCCGTCTAGTTTCTCGAAGTGTCGGCGTTTCTAGATCCACGCTTGGTCTGGGGTGCTAGTAGCCTGAAATGCGGCGTACAACCGGCCTTTGGGCCAAAAAGGCCATAGGTAAACGGAGTAGTAGGTTTAAAAACCACGGTATTCACAATGGTACTATCTTCCAAATCTCGAGTATTGAAAGCCGGATAGCTAGAAAATTGATGATGTAAAGCATGCCTAAAGGTCAAGGGTGATTAGTCATGCATGGGTAACACATTGCGCCCCACGTGTCCGTGGTGTATGATTTTATGTCAGCATTTAATGCATATGTCAGGCCACCCCCATATATAGGGGTTTGACTTTTAAGGCCGCTATCCACAAAGTCTCTTTTCACCTCAAGCCAGGATTTTTATTCCCTATTCTCAGAACTGCAGTGACAAGGGAGCCATGGAGGAAGACTGTCAGAGGGCTCTAGAGTCATCTTTCACCTATGGCTGTGGGTGCTATGTGTTCAAACACAATATCTATGGAGACTAACTAGAAGTTCCAGATTGTGCGCCTGACTCTCCGAATTTTCTTTTTCCAAAGTACGTTACGGGCCTTTTATGCCCCCCTGTTTGGGTATCCTTTGGAGACACAGCTTCCGAGGAGCATTGTAGAGAGGTGGTGGAGGAGTCTGGTAGGGTTGCCCCCCTTGGGGATTTAAATGAACATCCATAGTGTGTCCACACTTCTTCTTCCTCCTTTTTCCGTAGTGGCCTCTATATGACCACTCTTCTTCTTCCCTTTTTCAGTAGTTACCCCAATATGGCCGCTCGGACATATATCATAGTGTAACTAATGACGCCTTAGGCATGTTTATGAGATGTAATTTTTTGTAACGGGCCCAATATGGCCTCTTAGACATATATCACCATGTAACTAATTACGCCATTGGCATATTTATGAGATATAACTTTTTGTAATTCTTTGAACAAATGACCTCGACTGTATCGACGCTAGAGACACCGAGGCTAAGTTATATTCGGCTAAGTGCCCTTATTAAGCTCCAACCTCAATGCGTGAGCCAAGTGTCGTGGCTATGCTTAGGCATGCCCTAGCAGACCTACCGGGGACTATGCTTTGCCATGCACTAGTAGGCTAAGGATCATGCCCGGTATTGCGAAAGTGCTACAGCGCTCATGAAGCCTCGCATGGTCTTTGTGAGTGCCATAGTCCGGCATTTTAAAAAGCCGCATGATATCAACCATATCCGACTTTTGCGGAGTGCGCAGGCCAAGAGCCACAAAGCAGGGTTTTTTAAATTGCCGCCAGGATATTAGCCACATCTGCCTTTCATGAAAAAGCACCGAAGTAAGAGTTTACGTGAGGTCTTTTGAAAGTGTCGCAAGATAGCTTCATATTTGACTTTTGAGAGCGCACAGTTAAGAGCCACAATTTTATCTTTTGAAAGTTCTAGCAAGATATCAGCCATATCTGGACTTTTGCAAGTGCCAGCAAGCTAAGAGCCACAATATGGTCTTTTGAAAGTGCCAACAGGATATCAACCATATCTGGACTTTTGCGAGTGCCAGCAGGTTAAGAGCCACAGTCTAGTCTGAAGCAAGAAGATATTACCACTATCTCGACTTCGAGAAGAGTCAATTGCAAACGTCACAATATTTTAAAGACGGCCTTATCGACACAATACTTAAAGGAAGTTTTACCGGTAATAATTCTTTAGATGGTATTTACATTCCAGTACGAGGAGTCCCTGCCTAGCTTATTCAACGCATATTATCTCAGTCAGTCCCACTCTGACCACCGTATACGGCCCCCTTCGCCTCTGGCTTTGAACTTCTTGTCTCGCAGTTAGCCATGTTTTCAAAGACTCTTCTCAAGACCAAGTCTCCATCTTGGAATGTTCGTGGTTTTACCCGCCTGTTGTATAGGTTTTCCAGTCTTTGCTGGTGTGACATTATACGCATAGCTGTAGCTTCACGGAGCTCTGCCTCGCCATATCGTTGCCCTCGAGTAACTGGCCAAAGATTAGCCTCTTCAGAATTCCAGTCAAGTAATATCCCGATTGCTGAATTATAGCCCCATCCCGTAAGTAAGGGCTAATGGCAATATCCCGCTTGGTTTCCTACAGATCCTAGGCCCATAGACTTTCGGTCTCTCATCTACCCATTTCTCTTACCACACGCTTTTTCAAAGTCATAAGTAGAGAGTCTGGCCTGGATGATTTGCCCTAATTATCGCTTTGTGGGTATCAAGGTTAAATATAAAGTTCTGATTTTTTAGCTCATCGCAAAGTTCTCGCATACCTAACTATCAATTGTGGCCCATTGTTAGTTACTATCGATTGTGGTATTCCAAACTGGTAAACGATGTTCTTCTATACAAATTGAACAACATCTTTGTTCTTGACGGAGGTGAAAGCTTCGACTTCTACCCATTTGCTAAAATAGTCTGTTGCTACTAGTAATAGTTTCTTTTGTGTTAGGGCGGTAGGTAATGGTCTAACTATATCAATTCACCACTGGGCAAATGTGGGTCATTATGGTTGTTAGGCTCTCGAAACACACCCTTGAAATAAAATAAGGCAACGATCACACTTTCTGAATGTAAACTACTGCATCCGCCTCATAGTCGCCAAGAGGCAGCCCTCGGTATTGGCCATGTGCGCCAAAAAGTTTTGCCACCGGATGGTTTCCACATATTCCTTCGCCGGAGTCCCCGCCAATGCATACTCTTCCCGTCAAGTGGTAAGGCATTTCGAGATACGGTCGCTTAGGAGAACGCTTATAACCTAGTTTCATTCACCAGGGAAAATCGAGCTGCTTGAACCCGAATCTTGTGGGCTTCAACCTTACTATCCCGGAGTAATTTTAAAGGAAATTTTACTGGTAATACCTCTTCAGATGTGTGGCATTCCACATTCTAGGTATGGGAGCCTCGTTTAGCTTATTCAATGCGTATGATCCGGTTGCTCCCACTTGGACTACCATATATGGCCCTTCCCAGTTTGGTTGGAACTTCTTGTCTATTGGGTTAGCTATGTTTTAAAAGACTCTTCTCAAGACCAAGTCTATGTCTTGGAATGTTCGCGGTTTTACCCGCCTATTGTACAGGTTTGCCAATCTTTGTTGGTATGACACTATACGCATAGTTGTAGCTTCACGAAGCTCGTCTGCCATATCCTGGTCTTTAGTAACGGCTTTGGCATTAACCTCTTCAAGAATTCCAGTCGACCAGGCATCCAGATTTCATGGGGATCAGAGCTCTCCAACCTGGTAAGTAAGGGCGTAATGGCGATATCCTATTTTTTTTTGTCTAGTGGTCCTCATGGTCTATAGGGACTCCTAAGACTCATCTACCCATTTCCTTTGGTTTAATGCGCACGCTTTTTCAAAGTCGTTAGAGAGTTCATTGGATGTGATTCAACAACCGCCGCCGCAAGGGTACCGCGGGGTTGAATAAAAGTTCTTGATTTTTAGCTCGTCACAAAGGTTCCTGTATACCCTGCTATCAAATTGTGGCCCATTGTTAGTTACTATCGACTGTGGTATTCTAAACAGGCAAACGATTTTCTTCCATACAAATTTAACCACATCTTTGTCCTTGATGGAGGCGAAAGCTTTAGCTTCTACCCATTTGCTGAAATAGTATGTCGCTACCAATAATAGCTTCTTTTGTGCTGAGCGATAGGTAATGGTCCAACTATATCAATTCCCCATTGGGCGAAAGGCCAGGGCTCAAGCGGCTGTTAGGTTCGAGCATGTGCACCTCGAAATGGGGGCTTCACTGCTGGCAACGATCACGCTCGACGGTGACACATCCGCCCTCATACCCTGGTATGGGCCCCGCGCCCAAAGTTCCTGCCTCCTGGGATGGTTTCCGCATATTCTTTCATGGAGTTCCACCAATGCATACTGCCCCTACTGAGTGGTGTGGCATTGAGATACGAGCCGTTTAGAGAACGTTTATACAACTACCTGTTCACCAGGGAACATCGAGACGCTTGAACCTGAATCTTTTTTCGCTTCGACTCATCCAGAATTCTCCTGCCTGTAGCAAGTTATTAGAGTCATCGAGGAGGGACATGTATCTTCTATATCGTTTACCTGGTTCAGCTTAATCGATGACTGACGGCAATGTATAGGGAGTGAGTATCGCTTCTTTCGTCAGTAGTGAGCCTCGCCATCACGCTAAGGCATCCGCCTTTTCGTTTGAACCCCTTGGGATATGCTCAAGCTTCCAAGCCGTAGCTTTCCATTCAGAGCTTAACTAGGCATACATACTTGGCCATGCACTGGTCCCGTGTTTTGTGACTGCCACTGGGTCCGACCACCGCCTGGGAGTCACTTTGTATGATGATATTTTCTAAGGATACGAAGATTGAGATGTCTATACAGGTTAGGATTGCTTCAAATTCAGCCTCATTCTTGGACGGGGGGAAGTTTAACTATATAGCCTGCTCCATCCTCTCCCCGGTTGGGGATTTAAGTTACAAGCCAACACCGACTCCTCGCGATCGCAGCCGCCATCCACACTAAGTGATCCACCACGCATGCTACCCGTGCATGCGCCCTAAGGAGTGATCTCTGCTAAAAAGTTCTCTAATATCTATTATTTTATTGCCAAGCGGGGTTTGTACTGGATACCGAACTCGCTTAGCTCAATAGCCCATCGGGCCATCCTTCCCGGCAAGTCGGGTTTATGTATGAAGCTTTGAAGGGGAAGATTGGTCAGCAAAGAATGATGATAGTGGGTGTGCTTGAAAGCAGGCTAAACTTTGTACCGCTCACTGAGCCGCCGCCTTCTCGAGACAAATATATCGAAGCCCATCTTAGATAGAGATTTTCTTACGAAGAACACTGGTCTCTATTTCCGGTTTTCATCTTCTTTGAACAAAGTCACACTACGAGAGCACTAGAAACTCCGTTAGGGTAAAGATGTAGCGCATCACCCACGTGTAATAGTCAAAACTGTGGTTCATGAGACATTTAATTGCCATGAAAGCCTGTCGCATTCCTATTCCAACCGTCCGTTTGGCCCCCTTTATAGTGGTAAAAACGACTTTAATGAAATGAGAGATGAATCGCCTAGAGCCGGCAAGATGGCTGGCCACTGCACTCCTTTTCCTGAGCAAGGAGTCTCGAGATTCCATAATAAAAAATAAATTGAATAGGATTACTAATCCCCTCTCAAGGTCACCATGAAGCCCAATAACTTGCCTGAATTGACCTCGAACGCACAAGTTAGGGGGTTGAGTTTCATACCGTACGTACACAACAGCTCAAAAGTTTCTTCCAGGTGCTTCATATGATCAAGGCGTTCTTTGGATTTGACAAGTATATCTTTGATATAGACTTCCATGGTCTTGCCCATCAATGGTCAAAATATCTTTTTCACTAGCCTCTGATAGGTCGCTCCAACGTTCTTCAAGCCAAAAGGCATTACATTGTAGCAGTATAGCCCGTGTGGTGTAATGAAGGTCGTTTTCTCCGCATCAGGTGGGTGCATAGGAATCTGGTGGTAGACGGAGAAAGCGTTTAGAAATGACAACATCTCATGCTCAATTGAGGCATCAACGATTTAATCTATTGTGGCAAGGGGAAGCTATCTTTCGGACATGCTTCGTTGAGGTTCGTGTAGTCCACGCATACTCTCCACTTATCGCCCTTCTTTGGGACCACCACCATCAAGTGCTTCATTCAAAGATACTTTACCCTTTCGATGAAACCCGCTCAAAAGATTGTCTACCCATATCGGTCAATCCGATGTGGCGATCCAGAAACACCTTACTGGCCTCACAAGTTTTACCGAGGGGATAACATTCAATTTGTAAGAGGACAAAGATCTCGTCAACCCGGCCATATCGGAAAGGGGATTTCAAAGTAACACGTCTATGTTTCGCAATAATACTCGTTGTAGTTACAATAATACGCTTTGTAGCTTCATCGAGTGTAGTTAGGTCCGACCTACTATCACATTGTAAGGCCCTAAGTCTTCGACGACTGAGAACAAAACCCGGGTGACTGTCCCGCCGGTGATAAGGAGAAAGTGATGTCTCCTGCTGTCGTGGCCGCTGCATTGTTGAAACCAAATAGTATCTCGCCTTTTCTCCCGAGTTTAGCATTCTTAAGTGAAAGTTTCATCCGGGTCAAGGCATGGTCGTAAATGTCTATCATACCGCAGATCTACCAAAGACTGCGCGTAAAATCAAAACGACTACTACATATAGGTGAGTACAAGTGATCATAACACATGACCCTATTCTAAGCGATCGGAGGAAGGATATGGGGTTGTTCATCGGTTGCCTTTCACCCGCTGCTCCCGTAGATAACATTTACACTCCGGCTCGACCGCGGGCTACCTTAAGAGCTTCCTATCGCACTTCGATCGGGATACCGGTTGTCGACGGCCCCACATATAGTTTATGGTCGGTCCGTTTCTAATCTAAAGGGCCATTAACCGGTGTACCATATCCACGGTGGCCTAGATTATGCTCCGTGGTCAACTTCTCTGACATACCTTCTGAGGTGCCCTACTTTGATTAATCTTTCCACTAGAAACTTCAGGCTTTGACACTTGTTGGTCTCGTGCCCATGATTTTTGTGATAATCAAACCGTACGAGTGGGTTTATCTGAGAAGGATCCATCTGGATCATTGCAGGCCACTTGAAATCTAGCAAGTCACGAATGAGAGGCAGCAGTTTTTCATATGTGATGTTTAGGGGGGTGAATTGTGGGGGTTCCCTCTTTTCTGTGACTAGTCACGGGATCATTTTCGGTTTTTGCTCTGACCTTCCCTGGGCTCAGCGCTCTTCCCTCCTACTGCTGCCTACCACTGGCTGCGGATCATGACAACTTTATGTTGTCAAGGCCGGGATGTCATATTCCTCCAAATTTCGAGTACCCATATGTCATCGTATAATTCTTCCACTGCTGCCATGGGTCTAAAGACAGTGAGTGGGAAGAAAGGAGTGGATGGCCTGAAGCTTCTCCCTGTTAAGGATTTGTATCAATGCTATACAAGCCTCACCAGCTGATTTAGCTTTACCCAAACCTCCTTGCAGTCCGTATGGATTCCTCTTCCTGCTTTATAATAGTATGCAAAGAGATAATGTTCCTCTTCTATCGTATCGACCACAGATACTAAGAGATGAATGCAATCTAAAGCTCATTGAACGAGTATATCAATTACGGGGAGTCATTAGGAACCAAAGCACAAGAGCCCCGGCGCACTAGCTAGGAATACTTTGCACAATAGACGGCCATCACGCAGATTCGCTCATTGCCCGGTTATAATGGAGCACGTGATCATAAGGGTCATTAGAGCCATCGAACATGGTAAAGTCGGCATGACAAACCCTTAGGGTGGCTTCAGAATGAATAAATGCTGCCTCTAGGGGTAAAGAGAGCATGTCATCTGGGCTCCCTGGTCGTATATTATAGTTGGGTGATAGAATTGGCTCTTATAATCGAAGGTATCATAGCAAACCAAGTAACACTAACGTGTTTCAAGCGGGCTTCATACCGGTTTCGCTCTTATCGCCTTGCTCCCTAGCTTAGCTGGAAGCGCCACTCGACGACATCGAGGCATGTGCGAGTGCTTCCTTCAGTGGATTCACCCTCAGGCCGCCTCAGCGTTCCTTCCCACAGAAGACTCGTGGATAGGGACCTCTCGGAAGACAATTCATCATCTGTTAGGGCGTCACCGTCTCCCAGAATAACGGTTATTTTCTTTATCATCATCGGAGGTTTAGCACGATCACCTCTCACTTCCACATCCTTTCCAAGTTCGAGGCCTTTTTTCTACCCTGACCAGACCAATCATTCTCGTTGTACATTTAGCGAGCTTGTAACTCTTGCATCTATCTCGCCTACTCCTCCTGCTTCCTCTCCTTCTCTTGACGCCAATGGAGGAACTGATCTTCAGGTGTTTAATGCATCGAATTGTTCGACATTGAGACTACTTCGGGTAGAGCGGATGTGGAAAGTGGAGTCGAAAGAATTCTAAGTAACTGGGGCTACTTAGAGAATCGCGAAATCCAAGCCCTTTCTGTACTCATTGTCGAGACTTTTATTTGCTTCCCACAAACGGCGCCTAATTGTTGGGACTTCGATCGCCAAACCCTTGAACGTCAAATTGTAGGGTGTTAATCACAAATTCCCGAGCATCAATAAAGACAATGTGAACCTCCGGCAGTGCGGCATTTTTGGCGACAGCTGGGCCGGCTGCCTCTCCTCGACATTGCCGAAAAAAAGTGTGGAGGGAGGAGAAGAGAATAGAGTATTTAGAATTGCTTACCTTCCTGCTAGATCTTTCCGATTTATAAGGTTCCTGTTTCACCAAATCCTTCATTTCTTCCTAGGATTTTATTCTCCCTGCTAAGGAAAGAAATCTTCTTTTCCTTATCGACGACTAGTTCTTCCTTATCGGGGATTATTTTTCCCTTTTCCAGGATTATCTCTCCAAGGAGTGAGGGATTTGAAAGCTAGAAAATTCACTAATAATATCGCTTTATGGATTTTCCAAGATTCAGGTGCTTATTCGAAACATACTTTCCATATGAGATAGAATTCCCATGTGGGGTAGAATGGCCAGCTGGTGGACTTGAAGTCCTAGGCGGGCTGCCTCAAGCAAGCCTAGGAAGACTTTGTCCTTGCTTTCCTGGATGGCCTCTATAGACTCTCCCTTCTAAGAAATGTCCTCTTGGTCTTGGTGAGGCGAATGGAATCAGGTCGTTTCACAACACAGGCCTAACTGGACCCGAGCCCATCAAGTACCGAATCCCAGATATCATGGTACTCATACAGAGGGAGGGGGAGAAACACGCTCATATTGTAACACTCCAAACATTTTTTTAAATGATTTCTTTTCATGGAATTTAAGTTTTAGGTGTTTTAAGGTCCATCATGAATTTATAATAATTTTTAGGAATTATTTCTCAATTAAATGGAATTTTAGGAAAATATACCAAGTAAGGTCAAATTCTGAGCAGTTGACTGAAATAGAATTTTTAAAAATACCCAATGAATGAAATAAATTATGGAAATTTTTCTGAAGCAAATTAAGGTCCAAATATATGTTATAAAAATAAAATTAATGAAAATATATGAATAAAATAATAATAAAAATACGTGAACAGTGAACCGAGTATGGAAAAGTCAGCAGATTTTGTTGACCAAGGGCCAAAGAGACATTTTTAATAATTCCCAGGGCCTTAAAAAAATTCAAGAAAAACCGCAGGGACTTAAGTGAAATATTGAATTAATTTTTAAAAATATTAGGCCTCAGAAAATCGAGCAGAAGACAAAATAAAAAAATTGAAGAACCCTAGGTTCTCCATTCGGTGCCGAACTCATGGGGAAGGAAGAAAATTTTGTTGCAGCCAATTCCCTTTGAATCAACCTGTGATTTTTCATGGTGGGAGACTTCTGAAGGTATATTAAAGCACCATGGTTTTTAATTTTGGTTTTGCATGGTCTGTATTGGAGGAAAGGGGCTGAATTGATAAATGGTTGTTGTTTGGATGGTCAATTAGGGCTGTTTGGAATGAATTAATTGTTCTAATGTGTACAAGTAGGCTGCAATTCTCCGTATTTGAATCTATAGAATGTGACCCAAGAGGTATGAATTAGGTCTGTATGTTTAAAATTTGGGAAAATGTATTTAGAATGAATTGAGGTGGTAATTAGTGGAATTAAGGGTTGATCGATTGAATGGGGAATTTCAGTTTGAAGGTCGACTCGACAGAATCATGGCGACCTAATGGACGAATTTAGTAATAATTTGACATCATTGAAAGATATGATGTTAGTGAAATTTTTCCACGGGTTTCAGGTCTTTTCGACAACGGTAGAAAAAGATATAGGCAAAATACAAACTGATGCGCAATCTGCCAAAAAAAAAACGAGTTTAGAGATTAAACATTAGATATAAGAAATTAGTTGTGAAATTGAATATTTAAATTATAATTTTGGGTATTTAGATGTTAAAAGGCAGAATGTTGAAGGTAAGGGGAAAGTAAAGGGATTTAAAAAATTATTTAAAAGCTCAAGTTAGCGACAACAGAAACCCGTAAACGTCTAATTGAGCAGTGATAACAAGGTATACTCGTTATGATTTTGACGTTATCTTTATATTTCTTTTCTTGCATGAATATTGGTATATAGCAAACGAAGTTGGGGAAGGCTCACACGCTCGTGGTGAATAACCTAGTCGAAGTCTCGACTAATAGGGAGGTGAGTAAATTTCTATATCATCAGATTCTGCACCTTCGAAATGTATAGCTTGTTTCTACTGTTGACTTGATCGTAGTAATCGACCATGATTAAGACCCTTATTCTGAAAGCATTCATTGAATTGAATTTGTCATATGCCACAAGTCACGCAGGCCGATGAATATTCATACAGCACTATCACTAACTCTTATTGTATTTGGTGTTATCTTCTGTTGCATGCCGAGTACGGTCACCTATAACTTCTGTAATCAAGTAATGTCATCGATGGTATGAATCACGTAAAACCTAACTGATGGGGAGGTCATCAAAGTTATGTGCACATGGTACCCTTCCGTGCGCAAAGCTGCCTTCCTGTAGAGAGGTGGTAAATCCTAAGCGTAGAACCCGCAAAATTCTCGCTCTATCGATCTTTGGTTGAATGTACTATTCCGCATAAGGGTAAAAAGGAATGTACCTGATTCCCCGAATGGTAAACTATATTTACGTATTTCAAACCTCTAAATCTCATTTGATATTGTTGTTCATATTGCCGCCATTTGTTGCATAACCTATGTAATGATTGATTGATTGAGCATAACCATCCTTATGAGTCGCCTTGAGTACCTAGCCTCACAAGTATGGTGATATATTTTTACTCACAGTTATCTCACCCCGTTGATTTCTCTTTCAGGTGGTAGACAGCGAGAATCCAGCATTCGACCACTGATTCTATTTGAAACATGTAATGGATTATTATTTTGTTTATCTGGGTGAATGAGAGTCTAAGTTTTAAGGCTCCATGGTGAATTAACTTGGTTATCGGGTTAATTATTTGGTTAAATCGATAAATTTTGAATAATGAGTCGATAAATTTGCTTTCGATGAAACCTTATCGATATTTTCGATGAGACCGTTATTGGATATTGGCGATAACGCCGTGTCGCTTTTTTGTTATGGATAATCACGAGGTTCATTTTGTTATTTTATTTGAGATAATATCATGATATGAGATTTTGAGTTAATTATTAGTAGATTTTAGATTGGATATTGCGAACAATGTGATTTGTCATTGGGGTTATAGAAACGAATAGGTCTCTACAATTTTCTGGTGAGAAATTACGATCAGGCTTGCTACTGGGTTTTGGTGGCCTTGCCTACCCATTCCCTAGCGCCTGGCCACACAACCTCATAAAAGGATGTGACAAAGTTGGTATCAGAGCTGTGTTCAAAAGAACTTTTGGGATGCTGCCTGGGTAAATGATAAATGTGACACCATAAGCATGTAGGATTCAAATTGTCTTTGTATGTCATCAGTATAGTTAATTTCTAATGTATCCCATGATGAAAAGTTTAAGTACTTGATATGTATTGTGAATCTAAGTATCATTTGTTTTCTTAGTTGTCATAATGCAACCAAGAAGACAACAAGGCGTACTCGAGACGGGACCACCCTCTCCAAGGGCGATGAGATCTGGCATCCGATAGGATGTTGGGATGCCAGATGTGGAGTCTGTGCATCAAAGATCGATCGAGATGGAGATAAATTCACCCCTAGATCGAGGCGTAGGAGGCTGCCAGAGTGAGTACGAGAATGTTTCCACCACCGCTCCATTTGATATGGATGATTTGAGATTGAGGCAAGAAATACAGGAGTTAAGTAAGGTAGAATGTGAGCCCTTAAAGGAAGTGTACTCAGTGAGACAAAGGAAGTTCCATTTCCGCCCACTGCTTCTCCACCTCCAGCCCACTAATAACCTCCCGCACAGTGCTCAGAGGGTGCTAGGCGAACAGTCGGATGAGAAGGCCCATTCCCACAGAGTTCTCGGGAGGTTTAAGACCTGCATCATCATGGTAGAGGAAGGAGATGACCCACAAAGATTTCTTTAGGAGACGTAAAAGCAGCCGAGGAGATTATCATGCCTTGATGCGAGTAATTGAGTCGGTAGGAATGAAGATGAAGAATAATGCATGATTGGTTCCAGACACATTGAGGATCGCTTATATGGAGGAACTATATACAGATCATGTGAGATAATGATGGGGGGATAGCAGATTATATGTCGATTTGATCGATCATTTATACCGGAGTTTGATGTTATCTTAGGTATGGAATGGCTGCACTAACTATGCAACCATGGATTGTTATAGAAAGAAGATAACGTCAAAACCATTGGGAGTACCTGAGTTTGTTTTCCTGTGGAGATCATAATGGAAGCCCAAGCATTCGATTCCCACTATAGCACCAGAGGTTACTTAAGGGTCAGCCAGGGCATTTAGCCTCACGTGGAGAGACGCCAGAATTTCCCTTTACCGATTCGGGGAGATATACATGTTGTGAGGGATTACCGATGTCTTTCCCTGACGATTTATCAGATTAGCACTTCGCATTGTAACAGCTTAATATTGACTTGTTACTCAGTACAAATCCTATATCTATTGCACCATACCGTACGGGCACCCACTCGAATTGAAAGAGTTGAAAGAGCAACTGCAAGAATTGTCGGATATGGTTTTATTAGACCAAGTAAATTCACCGGTGCACCTGTTATTTAGAAGAAAAAGGATGGATTATGAGATGTGCATTGATTAATGATAAATAATAAGGTAACAATCAAGAATAGGGTATCCACTTCCCGCATCGATGATTCTGCTTGACCCGGGGCCATTGTAAATACCATTTTTCAAAGATCGACCTTCGGTCCTGCTACTTTTCATCAATAAGATAAGGAGGGGAAGATATACCCAAGACCCATTCTCCAGACTCTGCATGGTCACATGAAGTTCCCGGTATTACCGTTTTGGGCTGACTAACGACCACCGTGAAAGCATGGATTTGATTTAACCTGGCTAAACCCTATCTCGATAAATTTGTGGTGGTGTTTATGTATGATATCCCGATTTATTCAAAAGTCATGTGGAACATGGGGAACACCAGATTGTACCGCGTAATTCTTAGAACACATCAATTGTATGTAAAATCGTTTAAAATGTGAGTTTTGGCTTAACAAAGGTGAGCTTCGGGGTACGTGATAAGCAAGTGAGGGTGTTCGTGTGGATCCGAAGAAGGTAAAAAGCAGGTCTAACTGTTTGTGACCCTACCAATGTGACTCGAGATACGTAGTTTTCCGGGTGCGGCTGGATATTACAGAGATTTGTGAAAGATTTTTCTGTATCATTTGCTCCACGACACGTCGATCGTATAAGTAAAATTTGAGTTGATGACACTGTGAGCAAAGTTTCTAGAAACTTAAGGATTGCTTAACTATCGCTCTGTTAGCATTACCCATGCATCGTGGAGGTATGACACAGACAGATGCCCCGCAGTAGGATTGGGTTGTGTTTGATTTATGCACGGGAAGGTATTAACACATGCATCCGTATTGGGCCTGAGGAGACATGAGTTGAATTATCCCACACATGACCCGGAGATGGCTACAGTTGATTTTGCACCAAGAGCGGAGGCACTACTTATATGGTGAGAAGTGTGAGATTTACACGGATCACAAAAGCCTTCAATACATTCAAGAAATAGAGAGATTTGAATCTCGTGCAGAGGAGATAGAGTTATCGAAGACTATGATTGCCGATTTATATCATCCTCGGAAAGCCAATGTGGTGGCCGATGTTGCTGTGAAGTCCACGGCATCGAAGGTTATATTTCAAGACATAAGAGAGTCTAGTGAAGGAGTCGAGGACTGCTTAATATGGGAATACAAATTTTTGAAGTTACATGAGTGCCGTGGATTAGTTGCACGCCTTCCGTGAGGCCCTTATCGACATGAGATCAAGGCCAACCAAGATAAGGATCCTTCCTTATTAAATCAGGGAGACTGCGACAATAGACAGACATCCGATTTGAAATTAGGATGGCGTGGTCGAGAAGAGGAACAGATCAGGTGTGCCCGATGTAGATGGGGTGGTTGAGACAAAGGATTCTACAGAAGCCCATAATGCACCTTATAGTGTTCATCCGTAGAGTCACCAAGATTACTCAGGATGTTAAAGGTAATGATCAGGAATGGGATGAAAAGGATGTGGCACAAGATGTGGCATCATGTTTGATATGCCAACAAGTCAATTGAAAGACCAGAGACCCACAAAGTCTTCATAGAGTTGCCACACCGAATGGAATGGGGAGAATTACTATGGATTTCGTGGGTCAAGTTACCAAAGACTCAAATGGGGCATGATTTGACTGCCATAGTTGACGACGGACGAAATCGCCACTTTAGTCGCTAAGACCACTTATACGGTGGCACAAGATGCAATGTGATGTATCCGACGATAGTAGCACCGCACGAGTGCCGTGTCCATAGTATCTCGATGCAGGTCCATGTCACCTCGAGGTTTTGGCGTAAACTTCGTGAAGCCTTGGGTACTAAATCGATTTCAAGATGTACCTTCCATCCGTAGACAGACGCTACCAGAACGACACCCGACTCTTGAGGATATGCTCCAGATGTTGCTATGGATTTCTGAGGTAGTTGGGAAAAATATTTTCCTTCGTAGAGTTTGCTTATAATAATGCCTACCATTCTACGATTGAATGCATCGCATATGAGGCACTCTATAATTAAATGAGGTCACCTTTCTTGTCGACGGAGGTAGGTGATAGAGAACTTGAAGGTCCGTGAGTTGATCGAGAAACTTCGAGAAAGTACCTATTATTCAAAGAGAGAATGAGTGACCCACTTTATGTCGACAAAAGAGTTATGCCGATCCGAGATACTGATGTACAGCTTTGGTGTGGGTGATCACGCTCTTCAAATATTCTATGAAGGAGCGATGAGATTCGAAGAAAGGGAAGTCGACACTCCAGATATATAGGCCATTTCGAGATATTGGATGTGGTCGGGTAAATGTATCTGCTAGATTAGCTTTGCCCCTAACTTGGCCATGTGCATCCAAGCAGCTTCATACATCTCAATGTTACGGAAGCACGCCCTCATCCGCCTCACATTCTTCGACTGTGGATCGAGTTGATAAGGATCCGTCATATGAAGAGGTACCAGAAATCATAGTGGATGACGTACTGTGAAGCCGGCAGAAACAAAGAAATAGCTATGGTAAAGGTTCAAGGTTAATCATCAATGGCAGAGGAGTGTACTGAGAGTGAGCAACATGAAGGACAATATCCTCAACTCTTCGAGCGATAAGGTAAACACTCTTTAATAAATTCGGTGACGAATTTTTATAAGGGGGAGAACAACACCTCAAACATTTTTTAAATGATTTTTTTTTCATGGAAATTAGGTTTTGTGTTTTAAGGTCCATCATGAATTTATAATAATTTTTAGAATTATTTCTCAATTAAATGGAATTTTAGGAAAATATACCCAAGAAGGTCAATTACAATGACTGAATAGAAATTTTTTAAAATACCCAATGAATGAAATAAATTATGGGAATTTATGAAGCAAATTAAGGTCAAAATATATGTTAAAAAATAAAATTAATGAAAATATATGAATAAAAAAATAATAAAAATATCAACAAAGGAACCCGGGTAGGGAAAAGTCAGCAGATTTTGTTGACTAAGTAAAATAAAGAGACATTTTTTAATAATTCCCAAGGCCTTAAAAAAATTCAAGAAAAACCGCAGAGACTTAATTACAATATTGAATTAATTTTTAAAAATATTAGGCCTCAGAAAATCGAGCAGAAGACAAAAGAAAAAAATTGAAGAACCCTAGGTTCTCCTTCGGCGCCCGAACTGTCAGAAGGAAGAAAATTTTGTTGCAGCCAATTCTTTGAATCAACCTGTGATTTTTCATGGTGGGAGACTTCTGGAAGGTATATTAAAGCGCCATGGTTTTTAATTTTGGTTTTTCATGGTCTGTATTGGAGGAAAGGGGCTGAATTGATAAATGGTTGTTGTTTTGATGGTCAATTAGGGCTGTTTGGAATGAATTAATTGTTCTAATGTGTATGCTAGGTTGCAATTGCATTTTGAATTTATAGAATGTGACCTAAGAGGTATGACTTAGGTCTGGTATGTTTAAAATTTGGGGAAAATGTATTTAGAATGAATTGAGTGTGGTACTAGTGGAATTCATGGGTTGGATCGATTGAATGTGAATTTCTGTTTGAAAGTCGACTTGGACAGAATCATATAGGAGGATTTAATGGACGAATTTTAGGACCAATTGACATCATTGAAAGATATGGATGTTAGTGAAATTTTTTGCCACTGGTTTCCAGGTCTTTTCGATCACGGTAGAGAAAGATATAGGCAAAATACTAATTGATGCTAATTCGCCAAAAAAACGAGTTTAGTGATTAAACATTAGATATAAGAAATTAGTTGTGAAATTGAATATTAAAATTATAATTTTGGGTATTTAGATGTTAAAAGGCAGAATGTTGAAGGTAAGGAAATAAAAGGATTTTAAAAATTATTTAAAAAGTTTTCCGTTAGGCGATTAAATAGAAACGTAAAAGGCCTAATCGTGCAGCGGATAACAAGGTATGGCTCGTTATGATTTTGACGTTATCTTTATATTTTTCGATGAATATTGGTATATAGCAAACTGGTTAAGGCTCACACGTCAGTAAGTGAATAGCCTAAATGCGCCTAGACTCACAGTGGAGGTGTGAGTAAATTTATATCATCGCATTCTGCACCTTCGAAATGTATAGCGGTGTTTTCATTGTTTGACTTGATCGTAGTAATTGACTATGATTAAGACCCTTATTCGAGCATCTATTGAATTGAATTTGTCATATGCCACAAGTCACGTGTCCTCGATGAATATTCATGCTGAGTACCTGGCCACTAACTCTCTTATTGTATTTGGTGTTATCTCTTGTTGCATGCCGAAAGTACTGGCCACCATAACTTGTAATCGCACGTCATTGATGGTATGAATCATTTAAAACCTAATTGATGGGGAGGTCATCGCCATGTGGCACATGGTACTGCGCGGGCAAAGCCACTGCCTTCCTAGAGAGGTGGTAAAACTCTAGGGCGTAGAACTCGCCCGATCTACTGATCTTTGGTTGAAATGTACGATTCCAAGATAAGGGTAAAAAGGAACGTACGGATTCCTCGAACGGTAAACTATATTTCGTGTTTCAAACCTCTAAATCTCATTTGATATTGTTCATATTGCCGCTATTTGTTGCATAACCTATGTACTGGTGATTGATTGATCAGCATAACCATCCTCGTGAGCCGCCTCCTGAGTACCTAGTCTCACAAGCATGGTGATATTATTTTTACCGCTGCAGTTATCTCACCCCGTTGATTTCCTCCTTTTCGTGGTAGACAGAGAAAGGAGAATCCAGCATTTTCGACCACTCTGATTCTATTTGAAACATGTAATGGATTATTATTTTGTTTATTTCCAGAATGAGAGCTCCAAGTTTCCAAAAGGCTCCATGTAGAATTAACTTGGTTATTGGGTTAATTATTTGGTTAAATCGATAAATTTTGAATAGTTGAGTCGATAAATTTTTGTTTTCTGATGAAACCTTATTGATATTTTTTATGAGACCGTTGAGGTCATTTTTGTTAGTGGATGACCACAGAGGTCTATTTGTTATGTTATTTGAGATAATATCATGATATGAGATTTTGAGTTAATTATTAGTAGATTTTAGATTGATATTGCGACAATGTGATTTGTCATTAGTTATAGAAACGAATAGGTCTTGCCGAATTTTCGGTAGAAATTATGGGACTTAGGCTTGCTACGGGTTTTGGTGGCCTTAAGCCTACCCATTCCCTAGCGCCGGTCACAACCTATAAAAGTGGGATGTGACACATATCATATGAGGGGATGGCCTGAACAACTGTTTTCTATAGGATCTCCCTCCTGACGTGAGATTTATTTTGTTTCACCCATGAATTATCGTCATACTCTCTCCTTGATGTATGAAAAAATAGTTGGTTCGCACTAATCGTGTTGGGAAGCCTAGGTAGTTGTCCGCTTGGGCTGTGTTTGCCACCTCTAGGGTTTCACATAATTCCTCCTTTATAGTGTCGTGGACATTGGGGCTGAATGAAACTATTGATTTTGACAGGTTTATTTGTTGACCCAACGCTCTTTCATATACCTGCAGGCAGTATTATATAGTCTTGCATTCATGCAAGTTTGCTCGAAAAAATAAGGCAAAAAATAAGTGAGAAATTGTGGGTGCCCCACATGCTATTCTGCATTCGTGTATCAAACCTTTTATTTCCATGTCATTCAAAAGCAGGAGAGCCCCTCAACACAAAAACTGAAAAGATAGGGGGAGATGGGATCACCTTGATGAAGCCCCCTTTCTGGATGGATCGGTCCTAAATCTTGCCTTTATGACTGATGAAATAGCGAACGGTACTCACACACTTCATAATCAGGTCTACCCATCTTGCATGGAAACCCAATTTTAGCATCATATTTTGTAGAAACTTCCACTCAATTCGATTGTAGGCTTTTGACATATTAATCTTGAGAGCGATGGACCCAACCTTGCCTTGTCGCTTCCGCTTGAGATAGTGACATACTTCGAATGCAATCATTATGTTATCAGTGATTAATCTACCCGGGATGAAGGCACTTTGAAACTTTGAAGTCACTGAGGGGAGGATCACCTTAAGTCGGTTGGCAATTGCTTTAGACACAATCTTGTAGAGTTTACATAAAGCAATAGATCTCAGATCGAAAATCTTCTCAGGGTTCCCTTTCTTTGGGATCAAAACTATAGAGGTTGTATTTAAATCCTCAGGTAGAAGATTGTTATTTAGGTAGCTCAAGCATGCCGTCGTAATATCCCCTGCCAACAACATCCCAATAAGATTGGTAAAAACCTGTGTTCATGCCATCCGGGCCCGAGGATTTGTCTGAGTGCATGGAGAATAGAGCATCTCTTATCTCATTAGCCTCGAAGGGACGAATGAGGAGGCTATTATGGGATTCTGTCACTTTCTTCTAGACCTTACTTATTATGGGACCCATCAATACTACCCTTTGATGTGAAAATTTCAGAGAAGTACTCCACCATCATCTGCAGAAGGCCGTTGTCCCAGGAAACACAATCTCCTGCTTCATTTTTCAATGCATTTGCAGAGTTTTTCCTTTTTTTGGATGAGGCATAATTGTGAAAGAATTTTGTGTTTGTGTCACCGCCTTTGGGATAAAATTGCTTAGCCCTTTGCTTCCAGTAGTCCTCTTGTTGGGCAAGTAGCACCCCTAGTTCTTTCCAAGCTCACATAACCTGAGTTGCTGCTGAATTCCAACTTGGAGCTTGAGCCATTGGATACGCTATGACACAATCGATCTTTTCCTAAATGTATCCTCTCTCGGTTCCGACCACATATGAAGTTCCTCCCCACATGCAGAAATCTTGTATAAAATATGATGATGCTTTTTCAACCGCAACTGGGCTGGAGCTAAGCGAAATTGCCGGGTCGGGTCCGCGACTCCCCTGTGTTCGCCCCGTGGAAAATAAGAAACAAAAAGGATCGATGGGGGTTCGCCCGTTGCCTCTCCGATGCCTAAGTCAGTTTTTTCTAGTGATAGAGAAAATCAAATGCTTAGGGAATGAATTTCTTGTGCGCATTTTCATCGATCGGTGGCCTCGTATTTATAATGGTCATCACATTACTTTCCTAGTCGGGATGACGACATGTAATGATAACTTTCATAGTTGGATGATGATACGATATTCCTCCCATTGGGTGAGGGATTTTCTTTCCTTATCGTAAACCGATTAATAAGGGATAATTGATGGGAAATAATTAGGAAATATCCTACTTTCCTAATTAGTGGAGATTGGGTATTTTCCTTTAATATGAGTTCTTTGATTATATTACCAGCCTTTTGAAAGGGTGACTTGGGCCCTCAAGCTGGGGCCTATGTTTGGGGGATGCCATCAAGGGCCAAGCACTGGTACTAGGCATGCTTCTTGATCTCTTCTTGAGCCTGATATTTGGGCTCGTGTTCTGGGCCTACGCGCCTATTATTTTAAACCCAATCAATTGCACCCCCCTCAACCTATGACTAAAGCGAGCGTAGGCAAGGGTCAGATTGCCGAATCAAGTGTGACTTAATGCAGCTACCAAGGAGGGTTTGATTAGGGCTTTGTCATCATCCAACGTCCTGTGATAATGATGGCTTCTCGATTTTTGCGCTTATTTCGGCTATGGTTTCTAGCTTCCTTAAAAACGTCCCCTGACCATTTGCACTTTCACTTCCCCCGTTTCAAGATTTTTTCCTCCAAGTTCGGGGGCTTCCTTTTTCTAAATTTTGTTCGACCATTGTTTAGACCGCTTTGGTGGTCCTCGATAATCTTCGCTGCTGGTGTCTCTCGCCTTATTTTTTGGCTTGGTACGTCTTTTTTCTTCTCCTCACCCTTCTGCCTAAGTCTTGCGAGGTTTTGTGGCTTCGCTCTGGCTGGGCCTCCGCACTTCTCTTCGATTTCCTTTTTTCTTGCTTAGCCTTGCATATCTCCATGGGTCCTGGTCGCTCTTCTGTCTTATGTATAAGGAGTAATCCTATCGAGGCTTTTCGGCTCGGGCTGACCGTGGTGAGTCCGACAGTTCGCCGTGGTGGTTCACCGGCCGCCCAAGGGAACCTCCTTCCCAGCGCTGGGTCGTACCAATGAACCGATATCCTAGCGCTTGAATATTCAGGCCGCCATACAGAATACTGAGGTCGTGGACCCCAATCGGGTTAAACCTTTATATGGTGAGATCTTAGCGGCTCGGTATGGGCCCCTGTTTGGGATCCAGGTTTGGTGCCTTGACGTGCTGACCACCTACGTCGTCCAAGTGCCCAAGATGGTGTGCTTTTTTGAGGTGGCGTTTAAGAATGGCCTCCGCTTCCCTTTGCATCCTTTTATAAAAAGGATTCTGCAGCATTTCAATGGTTCCCGCCTTTCAACTTTCCCCCAACTTTCGGGGGTGTTCTCGTAGGGGTCATAAGGTCGCTTTTATGACAGAGGCCCTCGTTGCGTTCCAAGATAGCCCTTACTCTTAGACTTCTTTAGCGTAAAGGAGGTCGCTGAAGGCTTTCTTTATATCTTCAAGCGCTCCAGCACCAAGTTGATTATTTCGGACCTTCCGTCTTTCCCAGCTGCATCGGAAGGAATGTTATTTTTCACAATGGCCGCCATTGGGGAGTACAACTTTGACAGGGAGTGACACACTTCATGCTCCGCCTTTCCGACTACTCTCGAGAACCTACGTGAGCTCTCCTTCGCTTTGGTTTAGCCTGGTTTTCAAAGGCTATAGGATATTTTTAACATTGTCTTGGTCGCATGGCCTTCAGGTGCTCAGTCCGATCTTAGTCTAAAGACGAAGAGGTGAAGTGGAAGCTAGTTAAGTGCGCTCCATGTGCCTATTTCGAGCTTGTTAGTCGATATCCCCGGGACTGTCTGTGCGTAGGCCCGGCCTTCCGAGACCCTCTCCTTTGTGTCCATCATGAAGCCTTCTTTTGCCCCCTCGTCCCAAGTCCCTTCATCTTCCTCGTTTTGGAGCCTTTACGTACCAAGCTTACTCGAGGAGAGCTGTGCTCATCTGAGAGGTGCCGGCTGGGCAGCAAAGGAGAATGAAACGGAAATCCCAGGCTTCCCCTAAGGATTGCCCCCTACTCGGGGTAAGGTTTTAAAGGCGAGGGCCTCTTCTTCTCCTTCATCCGCTATCGGAGCTGGAGGGGGGGTGGGGGGTACAGCTGAGTCCCCTTTGGAGGTTCTTCCTATTTCGGTTTGGAGTCCCATGTCGCAGTATCGCGCCCCCCTCCCCGCAACGCCGAACGAGGTGAGTGAGGATCACTTAAGGCAAAGAGGTGAGGACTCTCGTCTAATGCGAGCTCGCTGGGTCAAGCTCTCCATCCTTCGTGATTCCGACCTAGAAGGTGGACGCCCGTCCGCTGAGGAGGCTCTCGCCTTCGCTCAGTGGAACCGAAGCCAGACGTCCCAACGCTCCGTCGCCTCTTTTCTTTTATTGTTTTCGTTTGTTAATCGACTTTTTGATCCTTCGTGTGGTTACGCACGCGAAAGGTCTCGGGCAAGGAGGGCCGCCACGAGGGCTCCGCCAAGGCTAGCGGAAGCTTATAAGGCCAAGGTCGCTTCCCGACCCTCCAAGAGGCCCACTTCAGCTTCTCCGTATAAGGGACTCCGATCGAGGAGCTCAGGAAGTTACTGTGTCCGACTTCACATGCTTCGACTTCCGCGAGGGTGCTGCCAAGAATAGAGAAAAGAAGGCCTCGACAATCTTGAAGGTCGCCGAAGACGAGCCGCGGCGGCTGTAGAGAAGGTTGCCAGCTATCAAGGGTGATCAGCGCCAAAGTGTCAGCATCGGGACCGCCCTCCGTTAAGAGGCTCGAGGATGGAAACCCGTGGACGCCATGAGGAGTCTTCCTGCTTTGACAATTCCTCACAGGCAGAGGCTTTGGCTAGCCGGGAGGCTAAGTGATAGTGGAGCTCAAAGATGAGGCTTGCACCCAATTCAAGTGGCTTCGCCCCTTCCGCCTGCTTCTCGAGCTTCCCCCAAACTTAAAGTTCAACATCCAAACTCGACGAGGAAGTGTATGATCCGTCCGAGGCCGAGGTCGATGCGGCACCAAGGTGCTTCGGGGCCCCCATCATGCCTCCCCGCCCCGTGATCTTCGGATCCGGGAGGCCGCCTTCCGCCTCGCCCACCGGGCTCCACCTTGACTCCTCTTACTCCGCAAGCTCGAGGCCCGACTCTCAGCCCAGCTTTTATTTTAACTCGTTTATATCCCGCGCAAAGCCCTGATTTTGTATTGCTTCCGACCTTGACTTTTCGTTGGATATACAAAGATTCATCGACACTTTATCGCTTCCTTTATTATTGTTTTATCTATTCGAGTCGCTTGGCCTCTTGGCTACGAGGCTTTCCTCGGTGCGTTATGCTCAGACCGAGCTACCGGGCTCCCAGCTACATGGGTTCGCGGCTCTCGCCTTCTCGAGCAATTATGCCTCGTAACCGAACTCCGGGCCCCGAGCCGCATGGCCCGCGGCTCTTCGCCCCCCGGCGCTATGCCCGTAACCGGAGCCGGGCCCCCGAGCCGCATGGCCCGCGACTCTTCGCCTTCCCCGGCGCGCCATTCTCCCGTAATCCGAGCCACCGGGCTCCCCGGTGATACAGCTTCGTGGCTCTCGCCTCGCGCTATGCTCGTAATTTGAGCCGGGCTCGATCTATATGGCTCCATGGCTACTGCCTCTCGGAAAGCGCTATGCTCAGAATCCGAGAATAAGATGGCCTCTCGAGCCACATGGCTCTCGTCATTCGCCTTTGAAAGCGCTTATGCTCCCGTAACTGAGCTTACGGGCTCTGAGCTACATGGCTCCGCTACTTCGCCTCTCGAGCTATGCGGCGCAATTTCAGCCATCGGGCTCCTCAAATACATGGCTTCGTGGGCTACTCGCCTCCGCGCTATGCTCTCGCAATCTAAGCCACGCCTCGAGCTATACATGTCTCCGCGGGCTACTTCGCCTCTCGAGTAGTTATACTGGCAACTGAGCTAATGGCTCCCGAGCCATGGCTCCATGGCTACTTGGCCTCCTCGAGCAGCTTATGCTCGCAACCGAGCTATCGTTCCCGGTTACACATGGCCTGCGGGTTACTGGGCTTCCTCGAGCAATTTTTATGCTCGCAATCCGAGCCATCGGGCTCTTGAGCCACATGGCTCGTCTTTTCGCCTTCTCCTTCCCTTGGAAAAACGAGCTCGGTTTTAATGCGAATCCATGGAGAATTGGGACGGACTGCGTGGTTTCCTAAACGTCCTAGTTTCCTTATAAATAACGGCCTCTTTTGGTTATACTTTTAAGCTTCCGGGAACCTCCTTCCCTGACAAGGCCTGAGTTCGCGCATGATTTGAAGCCGTGGTTCGGGTCACAATACAGGAGTTTGTCCGGTGATCACAAGCTGATGTTTGGTTTCAATGGTCTACCACTTGTAGGAGTTGTGTTTTTCCCTAGTTCCTCCCTTATGGTAGTTGTGTTGTTCCTTAGCTACGCCCATTGATGGAACTGTGCTAGGGAACGTATTCAGAGGGGGCAATGTGGTTCAAAGGGAAAAATTTTAAGTCCCGCTTTCTCTATCCTTTTTTCTTTCCTCTTTTTTCTTTCTTTCTCTTCTTCTCTTTCTCTTTCTCCTTCTCTTTCTCTTTCTCTTTCCCTCTCCCCTTCTCTTTCTTGTGACTTTGCCTTGACCGAATGTTGGCCGATGTGAAGAATGGTTTTGCTAATTGTAATTGTTGAGATGTCAAGAAAGATTTTGTAAACCTCTGAGGTGATTGTAATTTCCCTGTAATGAAATCTGTATTTGGTGTTATGTGACTTTTCTCGCAGCTTCTCGCCATGGAGCCCTTGCTCATCTTTCTTTTTCCCCGGTGGGATTTTTCTTCGAGAAGTAGAGAACTCCGTTTCAGGCCGCTTGTCTCGAGGATACTAGGCAGCGGACTTTGTTGAATGCAGTTCTTCGTATTAAACTGCAACTCCTTTGACATGAAGCAAAGCAATTCGTGAAACATGCGCTTTTTTACGCCCAAACCTTCCGAGCCGAGCTCGCTTATCATTATAATCTTACTGATCCATCATGTTCTTTAAGCAACCTAAAAATGAACATAGAGACTTATTTAAAATAAGAACGTTGGGATTTCTTTTCTATGACTACATTCCAAGGCCTTATTGGTAGAAAATGTTTGAGGTGTTCCAAATGGGCTCCATGAGCGGGCAGGATCTTTCCTTCTTATGTCCTGGAGTTCAGTTGCTGTGTCCTCGACATGCGGATACAATGTAGGGCCCTTCCCAATTAGGTCCCAAATTTCTCCCATGTGTGGTCCTTCCTTGCTCTGAGAAGCTTTTTTAGGAACCAGTCGCCCGACTCTTGTAACTCTGGCTCAACAATACCATAATATCTCTGTTTTCCGTGATAGTCCTTCAAACGCTTCAGACTCCGCTTCACGCTTTCTTTCTGTGAGATCCTGGCTAGGTGAAGGACCTCCTCGTTATGTTTGGTGCTTGCTAGTTCAATCCTTGGTGATTTTAATCTGACCTCGACTGGATCTACTACTCTAAGTACAAAGGCCGCAGCGAACTGGGTTTCCTAAGTCGCTAACTCGCGTAGTTCTCAGACCCATAATACTGGGAGGTACTCTACCCATTTTCCTTTTAGATCTTCCACTTGGTTTTCGCCGCCTTTGGGAGTTCTTATAGTGACTCCTCGTCATTTACTGGATCGTGGATGAGCTGGGGACGAGTAGTAGTTCTTAATTTTGAGCTTGGCGCAGAAATCCATGAACTTGGGGGATTGCTCGAATCAAGCTTCCCAATATCGACATAAGGACCTCGATCCCGAACAGTATTATTATAGAACGCTGCACTAAGTCGTGTACCTTATGGTCCCGTGATTGTCGCATGCGGTCTCTGGGCCAGCCCATTTGGTAAAATAGTCCATGACCACAATGATAAACTTGCATTGGCCCCTTCCAATGGGTAGGGGTCCCAATATATCTAGCCCCCGCCGCCGAAAGTGGCTGGGCGAGAATCGACGTCACGACTGGGGGAGCCGGGAGATGAGAGATCTCGCATGCTCCCCGACAAGCTTTGCATTTTCGACCAAATTTATCGCTCTTGAGTATCAGGCCAATAGTACCCCGCCTCGTTTTTCCCCAAGGTCTCGAGTCTGGCGTGGTCGCACATATGCCTTCGTATATCTCCCCGAGTATAGTCGGGTCTTCCCTTCCCTACAATAATTTAAGAATGGCGAGAAGCTCGCTATAAAGATCCCCAATGAACGATGAATTCGCTACGACTCGCTATGAGCTCGGCTACCTCATTCGAAGTCGCCGGGCAATGTACTTCCACTATAATCCCGTACGGGTCCATCCAAATTTAGTTCTGACATCATAGGGGAGACTTCTCCGTCATTTGAGGCCATCGAGGTTACGGAGGTGTTTAAATGTAGCCACTCTTACCCAGTCAGCCCCATGAGGTCGCGCGCTGCCAAGGCATCACCCGGAATTCCTATTCTTGGTACATCTTTGACCTCGCACTCGCATGAATTCTTACAATCCTCGCAGACCTTCTTGAGATACAGGATCATCTTTCACCTCCGGGCTTCGTAGAGTCTTCTACCCGTTTACCACCACACTGGGAGTCGCTACTCACTTCCAACTCGACCGCCCATGGAGGGCGAGGTTAAGTCCAGCTATGATAACCCCCATACTGGGCCTCGTTATCGGGAGGCTCGAAGCCGACCCATGGCAGACTCCACATCGATCCCATCACTCCGGGAGAAGTCGATCAAAACCCCGCACCGCTCTCGGCACTGGGCGTACCCCATTCACCCGATAATCTCCGATGGGAGGCCTGGTGTCGCTTAGTAGCTTCCGTAGACTCGCCGAGGTGAATTCCAAAATGAAATCTGCCAAGATATACCCTTTTACCGCTATCCTTTGTTTATACCTGATGTCGAACTCACTCAGCTCTATAGCCCACTTTATCAGCCTTCTAAAGGTCTCTGGCTTATGCAGTATTTGCTACATCAAATATTCAGTTGGGACTTCGATGGTATGAGCCAGGGGCTAAGGCCTGAGTTTTCTCGGATGTAGCAACCAACGCGAGGATCGCCTTCTCCATCTGGGATACCTCTCCCCACTCCTCCGCAGCTCTACCGCACAAGAGAATGGTTGTCGCAGACTGGTCCCGCTCTCCGACGAGGGCGCACTAGCTGAGAAGTCCAATCCACCAGCAGAGTGAGAGCCCTCCTGAAGGGCTTACTAGGAATCCTGGGGAGAGTCATGGTGGTTTGGCTGTCATGGAATGCCTCCCTTACAAAGGTACATCCCACCGGAAGGCATTTTTAAACCCGAAAGAAAGGCCTATACTTGTTGCCGGGGCTCCAGCAGCCGCAAGGGCTCAACGATCTATTCTCCCCGCGCGGCCAATGTCCTTAATGTTCAAGGAGGCAAAGATATCGAAAGCACGACCTTATCTTATACTGGTTTGCTTCTATTCCTACCGCTGACTATAAAACCCAAGAACTTCCTGACCTGAGACCAAGGTGCATTGGTCGGTTTAATCATATTGTAGCTTTTCATGACCTGGTACTCGCCATGGGCTGTATGGAGCTCTACTTTACCGATTTTACCAACATATCATCTATATATAAGTACCTCCATCGACATGCTCCAATTTGTTTTGAACATCTGCTCACCAACTCGTAGGTGGCTCCCCGCGCTCTTTCACCAAAGGGCATCACTGACAACAAGAGAGCTCCTCACCAGTTGACTTAACGAGGTCTTCTCTTGGTCGCCGATCCATATCGATCCGGTTGTGGCTGCAGGCGTCCACAGTCGAGGAGCTCCCACGACCTACCATGCCCACAATGAGATCAACTGAGGCAGCAGGAAGCTATCTTTCGGGTAGGCCCTGTTGATGTCTGTGAAATCGATGCGAAGCCGCCACTTTTCGTTTGCTTTTTTGACTGTAACAACGCTACAACCATTCGTGCATTCCACCTCTCTCATTGCCTTTTCTAGAGGAGCTATCGACCCTTCATTAATCGCTTCGTCTTCTCTCGAAAACCTTCTCGTCACCGGCTTAAAGGAGGGAATGATGCTCGGGCTCAGGTGATCACTGTCGGGTCGACTCCACCTATGTCTTCCTATTTCCAGGAAAATACCTCCATGTTTTGCTTCAAAAAACGGATGAGAGGGCTTTTGATGCCTTCCGCTAGCTTAGATCCTATGTAGACGAGGTGTTCTCGTCACGCCGTCGCATAAGCTCTAGTTCTTTGAGGGTGCAGGTCGGGTGGGCTTAATTCTATCTCGCATGTCGAGCCTGCCCATGTAGATGTTGTCGACTGTTTTGCTTCTCATTGAAGCCGAGTAACACTCCATGCTATGCGCCGGTTTCAGACCATTCCTACCCATTTCGTGTTGGAAATTTGATAACCATGTGATAGGCGAGGGACGGTCTCTTATGGCATTGAGAGAGGGCCTACCCAAACAAAGACTAGTAGTCCATCTAGCACTACTATGAGAAATCTTATCGTTGTCGTAGCTCCTCGGGTGGGGGTCTCCCAAAGTGAGCACTGGGCCAGATCGACCCCGGGGTAAGACTTTTCTCCGTAGAACCCACGTAGTAAAGGCTGACTAGCTCTAGCTTCTCTTCCAATGCCCATTTTGTCGAAGGCCGATGCGAAGATGATGCTCTACGAGCTGTCGATAAGGACCATGTGGATCGCTTTATTACTACTATGGCTTTTATCATAAGTGGATCATTACGGACGCCGGGCAGCCTCTTCCATGCTCAAGTCCGAAAAATCTTACAGTAGTATCCAATCGAGGAAGTTCGATACGCTTTGTACTTCTAAGGTTTCCCGACGATGTTGCGTAATCGGGCCTTCGGGTCGACTTCCACTTCCCGCAAACCCTCCAAGATCATGGATTTCTCCCAGCGCGGGCTGATACCGAATCGTCGGGCCGACGAGGTGGTGGTGGTCGACTTGTTCCTCGCTCTTCTAAGGCCACGTGAACGGCCGAGATGCCCACGCCGGATCGTATTCAATTTTCTTTAGTTGGATGCGCCATCTCGTTTCTGGGTCCATGACCCTGCGGAACCTGGCCACAATATTTGCATCGGCCTCCGCACCGTACGGGTCCCGATATCCATGCAGCACCATCCGGTTCTCAGATGTGTCGAGATGATCGACGGGTTCTTCTGCTCCATCGAACGTTTCGATTTGGGACATTCTGAATTTTACCGGAAGAGGGAAGTGTAACACCCTGGGTCAGGAACAGGATTCAGCTTGTTATACCAGGCATCCATGTAGACCGAGCTCGACCCTTTGCACGCTTCCTTCACGTGGTTGAGCTTTGTCGATGTCCTCGAACCTCTCGCTCCACGCATCGCTCCCTATTTCCCTGATGGCCCACGTCCGTTGTCCCTACCATGCCTTTCCTCGTTGCGATTCTCTCCGAGGGATTTGTAAGGATTATGCTCCTTAGCTTGGCTAACCTCTCCCTCTCCATCTGCTTCTCGAGGAGGGTCGAGGTGTTGTTGCCCTCTGCGATGGGGTTTCGCCTTCAGCTTGTCGCGCTCCCAGGGGTGCCTTCCTCATTTGCTTGATGAGTTGCTCCAACTCTCGCAGAATAAACGCATCGTGAGACTGAGTGCTCCATCTCGCTTCAGACGCGCGTATAGTTTTAAGGCTCTTGAGGTTTCCGCCATTCACGTCGCTCAGCCGGGTCCCGCATCCTTGGGGGATTGGCGGGCTCTGCCAGGAAGCTCGAGTTGATACCACTGGCCACTAAGAGATCAGCTTTATTTGTAAAGGAACTGTTGTTCCCACATACGGCGCCAAATTGATGATGCTTTTTCAACCGAAACTAGACTGGAGCGTGCTGAAATTGCTGGGCCGGTCCGCTGACTCTGGATGTCTTGCTCCCCTGTGAAAATAAGAAACAAAAAGGATCGGCGGAGGTTCTCTCGTTGCCTTTCCAATGCCTAAGTGAGTTTTTTCTAGTGGAAGAGAAAATCAACTGCTTAGGGAATGAATTTCTTATGCATACCTTTCACTGACGGGGTGGCCTGGTATTTATAATGGGTCATCATGATCACTTTCCTAGTTGGATGATGATACAAAATTATAACTTTCCTAACTGGATGATGATACGATATTCCTCCCATTGGGTGAGGGATTTTCTTTTCTTATCGTAAACCGATTAATAAGGGATAATTGATGGACAATAATTAGGAAATATCCTACTTTCCTAATTGGTAGAGATTAGGTATTTTCCTTTAATATGAGTTCTTTGATTATATTACCAACCTTTTGAAGGGGTTTTGGGCCTGTGTTTGGGGGATGCCATCAAGGGCCAAGCACTGGTATTGGCTTCTTGATATCTTCTTGAGCCTGATATTTGGGCTCGTGTTCTGGGCATGTGAGCCTATCATTTTAAACCCGATTAGAATATCTTCCCCTTGATGCCGACCCCAGCTTCTAACTACCACTTGTCTACACTCTCCTTCCCTTAGCCATGCATTCTCGAAAGCAAAACTTCGGTCTATAGGGTGCTTTAGGATCACCCAGTTGAAGACAGATTGCTGAGTGATCTGACCAGAGGGCTTCTTCATTCTAAACATAAGCGTTCGTGAACAGGTTGTGCCAGCTCGTAGAGGCGAGTGCTCAGTCTAGCTTTTCTACTACAAAATTCTAAGACCCTCTCGATTTCTCCCAAGTATACGAGTACCCCACCATCCTGTCCTCCTGTAGTTCGCATGCATCTACCGCTTGTTGAAAACCTTGAATGAGATGAAATGGATGAGGGTGCCTACCATGCTTTTTAGATTATGAAAGCAGATCATTGAAGTCCCCTAGACAACACCACGGCAAGTTTGATTTTTGTTTCAGAGATTTTAGCAAATTCCATGACTCCTTTCTTCTATTCCTATCTAGGAGGCCATAAAAGCCTGTAAATCTCCATCTCCAACTAGGCAAACCTTGTATTTGGACAACAACATCGATGTGATTCCTTGAAAAGCTGATGAGTCGTGTAGACGACTGGTCTTTCCAAAGAAGCGCTAAGCTACCCCCAGCGTTTTCTCCTTCCACAAAAAAGAGACCATCAAACCTTGACTTTTTTGAATTTTTTCACTTTTTTTCTTTTAGCTTTCACCTCCATCAAGAAGATAAACCTGGGCTGACATTCGGACACAAGGTCCCAGAAAGTTTGAACTATGCGTGGATTGCCCAAACCACGACAGTTCCAGTTGAAGTTTCTCATGGGGTCAGGCGACTCTGAAACCTAGAGCCCGCCATGTGATGTGGAGATAAGCAGGAGTAATCCTCCATAGCAAATACTTGATTCTCCTCCCTTTGGTAACCTATCACTCGTAGATGTGTTTCCGTCCTGCTGTTATCCGAATCTATCTTCGTCTCTTCCGGAAGTTTTGGGGGATGTCAAATCGAGTCTCTTCCTTTTTCTATCTTCCTGAATTTCCAACTCCAAGTCTTCCAGGTTTAGAGTACTTTTGATCTGAGTATATTCTTGATTTTATGGATGTCCAGCGTTATCCTTTAGCATTGGTGATAATCTATCATCTCGATAAGGTAAGTCGGTTGTCAACCCCGAGAGTAACTCACGTGATCTAATCATACTCCCAACTGACTGCCCTGATGTTTCGTTCGGCTCCCGCAACCATCTCTCCCCGCCGTAGCCAGTGCTCTTCCGCATCTGTGCCCGGAGTTCTGGGCTCCATTCTCGCCGGATTTCGTCTGTCTTTCATGTAAACAGTTGGTCACAGAAGTTATCTGCATGTCCTAGCAGCCCACAAATATAGCAAAACAAACTCAGCCGCTCATACCGGAACTGTAGAACTAAACACTCCCCCTGTGCTTTTCGAATTTTCTTCCATCATTTCAATGGGGTTCTCACATCAATCTCAACTCTGATTCTCATGTAGGGTCTCCATGCAGTAGAATTAATCCCAAAGATCGTGATCCCACATATTTACCAGATAGTTCCTCACTGTGTTCCCACACTTTCCGACATAGTTTCAGAGGATCCCGTGTACTTGTATCCAAAAACAAGCATAATAGGGGTGTATGCAATTTGAGCTCGGCCTGCTAGGCTAGCCTGGTCAACCCGAAATTAGGGCTGGGCTAGGCTCTAATTTTATTGGCCTGAAAAAAGAGGTCAAATTTGGCCCATCCACCGCCTCGTTAGTTAATCACTTCGGCCCGCAAGCCCAATTTTTTCGAGCCTATTCTGCTGCCCACCAAAATATCACCCCCAAACGCTGTGTTTCATTCACCCTGTCCCAACCCTAATTTCCTTTGGCATTTTGCAAATTGGCAAAAGAAAAAGTTCTCCTTTCGCCTCAACCCGACCATGAGGATAAACTCGCTTCTCACATCAAGCCTGACCGATTCGCCTCGGTGCCCTTGTCTCTTCTCTCTTGGCCTCCTCTGATCCGGGTTACTTGAATTCGAGGATGCGCACCCAATAATCTTACACCCCACTCCATTGAAAGTTTGAAACTCTCTCAGCTCACTGTTGCTCCAGCATGCAATTGGATTACCTCTTCTAGCTCTTCATCGTTCTTCAAATCATAATGGTAATTTCCTTTCCTTTTTTTTTTCATTTTTGGATTCATTACTTGTTAAACCTCAAAGTGGCCTGCTATTCATAAAGCTTGTTGGGAGCATAAGGGAAATGGTGCTTTGCTGTTGTAGTATTTATATTATGTTAGCATGATTAATACCTCTTGTCAAAATCTAGATGAGATTCGATATTGAATCTGAATTTTATAGAGGGTCACATGATTCTAGGGAGTCCTGAGCAAGGTTTCTACCAGCATAAATAAAAAGAAATGCATAGAATAATTTGCTATCTAATCTCTCTAGTTTGTTTTGAATTTCCTATATTAGTTAGGATTTTTCTGTCATATTTATCCCAAAATAAAGGAGTTAGGTTGTAGATTGTTGCTATCATCTATAAATCTGATGTAAGTTTTATGAAATAAAGGGGATTTTTCTTTATTTTTCTACATGGTATCCAAGTAGATTTTGAAACCATAGACCTCCCTAATAACCAAATATGGGATGGCTAACAACAAGTGTAGCTGATGCCACATCCACCTAAGAAATGGTTGTTTCTAGCAATCATAACAACTTTAAGAGCTCTGTTCTACCCATCATAGGTTGACGGGGGAATGCTCGAAGTATAAATCTGATGTCTGGTTGTTTTTGTTTCTTATAAACTTAAAATCTCAACTGAACTAAGCTTTGTAGTTGTTATAGGCTAGGTTAACCAGAGCTTATTGTTTTATTGGGTTCCTATGATGGGAATTTTAGATTTGGAAATTTTGATATTTGCATATTTTCCCAAATTCTTACCAACCAAATGTAGTTGGGTTTAGGTTTATGGTTATTAAGTTTCTTCAATGGATATATTTAAGTATGTCAAGCAATTTGTTTTTTAGTTATGAGATTTAGTATGGAAATTTTTCTACTATTTTCTTGGTATCTTTGTATTTCCAGATATATTTTGCTTATGAAACCGAATCTCTCTCTCATATTTGAAAATTCATTTTTGTTTATTTTGCATTTTGTTAATGTGGGGCTGCTTTGATTTGTAATTGAGTGCAAAATAGAAAACTTATGACCTTCGTCCATAAGGATCCACAAGATCTCTTGAATGATCCATATTTGGAGAGAAGCCTAGAACTGAGAGGGCTTAACGAAGATGAAGGACCTTCATATTCGAAATCGCACCCTCTCCGTACTTACTTCATCAAGTATGTGTCTTCCTTCTCTCCCTCTTTTGTTTCTTCATAATGTGATGTCTGAAATAAATGTAATTCATTTATTGAATGAATTTATTGAAATATCGGTCTTTGCTTCTTATATATATATATATGATATGTTTTCAAGAGTTTAATAGGCATAATTTGAAATTAGGTGCCATTGAATCATCTAATAATCATTCGCTATTTGGTCATTTTTAATTTTATATTTCAGTTATGGATTTTGGAATCTAATCATGGGGATGTCGATGATGAATTGCAAATATTTGAAAATACGCTCGAAACTAAGAGTACTACGCACAATGCTTTGGTTGGTTGTGGTAACACAATATGCTTAAGTCTATTTGTGCTAGTAGTAAAAGAATTTCTAGTGATGTTAGGAAAGAAGCTGTTGCTAAGAAAGTTCGGGGTAATACCTTTGAGATGTGGAATCATTACAAAAAGATTGGTTTAGTAGATGGGGCGGAAAAATGTAAACAGGTAAGGCTACGGAGACTTTATACTTGTAATTTAGATAATGGAACTACCCATTTAAGACGCCATGTCCAAAAGAGTCATTTGATTCCTAAATATAATGATGTGGGTGCCATGTTGATTGACCATTTAGGGATGTTGAGGTCTTGAAAACTTTATCATAAGGCTTATCGAGATGCACTCTCTAGATGTGTTATAATGCATGATCTTCCATTTAGCTATGTTGACTATGAAGGGGTTTGGGCAGTGAATAGAGTTTTGAATCCTGATTTTAAACCTATTAGTAGAAACACTGCTAAGGCTGATTGTTGGAATGTCTTCTTGAGTGAAAAAAAGAAAGCTAAAGAACATATTAGCTAATGTTTCGTAGAATTTATTAACTTTATGTGTATGGACTGTTGTAACTACCATGACTCGTGATCACTCATTATGCTGATGATAAGTAGAAGTTAAATAGTAAATTACTTGCGTCAGGAGTTAGAGAGTCCACATACACAGGATGGAATTATCTGAAAGGTATTCGAGTGCTTAAGGATCGGGGAATATATGGGAAAATATTTCCTGGATTGACAATGCCTCTTCTAATGATAGCATGCAAAATATTTTGAAAGAGAGGCTTACTTTGCAAAATGACTTGTTATGTGACAGGGATTTTTTTTTTTTTTTTTTATGTTAGATGTTGTGCACATATCTTGAATATCATAGTTCAAGAAGGTTTGAAAGTGGCTAAAGAGGCTTTATATAAAATAAGAGAAAGCGTTAAGTATGTGAAGGATTCGGAGGGGAGGCTAAGACAATTTCATAAATGTGTTGAAGAAGTTTATTTAGATGATATTGGTAGCTTCTTAAGGTTGGATGTGTCTACTAGATGGAATGCTACTTACATGATGCTTGAAATTGCTATCAAGTATCGTCGTGCTTTCAATAGTTTGACTTTTAATGATAGAAGTGATATGCTTTGCCCATCCAATGAAGAGTAGGAAAGAGGAGAGAAGATGTGTGCTTTCTTGGCCCCATTCTATCATATTACTAACTTGATATCCGAGTAGTCTTACCCCAAGTACCTCAATTTGTATCATGCAAGTTTCTATAGTATAGAAAAGAAATCGAATGAAAACTTGTATAGTGAAGATGAGGTGATCAAAGATATGGTAGCAAGGATGAAGGTAAATTTTGATAAGTACTGGAGCGAGTATTCTGTCTGTCACGCCCCTACCCCCGCCTGGGCGAAGATAGGGGGCACGGCATGGTACTAGGACTTTTTAACCTGTTTTTCGAACATTGGTGAGCTCGTTTCAATAAACAAATCCATAAATAAAACTTTTAGTACTACCACCGTAGTGGTGTTTAAAATGTCATGTACATATACATGTTTGAGTCTCATTTATTTGTACTTATACAAATTCCACTATTACAAAAACTTTACATTTACACTATAAAACAAAATATAAAAACTCAGCATCGTGGGTTCTATTGTCAAGTTGCCTCGCGATGCAAAATGCCCGACGTCTCCTTCAAGACTCACACCCGATTTAAACACCTATGCTAAGCTTATAGCTTAGTGGGAAACGGATAACATATATGACCACTTTGAGTGGTCCACATTAGAGGATACATATAACATAATGCATATGTCGAGGTTACTTATACCGCATCTCTATAACATAGTATCTTTCATGTAACATACCTTATAACAAAATTTCATATCTCCGTAGGGAGTTCAGTAACGTAGATCTTGTACAGAAGGTACCCGTAGGTACATTACATAACAAAACTGATTTCTTATGCTTTTTTCTTGTTCATTTTTTAGATTCTTATCATATAAATGTTTGCATATGTCATATTATTCGGATAGACAACATAGAATTATATGCCTACATAGACCAGTAACAATAAATGAGAGGGACGCAAAGATAATAGGTACTAAGGTACTCAGACAAGATCGAATGTAGACGTGTCTGCCCATCAGAATGCGTTTCAGAGCACCAGCGTGATGCGGAAGACCGATTAGAGACATGCCTCGCCACGTAATGTATGTTGTAGCACTAGCAGGAGTGCCAAAGCACTGATCAAAGATGCCTATTAATTCACTATTCGGTCTTAAGTAGGCATACGATTATGTGTTTCAGAACTCATTATATCATTCTTAATCCCATTAGCAAAAGAGGGCAAGAAACAATGTTTGCCTAATGACAAGATCGCCGAGGCGAAGCGAAGGTGCAAAACATTTTTCATATAACTTTTATACTTGTACGAACCCTTTCAATTACTTATTAGGATCCTCATTAATCCAATGGATGATTGTTAGAATTAACGGAAGAGAGAAACCAAAACATGACTCGCAGGTACGCCTAAGCGAAGCAATGTTACACCTAGGGTGGGAGGGGTCTGCCCAGCAGAGTGAACGCGTTAATCTAGGCGACCAAAAAATGCGTAAATCTCTGGGCCTCACGTCATCTCTAGGCACAGGCAATGAGCGTATCGCAAAAATTAGCCGATTCTCGCCTTTTCACCGAAAATTTCCTTCCAAACAAAAAGTCAAAATAAACCATAACACTCATCTCATACTAACCAACAACATTTCTAATAGGATTTTTCCTACACAACTTAGACAAAAAGAGATTTATGGTAGTTCCATACAAGTAATCCAAACATGAATTCCAAACAATTCCATACCAAAGTTCCAAACATCATATAAGAAATTTCCAAACCTGGATTTTCTACTTCTTCTCTTCTTCCTTCTTTCTTCTTCTTCTTCTCTTCTTCCTTTCTCTCCTTCTCCATCGTAAAGCCCTAACCTTCAAAGCCAAAAATGAGATATTCAAAGACCATGTTTGGTCTTATCCTCATTTGAGTCAAATCTCCATTTTTGTTATTTGGTCCTTCATCTTTCTATTATTTGTAAATTAACTTATCAAATTCTTATATATCTTCTTGAATTATGACCTTTGGGTCCTCACTTTATAATTTACCATTTTAACCTTAGTACTCAAATTTCCGAAAAATGTAAATTTTACATATATTATACTTAAACATGTAATAACTACTAGGGTATAATTTGGGGTGTTACACTATCACTCTTGCACTTGGATGTGATCTTGACCCTTGTTCTAAGTTGAACTTTTTGAGCTTTTTCTATAAGAGACTTTATCCATATGACCATCAAGAGAAGGTGAATAGGGTGAAAGAGGCCTCAGATAAACTCTCACGAATATACAAAGTATGGGGTCGCATCGTTTCTTAATTGCTTCATTTCAAACTACTCCCATCATCAATGACCATGGAAGCTTTATTCACAAACAATGTCCCTCCAATGACAACCAAACCAAGCTCAACATCATCAATGACATCTATACTTGATGTAAGTTTGAGTATCATAAATTCTATTTATTATTCTTCTTTTTATTCTTTTTTCAAGTACCTAGTATAGTGATTATTTTGTTTATGTGCTAGCTTTAGGAGTATCATATGGAAATTAGTCAAATGACTTCAAATGATGTCCAGTCTCAACTTAATATATACTTGGATGAAGAATGCTATGTTGGAAATGACCTCGATGTGCTAGAATATTGGAAGTTATATAAACATCGATTCCTTGAACTTGCAATTATGGCTTCAGGATATTTAAGTATTCCAATCACAAATGAGCTTCGTAATCTTCATTTAGTATTAGTGGTCATCTTGCATAAATATAGAAATTGTTTAAGAACAAAACTATGCAAGCCCTCATTTGTACTTCGTAACTGCCACATGATTTTAAAGAAATCGCCTTCGGTGTACCTGCTTACCCCCTAACTTTTTGTTTTGTTTTGTTTTTGTTTTTGTTTTTTTGCTTTTGTTTCTCTTACTTACAACTTACAAAATAAGCATTGTTGATTTATGAATTGCATATGTGTAGAGTTGTAGGATATTTGATTGTCTAAAGAAGATTCAAATATTGTTGCTGAGGACACCTTGCCTCCCACTGGGAATGATTTTTAGATTTATGATTTAATGATTATCCTGATGAGAATATATTGTTTCTCTAATTCTGTTTGGTTTCGATGTAAGGAATTGTTTTAATTATGTTTTGATTCTGGTTTTGATGATCTTGGTGAGAGTATATCTCACGGTCACAGGTTATTACTTGTTATTTAAGAGTTAGGAAGTTGCATGTATTTTTTGTTATGGACCATGCCATTCTTTTTGTTCAATACGTAGGATCATATGTTGTTACCAGAAGATACACCCTCTCTAATAGTAAACTATTCATAGGAGATGCATGGCATGCTATGTTAAAGGGATCTTATATGGATTCATATCTCAATTTTACTTGATATGACACAAGAGGAGAAAAATAAAACCAATTATGCTGAAAATTCAAGCACACCCTTGACTAAAAATTATTTTCCTCTTTTATCCTTAAAAAACCTCAAAATAGTCCATGACATAAGCAAAATAGTATTATTTATCACAAAAGCAAAGAAACTTTTTTTTATACATTGGACTAGGCTGTACTGGCTAGCCCATCGCTCGCATGGTTGGGTCAGCCATTAAAATGGTAGCCCAAAATAAATTAGGCCCAAACAGTTCGGTTTTGCTTCGTCTGACAGGGCCTGTCAGTCTCGCTCCTAATTGCCAACTCTAGGTCTACCTCTTCCAGGAATTCACCCTATTGTAGATGATGTAGTAGCAGCAAGTGATTGTTAAATTTTCATGGTGCTCCCTCTAAAACCCTATCTAGGTATACCTAATGAAAAAATTGTATTAGGAGACGATCCTAATCAATGCTTTGGATGCTCACACCTCTTCTTGGCCTCCACATATCAAGCAGTTGATGCTCTTTATCGCTGTGTTTACTGATGATTGATAAGAAAGTGCCCCACTAGACATAAATCGTTCTACCAGCCTTCGCCTTCTTCTTCACCCCTAACTAGGTTTAGTTCCTCATCCTCATCCGCATATATGGAGAGTCACTCCAACCTAGCCTTCATAGTTATCTCCTTCTTGAATTAATTCCAACAAAAGACAAAGCTACAACCTAAACTCTTACCAACGGAGGGACCACCACTCTCATGAACGGAGAGACCACCACTCTCACAATGACGAAGAGACAACCACTACTCTCACAAACGGAGATACTATCCTATTTGAATTTTGTTAAAATATAATTTAATTCATAATAATAAATTAAATTATATATCTATTTAACAATTATCCATTAAAGGATAAGTCTTATGTGCTAAAATATAATTCTAATTTAATAATAAATTAAATTATATATCTATTTAACAATTATCCATTGAAGATCATCTTTGTTAAAACGTTATTTAATTCCTATGAATAAATTAAATTGTTTTTATATTTAACATTTATCTATTAAAAGATAAATCTTGTTGAAATAAAATTTAATTCCTAATAATAAATTAAATTATTTATCTTTTTAACATTTATAAATCTTGTTAAAAAATAATTTAATTCTTCATAATAAATTAAATTATATATATATATATATATAAATAACATTTATCTATTATAAGATAAATCTTGTTAAAATAAAATTTAATTTCTAATAATAAATTAAATTATTTATTTATTTAACATTTATAAATCTTGTTAAAAATAATTTAATTCCTCATAATAAATTAAATTAAAACTAATTTATCTAGGATTTTTCTCAATGTACAAAAATAACCAAAAATTAGTTAAACAAATAATTCCAAAACTCAGTTCAAATGAACTGAATGAAAGGAAACGTGTACTTTAATTAAAATTCTTCAATTGATTTGTGCATCAAGAATTAAATGAAGCATATTGTTCATCAAAAGGATTTATGCACCAAATAAATCAGCCATACTGCGCACCAAACATCACATATCGACTCCATGTCAATATCTAAGGCGCTTTAGTTTGACCTAACGCTATTTACATATATATATCAAAATAATAAAATGATAAAAAAAATGACATCCAGAACTCAAGATTTCAGATCTAGAATCTAGGAAACTCGCTCTGATACCAGATGTTGGAATCCCGAGACATCCATCTAGAAATCTATGATTCCATATATGCAACGGAAGAAAAAAGGTAAACAATGAAATAAAAAAAGTATTTAATTGATTCTTGTAAATATATATATTATCGAATGGAATCGATTCGTGAATCTTCAGATATTAATCGATTTGTGTGTCTTGATCGCAAATACAGCCTCCAAGCAACAATTCAACACTCCTTTGTTAAATCGATATAAAGAAATCTCTTCTTTCTTAATAACTGTCACTCCTAAACATAAATATATATATTGTTATATTTTATAATAGGATTTTAGTGGGTCATTGAATCCACTTATACTCGGGCCTATAATTAGCCTTATTATAAGTTCACGGTCTGGCTCCCAATTGCAAATCCTGCCTGCTTCATTATCCCGGCTTACCTCTAACACATAACAACCTGTTAGAAACTGGGGCGCCGATAAACACATTAGGAGTTTTAAATTTGTTGAACTATTGAACTTATATACAATTATAGGCCCAAAGTGAACATCGTCTACTAACCTATTATAAATATAACATTATATTTAGGTTTAGGGTGACATACTAATTTCAGAGGGAAGAGAATTTCACTATGTCCCATATCTGAGAGCAAAAGGAGTCGAAATGTTCTTAGAGCCCACATTCTATGGTTAAGACCTCACAACCTATTATCGCTCGTAAGATTCACGCACGGCCCATTCCAGTTAGTATGTATTTATATTTTTCTTTTGTTGCATATGAAATCATATATTTATGGAGGAATGTGTAAAACCCGGGAAAAATATAATTTTTCTTTAAAATGGCAAAAATAATGAAATTACTAGAAGAGTTCAAGGACGCCTGGAAAATTCTCTAAATTTTGGATGATGAAACGGATTAAGCCATGATCTGCCTCACGAAATCTAAAGGACTTAAAAGCCATCGACTGAGACGCTTGGAATTTTTATGATTTTTCTCGGTGGTGAGTCGCAAGTGACCCCAGGAATAAGGTTTTCACTAGAATCTTGGGAGTCAAAAAATAATTGGGTTAAATTCTTTTTAAAAAAAATTGAACTTGAACCCGGGACCGGAGTGGACACGTGGCACTATGAGATCCACCTATCAAACTTAACTTAAAATAAGTTAAGTTAAAAAGAAAAAGAAAAGAAAGGAAAAGGGAAGATAAGAGGAGAGAAACGGAGAGAAGAGAGAGATAGAGGAGAGAGAAGCTCTTCCTTCTCTCATGATCTGGCGTGAGATCAGTGATTCGCCTTCTGACCTTTGACCACAACTGTTCTGAGCACGCTATGAGGGCTACGTGGACATCGGAAACTCCAAGTTTTGTCAAGGTTTTGCGTGGGAGGTTCGGGAAGTCGAAAGTTTCGGGTTCAGGAAGTATTAACGGAGCTTCCTCGAGGGCTTGCTCATGCTCCAAGAGGTAAGGAAACTTCCTACTCTAGCTTATTTTATGTCTAAGGGCCACTGAATCTTGGCTTCCTGAGCCCCGAGGGTTGCTCGGGGTGTTTTCGAACGAATAACGAAGCCTGGGAGGTTCTCGATGAACAGATCGGCGACCGACGGCCTATCAGGAAGGTCATCCTGCTGGATAGCAGCATCCAACCCAAGACCGATCGACCGGCCGTCGCGTGATCTTTCTGGCCGTGCGGGCCGCCGCACTATCGCACTGGGCGATGAAGGGTCGATTTCCGTCACGTCAATCTGAGTCGTCCATTGGTGCAATATCGCGATACTATACAATAGGAAATGGATCGACCGATTTGTTAAACGGTCGACCGGGTTAGGATAAACGAACACGGCTCAATGAATAGCCCTAAGACTATTTCTTTGGGTCGGTTCGAGGTCCTGCCAGCAACTCGTTAAGGTCGATCTCATGACTTAGTTGCGGATGATTGAGGCTTGCTTCGAAGGCCTATTTTATGATTGATTGAAGTGTCTTCCCTTGGTTAAGGAATGGCAATATGTATGCCTATACATATTGGATTGAAATTGAATTGATTGTGTACACATACTGATAATTGAGGAACTCCAGGTGCATATGGGGACAAGCGCTATCGCATGGCTCGTGTGGTAGGTTATTTGTGGACATGGTGTTACAACAAGCTTCAGAGGTATGTGCTGTCATTACTGCTTAGCGAGATCAGTGATCAATGTATGCATGAACTGATACGTTGGAATGAGTTGTGTGATTTATTTGGATATTGTATGCTAATTGATGTGATTATCCAAATGATGAATGGGAATTATGCATGGTTTAAAATGCACATGTAATACTCCATATGTATGTGGCATGGTATGAATAGGTAATGGCATGATTGCATTGCATTATGCACTAGGACATTGCATGGCATGGGTGTGAGTGCAAGGTAATAATCGACACTATGTTTGGTGTTCGATGAGATGTCATGGGTACATGGTTGATCGACACTGTGTTTAGTGTTCGATGGTGGACTCGTATCATGGGACAACGTCCAAAATGAGTCGCACGATTTTGAAAAATGAAAATACGTGTGTCATAGCAAGTTAGGGTAGATCCCTCACCCCCCAAGGTGAAAGACCAAGATTCACGGTTAGACATGATTACTAAAGGAAAGACCGTAAAATGTTGGAAAGGCGCAGACATCTACTAAGTGTAAACCCGAAACGTGGGCCCAAATGATAAACACACACAACTTGGGAAATGCAAGTTGATATTGGAAACCGCTCAATGGTCTTGATTTATAAAACAAAAAATCTTTTGTTTTGAAAAGAAATGGTCATTCGTGGCACATCATTGGCGACATGATATTTGCCGTTAATTTGGCATATGCATGTGTGAGGGAGTTCTTATGAGTGACTCGAGACATGGATAGGTGAGTCACTACATTCTCATCCATGACATGCAAGAGACCCATGCCTTGTTTCGCTTTAAATGCAAGGTGGTCACTGCATGTGCACTTAGATGGGGAGTAGCCCTTGTAGGAATTATTCTCTGTTGGGCTTTGCTCACCCCGTCATGGGACCCCCTTTCAAGTACAAGGAGTGTACAGGGAGACGGCATTCCGACGAGATTGTGATTGTGAAGGAGGTCAACATGTGGCCTTGAGTAATTTTTGTAAAAGTATCTGTATAAAAGAATTTTGATAAAATTCTTTTAGACTATTGTATGAATAGTCAGGTATGTAATTATGGTAAGAGGGCTGTGATTAGACCCTTACAGACTGTAATTAATTGTCTTTTTTTCATATTTTAGATTTAAATATGAATGAATGAGTCCCAGTGAAGTGATGTATGGAAGTGGTGCCGAGTAACTCGGTGTCCACGGGTAGTTAGTACTGTTCCGGTACGAAGACTTAGGTGCAACATGACTTAAGACAAAAATTCTGCGAGTTGACGGGTTGTCAACGGGACCCCCAAAATTGGGGCATCACAAATTTGCATCGTAGCTAGGCAAACGACACCAGTGGGAGCTCTGGGCAAGGATATCCACAAGTGTGGTCTGATACTAGCCTGCCCCGCCCAGTGTAACAGAGCCTAGGTACACAAGTACCGAGGGGCCGGCGGTCAAGGACATGAGTCTAGACATGCGATTATAGTATAGTGCTTAGGTTGTGAATGCCTAGAGCTCTGGCATGTCCGATATTAGCGCTGGTAGCTTCGTATCAAGAACAGCATGTAGTTACCTAGGAAAAGGATGGGCATTGGGTTTAGACCATTGTATCATTGCACATTTTCATGTTGTGTGCTACATGATTGTGATTGCGTGATTGTGTGTTACAAATTGCTTGAAAAATATGTACATGTCTGGACGTATATAGGAAAAGTTGAACACTAGGGTTAGAAAACATAACCTTAAAGATTCGTAAAAACAAACTCCAACACGACAAATAATTTAATTGTATTAGCGTTTGGCAATATGTACCGCTAAGGAAAAAGGGATGAACTATGTGGTTCATGAGGTTGAAGTCTATTAATGGTTGGCATGTGCACTACTAGTTAGACTGAGATAGAAATTTGATAAATCTCAATTTGCTATTTAACAAGTGTAGATGGCAAGTTGAGGACAGGGATGTAGAGGTCGTCCATAGGGCACTAGCCAGGCACCACCTGATTTTGATCAGCAGGCCTTTGTAGAGGCTATGGGCGCTGCGTTTACCACCATTACACAAACTAGTGCAGCTGGGGGTCAGAGAGGGTCAAATAACCTCTAGAGGTTTAAGGCACATCATCCTCCGACATTCATGGGAGGAGGGGATCCGATGGTGACTGACCATTGGTTCCTACATATTGAGAAGATATTGGAGGCTATGGAGATCACCTCTGATGTGATAAAGATTACTAGCGGCATTCCAACTAGAGGTGAATCCCAAGTATGGTGGGATTGGGTTAAGACCTCGAGAGGCACAGAGGTGATGACATGGATAGAGTTCCATGAGCTCTTCATGAGCAAATATTTTTCGGCAACTGCTAGACATGCAAAAGCCTGGGAGTTCCTAAAGCTAAAGCAAAGAACGATGATAGTGATGGAATACGTGGCTAAGTTCCCAAAGTTAACCCTTTTTGCTAATGATTATGTGGCCACCGACATGGCCAAGGTGATGAAATTTGAGAATGGTCTAAAGTTGTCCATCCAAGGCAAGATTGTGGGATTTCTCCTACACAATATGGACATGGTCAGGACGGCTATGGCCATAGAAAGAGAAATTGATGACGCGCAGAGTATCCGGGATGTAGGTACTATTGAGAAGAGGAAGAAGAGTCAGCCTTCTTCTAGCTCAGGGAAAAAGTAAAGGACTTCTGCTTCACGAGGATTTCAGTAATGTAGTCGCGACAATCGTGGTCAAGGGCTACGCGTGGCTGTCTACTAGCCAGATAGGATTGACGTACGTTATTATCGCCATCGCTGAACACACTTTAGACAGGATTGCCCTCAAAGGCAGGGATCCCAAAGATATGAGACACCACAGTCCCAATCATCAGTGGGGCATGCACAGACGCAGTTTTCTCCTCCTTACCTTAGCATGGGCCAGGGGAACCAGTATCAATCTTAGGGTGCTGCACAAGCGCCTTCTGCTTCACAGACAGGCCAAAGAGGCCAGAGTATGGGTCGAGGCCAGGAACAAGGCTTATAGTCAGACTTCAAGACCCAAGGCGATTTTACACAAATAGACAATCGATCGAGCTAGCGAACCGCCGCTATACAGCCATTATCTCGCCTATGGGCAATGGTACTGTTTAATTCTGGTGCATCACATTCATTCATCGTTGCATCATGTGTGAGAGAATTAGGCTTAGAGGTTGAGACCTTAGAAAGCCATCAGTGAGCTCTCCCTAGAACTATGGTGAGTGTGATCCGATGGTCGTGCTTTCAGGAGTTAGAGATCTTTGGGATTCTACTCATTGTGGACCTAAGGGTCATGGACATGTTAGAGTTTGTTGTCATCCTTGGGATGGACTTGACGACACATCGAGTTGTCATTGATTGTGAATGTAGGAGAGTTACCGTCTACACATAGAACGGTATTCGTGTTACGTTTCAAGGGGACAAGCATGATGCTTTACCCTAGACCGTGTACGACTCCAGATGGCACGAGCAGTTAATGGGTTGGCTAGCAAGCCTTACCTCGAGATGAGGTGAGATGATTCGTCTACCTGTAGTTTAAGCAGTATGAGTGATGCTTTTCTGACGAAGCACGGGATTACCTCCGTAGAGGGATGTAGACTTCTGTATTGAGTTACACCTTGGTACGTCGTCCATTTCTATGACTCGGCATAAGATGGTGCCGGTTGAGTTACAGGAACTCAAGGTCCAGATACAGGAATTGTTGGACAAGGGTTTCATTAGACCGAGCACTTCACCATGGGGCGCTCCGGTTCTGTCTATTAAGAAGAAGGACAAGACCCTTCGATTATACATTGACTACCGATAATTAAACAGGGTTACGATCAAGAATCAGTATCCATTACTGAGGATTAATGATTTGTTTGATCAGTTGAGAAGGGTGTGAGTCTACTCCAAGATAAACCTTCGTACCGGTTATCATCAATTGAGAGTTAAGGAGGCGGACATTCCTAAGATAGAATTTAGGAAGAGGTACGGGCATTTCGAATTCACAGTGATGCCATTTAATTTGATGAATGCTCATGCGGCATTCATGGATTTCATGTAAAGGGTATTCCAACCCTACTTACATTAGTTAGTCGTGGTCTTTGTGGACGACATTTTGATCTACTCCCAATCTGAGGAGGAGCATGAGGATCACTTAAGGATTTTTCTCCAAGCCCTTAGAGAACATCAGTTGTACGCCAAGTTTAGTAAGTGCGAGTTTTAGCTTACTGAGGTGAGATTCTTGGGACACGTAGTGTCAGCTTCGGGTGTATCAGTGGACCTAGGAAAGGTCAAAGCAGTTATGAGTTGGGAGAGGCCGAAGTCAGTCTTTGAGATACGTAGTTTCTTGGGACTGGCAGGGTATTACAAGAGATTCATTGAGAGTGGGCATAGTTGCATATCGGTTGGCGCTACCATCGAGTTTATCTAGTGTCCATGAGGTGTTCCACGTCTCCATGCTCCGGAAGTATACTCCAAATCCAACTCATGTGGTGGATTTGGGAGAGATTAATGTTGATACGGATGGGACCTTCGAGGAGGGACCACGAGTATCTTGATACGGATCGTTTTGCGACGAAGATCATGCGCCGCTAGTGAAAGTATTTGCGGTTTAATACCGAGGACCGGAGGAAAGGCACCTGGGAAGGCGAGACATGATGCATGCCAATTTTATCCTTTTCTATTTGAAGATGAATATACGTGGTCTAATATTTGGTACTAGAATATTATCAGATATGCATATGTTTGTGTGTGCTAGTATGTGTGAATTTCAAGGACGAAATTCTGTTAAGGGGGGAAGAATGTAAAACCCGGGAAAAATTCAATTTTTCTGAAAAATGGTAAAACGGTAATTTCGATTGGAAACAGAAAATTTTCTATATCTCATATGAAAAAACAGACTTCACCGTTGAATTCGTCTCGTAAAATCTAGTTACCTCGTCGAATTTCGTAGGATTCCGAGATTGTCGGAATTTCACGTTTTTCAAGACACTGGGTGTCGGGTGACACATGGCATGACCATGTCATTCCACATGGTACCCTAGGAGATGGACACATGGCATGATAGCCATGTGGTGTGGCAAGTGACAATGGCACTTGCATGGATGGCTCAAATTGAGCCATGTGTCAAATGAAGTAATAAAGGGAATAAAGTCAAATGGAGAAATAAATGAAAAAAAAAATGAGAGTGGGAGCAAACAAAAGATAAATTCGGTGGGATAAGAACAAGGAAAACTAAGCAAATAATTGTTAAGACCAATAAGAAGAAAGAACGTGAAAAGAAAGAAAAGAAATGAACAAAAATTGGGATAAGGAGACAAGTGGCAAGTAAGGAGGAGAGGAGGAAAAGTGGGAGGAAGTTTCCTTAAGGATCAATTCGTAGATAGGATCAATTCGGCTGGGAGAGAAAAGAGAAAGGGTTAAAACAGAGGAGAAGAGAAACGGAGGAAGAAAGGGGAAGAAAAGGGAAAAAGGAAATTTTCTGGCATTCCGACGGTCAAAGCTCGATGGTCCGAGAGCAGCTCGATCCACGCAACGAGAACGCTGCGGTACCAAAATCTTTAGCCACAAACCCACGATAGAGGAATTTTTCCTTACTTAGATTATTTTTAGCCTAAAAGTCATTTAATGACATAAAGCTTTCTTCTAGGCTGTGACTAGCCGTGTGATTTAGTCCCAAGATTTTGAGATTGAATATTGGAAATTTTCGAGACTGTTTACTAATAAATTCGAACTGAATTTTCAGACTCGCTTTCTGACAAGCCTAGGTTGAATTTTCTGACTATTTTAAGACGCCTGACATAATTTGGACACTTTTCAAACATCCTGACTAAATTTTTGGGATCGAAAAATACAAATCAAACTGCTTTCTGATCGTGTGTGCCGTTTTTTTTATGTGTTATTGCAAAATTTTGATAAACATGTTAGTTGTGTGAAAATCGTGTTAATACATGCTTATAGATGTATTAACATGGAATTTATGATGGATGTAAATTATATGAAAAAATATATATAATTATCCATGTGTTGAAAATGTTGCATGTGGTTCTCATTTTGCATGTAACATGTTATAGTATGAAATGGTATAATTGCATTTCATATGCATGGGGACATCATGTCAAGCTCCGTGTGTGCATGGTATCGTTATTCACCATTCAGAATGTGTAGTGAGTTTTTAAATGGACGACGTCCAAAATTGAGACTCACAGGTGCATAAAATAATAGTAATAAATTTCGTGTGTTTGGGTGAAGCAATATGGGGTAGATCTCCCTCCCGAGGGTGAAAGACCCAAATTCTATTCTTGGTTAGACATATGGATCCAGTGATGAAAGTTCACAAGATTCAATGAGTGCAAAGGTCGGCAGACCTCAAAATTTACTACCAACAAAAACACATGGGATTTGATAAATTAAAATAAATATCGGAGGGTTGTCCAATGGGTTAAGTCATTAGGTGAAACACCAATGACTGGTTTTTACACTTGGCGTTGCATGTGTGAGGGTGTCAGTCAGGACTCGAGTTTATGGGCATGAAGAGTCTTATCTCATGCATGACATGAAATATTCCATATTGGATTGCATTTTTTGTATGGAATGTGGTTTGATGTATGTATGTCATTGCATGTGCATTTAGCTGGGGAGTAGCCCTTGCTGAGGATTTTTCTATCAGGGTATCAAGCCACTCCTTGCCATGGAACCCCTTTAGGTGCAGGGAGTGTGGCAGTGAGACAAAGCTCCAACGAAGTTCGTGGATCGTGAAGGAGGCCTATGTGGCCTTGAGTAACATTTTTTGTAAAAGTGTTTTGTAAGGGGTGCGATTTTTATAAAATTCTTTCGACTATCAGATAAATAGCTCGCATGTAATTATGGTAAGGGGGTCGTGGATCTAATTTCTACGACTATAATTATTCATTTTTTCATATTTTAGATTTAAATATGAATGAACGGGTCCTCGTGAAGCGGACGTGTGGGAAGTGGTGTCGAAAACTTAGTGTCCATGGACAGCGTCAACGCCTAGTACCAATACTTAGGTGCAAGATGACCTAAGATAGAAATTCAGAGGTCGACGTTGTCAACAGACCGCCGAAATCAGGTGTCACAAATTAGTATCGAGTTTAGGTACACGGTCACCTAGGACTCGACGCACGTTTAGATCTCGCATTGTTGTGTTGCGTGTTTGCGCTTTCAATATGCCGCGCTATCGGTGATCGTGTGTTATAAATTGCGTGAATTATATACATGGGAATAATGTATATAGAAAAGATGAACACTAGGTTAGAAAACATAACCTTAGGGAGTTCAACAAAATGAATGGATAGTTCGAGATGTGGGGCTATCTATTAGTAGTGGCACATAAGCATTATTAGTTGTGACAAGAAAAGAAATCTCAATTTGCTATTTGACTTGTGTAGATGGAAAATCGAGGAAGAGATTTTAGAGGTCGCCTCTGACAATAGTTGGGCCACCACCAGCCACCCACTGTGCCTTTAGAGAGAGGCTATAAGCGCTGGTAGTTGCCAACAGCAAAGTGAGCGTTATGTCGCTACCACTACACCTGACCAGCGCAACTATGGGTCATGGAGTACTCAGTAATGGGACGACAAACGAAGATCCAGTGGCACGGGTGTTAGTGCTAAGAGGAAGCGAGAATCAATCTTCTTCTAGTTTGAAAATAGCTAAGACTTCTACTTCATACGTATTTCGTGGATCTGGTCGCACTATCGTGTGACAAGGCAGCCCGGGCTTAGTCAAATCCAGGCGCATTTACATGCTACCATTGCCATCAGCCTGGGCACATGAGACGGGATTGCCCACAGAGGCAAGGATCCCTGAATTATGGGACATCACAGTTCCAATCATTAGTAGGACATGCACGGACGTAGTTTATTCCCCCTTACCTCAGTATGGGCTAGGGGAACTGATGTCAATCCCAGGGTGCTGTACAAGCACCCATTATTTCGCAAATGGGCCACATGGGCCAAGGCATGGGTCGAGGTCGAGGCCAAGACTTCCAAGCTAGTACTTTAGGGACCTAGGGGCATGTCTACTGCGGGTACCATAGACTCCAGCCTCATATCATCGATATACAATGCTTCATCTCACACTTCTTGATAAGAGTGTTGTTTAAATCGAGCGATCGTGATTCATGTTTATCACGATAATGTGAGAAAAGTCGCTAGAGGTCAAAACCTCGAAAGTCGTCAGATGTGAATTCTCCCCTGTGAACTAAAAAGTGTTTATCGATATGTCGGGATTGTGAGTTTGAGGTCTCGTGGATTCAAGCCACAAATGACCTTCGTGCATGGACATATCATTTTGATGTCATTCTTGGCATGGATTTGTTAAGGCACGCCGAGTCGTCATTGATCGTGATAGTAGAGGATTACCGCCTCACACAATGTGACCCGGCATTTGTGTGAATTTTCAAGGGAGAAGCATGATGCTTTTACCTAAGATCGCGCACGAAATTCCGCATGGAAATGATAATGATGGGTTGGCTAGCAAGTTTAACCTAGAGGACGAGGTGAGACAGGATTTGAGTCTACCTCGGGTGGTATGCGAGTATGAGGATGTCTTTCCAGATGAGCTACCGAGATTACCTCCACAAAGGGATGTAGACTTTGTCATGGAGTTACACCCTGGTACGTTGCCCATTTCTATGACTCCCCATAGGAAGGCACCGGTTGAGTTGCATGAACTCAAGGTCCAACTGTAGGAATTGTTGGACAAGGGTTTTATTAGACCGAGCACTTCATCATGGGGCGCTCCAATTTTATTTGCTAAGAAGAAGGACAAGATTCTTCAGCTGTGCATTGACTATCGACAATTGAACAAAGTTACAATCAAGAATTGATATCCATTACCGAGGATTGATGACTTATTTGACCAGCTGAGAGGGGCGAGAGTCTACTCCAAGATAGACCTTCGTACTGGTTACCAACAGCTGAGGGTTAGGGAGGCAGATATCCCTAAGACAACGTTTAGAATGTGGTATGGCCATTTTGAGTTTACAGTGATGCCTTTCGGGGTTAACGAATGCTCTAGTGGTATTCATGGATCTCATACATAGGGTATTCTAACCCTATTTGGATCACTTTTGTTTCAGGGTCTTTGTCAGATGACATCTGATTTACCACTCATAGGAGCATGAAGATCATTCGAGGATTGTTCTCTAGAACCTATGACCACGCTGTATGCCAAGTTCAGTAAGGCGCGGTTTTGGCTTACTAAGGTGAAATTCTGGGACACGTCATGCTCATTTCTTCAGTGTGTTAGCAGCCCCGATAAGGCAGAGGCTATTATGAGTTGGGAGAGGCCGAAGTCAATCTTTGATATACGCAGTTTCTTGGGACTGCAAGGTACTACATGAGGTTCGTTGAGGATTTCTCCTGGCTAGCAACACCTATGACTAGATTGACTCGAAAGGGGGTCAAGTTTGAGTGGGATGTTGTGTGAGAAGGCATTCTAAGAATTGAAAATGAGGCTTACTACAGCTCTTATTATGATAGTCCCAAAATAGGGACAGAGGTACACGGTGTATTATGATGTCTCTATGGACTTAATCAGACATGTCTTGATGTACTGGAGGTGGTTGTGGGCTTATGGTTCCGCACAACTAATGAATCATGAGCGTAATTACCCTACACATGACTGGAGTCATGGCCATTGTTCCTACTTAAAGATTTGGCGCCACTATTTGTATGGTGAGCAGTTCAAAGTGTTTTTAGACCACAAAATTCTGAAGTATATTTTCACACAGTGGGACCTTAACATGAGGCATCGCAGATGGATGGAGTATCTGGAGGATTATGACTTCACTTTGTATTACCATCCTAGTAAGGCAAATGTTGTGGCTAATGCACTCCATACGCCCTAGCAGTGTAGCTTCCCAGAGTGGCGTGTGCTCGAGATTGTGTAGCCTGGACATGCGCACTGTGATTATGCAATGTGGTACTTTAGGAGTTTGGTGGCTACACCATCCCTACTGAGTAGAGTGATTGAGTCCTAGGGGTAGGACGTAGAGATATTGTCCATCAAGGACTAGGTACAGGCAGGTACGGGTGGCGAAGGCTGGGCCATCCACATAGATGGTAGTCTTCGATATAAGGGGCAGGTTATGGTTCCCCAGCTGACCGATCTGAGAGAGGAGATGCTCCGGGAGTTCCACTGCTCCCATTTTGCTGTGCATCCAGGTGGCACGAAGAAGTACCAGTTCTACTGCTAGACATTGGAGATTTTGTTCGACGATGTCTCACATGTCAGCATATCAAGGTTGAGCATCGGCCGCCAGGCTACTCAGCCATCGAGGCGCCAGAAAGTGGAAGTGGGAGCATATCACGATGGATTTTGTGGACTCACTTGCCACGTAAACCGTGGAGATGCTATGATGGGTGATAAGACTGCCCACTAAGCTCCAAGACATTTTCTAGCGTTATGCATGACCTTCACACTTAAGGTTCCTAATTAGTTGTACATCTGTGAGAGATTGTCTGCTACATGGAGTACTAGTGTCCACAGACTGGCCAGGACCCCAGGTTTACAAGACACTCGAAGAGTTTCCAGAAGGCCACTGGGACACAGCTTGATGATGAGCATCGCTTCATCCATGCACGATGGCCAATCGGAGAGAACCATACAGGTTTTAGAGGACATGCTACAAGCATGTGTCCTAGATCTTAAGGGTAGCTGGGAGGAGTACTTACCCTTAGTGGAATTTGTCTACAACAACAGTTATCAAGCGAGTATACAGATGACAACTTATAAGGCTTTGTATGGGAGGCCATGTCGATCTCCAATTTGTTAGACAGAGGTGGGAGAGAGGTCCATCACTGGTCCGGATTTGATTAGAGACGCCCGAGAATGTAATTGAGCACGGAACATCTCCTTACGATCGAGCCAGAGAAGAGCTATGCCAACAGATGGCGTCGATCTTGTAGTTGAGGCGGGTGATCACGCTCTTCGGGTGATGCCTAAGAGAGAGTGGTCATGTTTCATGTTTAGGAGTTTGATCGCTGAGGCATATCGGGGCCCCTTCGAGATACTGAGAGGGGCTGGCACGCTTGCATATCAATAAGCACTACCACCGGAGTTTATCGTGTCCATGAGGTGTTCCACGCTTCCATGTCTCGAAAGTATACTCCAAATTATAACGGAAATCCTGGCTGCCCACCATTCGGCCTAGCCTTATCTCAGCCGCGGCCAAATGGCCTAAGACTTCTTTGGGCTCCACATTTTTCGGCCGATTTTGACCAAATTCTGCACCGTCGACGAGGGTCGCAGCCAAAAGCCGCCAAAATTAAAAAAATGCTAAAAACTTGTAATTTATCTATAATTTTTTTTCATTCTTCAAATAAAAACAAACACAAGTGTTTAATAATAAGTTAATGCATAAATGATGCGAGCTTCGTATAAATATAATAATATTTAAAGTCTTAAATAAACGTAAATAATGCTAAACATCATTATAAATTTATAACCAAACTAAATTTCTAGTAGCTATTAAACAACTAACTACAATCACATAATAACTAGAATTAATGAAGTACCAACCACAACTGTCTAAAGTTTATGATAAAAATGAAACATCAAATCATAAACAAGTGCTGTAATAAACAAAACTAATAAACATGTTCATATTCAAAGTACTAAAAATAAAGTGACAAATAAATGATATCTTAAAACTACAAACTAAAGTTTCAAATGAAACTAATTATGCCCTTAATCTTCATCTTCATTATATGATCACTATAGGATTTAGAAAAATCCCAATACAAAGTCAAGTATATATATATATGTCATTTTTTGAAAATTAATAAAAAAAAAAAATTTGGGGCTAATTGGACTGGCCTGACCCTAACTCGGATGGGCTGCAAGCCAATTTGGGTCGGGCTAATAGGCTCGGATTTTATTCGCAGCCTAATTCTTCACTACCGACCCTCCAAAATATTAATAATTCGGCCACCCATTCCAAGCCTCGACCTGCATTCCCGCTCTACTCCAAATCCAGCTCATGTGGTTGATTGAGGAGAGATTATCATGGACAATGATGATTCTCGAGAAGGACCGGCTGAGTATCTGATAAATGGATCGCCTTTATGCACGCAAGACTGCGGCGGCAAGGAGTGATATGACAACACGGTGAGTTGGAGAAGACAACTTGGGAATGGGAGGACACGATGCGAGCCACCTATCTCCATAGACAACTTTTCTCCTCCCCTTGCCATGACGAACCTCCTATCAATAATCCCCAATCGATTAAATCTTCTTCCCCACGGAGAAGCCTAGATCCTGCATTGCATGCATTAGACAACATGTCATCATCCTTGTTCATCCCCGCCATCTTACACCAAGACGCCTCGGCGCACTTCCTTTTGCAAAAATTTCAAATGTACAATATTCTGGAGGGCCCCTTTGATCACCTAATGCACTTTCAATAGATCATGACATCTGTAGACTAGTAACAACGCCCTCCTATGTAAAGTCTTCCCATCTAGTTTAGTTATGCCTCTTTGTTCGAGTTTCATCGCTTATCACCTAAAAACACCTGCTACTTCCTTCCAAGGTCTAGAAAATTGCACCTAATATATGTGTTTAGTCAGGAGGAAACAGAGCGTCACCATTCTTTTCCACATCTGAATGGAGAGATTCGAATCCATCATGGAATTTATGAAGTATTTGGAGCCGTGATCCTCCAGCTCGATGTCGTAAGCCCCGACACTACCATGCAGGTAGTAAAACAAGCCATTAGTCCTAACACTTAGTTTTTTTATTCACTATCATTGCATCCTCTGTAACTATTGACGAGTTGTTCCAAAGGGGAAACCAATATTGTAATGCTCCCAAACTAGGGTCCAGCTTGACAACCCGTCAACCCGCTTGAATATCTGCCGGGTGTTGTGATTTCTTATCCGATGTCCACGCCGGGTCAATCCCACCACAAGGACTCATTTTCATATTTTTCTCGCGGGAACATGTCAATTTCCCATATATTATACAAGAGTTTGATATACAACTCTTTACAAACTGCAATGAGAGTCAAAATAGATTAGTCCCAATATATTTTACAAACATAGTGTCTGGGCGTCAATAACTGCCCTCTTCATACCGCTACCGGCGGAGCGCCGCCCTCTCACTAAAGGCTTATCCCACGATGTGGTGAGAAAATCCTAGTATCTTCAAGGGCTACCCTCACCTAAGTGCACATGCAATGTAGCGGTGTTACACAATCACACACCAATGCCTGCGATGTCGCTGAATAAGATGTGACCAATCATGACCCAATCCCAGTCCTCACCGCATTCCTCACACATGATATGCTGCAGGAAAAATTGTCGGAATTTCGCCTCATGACCCTTTTTTCCCTAAAACAAAATCTTTTTGTTTTATTTTTTTATTGACAAGCCTTCGAGATATAGCGGACAGCCTCCGACAAGATTGTCGCCTCCGAGAAGTAATCAGACACCTCTCAACTACGCACTTCTCGTCACCGGGTGGAAGTAAAGGTGGACACCGAAAATCATTTGCATTCTTGATGTACCATTGAACCCCAAACACAGGGTTGATCATTTCCATGCACTCACAACCCATGTCATGCGATGCCCTGTGCATAAATGCAATGCAAGTGTCATTGCATGTCATTTCATGCTACATATACGTTATGTGTCACATGCAACATATAAATCACACATTACATGTCAAGTGTCATGGATAAATTATGTTTAATGCATATAATTATTTTCATTCTTATCCCACATATATCACATAATTTCACACATTAACATATTATTCAATTTACAGTAATAACACACATACTTCCATTCTCGCCCATACTCACATACTTAGACTCCTCGAAAATTCCAGACTTAGTCCGTAAATTCTAGCTTTTGTAAATATCACACAAAATTCACGCACTTCGTCAGCCATACGTAGCCCCAAGCATTTCAGATGCAATTTGGTTCGAAAAAATGTAAGTTCTCGAAACCGAACGGACCGCTCAACCCAAGTTCTTGACCCAGCCCACTTCGGCCCCGCGCTTGGGTCGAGTACTTCATCTTATTAAATTTAAACTCAACCGAAGCTGTAGAGTCTAAGAAAGCAATAAATCAAAGTTCGACGTGAGTTATGGTCGTCGGGGTTACGCCGATTCATTGCAGGAAGTGAATTCCGGGCATACCCCGCTTTCCATTCTACCAAGATTTTGCCGCCGGACGCGCAGCCGGGCCTCGAGAACCCGAACTCATATAATCGGTCCATGATTGTCCCATAACCAAAAAATAGACTACACAATGAAATAATTCCACCCCGGGCGTGAAGCAAATCGTTAGATCCCACACTACTCGGGCTTGAATGAACCCGAAAGTGTGAGGAATCCTACCTCTTGTAGCGTAGTTCAGTTCTTCTATCCGTGTTTTCTCAATCACACACTCCTTCCTTTTCCTTTTCCCTTCTCCAAATTTTTCCTCCTTCTTTCTTTCTTCCTCCTTTTTCTTCTTCCTTTTTGTTTTTCTTTTCTCCATGTTTATGTTTTTTTTTTCTCTCATATTCTGGTTTCCTCTCCTCTCTCCCCATGCACACCTTCCCTTCCACTTTGGCTTTTTTTTTCCTTTCCTCCCTTCTCTATCTTTAACCCTTCCTCCCCACGCAGCCCTTTTTTTTTTTTGTTGGCTTTAACCTTCCATTTTTCATATTCACTGGGGGTGACTCATCCCCACATGTCTCATTCTTACCCCTCCCCACCCCACCTAACTCCTCTCATGCTTCCACCTCACCCATGCATCATGCACCATGGTTAGGGTTGACACATGGCAAGGACTTTCCATGTGTCCTCCTGCTACAACCCTATTTGTCCCCTCGACATTGGAATTTCTCGAAAAACATGAAAATCCACCCTGCTTTCTACCTGGATGAAATTTGACTAGGGTAGCCAGATTTCACTGGGTGATGATTCCAACTATGGAAGCCCTTGGCTTCTTCATCCGAGATCTAGAAAATCCCATCTTTTCTCCTCCTGACTATCTGATAAATTACCATTTTACATTTTTCTCAAAATCTAAATTTAAATTTTTACCAGTTTTACACTACTCCCCCCACCCACCCACCCCTTAAAATACTCTCTTCATCCCGTAAATCTCTTATGAAAATCATACTGCACATGCATATTCAATAGTAATTTAAAATCAATATTACTAAAACGCACTTGCTTCCTCAAACAGGAACAGATAGGTAGCTCGCATCGTGTCCTCTCATTCCCCATAAGCCGGGACTCACACCCCGATGATGCCACAATACTTTACTAGCCTCACCTGCCTCAAGGGCCGCGAAACTCGCTTCCTGTTGTCCATAATGACTAGCCCTCCAAGGTCCCATTCAGATCAACCGGTCCACTCGCCCAATCCACCTGCCATGAGCCTGACGGGGCGGTACTCCCCGTGAGATGAGATGCAAACACCCTCGTGCACTCGGACAAATTTCATGGTAACGCCAACCAATATGCATTCAGCTTCACCATCGAGATCTCAAGGTCCACAAAATCTCACTGACAAGCCTACCCTTCCTTGCCTCAATCTAATCCACTCCTCCCCTCTTAGGTATCACCTTCAAAAAGACATGGTCACCTACCTCAAACTTTAGAGGTCGATGTCGCCTGCTCTCGGCAACTTTCGCCAACTCTTAGCAGAGAAGATCATCACTTTTCTCCGTATCAAGTCCACCTTCGACGAGCCGAAAGCGGAAAAAAAGTGAAAATTGGTAAAATCACCAGATACCAGGCGCGCTAGCATATCGCCGTCGACTTATCGAGTAGTGGTTAACTCCGTAAGCAATGCTCCCACGTTATGGTGCCGCACGTTTAGTGACCTAGACAATATGTTTCGACCGGGGCCCATATGTAAAAAATTATAACAAAAATTAACTAAATTAAAGAGTTTCGGTCATTAAAATTCGGGATGAAGGTAATAATGAGAAAACCTAGGTTTTGTTTCATTTTCCCATACAAATGACCTTATGGATTTTAACATGATAATTACATTTATTTAATATACCATATGATTTATGTTAGTGGGTTGATCATGTTCCATAAGATATTCCCTTCCCCGAGATATAACTGCTTCCTTTGCCCTTGTTAATGGGTGTATTGCACTCTACTGACCTCATCACCAAGATGCATGAATGTGCACCCTATGCTATACCTGAACGCTGCCATTCTGCCCTCGATCGATCATGTTACTTTTACCCATGTCCCTATGAGTCACTTCATCTCCTTGATATCAAACTCCTAGCATTAGCATGCCATAATTAGCCAAATAATAACATGTAACAAAACTGTAGTATAAAAACAATCATAGAAATTCATCGATGAAGCCAAAATAAATCACCAAAATTAAGCATTAATCCATAACTAGGTGTGGCGGCTGATAAACCCTAGAGTAAGAAAGTTAGTTCATAGTGATTTACGCTGCACTAGAATATTTTCAACATTGGAAACGAATCAGCAAAAAGAAATACCGAAGAAGCCACTCTTCGCGATCTCTGAATCCATCCGCCAAGCCTCTATCCGTCTCCTTGTCCTCGCCCGTCCCATCCCCCATTTAGCCTCGAAATCACTTCCTCGGTATTTTACCTTACCCGGCCCATCAATGCCCCAAAAATCATAACTTGTGAGCTCCCATTTGGGAACAGAGATCCCCCGCTACCGGCGGCAAGGGAGCTGTCGCTACGGGCTGAGCACCCATCCGGCCTTCAGTTCACTCTGGCCACAGCCCCACGCCATTACTAAGAGCTACGCCCATACGTGGAGTTCCTCACCGCCGCACGCCGACGCCCACCGCCGCAGACTGCGCTTTCGTCGCCTTTAAGCGCTATCGTTTAGCCTTTTATCCCGACATTGACATGTCCTATAAAAACATTATAGTATGGGACAGCACAATATTAGGTGAATATGAATGAATCATGCAAGTTGAGCTATAAAACAGAGTACAAATTGTACTGGAATGCAATTTCAGATTCACCCAATCAACACCCCTAACTTAGCTTGCTTGTCCTCAAGTAAGAACAAATTTCTAACTAGGCACACAAGAACTAATCGACGATACGTGGGTCTGGGCACACATGATGCCGCAAGAAGGCAAGAACCATTTCCCTCAAAAAAAGATTCTAGACCACCAGCTGTTCAACTCCTTCAAGAATCTACACTAGGCCCGGGTATCTCAAGGACCCTCCGTTGTGTTAACTCCCCTTTTGGCTCAATATTCTTTCCCGAGGCAGGAATCGCTAAGTGTAATTAGAGTGTGATCTCCGGGAATGTATAGCCTCGAACTTCTCACTTCAAACTCTTTAATTTTACTTGCCTATTTGGACTAGTTTAACTTAGAAGGATGAGAACGCACCAATTTGTTCACTTCAATTTAAATCATCCAAAGACCAACCAAGCGCATCCTTGTGATCCCTAAGTACTCTCAATAACTTAAGGTCTTTCGGCTTCTTCAGGAGGCCGATATAAATTCCACTGCAGGAGGCTATTTCCCCAAGATAGGCATACCTCGTTCGCTATTCCGTAGTGGCTTTGTTCATCTTGTGGGTGGTTGTTCGGCCGATGGCACCACGTCAGTACCCCCTGTGGGTTCGTAGTATTTCCTTCATTAGCTAGAAGGATCCATCCATTTCACACACTCTCGAATCTCTTCTCCTGTGTCTTTGATTCACTCATAATTGCCAGTTCCTCAAAGGGTCGGTTGGGACCACTATGGTTAGACACTATAGCCTCCACTGGCCTCTATCATGAAGCTACGCTCTCTCAGGTGTCTCTTAGGCCTTCAAAGACATTGAAATTGGACCTCGCTATCCCTCAGACTTCACACTTCAACTCTCCTCACTACACACAATCATTGCTCACAAGATGAGAAAGGGTCTACTTCAATATTATGGGTATTTCTTACAATGCACTTCAAATTGCAGATCTTCAAGCGTGAAAATTTGGTCATAAATTCCCTCGCACTAAGTCATTCTTTATGAGGTAATGGAATCCGGTATTGGCTAGCTCCTAACCAATGCTTAGCTCTGCCTCTTTGCGACAAGGGGGACGCAATCTAAGAGCTTCTTCTATTACCCATCAGACTTGATCGTGTCTGCATTTCAATAAAACTTGTTATGCGCATTCTGATTCTCACTAGCAATCCATGAAACTCAGATATTGTGGAGTATTTGCAGAAGCATTCCTTTCAACTCCCAAAGTTGTTTCCGCTTAACGGGTGGTCATCGTGATAGTCGGATCAACAATCCGTATGTGGTAAAGACTAACCCCTGTGGCAATAAGGCGCGGATATCAAACAGATAAACGATCAAGGCTCACCCTTATAATTATGTCCATTCTGATCCACATGTGGTTCATTCGTTTCTTGAACCCATTCCTCATCCTCTCGATTCGCATGATTTCAAAATCGGGGCTCGCATGCGTTTCTCACAGAATCGATGTATGTCCGGCTCGCTCAGATCAAACGGAAGTAATTCCTGCATCTTGTCTTTGTGATGCACACTAAGTGCTTTCCTAAAATCACAAGTATGAAGTCAGACCAGTCACAAAGACGATGAAACAAGGCACACCTTCTGCCCGAAACGAAGGATAATAAAAATGATTAATAAGAAGAGAACTAAATAAACTAAAATTGATCCAAATTACAATCTATGGCACCGCGGTCAATATCAACACCAAGCTTCTCCCTGAACGCACCAAAACTCGATGGGTCAGCGAGTGTGAAAATTGGGTACTACAAACCCGTGCGCACAAGTATACACGTCGAGTTTACACAGTGTAGTGGCTAATCAAGTGTCGTTCCCATGAAGAGAAGCATGCTGGCACGTTTAAAGTGACCCAGACAATATTTGGATCCGGGGCCTTATAACTAAATTTCTACTAAATTAATCTTAATTAAAAGAAAGCCTAATATTAAAATTTGGATTTATGTAATAATGAGAAACCCAAAGTTTTGCCCTTCACCTACCACACCTTATGGATTTTAACCTAGATAATGCATTTATTTAATATACCATATGATTTATGTTAGTGGGTTGATCGTGTCTACAAGATATTCTCTCTCGAGATATAACTACCTATCTCGCTAGTGTATCAGACTTATTTCCTGACCCTTGACTCGAGATGCATGAATGTGCAAACCCAAGTGCTACACCTTAGAACACGTTTTGGATATCTCTATTCCCTAATCGACCAAGTGCTTACCTTTGTCCCTACGAGTCATCATCTCTCGATATCGTGACTGCCATTAGCATGCCATAATAGCCACACAACATGCGATTAAATTCAAAGAGAAACAATCCATAGAAATTCATATCTATATTAAATAAACCACAAATTAAAGTATTAATCCATAACTGCAGTGGGAGCTTGTGGTTTGGCTCAAAAAACCTTTAGAGAGAAGCTGGGTTGTCTAAGTAGTGATTTTCATTACATATTGAAATATTTTCAAGGATAACGAATCAGAAAGAAAAATACCAAGATGCAAATGCTTTGCGATTCAACCGCTTCCGCTAAGCTTCTCTCTATCTGTCTCTCATCTCGCCTTCCCATCTCCCCTTGCCTCAAATCACTTCCTTTTATACCTGGGAATTCTAGCCATCAATGGGCCCGTAAAACAGGAACCTTTAGAGCTCCTGCTTGAACAGGGAGACATCGCTATGCCGCGGAGAAGAGAGAGTTTCACACGAAAGGCCCCGAGGTACCATGTAATCCGTCTTCAAATTCCACACAGTAAGCTCATCGCTTTGCCGGTAGTTACTATGCTCATAAACATGGTCTTCACCGCCTTGATACCCGACGCCTATCGCCGACTTCTTGTGCTTCTTGCTTCGATTCCCTTTATATTACTCAAGCTAGTTTTCTTGGATCCGAATATCGACATGTCCCTATAAAATAGTGAATATGGGACAAATGCCAATATTAGGTGAATATGAAATTATGAATCATGCAAGTTGAGCTATAAAAACACATAGAAATTGTACTAGAATGCATGCATGATTTACTTCGATAACCTTCGCGAGGTGTTCAGGATCAACTGACCTCGTGGAAAGCTCTTCTCAAATTCCTGCCTAATATATACTGAGATTGACACTGCCTCACATAGTGCTCCTCATATATATACGCCCTGATAACTTGGCTTGTTGGGGATGAACCTACCAAGGGAAAATGCTCCCAACTACCCTGAGATCCAAGACACATGCCCTCAAAGATGTCCCTTTAACACCGTATGGTTCTTCCAACCGACCATCCGTGCTAGATCGAAATGCGACTCAACTATCAATCAGGAAATTCTTGGCCCTCTGTGGCTCTTCCAAAAGTGAGTCAGAACCTAGGATCTCCTGTTTCGATACAATAGAGACCCGGTGACCCAATTTAGTCTTACTTCCATTCGTGATATACAACCCGTAGAATTCCTCTAGTATGAAGGTCATCCGCACAGCTAGCAAATTTACCGACTTAGTGAGTCTGTCCACTATCACCCATACTGCATTGTGCTTCCATACCGTCCGTGACATGTTCCCACTTCCACTCTTACTACTCCCAATGGCTGAGGCGGAAGCTCCGCCGGCCTCCTAGTGCTCGCCTTACCTACTCCGGCACATGAGACACCGCCTTATGAAATCCCCAACGCGTCTCTTCATCCCGCTCCAATACCCGCGACAAGATCATGGCGTGGCGATCTGCAGCCACCCCGATGCACTCCTAAACCGTGAGCAATAGAACTCCTCGAGATTTCCTCTCTCAAATCGGGCCACCCGGGTGGAAATCCCAACCCGCTCCTCATGCAACAAGACTACCCTCCCTATGTGAATGGCCCAACCCTTCACCGGCCCTTACAAGACTATCCCATGACAATCAACTCGGCTGCCTCGGGTCCCCCCCGGGGACCAATCAACTACCTTCAAGAAGGAAGGCGAGGCCACCAAACTCCCTAACTCCCTAAGCCCGATCACCAGATCAGAGTCAAACCGGCCTCATAGTTCGGTGCATTCGCCACTCTCGTAGTTGCACTGTGGCCAAAAGATTTCCCGTGATCTCCGACCGAGCGCACGCCCACCATATCACGCCAGGCGGTAATGCAAAGTGGAAGTCATAATCCTCCGATACTCCATCCATTCAAGGCGCTTTCATGTTGAGGTCCCGCGTGTAAAGATGTACTCGCACTTCGGTGGTCCGAAAACACCTCAAACTTCATCGCACAAATAGCGGCGCTAAATCTTAAGGCAGTGCCACTTGCGCTCGCCACCATGATCATGCGGGTCTCGCCATGGTTCTTCACCGCTTTTAAAACCATAAGCCATAAATCCCTCCCATCAAACACATCTTAGTTCATCTTTCGAAGATGTTATAAAGTATACAAAGGTACATCGGTCCCCTTCGCATCGATGAGAATGGGACTAAGTCACCTCCTTTCACCCTTTGAACGCCGTCACACTGTCGGTCTCACCCAAAACTCGACTCCCTTCTGTGTCAACTCGTCATAGGCAGCTAGCCTGGGAGAAGTCCTCAATGAACCCTTGTGGCCCGCTGGTCCCAAGAAACTCACAGATTCAAGACCGATTTTTGGTCTCTCCCAACTCATGTAACCGTCGACCTTCTCCTCGATCCATAGATCGGCCGACATCAGATGCCCCCCTGTAACTCACCCCGCAAGCTAAAACTCGCACTTACTGAACTTCACATATAACTAATGCTCTTTGAGGGCCTGGAGAACAATCCTCAAATAATCCTCATGCTCCTCCTCTGACTGGGAGTAGATCAAGATGTCGTTAACAAAGACCACCACAAACTGATCTAGATAGGGCTGGAACACCCTATGCATGAGGTCCATGAATGCTGCTGGCGTATTCGTTAATCCAAAAGACATCACTATGAACTTGAAATGCCAATACCGCATCCTAAACACTATCTTAGGGATGTCTGCCTCCTTAACCATCAATTGATGATAACCGGCGGAAGGTCCATTTCTCGTAAGTAGACTCGCACTCTCTCAACTGATCGTAAAAGATCATCAACTTCTGCAAGGATACCGATTCTTAACGTAACCCCGTGCCTCAAATCATCTAGTCAATACATAGTTGAAGGGTCTTATCCTTCTCCTTTGCAAATAGAATCGGAGCGCCCCAAGGTGAAGTGCTAGGTTTACTTGAACCTCTGCCCAACAATCTCTGCACTGATTCCTCGGTGCTCCTATAACTCAACTATGCCATCCCATGTGGGAGTCATAGAAATAGGGCTTAATGTGTTAGATGTAACTCGATGCGTGTCTATCCCCTAATGGGTAATCCCAAGAACTCATCCCAAACATTCTATACTCGCAAACTACCCGGGGTGTGACTCCACGTCCCGTTCCACCTCATCCTCTGTGGTAAGGCTTCATAACCAACCCCTCGTGTACTGCCTCGTGCCACTTGGAGTCGCATACGCCCAGGTGGTAAAGCATCGTTTTATCCCGAACACAAACACGACTCCATCCTGTGTAGGCGCGTGAACTCTCCCACGATCACAATCGATGACAACCCGGGGTGTGTCGATTAATCGCACCATCCCGAGATGACATCAAACCTACCATGTCCATGATTATCAAATCCACTATGAGTAGAATCCCGGAGATCTTTAACTCACAATTGCGACATATCCGCTGAACACTCACCCTAGTTATGAGGAGAGAGCTCACATATAACAGCTTCTCCAAGGTCTCGACCTCTAAGCCCAACTCCTCCACACATGATGTAGTAATAAATGAATGCGATGCACTAGAATCAAATAATATCTTTGTCCATAAGCAAGATAACAAAAACATACCCTGTATGACTAACTGCTCTACAGGCTCAGTCTGTGAAACTATGGCATAAACACACCTCAGTTCTAAGTGCCGCCTGCGGCCCCTAACCCCACTCCTCAACCCATACCGCCTCTCTCGACATGTCTCGTGAACAGAAGGCACTTCAGACAAGCACTGCGCCTCGAAATCGTCCTCTTTTTGCCCATCTGGGGTGTTAAGGAACAAATGGGTGTCGGCCAGATGCCCCACCGGTGTTTAAAACTCGTATGTCCCATAACTCGGGATCCTGCCTCTAGGGGCAATCTGTCTCACATGTCCAGCATATCACGTAGTAGCATATAATCGGCACCTCGTCAGCAACACATTCGCTTCCTAGCCTCAGCCCTAATAGTCGCGCCCGACTAGGACGCCCTCGGAATAAAAAGTCCTTTGCTTCTTCCTCTCGAGTCAAGAATACTTCCATCCTCCTTCCTTTCTCATTAGCACTTGTATCCTAGCTTGTCTCGGTGGCATCACCAATCTCTCTCTATAGCCATAGTCAGGTTGACCATGTCCATATCCCACAAGAGAAGTCCTGCATCTTGCCCTGATGGACAACTCTTCAGATGATCCCTCAAATCTCTGACCTCGGGCCATCTCGTGCCATAAGACCATCCCCGAAACGTGCTAACTCTATGAACTTAGCCAGGTATTCGAGTATCGTTATGGATTCTTGTCTCAACCCGAAACTCTCAGCCTCGCAGCGGCCTAGTCGATGCCGGGAAACTTCGCTTCATAAAGAGCTGGTACCCGTCGTGTCATGGCCTCCCAATCCCTGGAGGTTTTCACCCAATCCCACCATACCTGGGATTCACCCTCTAGCTAAAATGTCGCTAGACGGATCCGTGTCACGTTAGAGGGAATCTCCATAGCCTCCAAAACTCTCTTTACCTCGCCTCTAACCACGGTCACTACCATCGTCCCCTCCCCTTTCCGAATGGGGATGATGATGCATTTAAAACCTTGGAGGTGCTCACTGGTCCTCCATGACCGCCATCTGCACTAGTTTGTGCAATGGTGGTAAATGCAATGCCCATCGCCTCCAAAAATGCCTCGGGCTCGATCAAAGCCGGGCGTGGTCGCTACTACCAGGACGACCCCACGCCGCGCCCGACCTGGCCATATACACAAGTTAGGATAGCAATTTGAGATTCTCTCTTTTCATTTATCACATTAGTGGTGCATAATGCCAAACACTAATAAATAACCATGCCTATGTAATCATACTTATTCGTTTTCCAAACCCCTAAGGTTACATTTGCTAACCCTAGTGTTCTTCAATTTCTATACACATTCTATCATGCATATATTCACACAACCACAATACATCTCCCGTGGAATGTATAGAGCTTAGAACACAAAAGAAATCAATGCACACAATGCTCGTGTTCTACACCATGCCCACTAATCCTGGGGTATTTGTATACCTAACTCTCGATACTCAGTTATGACAAGCCAATATCCAAAAACACTATTGATACCCCCACCCAAGCTCCAAGGTAATCGATAACCTAAGCTCTGATACCAAGCTGTGATGCCACAACTCTGGGGTCCTGTTGACAACCCGTCAACCAGCGGATATTCGTGGGGATCGGATGATCAGATGTCCACGCTGGTCAATCCCATTCACAGGGACTAATTTCTTTATATTTTTCTTGCAAACATACAACTTCTCATATTATTATACAAGAGTTTGATATACAACTCTTTTACAAACCAAAATATATCAAAACAGATTGTCCCAATATATTTTGCAAACATAGTATTCAAGGCCACAACCCGGCCCTCTTCATACTCACCTACCGGCTGAGCGCCTCGTCCTCTCGTACCCGAAAGGGTGATCCCACGACTGCGGTTAAATCCCGTGAGATATGTCTCCCACAAGGGCTACTCTTCACCTAAGTGCACATGCAATGCCAGTTACACAATCACACACTTGAATGCCTACATGTCATGAATAAGATGCAACCAATCATGACCCAATCCCAAGTCCTCACTGATTCCCCACACATGATATGCGAAAAAGTGGAAAACAATATGGTCGCTCCCATCCATGACCCTTTTTCAAAATAAAATCTTTGTTTTATTTTTTTATCAATGTTTCTAAGATATAGTGTGGACAAATGAATCAAGATTTCACAACCTCTGAGAGGTATTGTGAACAATCTCCGATATGTACTTTGGTCAGTCTCCGAGAAGTATTGTGGACAATCTCCGATACATACTTTGGTTAGTCTCCGAGAAGTACTGTGGACACCAAAATCATTTCAGATTTGATGTACCATCAACCCCTAAACACTGGCCGATTATTTCCATGTGCACTTCACACTCCATGTGCGATACCTCAGGTATAAAATGCAATGTGAAAAATGTCATTGCATGTTATTTCATGCTACATGTACGCTACGTGTCACATGCAACATATAAATCACACATTACATGTCAAGTGTCATGGATAAATTATGTTTAATGCATGTAATTATTTTCATTCTTATCCCACAAATATCACATAATTTCACACATTAACGTATTATTCAATTTACAGTAATAACACACATTAGTCATTCCCGGCCATAAATCCGATCATACTTGGCCTTGGAAAAATCTAGACTTAGTCTAAAAATTCCAGATTTTGTAAATATTACACAAAAATTCAAACACGCACTTCCTCGCTTCGCACTATAGTAACCCCAAGCATTTCAAATACAATCCGTTCAAAACGTGTTCCAAACCGTAACAACAGCTCCTCCCCTCAATTGTCCGTGACCTGTGCCAACGCTTAGCCCATGGTTTAGTCAAGACCATCTTATTAAATTCCTAGTGACTCAATGAGAGTATCTCGTAGGTTCAAGAAACCCACAACCGTATTTCAGACGGGAAAGTTATGGTCGTCCGTATTGCCATACGCTGATTCAAGAAGGGTGGTACTGAAATTTGCGTGATACCCCCGCTTCCATTCTACCTAGATTTTCTGAGTTCCGAGATGTCGTGCTTGGCCTCAATGGTCTCAGAAACTCTTATACTCGGTCCATGACCATCCCATAACCAAAAACAGACTATACAATGAAATAATTCACCCCGAAGTGGAGCGAAATCGTTTGGCCCCTACATTAATTGCCCCTAGGCGTGAAATGATCCGGAGTATGAGGAAACCTACCTCTTGTAACGCAGTTCCAAGTTCTTCACCGTCCGAGTCTGCTCACTGCACGACACTCCTTCCTTTTCCTCTTTCCTTTCCCTCTTTTCCTTTTCTTTCTTCCTCATTTTTCTTCCCTTTTCTTCTTCCTTCGTTTTTCTTTTTCCTTGTTTATGTTTTTGTTTTGTTTTTTTTCTCTCCTGGGTCCCGGTTTCCCTCTCCTCTCTCCCCACGCACACCTTACCTTCCACTTTGGCTTTTTTTTTCCCTTTCCTCCCTTCTCTCTTTTTAATCCTTCCTCCCCACGCAGCCTTTTTTTTTTTTTTTTTTTTTTTTTTGGCCTTAACCTTCCATTTTTCATATTCAATGGGGTGACTCATCCCCCCACATGTCTCATTCTCACCCCTCTCCCCCCACCTAACTCCTATCATGCTTCCACCTCACCAATGCATCATACACAATGGGGGTTGGACACATGGCAAAGATCTCTGCCATGTGTCCTCCTCGCTACAACCCTATTTCGTCCCTAACACCTGACTTAAAACGGAAATTCCACCTCCGCCTTAACCGATGAAATTTTACTAGGTAGCGGGAGCACCTCGCCTGTCCATCCAAATCCAAGTCCTGCTTTGTCATCCGATATCTATAAAATTCCCTGCTTTCCTCTTGGACTATTCCGGCAAATTACCATTTTTCCATTTTTCTCGAAAAATCTAAATTTAAAATTTTCACGGGTTTTACAAGTATATCATGCTCGAGAATGAGCTCCTAAGAAGGTTGACATCAGCATAAGGAAAGTGGGTAGACGAGCTCCCTATTGCACTATGAGCATATCACACAAGCCCGAAACAGCCTATCGGGGAAACCCCGTATGCCCTTGCATTTGGAGCTAAAGCTTTGATTCCCATTGAGTCCAGGCTTGAAACCCTACGCACTAGCGACACTTCCAAGATCTCTCATACCCTAAACAAGCTCGAAGATAAGAGAGATTGAGCAGCCATCAGAATGGCTGAGTATCATCACCAAGACTTTCGCCCTTGTAACTCGGCTTATTTGAAGAAGTATTTTCAGTAATTCTCTATTATCACGAGATTTTGTATCCTTTTTCTAATGAATGAATAAAAGTTACTTTAGATGATTATTTTATGCCTTTGGCAGCTGGCCCTCGACGACCCCAAGCCTTGAGTAGCATAAGTCCATATAAGTTTTATTTCTCATTTTTTATGAGATGATAATTTTATGCCTTTGGAGATTGGCCCTAGTCCTCAGGCACATAAGTCCCTACAGGCATTATTTCTCCATTTTCATGAGATGATTATTTTAAGCTCAAGGGCAAATCTGACTACTCCTAGGCATCGAGTGCCACAAAGATAAGTCTCACATACATTATTTCTCCATTTTCATGAGACATTTATTTTCAAGCTCATGCTAGCCCTCAACTGCCACAGTAGCTCCTGGGCAAAGATACAAGCATTATTTCTCCATTTTCATGAGATTATTGTTTTAAGCCTTTGGCGACTAGCCCTCAACAACCCTAAGCCTTAGGCGGCATAAGTCCCTACAGGCTACTTTGCAATATGACAAACAGAGCAATCATGACTCAAACGACGCACAAAGATTTAAGCACGTAACGTCATTCCAACCCTAATGGCTTGCAACGACGCTAGGGAGGCTAGTGGAATGGGATAATATGACAATCATGTGCTGTTGAATCGAGTCTAGCCAAGATCCGGATACAACTCGGATAGTAATCGAGTTGATCGATGTGAATGGTTGTTGGGCAGATGACTCATATAAGTCAGCCATGCTACTGTCTCAACAACCTCGGGCATCAGAGAGATCAAGAAAGGGACCTTTTTACCAAGTCACCTTGGGCACCAAGGAAACGGTCATAATTTAGCGAATGCGTGGATGTTCATAGAGTCCTTTGACAGTTGACACGGTCGCCCATGACTCCTTGTCCCACTACGATGAGCATTATGCCATGAATTGTGAACCACTCGTAACCCATAATGTATTTTTTGAAATCAATATATTATGTAGAGGCTTGTAAAAAAAATGAAGATTTTTTTCTTTTTATTCAGCAATATTCATTATAAAAAGAATACAAGTTGTTTTGGAAGGAATTTGAGTCCTTTCCAATTCCCATTCCCATCCAGGATTTGAAAACGTTGAGCACCTTTGTTGTTTGAGGAAGTAGTAGACCCCGTTTGCTATTATCTCTGTCTCACCCCTTGCTGAAAGGCAAAACAAGTTATCACAAATTAAGAAACATCGCACGCCCTCCTAGACTACTCACTTCCGCGCACTCCTTCCTCTCCCAATCCAACTTCATTACATACAATTTATCGCCCCTCAATCTTTTGTATAAACATATGAGTAACAAATCTCCATCAACCAAGCAAGTAACTTGAATAAAGTTCCGTCAAAAAAGGATAATCCAGTGCTGGATAAGCCGTCACCACAAGATTCGGTTATCGGCTTGCAACGTTAAAAGTCACAACATAGAAACTACTAAAGCATCAGTAAATCGTTCTTGTTCCTTCCACGTAGCATATACCACTCATTGTGCCTAAATTATGATCATATTTACTACTTATCAACCTATGAATCTTCCATCTTTTATCAGCATGGCTGTATACATGTATATAATATCTACTAAACCATTTCTCTACAGAAAACACAAAGCAGGTAGGGGAAACTGGAGCTAAAGAAAATGTAGCGAATTCAAACCAACCTGAATCCAAGCTAGGAAGATATATCACCTTTATAGTGGATGGGTTGAAAAGGAAGTCTTCCTGCAAAGTAGTACTTTTCCAAACGGATCCAACCGTCTCGGGAAGCATAGTACACTTTTGCGTTCACGAAACTTCTAGCATGTGAGGCAGCTTACGGTCGTGATGGAGTGGCTCGTAGATTTTGCAGAAACTCTCGGAATTAGACCATGATCTTGAGTTCGGCCGCCATTTGTATTCCATCATCCATGGTAATTTATCTTTCGCTTTAACAAGATGAGCGGGTTGTACGGACCAAAATGTGAAAACCACAAGTTTTTTTATTCGATTCAGTCATTACAAAGGCATTCCATTATTAAGACTATTAAGTTTTCGGGAAGATCCGACCATGACTTGGTTTCCGCAGAGAAAGAAAATCAGAATACAAGAAAGGAGATACGACAATCAAGCCATGGTCGGATCTTCCCGATGACTTTTAATTATTATATTATATAATTTTTTAATTATCCTACATTTTTGTTTGGGAAAATTATGTTATGGGTCTTAGTCCGAAATATTTGAAAATTTAGGCCCAAAGCTTATCAAACCTAGCCCAAGTCCTATTTGACCAAAATAATGGATAAAAAACCCAAATAATTGATAAAGAGTCTATGAGATGACAAAAACAAACTTTTCTCCCTAAAATGTATACCTCCATTCTATCCCATAAGCCCTAACCCGATCCAAACATCTCTCTCTCATCTCTCCAAAGACCCACTCGATCTCTCCCTCTCACTCAATTGTCTCCTTCTCATCTCTCCCTCTCCTTCTCATTTGACCCAAGCCCTAACTCGAAAACCTCATAAACTCATTCGTCTCATTTCAAGCTTTCCCCTCCAAAGCACAACCCAAAGTTATTGCATGGTTGTGACCTCAACTAGTCGAGATTGGTAAACTCAACCGGTTGACTAAGCTCTATATGTTGTTAGTTGCCATGAAAATGTAATTCGGTTAACCGATCAAGGTTCCACACCTCAACCGGTTGAATGACCTCTCGAGTTTCAATCAAAGTGCACCTTAGTCAACCGGTCGAGATTGGTACACTCAATCGATCGATTGAGGAGCACTATGATTGAAACTGGCAGAGAGCTACCTCAATCAGTCGAGTGTACCAATCTCGACCGATCGACTGAGTTGTACTCTGAGTGAAATTCACCGAAAGATCATTCAACCTATTAAGGTGTAGAAACTTGACCCGTTGACTGAATTACATTTTCGTGATAACTAACAAAGAGCTCAGTCAACCGATTGAATGATCTTTCTATTATGGGTAGTACTCATAGTTCATTTATATAGGACCCACGGTTTACTTATGTTGTACCTAAGGTTTAAATGAGTTGTACCCTGGATACATTCTAGTTGTACTTAAGGTTAACTTGTGTAGCACTAGAGTTCGGCTTTTAGAAGGTTGTAAATTTTTTTAGTGCTCATAAAAAGATTGTAAATCTTGTTTAATCATATAGCCTCCAATTATCTCGCAATCTAGCCACAAGAAGAAACCCTCACTTACAATGAGTTAATTCATGACTCACATGGAGGATTGAGCCTTTGTAAGTTGGGTACTGGGGCTTGGTTGCACACCTTATTATCGCCAAGTCTACTTTAGAAATGAGTAGTAGGTAGTAGGACTTCAGCCGACTGTGACGCCCCCAAAACCCGGGCGTCCGTTAACTACCCGGTCAACCCGGAGGAAATCTATTCGCTCGTGATACGGCACTCCATACTCGAGTAAAATGGCTCCTCGGGGCCCATACACCAATACTCATCAAACATATACCCAACTATATTCCAATAGTCCAAGAGTTATTTTATTACTCTTAATACAAATACATATTAAAATTTCAATTCTAATACATGTTATACCAAAAACCATCCAAGCCACAACCCGGCTTTCTTCAAAATCGGCCTCTAAGATGAGTCGTCTTCTCGAACGCTCCCTGTACCTGAAATAATATTCCCTCGATAGGGTGAGCTATTGCCTAGTAGTGGAATCACCCTAAATGGGTTACTCCCCACCTAATTGCATATGCAATGATCCAATTTAAACACACACTCAAGTAAATACGTTATCCTACTTGAGTGTCTAAATGCCCGTTCCCATGTCTCAGGTCCTCACTGACTCTTACACTTGCTCAAGCCATATGAGAAAATATCATTTTCAAACAAAACTTGTTGTTCTTGAAAAACACACTACCACGTCGTGTAAAATATGGGATCACCCTTCGAGGCTTAATGTCGGTAACTCCCGCAACACCGCGCCCTCATCCGAAACGACCGTCGACCGTCTCAACCCCATTCTCCCAAAATCATCCTGGGTGAAATTCCTCAACCATGCCTGCTAAAATTCATGTCATGCACTCACACCTAATTTCTAGGTTACCCCGGTGCATATGAAATGCATTATGCGATTTCAACACATTTTATACAAATATATCAATTATGCATATATTCTCAAATTTACAATCACACCACATGTAATTCAACAATATCAACCATCACACAAATTAGCTCACTTGAGCAAATCGTATCTCATCTCCAATGGCCTATACACACAATTATATTCCATATAATTGTGACATCATGTTAACACCTCAAGCTTATGCATTAACCTATCTATTTCCACTCAACTCAAGCCATTCATTTCAACCAATCTCATACACACCACACATGGACGTTTTTTGTCCAATTCACACAAACCCGGGACTGTTTTTAACAGTCCCTAAACAGAGCAAGTGGGTTGTCCGTGGGTAGCCCACTCATCAAACATTTGTTCCACTTTTTGAAACCGTTTTCCATGGCTATTTCCGGCCTCCTACTCACCAAAACACAATTTATTACTCAAATTACAACACAAACACCCAAAACAGTCCCTAAAATTGTCACGGACTGTCCAAATGGGTCTAAAAAATTTCAACATTTCCTGCCCAAGATTCGGGATCGACCTTCAAACGCCACTCACCTACCAAACCAACACAGCATCACAAAACACTTAAACAGCGGGCAAACAAGTAGATAAACCTACCATGGAGTTTGTCGAAACTCCAAGAAACCCAGGCCCACGCGCTTGTTCCCTCACCAGAACAATACTTCCTTCGCCCGGCGCTGAACTGACTTATCCGACGCTCGGGATCTTAGAGAGAAGTCACTCCATCTCTCTCTAAAAATATCAAAATCTCAAACTTAAGCTCACTTTCTGCACTTCCCGTCCAGCCACTGCCGTTTTGGTCTTCAAATTGAGGAAGATGAACACTGTTCATCTTTTGTCCCATTCTCATTAAGAATTTCCAAAATTCCCTATGTGTCCCTTCTCTTGGATTTTTGACACATGGCTCAATATAAGCCATCCATTTCATCATCTCTCTACTCATGCAACATGTGTCACAAGAGTACATATTATAGGTAACTTTTGTCACATCACATGTCGCTTTCTTTATCACACCCGATGCCCCATGCCCTCAAAACGTGGTAATTTCAACTATCTCTACCGATGGAAATCGACGTGTTAGCTAGATTTGAGACGATTCCAACTAGAAACTGCTTTGTCATCCTTCAAGATCTAGAAAAATTTCAGATTTCTACCGAAATACTGGCTTCGCCTATTTAAGCAAAAAATCGGAGGCTCAGCAAGCCACATCGAGAATTCGCCTTCAAGTTATGGTCATGATGCACCCATCTTTGATCCCAATCCACTTATATTACTGAAAGATCTACTCTACCCACAATGTACTGCCAAAAAATTCTCTGTGTAAACCCCATTTTCCCAAGCTTTGTAATCGTAGGCTTGTGAGCACCAGTGGGTGCATTCATGTGATAACCGGCTAGAAATTAAGATGAGATGGAGAGGGATGGGTTTTTTAGCAAAAGAAAAATAGACCACCATGAGTAGAAGAGGGAGAGATGAAAGGGAGGAGGGGAAAGTTGAGATGTCCAAATGATGAGAAAGGGTACAGGGTTGAAGAAGAAGAGGGAAAGGGATGGGTTTTAGGTTAGATCGGGTTAGGGCTAGGTTTTTTTTGATGAGGGTGAGTATTTGGATCAAGTCAAGTGGAGGGTATTTTAGGGAGATAAGTTTGTTTTTGTCACCTCATGACTCTTTATCAATTATTTGGGTTCTTTATCAATTATTTTGTTCAGATATGACTGGGGCTAGGTTTGATAAGCTTTGAGCCTAAATTTTCAAATATTTCATGTGGCCCCGCAAAACATAGTTTTCCCTTTTTGTTTTCTTTCTGCACTTTTATAGTAAAGAAAAAAAAATCTATTTGTAATAAAGTAATCATCAATTTGCCTATCATGCCAAGCTCATGTGGTACAACAATAGATGTTTAATAGACATGGCATAGGGAGTGGTGGGGTCTTCGGGTTCAAGTCCCCAATAAATATGATTTACTACAATGTAACTAAAATGTTTAGCTCTAAAAAAATAATCATCTTAATTAAGAATTAAATCCGAGAGTTTTAATTACCATAAGAAACCTAACATAAATAATAGTTTTAAATTCTTAATTAAAACTCGTTTGGCTTGACCATGAGGCATGGCTCAAGTGTTAAAGTAGTGGGATTGGCTTGACTTGCCCGTGAGGCATGGTTCAAGAGTTAAAGGTGTGGATGGGCATAAAATAGGATTCAAGTACTACAATGTAATAAGCAAAATGAATCGATTTAAGAAAAAAAAACCCTTTTAGCTTTAATCACGATTACTATTTTTAACATTAAATTTAAATTTTAAATAAAAAATTATACTATAAATAAAATTATAAAGTTTATAGTTGCAATGTTAATTATTAATGATATTAATTAAATATTTAAAAGAATTAAAGTATTATAAGTTGTTATTAATGACTTTTTATGCACAAAATTAAGTCTTTTCTCCTATGATAATTTTACCAATAAATTTAATTTTTTCAAAAAATAATTAGATGTACATTATAATTTGGTGACCGTTCCATCCATAAAATCAAATAGCTTGAGGTTAGAGTTTTAATATAACGTTCTAGCCAATAAGGCATGGCTGAATTGTTAAAGGATTGAGGAAAAGGACCAAACTGAGTTTTCGGGAGAACAAAATACTACAACGTCCTAATACAAAGTGAGATGTCCAAAAATATATATAACCATCTAAGTCATTTTATGTAAAATGTAAGTACGTAACTAATGGTCAATAAAACCTAGCTTAAGTGGCTTAGAGCGCATACCGGAATAAGGAGGGGAAGGGTCTAGGGTTTGAGTCCAATAAGGACAATTTCCTGAAAGGAAAAGATTATTATGATGTTGCAAGTGAATAGATGTTAAAAAAAAAAAGGATTAGTTTTTTTTAAAGCTTAATGAAACTATCTCTAACCAATTGAGTCAGACATATGGATTAGTTCTTAAAAAGTATGCAGTTTTTTTTTTTTTTGGGAAATTATGACTTTTGGTAGTTATCAACTTAATTATCACTTATAGATTCAATTATTTTATTAAAATACATCATCTTATATGCCGTTGATAGAAGATAAATCATACGTGATTGTTTCTACTAATTACGTGATAATATCAAGATTAAAATCCTATACTTATTAGGAAGTTTTGATCATATATATATATATATATATATATATATATATATATATATATATATTTATTTATTTATCAACTTAATTATCACTTATAAATTCAATTATTTTATTAAACTGCATCATCATATATACCATTGATAGAAGATAAATCATACGTAATTGTTAATACTAATTACGTGATAATTTCAAGATTAAAATCCTATACTTATTAGGAATATTTGAATTTATAAAGAACTGAAATTTCGAGAGTTTTTTTTAAATTTTATTAAATGATAAGATTAAAAAATTAATATACATTTAATAAATAAAATCTAACTACAAAAGATCACACAACCTGTGTATATGTAGATATTTAAATTTTTTTAATAAAAAAAAACTAAATATTTTCTCATACATGGGAAGCCATAAATTTATAGTTTTGTCCATGAACATACACCAGCCAGCATGCCTAAATTAAGACCATAACGATGTCGGAATAAAATCAAGAACATAAATACTAATCAAGGGGAAGCTGAGTTTAAGGTTCAAGGCAAACATGAACAAATCTCGAACTCGGGGTGGTTATGATCTTACAGATTTGTGGGGTACTGGCTCAGCCCAGCACTCTGCCAGCCGGCCGAATTCAAGAGCCTTTTAAAGGGAAAGGGCCCAAACACCCACCCGCCAGAGTCCGCGTACCGGTACCCCAAGGGGATTAGCCTGATCGTTAGTCGACCTAAGAATGCCCGACCGAATCTTTCGCCAGCGCTAAGGATCCTATAGCCCTGACGCCTTGTAGTTCAAGGGCTTATTTTCCGACGGCAAATCACCGAGCGGCCGCTTAAATCTACTTCCTCTTACAAGCATGAATTCATCCATAAGCTGACCCTGTCGTCTCTGATAAAATAGGAATGTCCTCTTAACCGCGCTCTATCGGGAAGGTAGTTATGTAAAGGAAGGAATAAGTCACCCTTCCCGAAATAAGAGCCACCTTCCCCTAACATTATGGGAAGAAATCGTCCACGATCCAAAAAGACGGATCCTCTTTCCTCCCTCCATAAAGAGAAGTCACCCCCGAAAAGGTATGAGATTCTTGGACGAGATTACTATTGCTCCAAACTCTACATCTTCCAAAAAAAAAAAGGCTAACTTTGCCATCTGAGGGGGCGACTAACACCACAACTGCTCTTCTTTGTTTTGTGCTGCTCTATTTGGTGAATGCCCCAACGATCCAAATTACTCGAGGAATCTCGTGGAACCCATAATCGGGCGCCTCGTCTGTGGGAAACATGGTGCGCCAGGTCGCAGAGGCGCAGACGCTGTTATTTGAGTACACTGCCTCCCAGCGACTCGACCGCAAAAAGCCTGGCTCTCAAACATCCCACAGGACTGTCGAAATTTAGCACCATAACTAGCAATCCAGCGAACCTAGCCCCCGAAGACCAGTTCCTCCTCTGGCGCCAAGAGTTGGAAGCAAGACAAGAGGAGCAAGCCAAGCAAGTGGTCGAACTGCGTGAACAGCGAACAATAAGGAAGAAAACGAGCCGCTCAGAACCCAAGCAGAGGCCACCGTCGAGCACGCTAGTGCCCTACCATTCTCCTTCTCGCCCCTAAGAAAGGCAAGGAGTCCGCCGCCAGATGATCATCGATCTGTCGTATGATGATGAAGTTATCCTCGCGCCTCTCCCGCGCCGTTCACCATCTCCGAACACCGTGGAAGCCCATTCTAGAAAGAGGCCACCTCGCCGATCCAGCAGGTCCGTCAGTGTCACAAGGCGTCGAGTGCGGAGAGAATCCAGCAGGGACCAACGATCGCCCATGCCAGCCCACCAATATGTACCCGACCGAACTGGGGGTCTCCCCTGGCCAATACCAACCATGTACTGCAGCCTTCGACCGCCCCGCACCGCAAACACTTTGCTCTCCGCTGCTCGGGGACCACAAGGCCGTGACATGCTTTCCACTTCTTAGACAAAGATATCTCGGACTATGATCCTCCCCACTCGCTTTTCCATACCACCTGCCGCCATGTACGATTCCGCTTCTTCGATCCGCACGATCACATGTTACATTATAATCGGGGCATGATTCTCACCGATGATCGACTCCTATAAGGTATTCCCACCACCAAGGGGCCCCGCTTAGCTTGTTCCACAAGCTCCCTGGGAGGGTCAATGAACACATTCGGCCGAACTAGCAGTCGCTCGCCTTCGAATATTTGTGCTAGGTCAGGCAAAAAGGGAACATCAGCTCCCTCTAATCCATCCTCAAACGGGAAGACGTAGTCCATCCCTCGACTTCACATTACTTCAGTTCAGCAGCCGCCCAAAGAAATTGATATACAAAGATGGATGCGGGTCTTGCAAAACTAAGAAGCTGGGGTCACCACCATTCTTCCATTTCATCGATTCGGCCAGAACCATGGAAGAATTGTACCGTCGGGCGGATAAATTTTCTACCCTGGAGGATAACATCCGGGCCGCTTCGCAAACGGTTATGATAACCGCCCATAACAACAAGCCGGCCACCAAGGGCCCGCTCGAACGTGTGCAACCAAGGTAAAGAGCTAGAAGCGCCTTGTAATCACAAGCCATCCGTCTCGGCCCGCCTGAGGATGTGGGAGACGCTGGGTCATGATCCTTAGAAACCGTGTCCCCCGACCGTCGATGATGCATCTATAATACCCTCCTCTTCGGAGCAGAGGAAAGCCCGCTACACCAAGTTATACAGCTCAATGCTGATGGATTTGCTGACTCATGCGTGATATGCTAGATTAGCCCTATTCACGCCACACAAGTTGAACGTCGCTCTTTCTTTTTCCGGGTTTCCGGCCGCATACAAAAAGTGAGACATTTTCACCCTGATCGCCACCTGGTCATCCAGACCGAGGTCGATAACCTTCGTGAGCAATGGATTTATCAGAAAAGAAATACCTAACGGTCGCCAACATAGCGTAGTTCCGTTAGTGGAAGAATGGAGAGGCAGGACTACACCTGACCTCAACGACGTCTGTCCAAAAGATAGCTTCCCCCTGCCCCGCATAGATCAAATTGCAGATGCCTCGACAGGGCACGGTATGCTATCCTTCCTAGACGCTTTCTCGGGATATCACCAGATCCCTATGCACCCCCCGAATGTAGAAAAGACATCTTTCATCACGCCCCATGGACTGTACTGTTACAATATGATGCCCTTCGGATTAAAGAATGTTGGGGCCACCTATCAGAGGTTGGTGACGAAAATGTTTCGGCCCTTAATCCGTAGCACTATGGAAGTTTATATTGATGATATGCTTGTAAAATCAAAACAGCGCCCGGATCATGCCACTCATCTCCAGCAAGCTTTCGACCTCCTCCGAGAATATGATATGAAACTAAACCCCCTAAAATGTGTCTTTAGGGTCAGTGCTGGCAAATTCCTTGACTTCATGATAACACAAAGAGGAATAGAGGCAACCTCGACAACTGTGCCATCTTACACCGCCGCCCCTACCTCCAAGAAAGAGATCCAACAACCGACCGGCCGGTTAGCCGCCTCGGGCGCGATTTCGCGCCACCGACCGCCTAACCCACTCACTCCCGAGGCTACCAGCCGAGGGACGAGGGAATGCGACCAAGGCTCATGGAAATCAAGCACACCGACAAAGCCCCTACTAATCTCACAGCCTTTCCGGAAACCAGATCACGTTTATCTTTACCGAAAGTTCCTTCGCACACGAGGTCGCCATCGCCGATGAAGAAACGTGATGAAATGAGAAAGGCCACGCCGGAAGCCCGGTCGCCGCGTCCGGTCCAACAACCAGAACCCACTCCCAACCAGTCGTTTTCAGTCTCACAATCAAATGTCAGTAAGCTGCTATATTTCAGTTCATCTCATAGTGTTCGACCTTGACCCTCCACAATCGTGGCATTTATCCAATAAACTTTATTTATCCTAGTGATACCCGTTAAGTACGGAACCAAGTTGACAGAAGTGAATTAAAGTGGTTACACTTGACCCAAAACATGGCAAGTCCATTTTCCAGCCTCAGTAGAATCTTACAACTGGGTAATATGTTTGATTCCGCAAAGGCGGCCAGATGGACCCTCGTTTCGATATAAATGTCATCAAATCAGGAGCTGGATCAGTCTTAGCCAACTGTCCTTCTCTTGCTTCGGTAAAAGTGATTGAATAGATAGTCGATGTGGGGCGCTTTCAACGACCAACAAATGAGTCGAATAACAGTCACGCGATAAAACGCATTAGAACTCGCGCGACCGCCGACTTCACACTTGATCCGGCCAACCCACGCCGGTCGCATGCCGCACCAGACCGAGTCCAAAGTGAAAAACTTCAAAGGGCAAAAACACTTTCTTCCAGTCAGTTTCGCAAACTTGAAGCGCCCCCACCGGTCCTGAAACCGAACGATCCTCGCCGCTAGAGTGGAAAACGGCCCATACGGCTTCGCAGCGGTAACAGACATTCAAGCCCTCAATAACGTGTTCGTTGGCAGCATCCTCCTTGTCCATTGCTCAAACAGTTTTCCATATTGTATATCACAAGTCGCGTGTTATCCCCATTCGGGATGATCACAACAACGACTTTACAGTTACGGGGCCATGGGAGCCGTTCTTATGGGCAGCCGCGCGCTTCCCGGCCAAATTAAACAGTCGGTTAGGTTCTTCTTTGTATTCGCGGTCATGGCAACCGCTCCTCGCAACTGATACCAGGTCGGTCTGACCCCCGAAAGCGTCAGATAAGCTGCTGAATTTGGCAGTGGCGGATATGCAAAACCCACTTATAAGAACACCAGCCCACCGGCCCACATGGGAACGCCAGCCAGCAGTCGCACAGTTGCCGACGTCGTCGCAGAAATGCACTTTGCCATCCTGGGTCACCCCGTGTCCGAAACTCCCGCGCGCGACTGATTCCCATCCCCAGTCCAGCGCGTCATTAAACTGCAGATCAATATCAGTCGTTTCCCCACCGCACCAAATTCCCCAAAAGAAACGACACCCGCCGCACAGATCGGCTTCTCCTGGAATGGATAGAGGCGCCATTTTCCGTCAGTCAATCAAACGACAAAGACGCCAATCTCTCGGTCGACATCCCTCCACTGGAGCAATATCGTAATCACCACTGATTATCCCAGCAATCCTGAAGAATCTGGAAATCGTGTCGAGAGACGCCATTGGGCCATTGTTCCGGGTCTATCGAGACTTTTGCTAAGAAACCCAAAATGACTGTAAACCTTAGATTTCACCGGTATCCCTAGAGCAATGGCCAAATCAAACCCAACAAAACCTCACTCTGGTCCACTCAAAAAGCACACCTCTCATGAACAGTGATGAGAAACCACACCTGGTGCTCAACACAGAACTGACGCCTAGTGTCGACCCAGACATCTCCCTTTCAGACTCTGCCCACAGGAGCTGAAAGCTATGTCCCACGCGGGGCCTGGTTTGTCCTACCATCCGGACAACAACGCCCGAATCAAAAAATGGGGGATATGTGGATCGTGAGAGTTAGACACACAAAGCATATTCAGCATGTAGAAGGGCAAAAGAATCCGAGTGGCATCTTACCAACACCGCTTAGTGAATTCTTATAACAAACATGTAAGGCCTCGGGTTCAAATGGCGATTTAACCTCGCCAAGAGTTTAGAATATCATGGACCTTCTATTTACCCAAAGTCTAAACCCAACTGATGGGACCATATGTAGTCACAATGCTCTGCGAATCCAGATCCCGAAAAGTTATACAATAAACTGATGGAACTCACAACCGCGAACTTTTAATGTCGCAGATTTCAGTTTGCGTTTGAACAACAAAAAGAACACATTATCTATCATTCTACAGGCATCATTAACCTAATACATATCCAATCTAAAAGTCCGAAAGCGGCGTTAGCTTCACTGACTCGGCCGGCCTGGAAATTTTCAAATTTATAACATCCGGGCTGGTCAATCTAAAAGTCCGGACAGCACAGTTCACTGACCTGCCCGGCCCAGCCCATATAACATCTGGCTGGTCAATCCAAAGTTCACACAGCAGTCACTCAACTGCCCCCGCCCACCCCGGAGAACATCTCAAGTCACTGATCTGGTGTCCCGCGGGCTGTAGCTCACTCATCCGTTTCTACCAAATTAGATAACATCCGCCTGTCGGCTGTCCGCAAAGCCTGGGCGACGCAGTCAACCCATTCAGCCTTACCCAAAGATGATCCCAAACTCCAGGTCACAGCCTCAGGCCATCTCGCCCGCAACAAGTTCCGCCTACCACATATACTCAAAAGAGACATTAAATAAAAAACGAGTATAAATCTGGATGGTGTGAAAAGGCAGCACATACAAAATGATCAAAATAAGAAAAAGAAAGAAATGGCAATTGAAGGAAAAGCCATCAATAAGACAAGACTGTCAACAAAGCAGAACCTATACATCATCAAAATGATTCTGTTAAAATAACACCTCCTTTCCTACCAAGAACTCCAGATTCATCCCAACGCTTCCCTCCCACTGTCAGCATAGATCCAGCGGCGCGCTGCCAACTGGCGCGCCTGGGGCAAAGTGACTGAAGCTAAAACAACCCGCCGCCCGCGAATCCATGATTCGGCATCCCATCCGATTTGAGGCTTGTTCATGGCAAAGCCGTTTTTGAAGGGGCACAACAACCGTCGCAACTATAATTGAAGAGCGATCAGCCGCTTCTGCCCGTCCTTGGCTCATCTTACTTCCTCCATGTCAAAAGAAGAAATGCTCCCAAATTTAGAGCCAGGTCTTTAAAGCCCAAAGCTTCCGCGGGATCTCAGCGCAAGTTTGATCCGCCAAACTTGATATCCCCTCTCCTCTGCTGCCTCTCGTTGTTTCGCGCCAACCGCCCAACGGTTCCATGCTCGACCTCGCTCCGACGAGCCTTTTCCGCAAGTGCCAAGGCACTGAACCCGGAAGCTGAGCTCCGACACCCCATCCCGCGCTTCCGCAGCCACACCCCGGCCGCCTTGGCCATCAGCTACTTTATGGCATCGGGCCAGATTCTCTCACTTTGGCCTTGGCGGCTCTTAGTAGATTAGCCTCCACTCAAAGATGATTTAGCCTGCTTTCTAGTGAGGCGCTATGCATCTCCTGCCTCTCGCCGTCCGCCAACGTACAACCGCAAACCGCCTACACCCCTCACAAGCCTAACCGTGAGGGTGTTTTTCAATCGCTGATGAAGACTAATCAACAGCTTGGCAATCCCAAAGGAAACCCATTATAACTAAGAAATGTTGAATAATGCAATCCACTGTGGCTGAACTGATCTTGAGTCCACGTTCCAACGATCGAATAGCGTTTATTCCACCCAGATCCTGCTTGCGCCCGCCCATCTGAGAAAATCCTCCTTCGAGGTAGAAGCAGGGAGGGGCACTGTATAATCTTCGTGAAGGCCCATGCCCCGAGCGGCTACAAGTACCCGATACATGGGCGAGTACAAATTATTTAACCGATCAGCCGTGGACGCTTCACGATGAAAGGGCTCCTAGCGGCGCAGTATATCTTTCACCTCCCCCTCCCTAGGGGCCAAGATCTCAATCCCCGGGGCTCACCACAGCATACAGTTATGCGGTTATCACTTGGTCCCGACCGCTTGGGCCTAGGCAAATTGACCACATGTAATTGAGTACATCTTCTCGTAAAGTGTCCCTCTGCCTCCTGTCTCCATGCTTTGATTACTCCAGCTTCCCGCCAGTTTGGTTCCGGCCCCATCTGTCTACTGACACCAAGCACCATCCCAAAGCCCCGCCCACTCAAGCAGTCCCTACCTTGGGGAGTCGGATTATGGTCGTCTCTGTCCCTGTCCCCGTCGAATTTCGCTAAGTCTGCTCGTCGTTACCGCCGTTTTGCTCTAGATCTGACATTGGCGGCAATGTCCCGTCTCACCACTTCCGAACCTGTTCGTTGCCTCTTATGGGCTGGTGACAGTTATCAAGTAGCTCAATGAGCCCTTCCCATCCCGCTCTTCTCTCTCCAATCCCCGTGACTCATCCCGTCATTAAGAACCTGTTATAAAATTTTTGATCGATCTCGCGTTTAATCGCTTCAGCGTCTTCCGTTTGATCCATCCACTGAGAAAGGTCCCGCTGATCATGTCGCCGAGAGATATTTTTTCCTATTTGATCTCCCACTGCGCAAAAATATCAACCCGTGAATCCCAGCCAGCGCTGCATTTACCCCGAATGCTGCCTCCAGTGTTCTCCCATCTCTGACTAAAGGCCCCATCCACCCAGATCCCTAGTAGCTGAGCTCTGCGCCAAAAAAATAAAACTAGGAAAACACCCACAGCTGTCAAGTGCTCCTTCCACTGGCATCCCAACAACTGCCCGTGAAACCATGCAGAAGATCTTGACGCCCAAGTCCCACTCTGCTGCCTATGTTCTCCCGTGTAAGCAGGACTCCTGTAGGTGGCGCCTCGCCTAAATCTCCAATAGTCGACGGATCTTCTCAATGCTCGACTTCTCAATCCACTTCACTAGCCTCCCTCTCCAAGCCTTACTCCGCATGGTCTGAACCAACCCGTTATTACATCATAACATCTGAATGCCATGCCTACGCCCAACCCCGCAAGACAACCCATGCGACCTCGAAGGATCGAGATCGGCGCACGTTAAAATGGCAACCCCGGGAACCTGTGGTTTCATCCTGCAGATCCTCTCTCTCACGCCAGCACGCCTTTCGCTCGTCTTAGGCGAAGTCAGCCCATTGATCAATCTGAATAGGGGGTCCTTCACTTCAAGTCCATTACACGTCCCACTGACCGCATGCCCGGTGAATAACAACGCGAAAATCCCTGCCGAGAAAGATGAAGCTACAGGCTGGTTTTATTCGTTATCAGCCGCTTATTAGGCATTTTGACATGTTGATGGATGAGGGTCAGCGCTGTGGTGAAATGCAAGAACTGTTAACGAGAAATGCGCTTCGAAAGTGCTCCTATCTGCTAGAGCCTGCTTCCATTTTTGGGTAATGAAACATACTATTGTGTTCTCCACACCCATGGAATCATCTCTCCCCTTTGTGGCTCCAACCTTGTACAACGGCAAGAAAGCTGTGCAATCCCACAACACTGTCCTCACCTTCTCCATCGTTAGGACCCACGACATTGCCAGTAGATGTTTCATTTGAACACTCCTGGACTCCACCTATTCAGCAAAGTCCCACCTTCCAGTCCATCTCCCAAGTAGACTCAAAAGAGAGTAAAAGATGAATATTAGACCTCAGGTGCCAAGCTACCAAATGGGTGTAATATTATTAATTCCTAGCTCGCATACGCCTCAAAGTGAGTAAGTACTAAGACATTTCCCTCCCTTCCAAAGCCTCGTTTTCCAAAGTCCCACACCACCTGTTATCCGCAAACAATTTCAAAACGAGAAGCCCCCGCGAACCGCAAGAGCAGTCGCCTCCCGCGACGATGATCAACAATCGCCGCAGGTCGCCTTTATCCGCGAAAAGGGTCGCTATGGTACAAAGAAGATAAACGCAGCGAACACTAAGGAAAGAGGCACGACGTGAATGATACCCATCTATATATGACCTAGGCGCGGCAAAATGGCACGCACGCCACGGTCCACCCGCCCTGGCTGATTCAAACCCGCCACTATGTTCAGATTATGCAGGGCTTATATAAGGTGGGCTAAGCTCAAAGGCCTTCCTCTCAAGATAAACCGACCCATCAACACGTTTTAACAATAAGCAACAACTGATAAAAGCCCAGTTTATAATCATATCAACTCATAACCCAGTTTTTCAAAACCGGTCAAAAGTGTCCCACAACCCTACTAATCGTACCAAAGCAGGTGTTCGACGTTACATAAGCAATGCTCGTTGCTGGGTTAAATGTTTTATTTGATATGATCTAAGCTTACAAGACATCCTAAGTAGATGAAGCATCCATTCCGGATCCAAGACGTAAGTTGTCATAGACCAAAAGGTAAGGAGGTGGTGATGGAAGCAACGAGAAGGTGAAAGTCACAGGTCGCCACGAGGCTACAAAGGAGCTGCTTTGAGAGGATGAGGTCAGAGAATTAGAAAAGATCTTGGCAGATTCTATACGTGCCGCCTGGATGTAGAGGCTACCATTCAAGTTTTAGAACCACCCAAACGCCTCCCCGAACATTTCCGACTCCGCTCAAACCATGCCGTCTCTGACCATCCCATGCCCGAAGGGCATACTCAGTAAATTGATCATAACCGTCCCTCATTCTACAACCCCTTCACTCCTTCACTTAGGGGTGTCCACCAACGATCTATCGTCCTTCTCTGTCGGATGAGCATGGATAACCAGTAAATTAACGAACCTTGTCATCCTCGCCTTTTATCCTATATCTCATGATCGATCCACATGATCCAATAGCATCTAATGCAATTGCAAAAAAGTTATAAAATTTACGTTGAAAATTAAGCAGCATTAATAGTAAGTTGTTCTCATAATATGATCTATTAACCTTATTCTTTCCAACTGGGGATGATCTTCCTCCCCGACAGGAAAAGGGGGCATTGTGGGTACCTTGGCCTAGGCTCGCGACTTCGCCAACGTACTCGACCCAAGAGCCTTAAAGGGAAAAGGCCCAGACACCACTACACCCAGAACTGTCAGATTCTCCGGTACCTTATAAGGGGGATTAGGGGCTCAAAAGATTAGTCACCAGAATGCCCTGTGCAATAATTCTCCGCCCCGGTGTGCTTGAGGATTCCATAAACAACGCGCCTTGTGTAGTTCAAGGGCTTATTTTCCCGATCGGCAAATCTACCGAGCGAAGCTGCCAACCGGCTCTCCTCTTTACAAGCATGAATTCATCCATGGGCTGACCCCGTCTCTGATAAAATAGGAATGTCCTCTTAACTACGGCTCTATCGGGAAGGTAGTTACATAAAGGAAGGAATAAGTCACCCTTCCCGAAATAAGAGCCACCTTCCCCTAACATTATGGGAAGAAATCGTCCACGATCCAAAAAAGACGGATCCTCTTTCCTCCCTCCATAAAAGAGAAGCAAGTCACACCGAAAAAGGTATGAGATTCTTGATCGAGATTACTATTGCTCCAAACTCTACATCTTCCAAAAGGGCTAACTTTGCCATCGGAGGGGCGACGAAACACCATCGTCGTCTTCTTTTGTTTTGCAGGTTGCAGCTATCTGGTGAATGTCCCGACGATCCAGCTACTCTGAGAATCCCGGAACCCAAAAGATTTAGGAGAGGAGAAGTATAATTACGGATGAGGGAGGGTTCGAGTCTACCTGACTGACTATAACAGAAAAAAATTTTGCAAAAAAAATTCCGAAGGAACAAAAGCCATAAACATATATATTTAAAATTGAATAGACATAGCTAGAAGTCTTTTAGAGGTTGAATCCAAGTAATTTTTGGCTTTTCCTGCAACACCCATAAATCTTAGCCTTCTCCACTTGTCTGTTTTTATCCTTATGCAAAGTAGAAGAATCAGCATCTGACCTGGATTTGATAGTTTAGTGCCTATACGATCCAGGGCACAGGAAAAGATGGAACACCTCCATTGTAGTAGTAGATTCTATTTGCTATTGTCTCTGTCTCTCCCCCAGCTGAAACACATTAGGAGGCATGCCCAAGAAACATGGCACGCCCTTCCAGGCTACTCACTCGCACCCATTCCTTCCGCTCCCAATCCAACTTCGATACACACAACTTACGGTGACTACTTGATATATATACAAGAAAAAAATCCCCATCACATTCGAGCAAGTAACGTGGCCAAATGTACTCCCCCGACCAACTATCAGTGTCCAGCGGTGGATGAGTTGTCATCACAATACTCGGTTGTTGTTCTTGTCCAGCCATCATGTCAAAGGCTGCAAGATGAAAGCTATCAAAGTGACAGTAAAACGTTCCTTTCATATAGCATACAGCATTTAGCACCCCTACTCTATGATCAATATCAGTTATCAAGTTATAAGTCTTCCACGCTTATCCGCATGGCTATATAATTCCATATGAAATTTACCATCCTGATACGTATTGGAATGAACACAAAGCAGTTAAGGGAAACTGGAGCAGAAGAAAAGGTCGCAACTGCTACCTCAATGGAACTCATGGGAGGAAGATATATCACCTCTTTAGTAAAAGGGTTGAAGAAGAACAACTTTCTTTTATATGACTCAAAATAAAAGAACCCAACTGTCACGAGAAGCACATACACTCGGCACTCACGAAGCCCTACCATTAATCCTTCCGATTTCTACTACGTGAGAAAGCTTGGTGGTTGTGACGGCGTGGCCTTGTAAAGCTTGCAAAACTCCTGGATTAGACCATGATTTCGGGTTCCGCCATTTGTATACCATCGTCCATGGCAATTTATCAATGGTTTTAACAACGACCCGAGCGGATTTTACGGACCAGTTCTTGCAAACCGCACGAAAGCGGATTCGATCCACCACATAAGGGCATTCCATTATTGAGACTATTAACTCTTCGGGAAGATCCGGCCATGACTTGCTTTTCTTATCTCCCTTCTTCTTGTATTCTGAATTTCTGGTTTTCATATCCCCCTTCTTATTGTATTCTGAATTTCTGGTTTTCGTATCTCCCTTCTTGCATTCTAAATTTCTTTCAGCCATCTCGACCTCATATGAGCCCATTCTCTAACTTATTTATATATAAATATAATTTTTATAATTTTAATTAATATCCTATTTTTATAAGGAAATTTTCAGTTTTATTAAATGATGGATATCAATTAGAGTGAGAGCTAGGATTACTCATCTCTAATTTGTGACTATCTTGTTCTTAATATATATATTGATAATATTTTGCTAAAATAATATCTATTTTTTTCCTACACTTTTTATAGAAAAAAATCTATTTATAATAAAATAATAATCAATTTGATTAGTAATTAAATTAAGAGTTGTAATTACCATAAGAAACCTAAGTACCTAACATAAATGACAGTTTTAAATATTGCTCAAATTCGGAAAACTCTTTTGACTTTAATAAAGATTATTGATTTCAAACACTAAATCTAAAATTTAAAATTTTTTTGACATATATTCAATTTGCATTACATCATTAATATTATGTTCTTCACAAATATGTCTTTATTGGGACTCGAACCTTGAACCCCTCCCTATGATCCTTCATCCCTTAACCATTTGAACTAGGTCTTGGCAATTTAAAATTTAAGTTAAAAAAATATAGAATAATTAATATTTACAAATTTAACTATTAATGAGATTAATTAACCCTTTTGAAAAATTAAAGTAATTATAAAAAATCCTTAAAAAATTTTGGTATCTTAAAAGTAACTTTGTGTAAAATATATTACACATAAAATTAAATAATTAAAATACTAAAAAAAATTTATTCATATAGTAACTTAAAGAACTGGAAGAATTTATCAAATACTATGAGGAATATTCAAAGTTTTTTAAAAAAATAATGAACAAAAAAAAATAAATCTTCAGTCAAATTCATTAATTAAGTTTTTTACAATGATTTTACTAATAAATATTATTGTTTAAAATATAATTAGATGAATATCATAATTTGGCAATCATACCACCCATAAAATAATTATGGAACCTTCTAAGTCATTTTATATAAAATATAAGTGACTGAATTATCATTTCTAATTTAAATTATTTTATTAAACTACATTATCATATATACTATTGAATCAAGAACCACTTTAAGTCATGCACCCGACAAGGCCCCGAAGGTCCAAGTGCTCTTGGGCTCCCCTCATGAGTCTCAGAGCCTACCTCTAGATCCTTCATAGTTCTTTCTTTATTTCCTTCTCTTTTCTTCCTCATGTTCTCCTTTTTCGTTCCTCAGTCCTTTTATAAGTTTTTTAGGCAATACGTGTCTGTTTCCTTATCCAAGCAGCAAGTTAATCCTCATTCGTTATTTCTTCCGGTATGTGGGTTCCACCCGAGTCCCATGATTTTAGGTGGATGCTTAGAGTCTTGGTGATAGTCTTTTAGGCCCCACCTGTTAGAGACAAGGTGTGTCACGCGGAGTCGCTTTTAGGCCCCACTTGTCGGTGACAAGGTATGTCAGGCGGCTTCTCCGACCTATGGCTAGACTAGAGCCTTGAGTGTGCTTGGCCCGTCTCCCGTTTCCCGTTTACTAGTTAGAGTTGAGTTGGACATTCGTCTTACTTGACGGACAAGTCATCTCTATAAAGCGATGGGAGCCTATGGCCCTTTCACTAGTCTTGTGGTCTCATTCAAAATCTTTCATAGTTTTGGATGAGGCCAAATATGCAAGGATTCATTTTTTTTTTACTTATTTTTCAAATAGCGAGATCATTAAGGCGGGGTGTTTTTATAGGTGTCAAGCCTTAGTATGTGTACGACCCTGTCGGGTGCATGACTTGAGTGGTTCTTAGCTTTGCAGTTGTTTAGCTTTGATGCATGTGTGACCCAAGTGGCATGTTGCCTTTGCAGCTTGATGTAGGTCTATGACCTCTTCACTTAGGCACTTAACCTTTGTGACTTGCTACCTTACCAGACTTGTTTAGGTTAGTGACCTCTTCGCTTAGGTATATGTCCTTCGCATCTTGCTCCTTTGACAGACTTGTTTAGGTTTGTGATCTCTTCGCTTAGGTACTTTACCTTCACGGTTTGTTGCCTTGATATACTTGTTTTTAGGTCCATGACTTCTTCTCTTAGGTACTTAACCTTCACGGCTTAGCACTTGACCCGCATGACAATAATGGAAAACTTACCATTTTGACATTGCACCTTAGCAGGCCAATTGACTGGAAGAGCTATCAATAGATAATCTCATATACTAAAAAGGTTAACAACACATAATCGTAAATGAAGGGGGTGAATTTATTTCCTATTTTATTTCAAATTATTTAATATGATAATGTATTTAAAAAATTATGGCTAAAATAATAGGTTTATTTTTTATTTGTTAAGCAAACGTATTAGCACAAAAATTATAGTCGAAAATAATGGGGTACTAGTTGGATTTTCCATATAAAACTTTTCATTTATTTATTTTTTATTTTTTATTTCTTGTTTTTAATAGAATAGGGTTATAAAAAAATTTATTAAATATTTATATAAGCACAATTATAAGGAAATATGGAATGACGAAAAAGGAAATGAAAATTTTTTTATCAAATTTGAGAGAATTCTTCGGTAATCAATAAATTAAATAAATCATTTATTATATTTTCCTTTTTAGGAATCTTCCATCTTACCTAAAACGGGAGTTTTATACATATTAGTAAGATTTGAAAATATGAAAATATTTGATGGCCTTATAAATATATACATAAATTGGAAAGTGAATAAAATAAACTAAAATATAAATAATTTATTTTATATTTATCTTAGTTATATTATTTTTTTCCCATATTTTATCGCAGAAATTATGGGAAATTAAGCATTGTATTATCTTAAAAAGAAATCAAACATAATCTTAAAAACAATTAAAGTTTTTTTAAAATTTTCATTGACCCGTAATATTTTCTTCTTTTATTACTTTATAAGATAGGTTTTAAAACTATATTTTACTGCATTTATGTTTGAAAATGTAACGTTACCGATAGAAATAATTAACAAATAAATAGCCAAGCTATTATTTTAGGAGATTTTAATGCAGTTCCAAAAGATATTTTCGGATTGATATTTCTCTTTTGTCTATTTTTAAATTGTGGTATTAATTATATTTATATGTCTTCATATCATAAAAAAAAATGGTACGTAATTAATTTGTTTCCAAACTAAGATTTAGGATGTGTTTGAGAGAGCTTATTTACCACTTTTGACACTTTTGAGTTTATATTCTCATATAAGTACTTTTGATAAAAAAAAATATAGATATTTTAAAGAGCTTATATAAATAACTTATGATCCATATAAGCTTATTTTATCTTATTTCAATAAACATCATGGAGAAGCTTATAAAAAAAAAAGCTTAAAAAAGATTATACAAAAGCTTAAAAAGCGATCATCTCAATAACAAAATTTTCCTTATTACAAATTATGTAAAAAAATAAGAAAAAATTCGGAAAAAAATAGAAAAGAAATTCCGAAAAAATTATGTAAAAAAATATAATTTTTTTGAAAAAATATAATGTAAAAATAGGGTTTTTTTTTGAAAAATAATGAAAAAATAGAAAACAAATTTGAAAAATTTATCTAAAAAATAGGTAATTTTTTTTAAAAAAATTTATATAAAAATAGGAAAAGAATTTTTTAGAAAAAAAAAAAAAAATGAAAAAAAAAATAGAAAAAAATTCTGAAAAAATAGATAATTTTTTAAAAAAAAAATTGCAAAAAATAGGAAATTTTTTTTGACATATAATTAAAAAATAGAAAAAATTCTATTGATGATGATTTTCTTGATTTAGAATTTGATGCAGATCCATTAGTGTTTATTTTGTTTTGAAACTTATAATTTTTGTGATGATGAGAAACATTAATAATGTTTGTTATTTTGTTTTGGAAATGTTTGTGATTATGGAAAACACTAGTGATGTTAGATTTTATATTTGATATTATTTACTTTATTATTATTAGATAAAAATTATAAACAATATTTATTAAGATATATAATTTTTATACCAGAGATTATATATTAATTGAATGACCGTGTTTTTAGTATATAATGAATATTTACTTTATTTTTAATTTTTATCATGGGTATATATATATATATATATATATATATATATATATATATATATTAATTTATAGTTCTTCTGTTCTTTAGTTTTTAGTTTTTAAACACTTCAATTTTATAAGTGCTTATGATAGTCTTTTCAATAATTTCAATTGTTATAAATGCTTGTGTAGTATTGCATCCAAATGCCTAAAAATAATGCATAAATGCTTTTTGAAATATACATAAACACATATAGCTTATTGAATAAAATACTTATGACATAAGCTCACATCTAATAAGTTCTTATAAAATAAGTGCTTAATTAAGCTGTTTACCCAAATAAGGGTCTTAGGCCTTGTTTGATAAAATTAAAAAATTAAGTACTGAAAAATTAAGTGCTCAATTTCATAAGTATTGAATCTTGTCTTGTAAGCTTGTTTGATAAGTTCTTATGAATGAATGCTAAAGATAAATATATTGTTTTATAAGCTATAAATCTTGAATCTTGAAAATTATGTATTTTACATATTTACCTGTATCATTAATTACATATTATCAAAATAAATAGAGTTTTGAATAATATTTATTTTCATTACAATTAATTATTGTAAATAACATGTTTAAAATATGTAAAAAATATTTATTCTAATAATATTATCCAAAAAAAAGACATAAATATGTTTAAAAAATAAACAATAGAATCTAAACTTTTTAAAACTATCCAAACTAAACAAGAGATATTTGTAAAATATTATATTATTTATAAGGGTTTTTTGGTCCAATTTATTTTGATTTAAAAAAATTTTTGTTGACCGTATTCTACATTCCATATTAAGTAGGTCTTTACCTACTTATAATTTTCAACAGTTTTTCATTTAAAATTTTCAATTAATAACTTCCTAAAATTTTGTTATCAAACATATTGAAAAATTAAAACCATTGAAAATGAAAATCAATAAGGGCCTTAATTAAATGACTTATAGGAAACGGTTGTTACTTGGCTTACCGGGAAGCGACTGATATCCAACTTAATATGTGGTTTCTTCACAACAGCTTCTCCATCGCGTCTCCAGCATAATTTTCGCATTGCACGGCCTAGCTCCATGGCGGGATCGAAAGCAGATCTCGAATGAGTTCTACCGGAAGCCACCAACCCTTGCAAACAGCGTGAAACTGAATCAGATCACATATGAGGAGGCGTTTGATTACAAATAGAAGTATTGAAGGGGCTACATCCATCTCCAACTAGTAAACGGGAAATAGGAAGCGGGTTTGACACAATCATGGCTCTAGTCTAATTATAGGTCAGGCAAAGCAGCCTGACATAGCCGCTTGATACAACTGTCTCACACAGCCGCCACACATCTTGTCGTCGACAGGTGAGGCCCAAAAGCAAAGTTGTCTAACATAATCGTGCGACTGACACCTAACACACCCTCTCGCAGATGCGCGGAATGGCCCAAAGCGAAGGCGCAGCCAAGTGGTCATATGAGTGGGACCCATGAATCGAAAAAAATGACGAATGAGGAATGGTCAGCTGTTTAGATAAAGGAACAAACATGTGTGACCAAAAAAACTATTAAAGGATTAGGGAGCCAAAAAAGGAGGGGAGAAAAAAAACAGGATCCAACCACTAACAGTCGCAACCGTTTGTCGGCTACAGGCTTGGGGGCACGGCCCTCCACTTTCTCAGCATTATTGTTGTAACGGGGAGAAAATAAAGGAGAAAAAAAAAAAAGAACTGTGTGAAGATCAAGTCTCCGGAACCCGTGAGGGGAGCTTGAGAGCACTTGGACTTTCATTTGGCACCGACTATGAGAACGTCACATAAGTCTCTCTCCCGTCAAGAAGACGGATCGTATGGAGCTTTTTACTGCTTCGAGTTAGCCATGAAAATAATGCATCGAGTGAGGAGGAGCCACGGCACGATAATGAAGAGGCCATGTAACCTTTGTTTCTTATAAACCCGAAAAGGTAACAACCTATTGAAAACGTGAAAGGTGATAGGAAACGGGATATGAATAAGGAAACTGAATTCTGATCTTTATCTTGAAAAATTAATTTTTTTGAAGAAATCCGTTTAACGCAAAAACTTTGTTTGAAAACTAATTAATTTCATACCATTTTCACTCATAATTTTGAAAATATAAATCATAATTGATAATTTAAAATAGGTTGAAAAAAAATACAGACAAATTTTCCCACATATCAAATTCAAATTTCTTAAAATAACTGATTAATCATTTTATACCCAAGGAATTATGCTTTCAAACTTAAATGCAAAATATAGTTTTAAAAGCTATTTTATAAAGGAAAAGTGTACGGAAAAATAAAATTTTAATACGGATAAATATTTACTCAAAAGAAAAGAGTAATACAACAAACATATATATATATATATATATATATATATATATATATATATATATATATATATATATATATATATATATATATATATATCAAACAAAAAATAATAAAAACTCTAAACCCGGAAACCTGTTGTTGCCGACAATTCGACGATTAGCTCCCGGCTACCGACTCCCGTTTCAAGTAAGCATTTCTTGATGGAAGGATCCCTTTATTTAATTTATTGATTGGTGAAAATTCGTGAAGATTTGGAAAGAGTTAAGCTTTTAAGAAAAATTAGTCAAACATCTTATTTCCTTTTTTAGACTATGTTTCCCTATAATGATGCTTATATAAAATATTTAATAATTTTTTCACAAGCAAGTTATTTTACAAATCCATATTCAATCTTGATTCCGTGATTACTAATCGTCTGATTAAAAATAAGAAATAACAAAAATTATATGAAAATTCTAATTAGTCTGCCAAGACAGAAAGTTGTCCTAAACGAAGAGGTTACGGACCTAAAAACAAGTCTGCCGATGAAGCAAGCCGCGAATATCAAGCACCTAAGCGAAGTGGTCATAGACCTAAAAACAAGTATGTCAAGACAGCAAGCCGCGAAGAGGTTACAGACCTAAAAACAAGTTCGCCAAGGCAGCAAGCTGTGAAAGTCCAGTACCTAAGCGAAGAAGTCACGGACTTTAAAACAAGCCTACTAAGGCAAGAAATCATTTGTGCCATATACCCAACAGGCTCCTATGATCACTAAAACTTAAAGCCCGTTAAAATGATCCCACTAATTGAAAAATAAAAAATAAAAATGAGTAATAATAAATAAATGAATCATTGTATGCTCTAATATTTCAGCTACTAATAATATAATATTTATGAAATTAAGGGTGCATCATAATTGGTATCATCCAAAAACATGAAAAGATTTTTTAACGAAACCACGGAGCTACTGAAGGGGTCGCATTCGTCTCCAAATAGTAAACGGAAAACGGGAGGTGGGCTTGGCATAGTCATGGCTCTAGTCTAACTATAGGTCGGCGAGCACCTAGCACATACGTCGCTAACAAGTGGGACTAAGCGAAAACCGCCTAATGAACCACGACACACACCTCGTCTCCGCCTGACATACCTCATAGCCGACAGATGGAGCCCAAAAGCAAAGCCGCCCGACACACCTCATTGTTGACAAGTGGGATCAAAAGCGAAGCTGCCTAAAGTGATGGGCCCTAGGTGGAACCCACGAATTGAAAGGAATGACGAATAGACTGATAATTGTCTGGGCAGGGAACAAGCATATGTGGCTTAAAAACTATAAATGGACTAGGGCCAGAAAAGGATAGGAGAAAGATCCAACCACAAACGACCCTTAGCTAGTTTGTTGGCTATGGGCTTGAGGAATTTGAAGAAGCATGAAATCCTCCACTTTCTTAGCATTATAGTTCTAAGGAGGGGAGAAAATAAAGGAAATAAAAAAAAAAAAGAACTATGTGAAGATCAAGTCTGCGGACTAGTGAGGAAGTAACAACTTAGCCCCGAATCATGTAGATGGCCCAATAAAGCGGCGAGGGCATTTATGACTCCCAAAACACGATGCTAGGTTGAGAGACCGTCGCATGTAGTGATAGGAAGTTTCTCCCTTATCCGATATGAGATATGACAAACGGCGCCAGTAGGCGTAATAGCGTCGCCGTTGCGTCGCGTGGGATTGCGAGGTTAAGCGAATAAACACTCTTTATGGAATGAAGCGGAATAGACCGCCGTATCGGGATTGGGGATCGACTTTGGAAATGCATTTGTAACGATCTGAACCCAGTAAGTAAATATTTCCGCTTTAGGCTGAGGTCTTTACGAACTTTAAAACCACGTCCCCAGTAGGTTGAGAGGAACTATCACTATATAGTATCGAGAAGTTTATATACATCGAGTATGGGATGTAATGAGGCCTTCAAGTATATCTTTTGGGAGATTCGACCATGGCCTGATCTTTGTGTTATAGTTTTGAATTTCCTCTCCATCGAGGGCAGCCATAGTTGCGCGGGAGAGGGTTTCTTCTTCCGATCTGGCTATATATACGGTGAAGGCAGTGTATTGTTTTCCAATTGCGATTCCGCCTATAACCAAATATGGTGTAGCCGTTACTGCCATTCAATTTATGTACTTACGTGCGAAACAAGCATGAATGATCGATCCGTCACATTTTGAAACATTCTTTTTTTTAAACTCATTTTGAAACATTCTTCTCTCCATAAAATAATAATACATCAAATATTGAAGCTTCATTTTCTTTTACATCTATTTACTCACCTTGTAGTAATTTTTTGACAACTAAATATTTTAGTTACATTATAATAAATTGTCTCCACCTAAACTCCAACTCATGACCCCTTCCATCTCCCATTCATCTATACGTTGCCTATTTATGCATATTTATACGTTGCAATATTTTATTCTTACAAAAATTTGAACTTGAGATATCCCGTTATAGTACTTTGTTTTTACAAGAATTGAACTTGAGGTCTATTATAGAACTTTATTTTTACAAGAGTTGAACTTGAGATCTCCCATTGTAGCACTTTATTTTTACAAAAATTTGAAGTTGTTCTTTTTTTTTTTACAAGAATTTGATTTTGAAATCTCTCAACTTCAAAGATTCTCAATTATTTTCAAATATTGGTTTCCGAAAATATTCTCAACTTCAAATTCGAATCTGACATCTCCTGTAACCCCTTCTCAACTCCAAATTCAAGCAGATCTCTCCTCACCGCTTTTCTAACTCCAAATCATTTTCGAAGATTGGTTTCAAAAATATAAAAAGGAGTATTGCAATTCGAGGGGTAGTGCATGATGTACAATGCAGGTCCTTAAAGGATACTATATTATAACATATTTTCTATTAAATATATCAACTTATAGGATAATAGGAAAAAGTGTGATGATGTACAATGCCGGTCCATAAAAGGATACTATATTGTGCATATTATATATTTTCTATTAAATATATCAACTTGTAGGATAATAGGAAAAAGTGTGTAATGATGCACCATTTGGGAAGAAAGAAGGATAAAAAGGAACCTTTTTTTTTACTGCATAAAAATTAAATAATCTTAAAAATGATCATACTCAATTTTTGATTGTATACAATTAAAAAAAAAAGTTCTTATTTTTGTTTTTATTTTTAAAAAAGTTCCAACCATGTTGTTCTTCTTATTGTTATAATAGTAGACGACCTCATATTAACTTAGGTATATTTAATTCTGCTTGTGTCACACACAAGTATAACACCCTTGCATTCAAGGCTTGTGACCCTTCCTGCTCTTACTTTTGTCTCTTCATATTCAAGATTGTGAATCTATAAAAGGGAAGACTTAGACCCTTTGAAGAGCGCTAAATGAAATATAAGAATTTCTTATTTAAACTCTTCTACCTTTTCATTACTTTTACAACACATTATCAGTACGAAGTTCTAACCAAGCACAAGATTCTAACCAAGTTATTTTAAGGTAATGATCTTACGTTTGGTGGGTATATATATTTTTTTACTATGATTTTTTTTTTTACTAAAGCATAATTATAGTCTTTTAATTTTGATCATAGTCATGAAAAATCATCTCTTTCTATAGCAAAAAAGTGATTAAAAAAACAATATAAATCGGAAGTTTTATTATTCATGAGATTCTTCTTCTCTTCTTAAAGTAAGAAAGTGATTAAGGAAACAATATAAACCGGAAGTTTTATTCTTCATGAGATTCTCCTCTTTCCGAAGCAAGAGAACCTTCTAATGAAGTTTTTTTTTTTATAATTTTTTTTTCATCAAAACTATAAGTCACGATTTCCTTTTTTTTATTATATGATTATATATTATAATTATTATTATTATTATTATTATTAATTATTATTATATATGTTGTTATTATTGTTATTAGTTTTGATAATTCATTTAAAAAAAAAAAGACATGTTCTTACACTATCAATTATGCTTCAATATTAATTATAATCTATATGCTCTATGGTTATTTCCACCATCATTTTTTTTAAAATTTTTAATGTTACTCATATTATTGTCTTAGAAATTCAAGAATGCAGAATCTTACAAGCTTGAGTTTGTACAATTTGCTCTTACGATATCTTCGGGAAAGCGATTTATCTTGGATCCTCGATGCGAAATGTTTTCTTGCTATGAATCTTGGCAATCCCTGATTCAAAGAAAAAATCGGGCATCCCGAGCAAAATTAGCCAAGGCAATTATTTTCTTCTGCCATCACCTTGATGAGGCTTGAAAAATGAATATCTTACGATAAAGGACCCCCTTGTTCTTTGGAAAATTTAAAGAAGGAAAGATATGACATTCAAAGATAGTTATGTTTCCTAAAACTTGAGTATGATTGGATGCGCTTAAGGTTTACGGGATTTCCAAAGCAGGTTCACGAATATAATCACCACAAAAAAAAAAGCCAAATGGCTAGGAAATTTTGAACTATTTGAAAATTCGTCGCTAAATATAATGGCAGCCCAGTTTACGATGGAAATAATCCATAGCTAAAGTGCTTATCGCAATAAATTAACGAGAAAATTTTTTCCCTAGCTATTTTTTAACGACGAAAATTCCCTAGCTAATTATATATTTTCGCTTACTAATTTTGGTCGTAATTCAGAGGACCAATTAATATTTTTCGAATTGATATGACGGAAAATGCCTAGCCTAAATTAGCTGAGAAAATTAATCAGCTATTTTGTACAATTTTAGAGAAATAATTTATGAAATTGTCCCTAGCTAATTTAGCTAGGGACAATTCCGCCACTATACTTGTCTAATTTTAAAGAAATAGCTACGGAATTGTCCCTAGCTAATTTAGCTGGGGACAATTCCATAGCTATTTCTCTAAAATTAGACAAAAATAGTGATGGAATTTTCCCTAACTAATTTAGCTAGGGACAATTCTGTCATTATTCTTGTCAAAATTTGAAGAAATAGCTACGGGTTGTCACAGCTAATTTGGTTAGGAATGATTCGTCATTGATGCTGTCGAATTTTGAAGAAATAGCTACCAAGGTGTCCGCAGTTAAATTATTTAGGGACAATTCTGTCATTGTCTTATCAAGGAATTTGAAGAAATGATTCACGGAATTGTCGCAACTAATTTAGTTAGGACAATTCATCTGTATAATCAGATTTTAAAGAAATAGCTACGGAATTGTCCCTAGCTATGGAATGATCCCTAGCTATTGTTGTAGTTATTTTCTTACAATTGAATGAAAATAACTACAACAATAGCTAGGGATCATTCCATAGCTATTTTCACTATTTTATTTTATTTTTAAAATTAGAATACATAACCATTCGTATACAATTGTACTTATCATTTTCTCACAAGTCACAAATGAGTGAGTCTCTTTGAAGAGATATCATTTTCATTTACAAAATAGATGAAGGCAACAAGAGAAAATACCATCACTTTGGAATATGAAATTGATGTCAATACAATACTCGCATTTGACCTATCTTGATTTGAAGATTCATTTACTTCTTTCTGGGAAAACTTCTGAACAAATCCTAAAAATGATATTCCCAGATTTCAATGGTTTTAAGACAAATATGCATTTCATATGGAAAAGAAAAAAAAATGGAACACGGAGATGGGTGGTATCATGCAGGTTTCATTATCTCTGACAGAAATAGAAAGAAAAGGTTTCTAATGCACCTTTCGAAGAATAAAGATTTCATGTGCCATTGCAGAATAAGGTTTGTCTGTCTCCACTTTATTTTCTGACAGAAACAAGAACAGAATAGGAGTGAACATTACATCTAATCAATTTCTAACTTTGGAAAATAGAAGAAATGATAGTAAATAATGATAATAATAATAATAATAATAATAATAATATAAGGAATGGTTCTTAGCACATACTACATAATCTGTATCAAGATTTGGAGAAAGAGATAAAGAAAAAAGTAAAAGACAAGAATTGAAAATAAAAAGTAATGAAGAAGAAAGATGCGGAGTCGGTGATCAAAGTGAATGCTCTTCGTTATCAATCCATGTCATTCTGATGTTTCTTTTATTTTACACATGTTCCAAGCCATTTCAGGCTGCTGATCATGAATATTCCTATAAATTAGAGTTCGAATGCTTCTTCAATTCATAGCAACAAAGTCCTATAAATTAGAGTTCGAATGCTTCTTCAATTCATAGCAACAAAGTCTGAAACCACAGGTGCAACATTTTGATCAGAGCAAAAAAGAGATGACTCATGAACAGAAAGAAGCAGGTTACTCTAGCCCACATTGGAAGGGTGTAAGTTGAACTCTTTATCCCTCATTTCTATACCTTCATTTCCAAGTACTTTCTTGAATTTCATATTCATTTCTTTGATGATTGTATTTTTAGATAGGCTTGTTCAAATGCTGTAAAACTAAAATGAAATGTTTTATTTCCATGTTTATACCAAAGAGTTTGTGCATATATTCTTAGAGCCTAAAATTTATACAAAGTAAATTTACATCTACAGGATGGTCCTTTAGAAGTTGGCCAAGAATGCCCCATATTGATTAAGGTCCCTGTTAAGTCTCTAGACATCACATGGGGTAACGATGCTCGGTTTTGGCAAGTAATAACTCTGAGTGATCATGATACCGGGTAGAATTTGTTTCATCATCTTCTGAAATTTCTCTACATTTTTCTGATGACAGGAATCTTTACTTAGCATGATAATATCATTTTCCATGATCAGGGAGACTGAATTTGAGCAAGGCATGCTGCTCCTTCAGGTGAATTGGATCGAAGTCAAGGGAACTCTGAATATCACTCCCACCAAGGACACAAAGTATGAAATATTTTATGTGGTTAAGTTCAGGGTTGATGCATTCGGTTGGCATTCAGCTCCTATCAAGTTCAGATTGAGACACAAAGGAGAAGAGACGCACAGTCACGTTATGGCATTGGAGTCCTACAGAGAGAAACATGATCATCTGGCATGAGAATTCAGGTGGTGAGTTCTCGGTTACGGCATCCAAGGACCCTGAGCATGTTGAATTTGGTATCTTTGAAGTTGATAGTGACTGGTGGAAGGGTGGTATGGTTCTTGGAGGAGTTAAGATCAAGGAAAAATCAGGTTGATGAGATGGCTTCTTGTTGAAGAGTTGGAAGTTGCTAAAATCCACATACTATGCTTATTAAGAGTTTCATGATTAGAATACGTAAAAAGTTGGTGTGTATGGTTTTATCATTGCAGTGTAAAAAACCAAAGCCCTTTATATGCCTCGGCTGTTTGTATTAGGAGTTAATTTGGTTTATAATCTATCCAACCATTGCATTTTATGAACACAAGACTATTATAAAGAAAACTATTTCTAAGGACTACATGAAGAATGAATACTTCTATCTATGATCAAATTTTGACCACAAGACAATAGACAAAAGGATAATAAACCTTGTATCTTATTTTTGATCAGTAAAAATAGAATATCATTAAACAAAAGAAGCATACATAAGAGAAGTCTAGCCTGCCCGACGTATACAGGAAGTATACAAGGAGACCACAAGACCTGTACAAAAGAAAACTAGGACAACAAATTACCAGCCCATCAATAAACCTTGTTTTATTAAGGTGGGACAAAGGTTTTCCTAGTCTTTAAATGTGAAGTCATGATATTCATATTAAATCCAAATTCTACAAGCTTGAACTTTTAGGAAAGTGGGTAGTTTAACACGATATCGGTTTAGCTCGATGCGAGGTCCCTGCCCAATCCATCTCCTTGCAAATTTGAATATTTGATCCTCATTTGTTGATTTGAAAGTCCATAATGGACTCTGACTCTCCACTTGCATGAGTATGGGACTGCATGCACGTGAGGGAGCTGGCTGCCATATTCATATTAAATCTAAATCCTACAAATTAACTTTCAGAGAGTCGTAGTTTAACATTAAACAATCAAGAGAATAAGGAAAGGATAACAAAGAAAGATTTAGTATTCTTTGAATTTGAAATACCAGAGCAAAGTAAAAGAGATTCAAGAGAAAGCCATGCAGAATAGCGGAAAAAGTAATGCAGTAAACTAATATTCCAAACAGTTAGCATGAACCATTGTTGAATTAAACAAATATCAACCATAGATTTATGATAAAGGAAAATTAGTTGTTGTCCCTGTCACCTATACAAGTCAAATCAAAAAACCAAAAAATGCAATCTCCTTTCCTTACTCTTTATACCCATCAAAATGCTGATCTCCCCCTTAATATCCCTTCCTTTTTTAATTGTACATTGATTGGAGCAAAAACATATAAATATGCTTTAATTCTACAGAATCCAATTACAGAGTGTTCATCTGTTAGAAAAGTACTTAAAAAATATGACATTTTTCTTACTTTATAAAGAATCATAGTCCAACTATTCAATGGTAGGAACAGTTCATATAATCTATCAGCTCTGTCAATAATATATATCATGAGAATCAAATACAACAATAATATATTATTGAGAATCAAAACCGAAAGTGCAATATCAAGCATTCACTGTAGTGATCATAAAGCATCTATCTTTCCCCTACACAAAAGAACCCAAGACATTCATGCGTTTTGTCAAGTGATAATAAAAGATAGAATAGATGCTGATCATCAAATAAAATCCTTTTCAACTGATGAATGGAATAAAATCTAGATAAATTGACACCCGTTATCACAGAATATAACTTTCTGACATGTAAAAAAAGAACTTTTAGGATGATGGAGAATCATTTATTGTGGAAAATTATATTCCACATTCGCATGCAGTGCCAAATGTCATGAAAATCACCCATCCACAAAATGTCTTTATTTTTCATTTTACCATGTGCTAAAAATATATTCTACAAATATAGGTTTAAATTAATTAATCACTTTTAAAGGTTGTGTGCTATAAAATGAGTTCTATGGAAGACATAAATATCATGAGGAGATGGATCAAATTGTCATAAGATGAGAGTTCACAGCTAAGTGAAAACCTGGTGAGACCATTTCCCACAGACCTCTGACATCAATCCCAAGGCAAATATATAACTAAAGCAAAACAGCTCCTACACAAATATGCAGCCATTATGGAAAGATGCAGACTCACTAATCGATGAGTCCTCCATCGAAAAGCTGTATGATCAGCTCTATGCTGGAGTGCTGTTAGATCAGAATAGGAAGGTGACTCCCAACCCAACTTGATAGGCTAAAATAGTCACAAAACTATGACCTACGATACTCCAAAATCAGTTAAACTCCAAAAAAATACTTACAAAGTTGATGTAATAGCTTCTTCCTAAGTAGCGCACAAATTTTGGGTGGAAAAGAAGTTCAACAACTGCTTCATAAGTTGTTCGCAAGGAATCTCTCAACTACTTGGGCTGAAGATCATCGCGTTACTGGCACTGGCTTAAGATAAAGGAATCGTAACCCCAAAGAAAGTTCAACAGTAACCATCTGCTTAGAAGGTTCAATTTTGACAAGCAGAGACCTAAAAACAGCCTGGCTATTTCACTGGTTGGGTGGCTAGGACCACCATTTTTTTTCTTTTTATGCAGTTTGTTTGATACAGTTCAATTCATGATTCTTGCTTTCGAGTGATGTATCTGCTGATGTGGCTGAACTTTTAAAAGTCTGCTGGCTAGAAGTGCATGGAAAATTTGAGATAGCAAAGCTCTCACCTGGAGTTATGTATGAGGTTGCATTTGTGGTGATGATGAAGGATCCTGCCTATGGAAGGGAAGTCCCAGTGAACCTTAAACTTGCTCTCCAGGATGGAAACACACAAGAACGTAAAGAAAATTTAAGGGAAAAGCCGAAAGGACAATGGATAGAAATCCCAGTAGGGCAATTCAGGACAACATCAGAAAACATTGGAGAGATTGAGTTCTCCCTGTTTGAATATGAAGGTAGGAAATGGAAGAGAGGACTTGTAGTAAAAGGTGTTATCATTCAACCAAAGAACTAAGTTTTTTTTTTCTTTTTCTTTTCTTGAGAGTAGAATAAAGAGAATAAGAATCACTCAATCAAAGACTTAAATTTTATAAATGTCCAGCAACTTTTATCGAATTTTCATTTTTGTTTGGTCAGTTTTCTAATGATTTTGTTCTGGAAGTACTTAGAAATCATGTGATGAATAAGAAACTCGGTCCACTGAGAATGTTTCATATTCTATTAGAAAATATATAATACTCCTTTTTTAATCAAAAACCAACTATTCATTGACATTAATTTTAGATAATAAGAAATTCTTCCAAAATATAAAGGACGATCAGAATAGAACCTAAGTTTGTTATATCGAACTAGTATGAGACAAAGCATATGCACATAATATGAAACTGTCTATAACTCAGGTGTAAAATATCACTTACAAAAGAAACCATTTGCTTGGCTCCACATTTAGATACACGATCAGCAATCATGTTAAGCTGAACGACAAGACCAAGAGAAGGAACGACCTAAGCTGCTAGCCAGATCAAGGATTTGATGGACCCACGTACTGTATTTCCAAGGACCTCTCTTTAATTACATGACCATGAGATCACTAAGGCAGAACTTCCCTCCAAACAATTTGAAAGATCCAAAATCTTGGCTTGTAATAAGCCCATCAAAAGAGCTAAGATATTTGCCTCAATGGGCCACTCATTCTTGAAGATTTAAAGAAAGCTCTCGATGCTATACCATGGAGATCCTTAATTATACCTCCAATTCCCAGATAACCTTGGTTACTTAGAGACCCATCACAACTTAATTTAATCAAACAAATGGAGGAGTATATATCGAGCATGTAAAAATCCTTACCTCCTTGATGACCTACAAAATAATATTCCAATCAAGCTATAGAATATTCAATGAAGTGTCCCCGAAAGTTGAAAAGGGGGAAGCCCAATAGGATGAATAGAAATGTATCAAATCCCAAATCTCTTCTAAGGTCCTTCATCTATCCTAAAATTTTTTTTGCATTCCTCTCCCATCATACTATCCATGACAATTATAGGAAAGCTACACACCAAACTACCCTTCTTCTTGGAGTATCCCCTAACCTTTTAAAAGATATAAACAATACATGTTGCCTATCAAAAAATATATATATATATATATATATATATATATATATATATATATGGACCCATAATTATGTCTATTTTCTGAATAAACCGACATTTTATTTTAAGCATAATACTAAAAGGTTTAGATATATGCATATGATAACTTACATGATAGTTACACCCGCTTTGTATGATGATTATATTTGCTTAAGATCCGATAGTGGTTCAAAATATACCAGAACACCCTACCAAAGCCTAAGAAAGAAGCCAAATTTAACGTAAACATTGGAGTTCGTCCGCTGAACCCCTACGGGAGAACATGACCATCAAGCATTTCTAGCATTTCTCGCGCCACATTTAAGCCTTTGGTGCCACCAGACATGGGCCCAACCCGGGATCGTCTAAAGATCAATTATGGAAGCCCCTACAAGTACTTAAAATTAATACCCATAATAATATATTATTCCGCAAGTCCAGCCAATCTCACCAATAAGGAAAAAGAGAATAATAGATCAGCATCAAATCGGATCCCCAATAAGGAAGGAAGATCATCACAAATAAACTGCTCTTTCTATATCCATTATCAAATCTGATATCGATAATAACAAGAAACACCCATCCAATGGGAACAAATCCTAATCACCATCCAACTGGTTGAACATCTACTATAAATACAAGGCCACCCCATCGGTGAAAGGTACGCACTCTTAGACGCATACTCATATGCAAACATATGCAACACATCGCCTCTGCAATTTCATCTTCTCTCGTAAAGAAACCGACTTGGGGCATCGGAGTTTCTTACCACGGCAAAGCTCCCGCCGAATTTCCTTCTTCCTTGTTTTTGGTAGAGGAGCCGATATCTTTCGAACCTGGCTGCAAACCAGCCTCAGAGGATCCTACCTCACTGCATAACTAAGAGCCCGTGATCCCGTACTCCCGCCAGCAATCCAGTCCGCCTAACGATTCCTACACGCCCAAATTTAGCCCGTTGAAAAGGCATCATCACATACGCTGTGGAACGATGCTTCCTTTACAAATATAATCGATTTCTCAAGACGATGGTATCAACACTGAACACGTTAGAGCAAATACTAATCCTCCAAGGATGTAAGATCCACCGCAATGCATGTTCGACCTCCCAACAGGTTAGAAATAATGTGCAAGCCAACACGACGAGGTGGAAGCAATTTCACACCAATCAACGTCCGACAAGAGTTAGGAACAACTCACTGCACATCCGACGACCCCGGGAAGTGCGACAAACTCATGAAGGTCATGACATTCCCCCCCATGAAGGACAACAGCTGCCCAGATTCCCCAAAGGGCTGAAAACCGGTTGCATCTGAATAAAGGTTCTGTGGCATGGACCACATCTAGCCCCGGGAGAGGAAGGCAACGAAGCAACCCTTGGAGAGCATGTCGAGAATGGAGAATTGCGCCATCCTCAGCATGAACACTCATGGGAATAGAGGTTCAAGAACCTCCAGCAAGAGCTCGGCCGCGTGAAGGAGGTGGTGAAAGGACGTGCCCCTGACACTATGGACACCTTGGTACAACAAACTGAATCACCCTATATAGCCGAGGTACTCCACTTCCCCTTCCGTGCCCAAGTTCAGACGCCACAGTGGAAGCGTCGATGGTACTAGAGATCCTGTCGATCATCTTAACACCTACAAAAATCAAATGGAGCTGCATGGGTATCAAGATCCAGCGGCGATGCGCGTAGCTTTCGCTTATCACTCCCGAAAGGTCACCTCGCATGGTTCAATAGACTCCCACCGTCATCAATCTCCTCATTCAGTGGAGTTATCCATCAACAGATTCGCCCTCTCTCACTTCATTGGAGCCGTGACGCATAAAGCCGTTATCATCTCGTCGACTATCAAGCAGGTACCGAAAGAAAGTCTGGAGGTCTTATGTCCAATGATTCAATGCCGAGTCTCTAAAGGTAGATATACTCGACGAGAAATTCGCGATCATCGTTGCTCATGGTCAGGTTTAGGATTCGGGCCGAAAGACTTAATGTTTTCCATCTCCAAAAATCCCCAAACAAGCATGGCAGAGGTGCTCGTAAAAGCAGAGAAATATATTAACAGTGAAGAGGCCCTCATATCCAAGAAAGAGAGCTCTTCCGTTCACAAAGAAAAGAGCTGGCCGATAAATCCACGCAGGACGAAGCCCCAAAAGACAAGCGACTGTGAAGCACCCTAAAAGAGGGGTAATGTGGAGAACCATCTCAAAAAAGGTGTGGGAACCTCAGAGATCGTCTAGGTCCATCGCAATCTGAAAGACGACGGCGTTACTCGCCCCAACGCTTTCACCCCTTAATGTTCTCGTTGTCACAAGGTGTTCACACAAGACGAAACGAATTTTGAGAGGTGGCCAACCCAAATGAAGTCGACCAACAAGAGACAACTCCAAGTACCGTAAGTTCCCATAGGACTACTGACACCAAGACGACGATCGTGATACAAATTTCAAGAGAGAAATAGAGTACTGATATCACATGCGATACCCTCCGACGCTTTATATCCCCCGTAATCGATCCAGAGTCAAGCTCGTAATCAAGTTCCGCCAAAGAACCACCACCTCTACAGATGACGAATGCAAGACCAACAATCCCTAGGTGAAATCCAGGTAATCTCAGGAGGATTCGCATGAGGAGGAGAATCCAACTCAGCTCGGAAGGCCCATCTACGCAACATTAGATCGACAGAGATAGCGGAAATTCAAGTATATCTAAATCCACGCGGCTGAATACACATCCATCACGCTCGACTCGGGACCGAGGATGCCAACACTTCATGATTCACTAATTTGTAGTTTGCGCAGCTTGTGGCTAACAAAACAGCTTCATATCTAAAAGACGACAACTGAGTTCAAGAACCGATATCATCTTCGTCGACCTTTGATAAATGGGCATCAGCGGAAAACTAACCCGCCAACACACCTCTACTGTGGTCGGAAAGAGTATTACCTCTAGGCTCAATACAATTGGTACTCACGTTGGGAGACCCCCCATGCCAAGCGACGACTACAGAAGATGCTCCGCCGTGAGACGCCCGCCCGCTTATAACATGTTGTCGGGCGCACCTTTCTCTCAATGCAATAAAAGCCATCCTTCCGATATCACATGATGATCAAATTCTACCGTAAACGGTAGGAATGGTTCGAGAGACGGCCAGTGGCTAGGAATGCTACTCGGCATCCATGAAACAAAAAGCGGTTGACAACATATCACGTGGACAGGCTTCGACACGAATGCAGCGGCCAGAGTATTCATGACCTAAGCCCTCGGAAGAGAGCTAGGCGGTATTATTGGATGGCGACCTGAACATCTAGCCTATATCGGCTCTAAATAGCGGAATATCTCAAAAACCACCTTATCCATTTTAAGATAAAGCAGAGGCGTCTTACATGGAGCGGCGGACATGGGAGGAATTGATCCTCGGTAATCACCCATAGATTGAGCGATCGGCGAATCCTTTAAGCGATCAAGCAAAAGGAGAAGCGGCGAGAAAGGCAAAAAGCCATCGAAGAAGTCAACAAACTCTTACGAGGCGGAAGCGTCGGGGAAGTAGGAATACGAATGGCTAGCCAATTTCGTACTAAATCAAGACAGCGATGAATGAAGATGTGGGCTTGTTGACATAATCACTTTGAAGGGACGGTTTTTCCTGTGGCGAGATCAACCTCATCGTAGATGCCATCGCGGTCTGAACTCTTGATTTTATGGATGCCTTCTCAGAAGCTACAACCCGGATCGATATGGACCGGGTGACCAAGAAAGAAGTGCGTTCTCGTCCACGGTCTGGGGAACCTATTGCTATCGTGTGATGCCTTTCGGGCTCAAAAACGCAGGAGCTACATATTAGAGGTTGGTGAATCGGATGTTTCAAAACCAGTTAGGCACAACTATGGAAGTATACATAGATGACATGTTGGTAAAATCCACCAGTGGGCTCATAAGCTCATCTATCCAGAAGCGTTGGATCTTGGGATAAACATCAATGGGACTTGGGCAGTGTGGGATGGTAGATTTTGGGTTTCTTCAGTCAACCCTTTACGAGGTGAAGCAAATCGGGGACAAGATAAATTTGTACTCACATGCCTTCATGCATCAAGCATAAAAAGGAAGTTCGTGCTGACGGAGGATTCTTGCAGCAAAGTAGGTCATTATCCGAGCGGCGATAAATGCCGACCTTTCTTCCAAGTCTGAAGAAGGCCTTTCAATGGGATGCAAAGTGCGAGGCTTTTCAGCCTTGAAAGCATATTGCTCCCATTTTAGTAAGTCTAATGAAGGAGCTCACTCACCTATGCACAGCCTATCGAGACTTTCGAGCGATGCTTTGTCCTTGTCGGAGACAGGGGCCGAATCTAACACCGGTTTACTATTGCGGTAGAGCTTTGAGAGGAGGCGGAGAAGATACCCAGGATGGAAAAACTAATTACGGCCTTGGTAACCGTGGCTTCAGGAAACTCCGCCCTTACTTCAGGCTCACACCATAGAGTCAAGCGGAATACGATGAAGCAAGTGCTACATAAACCCGAAGTCTCGAAGGTTGATGAAGTGGGCCATAGATTTGAGTGAGTTCGACATCGAATGCAAACCAACCCGCGATAAAAGAGTGAGTCTTGGCCGACTTCATCATGGAGTTCACCACTGGCGGAACATGCTTTCGAAACGCTCAGCGAATGACCTCCCGTTTGGAAACTCTACGTAGATGGAGCGCCGAGCACAAGGGCGGAGATTTGGTCGAAAATCTTGACCTCTCCGGAAGGAATAGACGCCGTCACGCACTTTCAGTTCGGTTCAAGCCTCTAACAACGAGGCGAATATGGGAGCTTCCGTCATATGATCTCAACCTTGCTCATTCATTGAAAATTGACCCGGCTAAATTAACGTGACTCAGTCGGTAGTAAGACAAATAGAAGACCTCTGACTAAAAGTGGAAGGACAGTCCTATGTCTCCAAAGGTACGAGATTTATTAAAAAAAATCGTACAGGTTCAGGTCAGACATGTCCCCGGAGCGGGAGGAACTTTCGGCGCCCAGCCCAGCAGAGTGGCAGCAGCTACGGGAGAAGACCTCAGTAGGTCGACACACAGCCGAGCGATACAGCGAGAGCCCTCTATCGATCTTTGCGATGTGGAGGTTGCTCAAGTCGGGTTCGAGCCGAGTTGGATGGACCCCATTTAGGACTATATAATGAAGCGGGCGTCTGCCGGCGACCCGAAGAGTAGCTAAAATAAGGGCGAGGTCACGGGTTCACTAATCATAAGGAAGCTGTCTGGCAGTTTCTTCACCAATCCTCAAGTGTATCGCGGGAAAAAACATTGAATACGTGCTAAGGGAAGTTCATGAGGGTATGTCACGATCACGCCGGGCTGAGCCTTGGCGAAGGTCTTGAGACAAGGATACTCTTGGCCTACAATACTCAAAATTAAACCAATCTAGTCGAGTAAGATCTTACGCGAGGAGCACGCGAATATCCATGCCTCCATCGGAACCCTTGGCGTCAATCCTGGCCCACGGCCCTTTCAGCGATGGGGTTTGAGACATGCGGGACCTCTCGCCCCTTGGGAAGGGCCAATGTGGATTCATCATCGTTGCGATGAATTACTTGCCAAATGGCGGAGCGAGGCCCAACCATAATCACAGAACAAAAGATACACAATTTTGTGTGGCGAGCTATCATATGCAGGTTTGGTATCCCAAGAGCCCTGGTGTCGGACAATGGAAAATAATTCGACAACGCCAAATTCGGAGGATTTACGTCGCAGAGCTGGAATTAAAATTACTACTCGCGTCCACGGCACATCCTGATCCCCAGCGGTCGGGCGAGGTCACCATTAGAACCCTTAAGGCGCTTGAAGACAAATTAGAATATCTCAAAGGAAAGTGGGTAGAATACACTCCCGAGTGCTATGGAGCTTACAGAGGACAACACGAGAAGTCAGCCACAGAAACCACATTTAGCTAGCCGACGCGGACGGTAGCCCACAGTCGAGATCGGACTAAAATCCCAGGATCGAGTGCGTGAGTGGAGCACAATGTGGGAGGCTCAGTCTAAATTTGGACCTCTTAGATGAAAAACGAGAGCAAGTTCTAAAACGTACTCAGGAGAATACCAAAGAAGGCAACAAGGTACTACAACCAAAGAGTCGACTTTAGGAGCTATATGCCCGGGTGATCGGTCGCCAAAACTGCGCCGAGCGGAAGAATCCGACCCACGGAAAATTAGACACATTGGGAAGGCCCGCACATCATATCTCAGTCGTCGGACCGGGAACATTCTGAGCTCCAAGCGGAGGGAAAAATTTTCTGACATGCGAAATGCGGAACATCTTAAACGTTTTTATCGGTAGACCTTGGTTTGTAATCTTAAATGGAGATTTACGATTTTCGGTTCTTGGTCGACCATTTCTTTGGTATTTTGTTAAGGCGTCACAAACAACTCATACGTATAAATGCTGAAAGATTATGTGTGCAATAAGATAAGATCAAACTCATGGACATAAAAGAAAAAGTCTCTCTTTATTCCAATCAGATTACATTAAGTTACAATCAGTGGTGTCAGTGATTACATCTTGGAAGCATTCAGTACAAGCAGTTGCGCGAAAAAAAAAAAACATCAGGAAGAAAAAAGGAAAAGATGGGAGAAGACTAGAAAGGTGGAAAAGAGGAGAAGAAGAAAAAAGGAATGGAAGGAGTTTGTGCGGAAGAAACAAAAAAGGGGAGAATGAGAGGTGGAAGAAAAGATGAAAAATAAGGAGAAGGAGAAAGGAGAAAGGAAGAGAAAGAAGAATAGAAAATGGAGAAGGCGACGCAAGAAATGCATCGCCCTCTCCGAGCGCCATTCTAGCAGACTAGAGATAACATGACTCCATAAAGGGAGACTGAAGGGAAAAACACAACTCACCGGGCATAAAATTGCATGGGCTGAACCGGAGAATCTTGAATTGGATCCCGATAGAACAACCGGACTTGACGCTTCATCTCGCCCAGAGTGCGGTTCTGCACGGAAAACGGGAATATACAAAATATAAACTTCATAGCAATGAAGGTACCATTTATAAGAAGGCCAGCTTCGAAAAGTCACCGAACGTTCCAAATTCTCCATAAATCGGCATTAAGGCGTTCGCACCTTTCCAGAAAATCGAAATTCGAATGGCGCACACGACGAATCACTTTGGCGAGTTCGTCTACTGCAGACGGAATCACGCTACGAGTCGGTCATTTCGAGCTACATCGCCCGCTCGGCCCGCAGCGCCGAGCCCAGCTCACTTTGTGAGTTCGTCTACTTTGCGCCGATCCGCAGCTACGAAGTCGGTCGGCTCGAGACTCACGTCGCCCGCCAAACCTGGCGCGAACGGCGGCTCACTTTGGCGAGTTGATCTACCACACGAATCCGCGGCTGCGAGAAGTGGTCGGCTCGGGCTACATCGCCACTCTGCCACGCGCCGGGCCAATGACTCACTTTGTGAGGATTCGTCTACTGCGCCGCAGTCACGCTACGGTCAGATCATTTCGGGCTACATCGCCGGCCCACGGCGCCGGAGCCCGGCTCACTTTGGCCGAGTTGATCTACTGCGCACGGGTCATGCGGCTTTAGGAGTCACTTCAACAGGCCAAACCCGGTGTGGGCCCAGTTCTGGCGAGGCTCAAGCGATTCTACCTGAGGCCATGCGACCTAGAAGTCATTTCAGCTCGAGCGAGCCGGTAGGCAGACTGACAGTTCCGCAGCGGCGAGCTGGCCCGATTACCACCACGAGGCCATGCGGCCTAAGTCATTTCAACTTCGGGCAAATCAGCGAAGCCCGAACTGCAGTTCACACTGAAGAGCTCAACGATTCTACACAGACCATGCAACCTAGGAGTCATTTCAACTCAGGCAAACCAGTCGACGGAGCCCAGCGATTCGCTGGCAGGCTTCAGCGATTCTACCGCAGGCCATGCGACCTAGGAGTCACTTCAACTCCTTAAACCGGTAAGCGGAACCCATTGTTCTCAGCGAGCGGGCTCAATGATTCTACCACGGGCCATGCGGCCTAGAAGTCATTTCAACTAAAATGAGCAGTAAATGAACCCCGGCAGTTCACATTGATGAACTTCGGCCCGATTCATACGGGCCGTGCGACTGAGTCATTTCAACTTAGGCAAATCAGCCGATACAACCCAGCCGCTCAACATCTCAACTCAAGCGCCCAATTTAGACCATACAGACAAGCAGTCGATTCAAATTAAGAAGAACTTTAAAAAGAGCACAAGTAGAGACGACAGAAATGAGGTGCAAAAATGAGTATTCATTAAAGACCGAGGCCACGCATATTTGGGGCCCTGAGCGTGGCATAAAAAAAAAAAAAAAAAAAGTATAAAGCGCAGCATCGGGTGAGGCGAAGACATGCGCGGAGATTAGGCATCGGGCCGGTGAAGAGAAGGGAATGGGCCTCGCGGGGGTGCCGGCTCTCTAGGATAATCGGTGAGAAGGATCCTCATCCTCCTGGAATCCTTTGGGAAGGTCAAAGTTAAAAGTCTAGGCGAGAATAGGCGTGCTGGCCTTCTTCGAGGCTGAGCCACCTAGAGCCCATTGATTGGAAGCCTCGACTCTCAGTCTTTAATAACTTTGTCACGTGACACTTAAAGTTATTTCTTGATGGAAGTCCCCCTGTGACCTGACACTCCTCATTCGAGCGTTTCACCGAGCCTTGTTTGCCTCGTTAACACAGCGGCCAGGCCTCGTCTTATCCAAGAAGATCGTCTTTGATTTACCTGCGACTCTTCCTTAGACTCCCGAAGCTTCGACTTAGGGCGTGAAGCTCGTCCTGACCATCCCGAAGTTCATCTTGGGGCGGTGCGGCGAATCCACCCAGCCTCAAATCAAGTCGTTGCGCGCGACCCTCCAGTTCACCAGGCCTCTGAAGCTCCACCTTCCAGCGCCTCAAGCTATTCGGGCTCGTCTTCCCTACCTCGGCCCGGGTCTGGCCGGAAATGGTATGTTTGGTCGGACTTGAGCTTCCACGGCTTCCTCGGTCATCGTTGCATCACGGCCGCCATGACTCGGCTAGCTTCCGGATGTGAGGAAACCACCTTCGCCTTGCAGCCCGAGCGCTTTAGCATGACCTTCGTTTATTTTGGCCTTCGTAAACCCTTCAAATGGTAGCCACGCACATCCGGCGCCAGAATCAACATCCAACCTGAGCTCGACTCATCCCGAAATGGGAGTCAAATGACAAGGTGCGGGGGAACTTCACGGAGCGGCCTGGAAGATAGGGTCAAAGCCTCATCAACGGGCAGCGCAACCGACCTCTTAAGATCAGAGTCCTTAAGAATAGACAAGACTGCGCCTGCCGCGAGCTCGGCATTGTGAAGTAAAGAATCCTCGTCTCCACTAACTTGGGGTTCCGGATCTTCCCTCCTCGCCTCTTCCTCCCTTCGAGAAGGCTACTTAACCTTCTTCGTTGGCGGGTTCCAGACGGTAATGGGCGTGATCGCCACTTGGCTACTCGCTGGCCCCACAGGGACCCTGCGCCTCACAGCAGGACCCGAGAATGGGACATGACTCAAAATTATAAGACCTGCCCGTCTTGGTTATAGATGAGAGGACGAGAAGATGAATGCCCCTGACTTGAACTTTGACCAAAGTCGGCCTATCCTTCTCAATAGAGTGCGAGGTTTTTCGTTTCCTACTCCGGGGCTTCCGAGACACCATCTCCAACTAGGCCAACAGTTCCCCCCTAGTGGGTTTAGTAGCAGAGGGCCCAACGGGAGGAACTTTTATGGTGGAAGGAGGTAAAGGCCTCAGGCGACGGTCAGTGGACTTAGACTCGATGGGTGGGAACATCAGGCTTGATCAACTCCGGCGTGGGAGCCCGAGGAGGACACTTAGCCAACGCTAACGCTATGGCGTTATCTTCAACGCTGAGATCAATTCGAGCACTGAGAAGCATGTAGATAGTACTAATCAGAGATGCCCAGCGACCACACACAAGTTATAACCAAAAAAATGTAACAAACACTACAAAGATTCTCTGGTAATTAAGCCACCGTAACGCCCAAGGTGTCGCTCCCAAGCGAGAGGATCATACTCCCAATTATGGCCGCTAACGAAGAAGTAGCGTCCTTTCCACAGCCTATGGGAGGAGGGAAGATCGGAAATCACCAGAGGAGCGCCGGAACGCCTAGAAAAATAAAGAAAGCCTCGAATGCGTCTCCTTCGGCCGAAAAGGTAAAGAAGCAAGCTATGTCGGGGGACACCGAGCCCCCTGTCCCTAAAGAAAACCAGTAGACTAACCAAAATACCCCAACCATTGGGCGCGAGTTGAGCGGGACACACATTGAAATGTTGCAAAACCCCCTTTATGAAGGGATGCAAAGGGAAGCGAAGATGCGATCGGCTGGGTCACTCTAAAGAAATACACCATCCTAGGCACAAAGACCACATGTAGGGTCAAAACGTTAGGACCACACCCGTAACGCCAAAAGCGAGGCTGATAACGCCTGGCAAAGATGGCCCCATATGAAGGACCGACATTGCGTCCCACAGCTTAAAGTACATGCTTAACGCATATCTCGTATATTCCGAATTTCTAGTATTTAATCGTATTCACTTTCCCCGTCTCTTGTCCAGCGGGAAGAGGAGGCGCCGGGGCACTCGAAAACTAACTCCGACCAAATTTGCCGAGACACCGCGGGCTTCACCCAACCATCAATAGCCAAGAATCACCATCGATACGCAAAGAAGAAGAACGACCGACCTTAAGTGATGAAAGTGGATAATGAAAACAAAATTCACCAACCCAAACAACTCGCCTTATCGAAATCAAGAAAAACAAAGACGCAAAGGGACCTTAAATACATTTAAAAGATTATCCCAAGAAAGACAACAGAAAGACTCGCACAAAAGGCTCGCATGTAAGACTAAGAGAGAAGGAAGTCCGAACTCGCTAAAGGCAAAGGAAGGGTCCCAGAGCAGTGGCACACAAGACAGAGGATGTTCGCGAAAGAAACAAAAGGAAACTGAAAGGAATGGAAGAGTCATCATTATCACAAGACAAATGACGGCTTACCAAGCCCTTAACTAACTAAACCCGAAAGCAGACACGTGGAAGTCAGACCAAGCAAGACACGCATGTTCTTGCCCACGACGCACACAAGGGCCTGGGGCAATCGATGTGGTCTCAAAAATAAGGCTCACAGCCCACCTTACCGTGCCCAAGAATGAAGCCAAATTTCCAACGAAACATTGAGGCCGCATCCGTTGAACCCCAATGGAGAGACATGACCATTGAAGCATTTAGGCCTTTCTGCGCCACATTTAAGCCTTTGGTGCCAGCCCAGAATAAGGGCCCAACCCTATTGGCCCAAAGACCAATTATGAGAAGTCTCCTACAGGTACAGAAAATAGAATAGTCCATAATAATATATTATTCCGCAAGTCCAGCCAAATCTCACCAATAAGGAAAAAAAGACAATAATAGATCAGCATCAAATCGGATCCCCCAATAAGGAAGGAAGATCATCACAAATAAACTGCTCTTTCTATATCCATTATCAAATCCGATATCGATAATAACAAGAAACACCCATCCAATGGGAACAAATCCTAATCACCATCCAACTGGTTGAACATCTACTATAAATACAAGGTCACCCCATCGGTGAAAGGTATGCACTCTTAGACGCATACTCATATGCAAACATATGCAACACATTCGCCCTCTGCGCCCCATCTTTCCTCGAAAGAAACTCGACTAGTATCGGAGCGAAGCCACACCGGGCGCAAGCCCTCGCCGACCCCCCTTCTTCCTTGTTTTTGCAGAGGAACGATATCTTTGAACCCGTCGCAAACCAGCCCCGCAGTGATCCTACCTCAGCCTGCATAATCCAAGAGCCCCAGATCCCAAATTTCGCCAACAATCCAGTCCGCTTCAACGATCCCTACACGCTCCAAATTCTACCCGGTTGAAAAGGTATCATCAACATCGATTCATATCTGCTGCAAAAAATTGGTATCAGAGCTAAAGCTAGTTAGATATGCAAGAACCTTTTGTGATTGTTGTGATAAATGTAGACATTTAGTACAATGTCTAGATTCTCTAAAACATAGCATGAGAACTTTAGAAGAAACGATAGAGCAAAAACAAAGAAGTTTAGAAGTATTTATAAACAATCATGTACTAACAGAATTAGTTCATCATCAAATAAGATTGATTGAATTTGATCAAACGACAATGAATTTAATAATTAATAATTTGGAAAACTGTTATACTGAGTATGGAAACCACCTAATGAATGAACATGAAGATGATGGAACATGAAGATTGAAACTGTAAATAGTTTTAATTTTGCGAAGATTTACCCGAAAGCAATAATGAGATTATAAAAAGTCTAAAGATTATTCAAAACACTATAAAATATTATGGATCTTTGATTAAAGAAATACAAATTACTCTAGAAGAATTAAAACGAAAAATATCAGCTTTAGATGAACCTTTTACATCCACTTATTCCACCTTTGAGCAAGGAAAAGGATTTTCAAAAGAAGAAATAAATAGGATTTTTAAGAAGAGTTGAAAAAATGTCAATAGTATTTATAATTAGAAATCAAGATATAGTTTACATTATAATTATAGATTTATATAGATTTAGATTCGATAGAGAAAATATAGATTGGACTCCTAATATAGTGTACCTATACTGTAATGAAATATTTGAGGAATTTGATTATTTAGAAGATTGTCTTGAAGACAACGATTGTGAACCAATGGATATAGATAATTATTATTCAGATCAGGAGTATTGGTTTGAAGGAGATGATTAGATGGATTTAGAATATGCTTCAGACAGCGAACTTGAAATTTTTAGTAAAACCTTTGAGAAATTAAATATACCAAAGTGTAATTTGAAAATGGAAGAAAATCCAATGATTGAAGCAGCCGCTAACCCTGTAGAAACTGCTACAATGGATATCCCTGAATCATCCAACACAACAAGATTTATACCTAGATACTCTAGAACTCCTACTACTAGGGGAACAACCTATGTTCATGATTCAGTAAAACAAGAATATGATTCACCAATGGATCATTTAAGACCAGAAGGAATAAATCCTTTTGGAATATACTTAGATTTGGATTGTAATCCAGATATATCATCCACTCTAGATAGATGGGAAACCTCACTTCGATTAGCAATAAGTGTAAATAGAATGACTCTTGAAGATTTAAAAAGATATATAGGAATGGCAATGATTAAATCTGCTTCACAGTCTGGCAGAACCTACGAGCAGAAACAAAAGAACAAGCTTTATTTGGAGAAAATATCAATGAAATCATTACAAAAGTTGTACACCTATTAAGGACAGAATTTTTAGGAGAAGGATACATAGATAGAGATTCCCCACAATATGCAGAAAAATATGTTCATGCTTTGCTAAAACTTGAGTGAAATGTTATATGTCTTTTAGACAAATATATTTGTGTTTTTCAAGATTACTATTATCATATATATGGTAAGATTGGTACAGATACCATGTACCTAAATATGTTTTATTCAAAGATTCCAGATCCATGGGGATCTGCTTTAATACGTGATTATCCTTTTGTCAATTCGGATACATTAGGAAGAAGAATTTCCTTTTTAAAAGAAAGATCAGAAAGTGAACGGTGTCATCACATATTTGATTAAGAAAGCAAAAATGATTAGAAAAGAAAATGTTCTTTGTTGCAGAGGCAACAACTTGATTACCGTGAATAGGAGTATTTTGAAAAACCCCTACGGTCCCTAAAAAGAAGAAAACCAAATAGAAGATTCAAATAGATTCCCAAACAGGTTTCCAAACAAAAAGTTCCCAACAGATTCGAAGAAGAAGATATTTGATATAGTTGAAGACCGGATACTTTAGGAGAAATTGGAATAATCCGATTAGAAGGAAGAATCTACTTACAAAGAATCCCAAGCAAGCAAAAAGGAATGTTATGCTTATCGATTGATATTGAGCGCAAAACGAATGTCCCTTAAATAAGTTTAATAAAAAGAAGACGAAATAGACTCCAAGATATTGAAAATGATTAATAAAGAAGATTTTATTCAAGTAAGAAAACTTGGAACATCTGATTATCTACATTCGATGAATCAATTTCTGAAATCGATTCAAACCATCAGTTTTGCTCCAAGAGTTAGATTATTCTGAAGAGGATGAGTGAAATTATTGATAATCAAGTTATTGAAAGTTTAGGAGATTTTTCTCAAGATGTTTTATTTGATAGTCAACTTTTTAAGAAAATTAAAAAAACTGATTATAATATAACAGAGTATTCAGGATTTAATAGAAAGCTATGGAGTACTCTGGATTGAAAATAGTTATGTATTATGGTTCAAGCCTAAAAGAAAGGTTTTTAAATATCGAGGTAAACTCCAATACATTGGAAACCTCTTGTTAGGAAAGGAGTTGGTTCAAAGGATTTCAAGATTAACGAAAAGATCGTTGTAAGATTGGATGGGATTTATATTGATCTATACAAATGATTTCTTAGTGCAACATTTAGGAGAAGGAATTAATACCCCAATAGATTTCAGCATTATTAGACAATAGACTTTAATAAAAAGAAGCTGCTCAGTGAATTATTGTAGAAATCTTAAGTACCAAAAAATTGATTTTCAATATTTATCCAAAAATAGCTTATAACCTGCATAAGGATTTTGATAGAACTTTTAAGTTTAATTCGTGGATTTTTAAGAGACAATATTTTATAAAGAAAAACAAACCTACTTATAATCTCATAAGATTGCATATGCATTATCAAATACACATCATATTGAGTATTTCACTCAAAAGGACTATATGGATTTGCCACTCTTATTTCATGATATTGGACGAGTCTATCCACCAGAAACGTCTAGTATCAGTTTTCAAGATGATTTTTTACTTGATATAGGAGATAAGCCCAAATATTTAGATTCTCGACCATCTTGTTCTAGTTTAACACTTACAAATGATTTAATTCATCCTAGAATAACATTCAAAACACTTGAACAAACTAAAGAGATTACAAATTACAAAATTAAAGGAGAATACTTTGATGGCAATGACTGGCAAAAGATTGATATCTTAATCGATACTGGAGCCTCTTCTAGTTATATATCAAAAAGTTTAACCTTTATGTTAGATTTAAACGATTTGAATGAACCAATCACTTACATTAACTTTAATGGTGAAAAGTTTTGTGTAACAAAATTTTGTAATGTAATAATTAGATTAAATAATCAAGAGATAAAATTACCGCTAATGGTTGAAGATGAAGGAAAAAATGATACAATTAGCATTATGTTAGGAATGACTTTCCTTGAAAAATGCAAACCTTGGCAGATTACATTTGAAAACTTAATGATTACAATTAACCAAAATCAGATTATTATACCTAAATGACTAGTCCCTTCTCTATATATATTTTGATTGGTTTAACTCTATCCTCAAGCAATAGCGGCCGAAACCTTTGTTGCTTATATAGATTTTGATCGTGCATATGTCTTCCAAATCAAATTCTGCTTTCTTGAAGAAACCATACGTATTTACCCGCAATATATGGAAAAGATATTTCAAATCAAAATATTATCCTTACAAAAGGTATCAAACATCCTCGTATCTTGATTAGCAAATAGATTGTTAAATTACCTCTTCTTTATTTTCATAATACTGGTTGTGATATTCTACTTGGAAATAATTTTTTTCAACTTTTTAAAGTTATTATTCAAAATAATATTTCCTATTATCTTCACCTCAAAACTCCTTGTAACCATTGGATTACTACGCCACGCTTAAAACATGCATATGCTCGCAAACTTCCTATTCCCTTTCTCCCTCGCAGCCAGCATGGTGACTATCCTATTCCACTACCTTTACCAAAAAAATGATTTTTCTACACCCTTACTAAAATTATAATCTAGATTGCTGAAAAGCCTTGATTTTTGTTCCCAGATAAAACTTAGACTTGAATCTCTTTATGTTGAGAATCCTTTACAATTTTGGGAAAATAATAAAATTTATGCAACCCTTGAATTAAAAGACCCCGATAAGATTATTAGGGTAAAACCTATGAGACATAATGAGTTAGATGTAAAAGAATTCCAGATTCAATTAAAAGAATTGTGTGATTTAAATCTAATTCGGCCTTCAAAAAGCCCACATAGTAGCCCAGCCTTTATGGTTAGAAACAGAAATGAGATTAATAGGAATAAAGCCCGTATGGTTGTTAACTATAAACAATTGAACGATAACACTATATTTGATGGATATTTCTTACCAAATAAAGAAACATTGATTCATAAAACTAGAAACTGTAATTGACATTCAAAGTTTGATTGTAAGTCAGGATTCTATCAAATTAAAATGATTGAAGAATCTAAGCCATTAACTGCATTTAGTACTCCCCAAGGTCACTATGAATGGAATGTATTACCTTTTGGATTAAAAATACACTTCAAATTTTCTTAGAGAAAATGATAATATTTTTAAAGAATATACTCTATATTGATAGATGTGATGAGGAATGTCACTCGTAACAGTAGACAAACATTTAAGAGATTAGATAACATTTTTACATTTAAGCAAATTACATGGTACTGATTTGTCCTGAAAAGAAACCATAATCGAGTAAACAAGATTTTGAATTTTAGATTAGTTGATTACTGATTTTAGAAGGAATAGAATCTGCAGAACTATATTCCTCAGAAAGACAGTATTTCCCGAAAATGCTATCAAAATAACTCAAGATTTTTAGATATGTTAAATGCTGCAGTGATTCATTAACCCATCGACTTATAAGAACTACGGTAAAATTATATGGTAAAGAATAAACAAATTTATAACATAGAAATAATTAATATAATCTCAATATTAATTTACCTAGCAATCTTATTAATGATGATTTGATAATTTGAAACTGATTCATCCGATAGTAGTACACGTAAGGCGCTGAAGATTAAAAAGAATTCAAATGATATCGAGAATTATGTAGGTATACCTTTGGAACATTTACTCCTACTAAAGAAAGATACCATATAAATGAAAAAGAATTTTTAGCAGAATAAAAGGATTAAAGAAATTTTCATATTTTCTATTACCTAAGAAATTCTTACTTAGAACTGATAATACTCAAGTCAAGGCATTTATAAAAAACAATTTACCTTCAAAACCTGAATATAAACGATTAATTAGATGGCAAACATATTGCTCTGAATATATTTTTGATATTGTTATAATTGGCCACATAAAAAATGTGTGTTAAGGCAGATTTCCTAACCAGAGATGGAGGAAACACCAAAGATTGACGAAGTTATAGAAAGCTTTACTGAGATGTCCAAGATTTTTGATCAAATAATGATTTTAGCCAATTGCTTAGACCGCTTGGTAGAAACCAAAATTACTTTGGGAAAGGTTAAACAAAAGGTTAAAAGTTTTATTACCGATTTCGAAAACTCAGAAAAGATTTTACTCCTCCCATGACTGCTTTTAACAAATTATTTGAAAAGGAAGCATAGATTTGCTCTAAAATGGATATTAAAGAAGACGGATAAAGATAAAAAAGAATTTGAAAGGGCTTAATCTTTCTCAAACCATTTCTTTACGTCTCTTATTATTGAAAAAGCAAACCTATCTTTGAAAAAGAGAGTTCTCAAGAAAAGAAATTTTAAGTCTACATTCAGAAACTATGGAAAGATTGTATAATTTGTCTGACACTAAACATATGATTATCGATAAATCTGGAATTTATCCTAGGATTTATTTCCTACAAGGATCTAATCTAGAAGAGATTCGTGATTGGTATGATTTTGGCAAAGTATCGCTACTATCTACTCCAGAATACACACCTGGATTTTCCGTGCAATCTTTATTCCGGGCTTGCAAAATCAGAGAATGTAAAAATTAACAGCCATCCATGGAAAGTGAAAACCATTTAGTTGGATATGAATTTCAATCAATAAAATGATGATTCACCAGGATCTGTTTGGCTTGCATGAATCTTTTGCCCATTGAAAAATGCTCCCCCACCTAAAAATAAATAAACAGTGAGAATTACATTTCCAACTTTAATTTCATAATTTGAATACAAAATATGCATAAGATATGACTCATTAAATATAACTTTATTACCAGTGGTCGCAGAAAACATGCGGGTATTCCAACACATGGGCCCGCCAACAAACTCGACCTATAATCATAAACCATATCATCATCTTCACTTCCACCTTATGGTAAGCTATCATTCACATTTTTACCTTAAACAGACCATATGATCATCTTTTTCTAGGGGCAGTTATTAGAGTAAGGTCAGCCTGAGGAACTGGGTGAAAGAGGGATAGATATAGAAGATAGGTGCTAAAAGCCCTTTGTAGAATGACAGAGAGAGAAAGAGAAGCAAACAGGTTAATACAGTAGGTGATTGTATTAATTATAAAATGCTTCTCATTATTATTTTGTAAAATTAAAAGAATAAAAGTTATTTTACTACTTAGGAAAGGGTATAACAAGTGATTATGGCTGGGATGGCAATCTCAGTTCAATCAGTGGCAATGGTAATCCTACATTCGCTATAACAATAATTAGAGAAAATGTCTGAAGGAACTTTCGTCCTTGTGTATATTCATCTTTAATATAATCACAAGATTTATTTTTATTCATAAAATGAAAACGAGGAAGTTAATCAGCTTACCAATGAAACCAAACATTACTTGGCATATAGATTTTGTGCAAACTGCATGCTTATTATGGCCCCACTACATGCTTAGAAATTATTCACTACCTGAAACATCAAAAGATGGTTCCAACTCCAACAAAATTATGGTTGCCATTAACTCTTCCATAACACTTACATGAACATATTCACTTTACCATCTGAAAGACTGATACACAATGCAAACACAGGCAAAACAAATTTAAGTAGCGATCAAATACCACAGCAGCAGCAGCTGGTTTGCCTCAAACAGAACTCCACAGAAACTGCAAAAAGCTGGGATAGCAAAAAAATCTGTGTTCCATCTATGCAGTAATCACGTTCAGAAAGCTTTAGTCTCAAACTAAACACAAAGAAGTGAAAGGTAAACACAAAGAAGTGCAAGGTAAACACAAAGAAGTGTGAGGTAACATTGAGGCACGTGACTGCAGATATGCATGGCAATCTGATGAAACTTTCAGCAAAGAATGCTTGTGAATACACTTCAAATACTGGTAGCAAACACCACATCATGTACCACACAAAGATATGCAAAAAGAAGTTGCCAAATGGAAAATAATAGCATACATGATAATTTCATTACAAATAACTTAGAAGTTATTGAATACTTGAATAGTTGATAGTTGAATATTGTAATTTAGTAAAGAATATAAGAACATAGTCACGTGCCAGATATTCTTTCAGCTTGTTATGATTAGCAGTATAGATGCAATAAAATACCTCAGCAACAGAGCATATCATGACTGGCACAATCATAAAGAGAAACATTCTCTAGTACCAAGTGCTTCATCTTTATCATTTATAAAGGCAAGCAAATCACCAAAACACTTTTCCATTTAAAGAACCCCAACACTTTACCTCGCAGGCTCCTTCATAGAGATATGAGGCTGCATTAATGTTAGGATGCACAAGAAATCAATTTTGACTGTATAATGAACAATAAGAAAATATCTCCACATCAGCTGGAAGAAGAGATCTTCTGCTTTAAATCCCAATTTTGTGTCAAACATTTTCACAAAACATACCCATATAGAATAACTTCTCCAGCCTGAACCTCAGTTCTGAAACACTTTTTATTTCGAAAGACTCAACTCCCTTTCCCAAAATTTTTAAGCATAAAAAGATCTCTCTCAATTACTCACAAATGCACTTATTAAAAAAAATCCACTGTCCAAACAAAAGAGTGAATCACAATAAGCTTGCACCAATTTTCATGTAAACAATATTGCAGAACCCCAAAAAAATTACCAGTTCGAGTGGTGTAAGTTAAAAAAACAAGCGCACAAGACTTCATGGTTAAGATCTGATCATCATTAGCTCCATGCCATTATAAAACTAACTAGAAATAAAAAAATTGAAACAAAATAAGGAAAAGATAATCAAGCTTTCATAGTGCAAACCTAAAGGATCGATACACCAGAGATAATCGGAAGAAGTATCTCCAATAAACCCTCCCTCCTCTCCAAGAATGAGATGATCTCCAAAGTTTTTTCTCACAACTTCTAGGATAGCAGTCTCACTCATTTATCTCAAAGGCAGTAAATCCAAATAGATGACGTGAAGAATCCCATCTGAATTAACAATTTCACAAATGTTATTTTTATTTTTCATTTTTTGCAAAGCAACTTTTCACAAAATGTAATAGACTTCTTCGTGTCCTATAAAAAAGGCATCTTTCAAAAATCATCAAGTACGGTAAACAAAAATTACAGGGATGCAGAGATAAGTTCATCCACATATATGAAATGAGCATTGGTACTAAGCAACAGAAAAGCATATTTTTGAAAAATCAAAACACATATAAATAACTGCACTAGCAAAATGGATATAATTCAAATGTAGAGGGAAATGCTGCTATGGAGAAACATGTCGTGCTAAATCAATAATCACGAGCACTTGCAGAATTAGAGACTGGCTGAAAAGCCATTCACTGGTCACCAAGTCGGTGAGCCCTTTTTATAGGTAACATTCCGAGGCTTATTAACAGCTTCCATCACAACCTGAAACGAGAGACGAAAATGATGAAATATTTTATTTTCCTTTGCTTTCAAAGGAACCAAACAAAAGAGAGATGGGAATGTGGCCAAACCTGAGCACCGGTGTTGGCAGCAAGCTCGATCACTTGGATGAGCTGAGAAAGCGGAATTGGGCCAACAGAATCTGCACCGATTTTTGGGTAGGTTTTGGGATTGGGAGATTCAGATAATACAGCCTTTGCACAAAGGGGTTTTGAGGGTATGGGAAAGCCATGAATGCGTCGAGAATATGGAGGGAAATGGGAGAAAATGGGCGAATTGATCGATTGAATGTAAGGCTTGGTTTCGGTAATTGAGGAAACCTCGGGGGAATGAAGGTAGAGGAGAGAAGAGACCTGCCCATGTCGGAGAATTTGAGGATTGTATTAACGGAGATACTTTCTACAGTGTGTGGAGACGACGTCGTTTATATTAACAGAGAAGGAGGTAAGATAAATCTTAACTTAATCATTCGTATACAATTGTACTTATCGCCTTTATGGTCCCTCTCAGGTTATATAAGGATTAGAGAAATTCTATTTACACCATGAGAATTTCTCTATACACCCCATTAGAGAGATGGGAGTAAAAATAGGATGTGTGTGATATAAGGTGTATAGAGAAATTCTTGGGGTGTAAATAGAATTTCTCTAAGGATTAGTCTGGATATAATAAGATTTAAAAACACATTTCATATGTGTATGGGTCCGCTCATGACAACTCATAGTTTGACAAAAAAAATCATAATATTATCATGGAGACTTGAATCGGGTTCTTTCTTATACCGCAATCTATAACCAATGAGTTTGACAATTACAACATTTGCCCACATGAAAACTCCAAATACGATTCTTTCTGTACCACATCAGGCCTATAGGTTATAAATTAATGAGTAAAGCCTAATTGTGCAAATTGTAGCTTGTGAATCGAAATAAATAAGCTTGGGAAGAAAAAGATGAATTTAGTTTTCCAACTAAACTAATGCCCAAAGTAATGTGTTTGGGCCACGTAGAATTAGAAGATGGCAAATGTTGTCATCATAGATAGCGGCAATTGTAATTTTTATCAAATACCGTTGTCATGGACAATGACAATTTGAATTTTTATCAAATGTCATTGTCCATGATAACGGCATTTGATAAAAATTCCAATTGACACAAAAGATTTGTCCCATAATGCACTACTTCACACATTGGTTTTAAACTAATTTTGTAATTTTTTTTTTCAAATAAAGTATTTGAATCTAAAACTCCCAAAATAAATTAATTTATAAGAGACTAGGATTGACAAAAGCTTCTGGAAAGTGGAAATTTGATTTATTCAATTATCTATTCCATAAGAAGAATATTCCAGGCAATAATAATATGACTCGTAATGTTCTAAAATGGCCCAATGTTAGGAGGCTTGGGAGAAACGTTTCAGAAATGCAGATCTAATTAAGTTTCCTTCTTTCTTCTCTTCCCAATCCCGAATCCGCATAGGACGAGAGAGAGACGCATATCTATGCAAATTATCAGGTGAATTCTGAATTTAAGGCCCCGTTTAGTAGGTAGAGGATAATTTTCTCGTTTTTTCTATTCAAACTTTTCGAAACAAGGAAAACACGCTTTAGTTACTTAAATTAGACAAAAACAAAATTTGGAAAACAAAGAAAATGAATTCACTATTTTCAACATTTTATATACGAATCGAAAAACTCGCTTTTATCGTTTTCCTCCTTGTTTTCAATTAAATCGAAAACAAAGGATTTTATTTTCAACATTTTATAACTTCATTTTCAAGAAAATGGTTTTACAAAACTGATTTTCTTATTCTTTATTTTCAATCAAATTCAAGTACGAAACGTATTTTCTAAAAATGAAAACTAAAGATTAGAATACATTGAAAATTTTTATATTCTAATTTTGATAGAGTTGAAAATTTTCTAACTAAATCAGGCCTAATGTATTTATCTTCCAAGCTTCGGGCTAGAATAGAAACACTTCTTACCACCACCGAGTGAATTTGTTGAGCAGAAGAGAGTGTCGGAGGAGCAAGGCGGCATGGATGGTGCTTGGCAAGGGCTCACGCCGCAAGAGCGCCGCCGGCATGGCGCGGGGCCTGGCGACGCCAGCCCTCTTCGCATCGAAACCCATTTCTGAAATCCGCATTGTGGAGGCCACAACCAGGAACCAGATCCAGGAGAAGAAGGAAGAGTACATGTTATAGGTGACTTTTTTCACATCATATGTCGTTTTGCGGCACCCAATACCCAAAGGCCTCAAAACGCGGCAAATTCCAATCGCTCGAAATTCACGAAATTCGAATGCGTAGCTAGATTTCGCGGAGACGACCCCGCGGTGAAATCCGCTTCGCCATCCGGCATCTAAAAATTTTGGATTTTTACCGAAATTACGATTTTGTTACCCTTTTTAGAAAATTGTAATTTTCTCATCTTTACAAATATCAATTAATATTTTATAGTAGTTTAATGAAATAATTTTTTAAAAAACATATAAATTAGTTTTTAAAAATTTTATTAAATTATTTTTTGCTAGTTAGATATAAATAAAATCAATCCTAATAAAATAATTTTTGCTCTTCTTTCAAAAAAATTAATTTTTTACTCTTTGGTATTGATTAATTAGTGAATTAAAATATAGTTTATCAAAATAAATTTCTTTATTATTGATATAAAAAAGATTGAATAAGTTCACTCAAAATAAATAAAATTTATTGAATCAATTTGATTTAAAATTATGAGGAGCTTAATTAAAAAATTATTAAATAAATATTGACTATTTATTGACTTATAAATTATCTATCACGTTCTATTACAAGTGATGAAATTTTTTTATATATGTCACATGGCCTCACAATTTGAATATGTCATAATCATATTCATTTAAATGGTAATATTAACATATGTTGCCATAAGCCAAGAGATAATATATGTCACCAATCAATTCTTTTTCAGAGTGAGAGTAAAAGGCCGTAGGATATGCTAATAAACAATTAATCAAGAAGGTACTTCTCAAGACACACCACATCATATGAACCAAAGAACCCGCCAAAAATCAAGAGGTAAAAAGAAACTATTTCGAAGAAAGAAACACCAAAGAATACAATACAAGCATGGTAAAAAGACAATTGAGTGGAAAAGAAATGCCATAATAAGGATTAATTGAGAATACAAGTTTCCGAAAAGAAGTACAATAAAATGGTTAAAATCACCATAAATAAATATGAAACAATTTGAAGGACACAAGAGAATACAAGCATGAAACGAAAAAGAAAAAAAAATCACATAGTTAAAAATGCCAAAAAAAGAAAAACAAAATGAGTAGTAAAACTTGAAAATGACTCCTGCTCTCCCGTCACAATCCCTCTCAATTCACGCGAATGGCTTCACATAAGGAAAATGACCTGTGAGCAAATCTATTGGTCGGATGTTGACTTCACTCTGTAGGTAGTTCACCTCTTACACCCTATTGTGATTCCTACAAAAAGTTCACCCTCAATATTAAAGTTAATGTATTTCCACCAATCGATGCGCTAGATCGAATCCACCCACATTGAATAAAAAAATTGTTTTCAAAATAGTTATTTCTTTTAACAAAAGATTCATTTAGCTCCACTGGCCGATTTAAAATTGAAAAACTCATTGCCATTTTCTCATGAAATTAAAATGAAAATAAGCAAAGGAACACGCAGAGAGAGAGAGAGAGAGAGAGAGAGAGAGAGAGAGAGAGAGAGAGAGAGAGAGAGGTACACTGTCCAAATCGTAAATTGAAGTGTTCAAATGGAAAAGGAAACAATAAGCCCAAAGTAAGTAATTTGGCAATGTCTCTCAATTGTGTTAATTCACTCATGGTGGAGAGTCAAAATCATATAAGTGATGTGAAAATGCATTTAAAGAAGAAGAAAACTGAGGGAAAATGAAAAAGAAAAACCAATAATGTTTATAAAACCAAACTCCGCCTGAAATCAATAAATTGAGAGAGAGAGAGATATGTAAGTAGTATTTTGAAGGAGAAGAGTAGTGAGAATCTTACCTGGTAATAAGAAGAGTTAGAAATGGAGGGTTCTGGTAGTGGTAAAGAAAGAACCGAGAGAGAGAGAGAGAGATGTTGTTTGTTTGGTTTGGTGCTTCGAAATGACGTTGCGACGACGCTGTGTTTTGAGAGACGAACGGTGTGCAGGTAATTGGAAAACAGAATAAGAGACAAACGGTGAGAGAAGGGAACAAACCTAATTAGGTTTGAGGTGGGTGAGAGAAGGGAATGGTTTCTTTGTTTTTGGTGAGACAGGGTGAGAGAAGAGAAGATTAACTGTAAGCTTTCTAAGTATAACAGAGAAGGAAATGATGTCGTTTCTGTTTAAGAACCTAACGACGGACACAATTCCTAACTAAACTGGGTTAGGATAAACTCGCTGTATTATTATGAGCCAAAAAAAAAAATTTCAAGCATACTTAACGACGGATACTATCCTAGCTAAATAGCTAGGGAATTATCCCTGCTAAATCAAAGAAATTTCAAAATAAATAATTTGAGAGTAAATTATAGGACGGATTATTCCCTATATCTAGCTGTGAAAACCTACTAAATACAAAGAATAAAACAGAAGTATTTCGGAAAAGCCTTAACGACGGAAGTATCCCTATCTAAATAGCTAGGGATGTATCCCTAGCTAAATATCTAGGGACATATTTGTGACACCCCAAAACCCGGGGGTCCTATTGACCATCACAATGCGGAAACCTGTGTGTCTCATACCATGAGACCCATACTTGAGTAAAGTGACCCAATAGGGTCCATCATCCATACTCGTCCATACGGTTACAAGACCATACATTTCTATAGATCAAAGAGTTATTACATCACTCTTAATACAAAACATATATTAAAACTAGTTCGCTCTAATATATACATAAAACAAGTTAATCAAGGCCATAGTCCTGCTTCGCTTCATAATCCCTGGGCCTCTAAGGAGCATCGTCCAGTTCTGCATCTCCGTCCCGTACTTGAAAGGGGGTCCCATGACTCAGGGTGAGCTAACCGCAAGAGAGATAAATCCTACAAGGGCTATTTTCCCCACCCAGGTGCACATGTAAATGGTCATTTCACAAATAAACCAACAACCAATCCGTACAAGATGTTGTCTTATCATGGAAAATCTACATGCATACATGAGACGACACTCTACATACCCTGGGCACCGGTCAACCTCCGACCCACCACACCCAATGCAAGTGCCAATGGGAAATCAATACCGAAGCCGGGCTCCCGACTCTCATCTCACAACCCCCGTAGTCTATGTGATATTTATTAATCGCTTCGCGGTCTTTCGGGGCAACGTAACTTTTCGTCTCACCGTAGGTCTCTACCCTCCAACATTTTTCGGGCTTTCACCGGTGGATACGCTGTCTAACCAGGTTTTCTGCCACCTGAGGGGTGTATCTATCCCCTACTTGTCACGCCCCGACACATTTCCACATTTTCCATTTTCGCTTAATCGTGGAACTCAATTGACTCGTCCCATTCCCAAGCCCACACGATTCAACACCAAAAGCAGTGCCAAATCAGTACCATGAACACACTTTTATGTAATGTGGTGTTACCACATACCAATGCAATGTAATTTGTGCCACTGCACTCAAACCCATGACCAATGCATGAAGACCTCTACATGGACATTCTACACCATATACTATGTGTGTGCTATGAACACTCATGTCTAATGCACACAACATTTCATATATTTAACATACATGCAGTCATGTTAATATTCCACATATTCAAATCAATACATCACATAAGCATGCACTACATCTTTTCTATCATTCAGTTTATTCATGTCAACACATCATTCAAGCATGTATTAAAATAATTCCAACCATTACTTAGGCAAGTAATGCCATAATTCATATTCTTGGGCCGAGACATAGTATGTCAGTCATACAACCCAATGCATATAATTATTTCCATCTTTATCACATAATTTCACATATTCAGCATGTCATTGAATTCATGGCAATAACACATATTAGCCATTCCCAGCCATAAATCCGGCCATGCTTGGCCTAAGAAATAATCTGGACTTAGTCCAGAAAGTCCAGTTTTTGTAAATACTTCACAAAACATCCAAAACACAATTCCCTGCTCAGGCCATATGCAATCCCAAGCATTTTGATTACAAATCGGTTCCGAAAACAGAAGTTCCAAAAAAACTGACTATTCCTCAACTATCTGTGACCCAGCCCAATGTTCAGCCTACATTTTGGCTGAGAACTTTATTTTATTAAATTCTATACTCAACGAGCTTTCCATAGAGTCCAAGAACGAGCAAATCGGAGTTCGGACGAGAAAGTTATGGCCGTCCAAAGTTGAAGTGGCCGATTCACAAGGGTGCGTACTCGTGCACACCCCTCGCTTCATTATTCTCGCTTCGGGATTTTGCCATATCCTGCAACACGCTGTTCACCCTGGACAATCTCGAAACCCTGTAAAACTGGTCTTTGACCATCACACAATCACAAACAAACCACATCACATCCAAATTAGTTCGAAAAACCGGACGAAACCCGTAGGCCATTACATGGCCCCTAGGCGTAAAATAACTGTGAGTAGAGTGGAAACCTAATTCTCAGAATCCGCAGCCTCGGGTTCTTTGCCGTCCGGTTTGCTCTCAACAACACCCTCTTCCTTTCCTTTCTTTTTCCCCTTTCTTCCTCCCCTTTCTTCTTCTCTTTCTTCTTCCTTTTCCTCCCTTCTCCTCCCTTTCTCCTTTCCTTTCCCTCCCTTCTCTTCTCCTTCCTCTCTTCCTCCTCCTCCCCTTCCTCCTCTTGCCGGCTCCCACGGACTGAGCTTGCTGCTGTATCAAATGAACTGCCAATGCCCATATTTATAGCCTTCATTGTGAGCCATGCATGTTGACACATGGCATGCCATGTGTCACACACATGGCATGCCATGTGTCACTCACATGGCTTGCCATGTGTCACCACATGGTTAGCCATGTGTCATCCACATGGCTAGCCATGTGTCATCCACATGGCTAGCCATGTGTCATCCACATGGCTAGCCATGTGTCGCCCGACACGCGTTTCCTCGAAATACGTGAAATTTCGACTATCTCGGAATTCAACGAAATTCGACTGGGTAGCTAATTTTCATGAGACGATTCCAACGGTGCAATCCGTTTTTTCATCCGAGATCTAGAAAAATCCCAACTTTTCTCCAGACTATTTCGGTAAAATACCGTTTTGCCCTCTTTTGTCTGAAAATTTTAAATTTTAAATTTTCACGGGTTTTACAATATCCCTAGCTAAATACATAATTTCCTAAATGAGAAGAATTTTGAGGGTAAGAATAGCGACGAATTAAATCCCTAGCTATTTAGTTAGGGACAAATCCCTAGCTAAATGCATACATTTTGTGAAATACAAATTTAAGGGCACCAATAGAGGCGGATATTTTCCCTAGCTATTTTAGCTAGGGACCAATCCCTAGCTAAATATATAAACAAAAATGAAAAAAATTATTAGCTATGATTCTAACTACTCCGATTAATTATCCCTATTAAATAGCTAGGGAAAATCCCTAGCTAAATGCATACAATTAGCATAAATAATGACGATTGTCCCAGATATTTTAGTTAGGATAGTGTCCATCGCTAAATATATAAACAAAACAAAAAATAATTCGTATAGACTTAACGACGATTACAATCCTATTAAATAGCTAGGGAAAAATCCCTAGCTAAATATAAGCATAATAGCAATTTAAGGGCACCAATAGCGACGGATTTTGTCCCTAGCTAAAATTGGTCCCTAGCTATTTTAGCTAGGGACCAATCCCTAGCTAAATATATCAAACAAAACAAAAAATAATTCGGTATAGACTTAACGACGGAAATAATCCCTAGCTAAATAGGTAGGGAAAAATCCATAGCTAAATGCATATATTTTGTGAAAATAACAATTCCCAGGCACCATTAGCGTACCTTGACTAGTTATTTTTAGCTTAGGACTAATCCCTAGCTAAATACATAAATCAAAAAAAAATATTTCGGTATAGACTTAACGACGGACATAATCCCTAGCTAAATAGCTAGGAAAACCTTGGCTACCTATACATTTTTGTGAAACAACAATTTACAAGCAATATTGAAGTGAGATATTTTTTCCCTAGTTATTTTGTGAAGGCCAGGAAAAATCCCTAGCTATACATATAAAAATTGTAAAAAAATTTCCAGACATGATTTAGCGACTGACACTGGGCTCTTCAGCCAATCAGGATAGGAAAAACCGCCTCTGCGCAGTTGGTTAACTTATCGTCGCAAATTAGCTAGGACTTTGTCCTTCGCAAATCTCCGTCTCTAATCCGTCAAACTTTCTCAAAATTTGCCAGCTAATACCGGAACAAAATCTCTTGCTATTCCGTTGCTAATCCCTCGCAAATTAGCTAGGGATTATTTCTCTAGCTAATTTCCATAGCTAATCCAATAATTTCTTGTAGTGAATTTTGCACTTTTCAAAATCAACTCTAAATTGCAATTATGTGGAGAGAAAATCATTGAATTAGATATGTTGGAAAAATACCACATTTCACGCCGAATGCTCCTTAAATAGCAATATCGGCGCGTAGGTCGGCAAAATATTATGAATTACCCCATGTCTTCTTGTATCGAACAAACAATGGCGCTACCACAAAACTACCAATCACGTCCAACTGGCTCTGCATCTATCCCTGAAGTTAATGTTGCATCATCTATCCCTGAAGTGAATGTTGCATCATCTAGTTGTCGTGGTCGTAGTCGTGGTCGTGGTCGTAGTCGTGGCCGTGGTGGCGTGCCAGTGGCAGCAGTGCCGTGGTAGTGGCCGTTAGCGTGGGGCGTGGTCAAAATAATTATCAATTACGAGTCATAACAATACACAAAAGTAGAAAATAGAAACAAATTTGATTGATGGTAATGGTCGGTGGATATTACCTCATCATGATGTTTGATTACACACACCCACACACCCACACACACACACACGAATCCATCGGGAAAATTGATCCTTAATTGAGTGATGGGGAAATGTTCACATCCAATTATATTTTATTGTCTTTGGATGTTTTATGTTTTTTTGTTTTGTGTGTTTTTTCATGTGTCTTTTCTTTATTTTATTTGAATATGATACTTGATTAAGATTTATTTAATATACATTTATTTTAAGGTATGGATCTTTGTGTTGGGTAAACCCGATTCCAAGATAAATGGTGGAAGATATACAGCAAATGAATTGCTACTAATACAATTCTTGGGATCAAAAATATTTTTCCCACATAACATTAGTTGAAGCTAATGTAAATCTGATATCTCAGTCTTGCCGAGACTTGATTGATGGCTCCAGGAGAGCCACTATTATGTTACCATGTGGCACGATATTCCATATTACTTGATGCCTTATATTCGATCGGATCCGGAAGAAATTTGCTAAGTTTACGGATATACGTCACAATGGATATCATGGTGAGACCATATGACGGTAATATTAAAAGAATATTTATGCATTACTCATATTGTTTGAACGGAAGCTTGTAGTGGCAAGGTATAACTTGAGTTATATTATCTGTGATAACAACAATTGAATTAAATATGGTGATGAGCCAAAAGCTCTCTCACCCAAATATTTTTATGCTTTGGCATGATAGACTTGGGCACCTAGGGTCATGATGAGGCGAATTATTGAAAATTCACATGGATATCCATTAAAGAACTATAAGATTATTTTGTCTAGTGATTATCCATGTAATGCTTGTTCACAAGGAAAATTGATTGTTAGACCATCTCATACAAAATTCCTTATTGAATCCCCAACATTTTTGGAACTAATCCAAGGGGACATATGTGGACCAATTCATCCACCATGTGAACCATTTCACTATTTCATGGTGCTAATAGATGCCTCATCTCGATGGTCACATGCCTGCTTGTTATCCACCCGTAATGTTGCATTTTCTAGGCTCCTTGCTTAGATCATAAGGTTATAAACACATTTTCAGGTTATCCAATTAAGAAGATCCGTCCTGATAATCTTTGGTGAATTTATATGCAATAGCGATGATTGTGCATGTCGGTTAGGTGGTGGAACATCGATTGCTCATCTTTATACACATAGCCGGCAGCGAAGCCTTTATCAAGCGACTCAGCCCGGTGCTTGACCTTTACTTATGAGGACAAAGTTACCTATTTATGCTTGGGGACATGCCATTCTACATGCTGCAGCATTGGTTCGCATTCAACTGACTCCCGCGCATTACTCAATGTGACAAGGAAGTATAGAGAATCACTCATCTTCAGAAGATTTCTAGCCAATTTCCTAATGCTTTTACAGATACAACTAAAGTAACCAAGTCCTGTATACCGGCTGCAAACACACCAACAAGAATCAATATACCAATTGGAAAAATTGCTATTATGGCAGCTAATGAATCATCTATGACACGCTTGAAGCGTGATCGACCCTTGGGTTCAAAAGATTTAATTCATCGAAAGAGGAAAATAAAAGGGCAACCCTAGTCTTGAAGAACATAGCACTCTTAAAGAGGCTACTCCCACAATTTCTAAAATCATAACCCCTGAAGAGGAAAGTGCCATTAAAGTGACACATGCCCTTGAAGAGGCAATAGTCCCTGAAGAGATACAAAATCATGAAGATGCACAGGTACTTGTAAATGATGAAATTTCCATAAATTATGCATCCACCGGGGAATTGTGGGACAAAGTGGTTATTAATGAGGTATTTTGCTTTGCCGTAGCCACAAAAATTTTAAAAGAAGATGATGATCATGAACCACGCGATTAATCGATGAATGTCGCCGATAAACATGATTAATTGAAGTGGAAAGAAGCAATCTAAGTAAGATTAGACTATGTAGCAAAAGCATAGAAGTATTTGGGCGGTAGTCCCGACGCAAATGATGTGAAACTGTAAGGTTACAAATGGGTCTTTGTAAGGAAGCGTAATGATAAAAAGTGAAATTGCTAAATACAAAGCCGTCTTGTGGCACAAGGTTTTTCCGCAAAACTGGGATTGATTATGTGAAAGCGTATTCACATGATAGATATTATTACTTTTCGATATTTGAATTGTCTCGGTCTCGAAGGACTAGACATGCATCTCATGGACGTAGTTACTGCATATTTGTATGGTATGCTAGAAAATGATATTTATATGAAGAAGTCCACGAGAAGGATTTTAGGTTGCACTTAAGTAAAGCATGCAACCACAAAATATGAACTGATTAAGTTGAGAGAGATATTTATATGGCTTAAAACAATATGGGGAAAAATGTGGTATAAATTGTCGAGTGAGTATTTGATCAAGGATGGGTATATTAACAATCCTATATGCCCTTGTGTTTTTATAAAGAAATCAGAATTAGGATTTGCTATCCTTGCGGTATATGTTGATGATATAAATTTATTTGGGACTCTTGAATATTTGAATGATGAGTTTGAGATGAAAGACTTAGGAAAAACTAAATATTGTCTCGGTCTGCAAATCGAGCATATGTCTAATGGAATTCTCATACATCAGTCAACATATGTGGAAAAGGTATTGAATCAATTTAACATGGACAAAGCACATCCATTAAGTTCTCTAATGATTGTTAGATCGCCAGTGCTTAAGAAAGATCCTTTTCATCAAAAGAGAAAATGAAGCACTACTTGGTCTGAAGTACCATATCTTGAGTGCAATTGGTGCTTTGTTATGCCAGCACGATTAATATAAGGCAGATATTGCATTTTAAGTTAATTTGTTAGCAAAATTCAGCTCTGCACTAACTCGAAGGCACTGGAATGACGTGAAACATATCTTACATTACCTTCTCAGGACTACAGATTTGGGTTTATTTTATTCAAATGAATCAACTCTAAAAGGATATGCATATTCTAGATACCTTTATGATCCTCACAAGGCAGCTCTAAGCGAATTTATGTATTCACATGTGGCAATCTTCATGATTTCTTGGCCATAACTAAGTGGACTTTGTTGCCACTTCTGTAATCACTGCGAGATAAGCGCACTCCATTGAAGCAAGTCGTGAATGTGTATGGTTAAGATCGTTAATTTACCACATTCGGAATGCATGTGGGTTGCTTTGAATACAAACATTACAAGCGACAATTTATGAAGACAATGTTGCATGTGTTAGACAAATCAAAGAAGGATACATCAAGGTGACGAACGCAAACATATCTACTTTGAAGTTTTCTTCACTCCACTGAACTCCCGGAAGAGTCGTAGAGTGGTGAAGCAAGTAAAGATTCGGTGATAATGTTGCGATTTATTTAACAAGCTTTGCCTTCATCGACATTCGAGAATTGACGTATGATATCGGGATGCGTCGAGTTTGTGATCGGTCGATTGATACTCATGAAGTATTATCTTCAATTCTGCGCTATCTACGGACATATGCCGCATTTGTACTCTTTTTCCTTCGTCTGAGTTTTTCCCAGGTTTTTTGCGGCACAAGGTTTTAACGAGGCAGTTTCTTTAGTGCGTCCAATATCACTCTAAAATTTACAAAATGTTGTACTCATTTTTCTTTGCTACATTTTTTTCTCAGGGTTTTTTTTATCAAGGTTTTAATGCGTCACATTATCTTGGCCAGGTGGGCGTCAAGGAATGTGTGTAATAATGGTGGATGACCTTTGTGTCTGCACAAAGTATAACCATACCATTAAGGCTTGTGACCCTTCCTATGCCCTTTTGTCTCTTCATATTTAAGATTGTGAGCCTATAAAAGGGAGGATTTAGACCATTCGAAGAGATAGATGAAAGACAAAAATTTCTTATCTAAACTCTTCTACCTTTTCGTTACTTTCACAACACTTATATTTATACTTTTCAATTTAAAATTTAGGTTTAATATTATATAAAAATAGAAATTTAAAATAATATTATTATTAGAAACTATGGTAAAATTAATTTCCAAACATTGAATGATAAAATATTTAGAATTTTTGATGATAAATTTTCTTTGCAAAATGTGAGTTTCAAAACAATTTGTCATTAAAGAAAAAAAATTCTAAAATATTAAATGATATTCTTTCGTTCATTAGAATACCTTCTTTTTTTTTTACAACTCTTCACTTTTTATATTATAATATTATTATGTTCCTTATAAATTTGTCATCATTGGGTCTCGAATAGCCCTCTTGTCCCTATGCCCCACTAGTAGGAGTGAGCAAAAAACCTAAGAAACCATAGCCCTCCTATCCCTATGCCCCACCAATAGGGTGAGCAAAAAAACCCTAAAAAACCAAAACCGAAAAATCGATTAATCGAATCCCTTGATTCAGTTTTGATTTTTTTTAAAACCGTAACCAAAAAATAAAAAATACTAATATTATACTAAAATTATAAAATATAATGTATGTAATATATATTATAAAAATAAATTTATATAGATACAGAGTTATGGAAATTTGCACATGAATTAATTACAATGTATTCATATTTTTTCTTTGTATTTTTTATTTTATTATTAGTAATTATTGTAATTTGATTTTAATATATAATTATGAAATTGTAAATTTATTTTTTATTTTTCTTTGTATTTTTTATTTTTTATTTGTTTATATAAATAACAAACTAAAATCAACAATTCACCCCTACCTCTTAGCCACTTCAGATATGTCTTATTGTACATTAGAGTCACTACAAGAAAAGTAATATATAGTGGCATGTTTTGGATCGAGAGCCGAAGAGAAAAACCCCATAGCTAAACGGTTATGTAGTGGGAGGGTAGTCGCTACATAGATATAGCTGTCTTGAGGGGGGAAAAGGGTGACCGCGACTATACATATAACCTAATAAACACTTAGGAGGGTCGTGGTTTGGAAATTGCACATCCTAGTTCTTGATGCAATTCATGGAGGAGGTGGTGAAGTCATTCTGCTTTATATGAGGGTCATCTATATGCATTGACCGGATCTAGCCTTAGCCTGAGACATATGCCTAGAGAAAAACCCCTCATATGGCAGTCTTCTATAATTCTCCTTTGGAATCGAGCTTGAAGCAGCTCTCATCATTATCTTGAAGTTTCATCCATTTAAGATTAAGCCTCCCTTTGCTGAACTTAGGGATGATTGTCACCATTTCCAACCATAGAGCTCTTAAGAGCTTCGCGATTTTGAAGCACCATGAGAAAGGCGGTGGTAGGGGTAGGGTGGATTCGGGCATCGAGGGACGGAGAGTTGAGTTTCCAATTTGGGCGGTGTGAGGTCGTCTGAACAATTCACCGCTCAGTGGGCAGAGACCGTAAAGCAAAGCAAAGGGACGAAGAGACGAATTACTATGTGAATATCGGTTATGCGGTCGGACTCTAAGAGAGGAATTTGGGATATCTTCTATAGGGAGCTCAGTTCGATATCTCTGAGTTTGAACTTCCGATTTCTTATTCGATTGTGTGTGCTTTGGACTAATAATCCGTTTAGTTTTAGAAGGCGATAGAAAAACTTAGAAAATTTTATTTCTTACATGTCATGTTTTGATTTATATTCCGGATTACTTACAAGTATATAGATTTAAAGTTTTTGAGTCTAATGTTTTACGGTGGTTTGATTGAGTTTTCTTCAAATTTGTGGAAATTTATTTAAATATGTTTTCTTTTTGAAAGTGTAATTCTTCTTCTTCTTTTTTTTTTTTTTAATTTTGTAATAACCATACATAAGATTAGACAATCACATTCTTGGTTGCATGTTTGATCCGAGATCATTGGAGTTACATTTACGGTTGACTCATTAGCCACGTTTTATTCTTGATGGATTTATCATATCTCAGTTTATCGTGTGATATATGGATTGTTTGGAGTTGTTCAGTTAAATTGTGCGGATACGTGTTGTCTCTTTTTGTTTGATTGAGGGTTCTTGTCTTGATTTCGGCCGTCAATTAGTGGTTGTGAGGAAAAAGTCCTCTCTCTGTCGACTCATCATATTTATTGTTTCTCTGATTAACAACTTACGGTTTGTTTGTTTGTTTGTTTAGTTGGTTGGAAAAAGATGATTTAAGTTTTTGTGGCCGAAACTAAAAAAAAAGGTTTAATGGGGAGGGTTGTTACTTTTCCTTTTTGAGTTATGCTATGTTCTCTCTTTCAGTGTGGGTTTAATGAATTCTTGGTTGTGATCATTTTGGATCCAATTCTAGGCAGAAATTGTTCTATTTTGGCCTCTTGATGACTGTATTCAATTCTAGCGGTGTCGAAAGCTACGGGAGACGAGGGAGGTGCTCTGCGTGCGGTTATCTCGAATCCTACATTGATGACTTCATTGATCCATCCCGGATGGGACGAATGGAATGGAAATGAAGGGTTGGACACTTTATATTATGGAAGTATGAAAGTGATATGGACCTGGTGGTTGCAACGTTGGAGAATCGAGGTGCCAGGAAGGGTATCATGTGATGGAAGAGTCACGATGCCTATAATTTTACGGGTGATGAATGAATGAATGGCTAGATTGACAATATCCAGCTTCCTTATGATGGCCGGTATTTAATATTGAGCAATCTTCCAATATAGTTTTCAAGGTGATAGAATTACTAGAAATGAATGATCAAATGTAGATAGAGATGGGAGACAGATGAATATCCCTCCTTCGTGGACCATTTGTTTCATTATTATGTGAGGGATTTGAATTTGGTGTAAGAATTTCTGCATCTCAGTCTTGTTAGGGTAGTAAAGAACAATTTGAATCAGGCCAATGAAGGTGGATCCTGAAACTTCTTATGTTTAGCTTGTTATCGATATATATAGTAGTATGAAATGAAATGGACTTTTCATCTTTCATATATCTTTGACGTTCTATGTGGAGTGAACAAAAGATAGCTGAGCACATCACGGATAAAATAGAGTTGGGCACGTATTACGAGACGGACGAGAGGGGCGGCCCCGATAAGCGCCGTTATCTACGGAGTTGGATCGGGGGGTGAACAATTACGTCATCGGTAGTCAACAGTATTTCAATGTGGCCTCGCGAAATATTGCTTTTGTATGTTGTCCTTCACAAGGCGACATGCGAGAATTAAATTCAATAATTACATCATTTTACGAGGTGATTTTAGAAATGCGAGAAGGCTTTTAGTAATTGAAACAGAAGAATATCTCTCAATTTTAATGAATCTTTATGAATTAAGATGTTGATACGATATAGGTAGTTTACAGGAACATTCACCTAAAGTGAGCTTACCATAGCCAAAGTAGTCAAATTTAGTCTCCCAACGAGGTGATCATCGGGGGCTACATGGTGTGCGACACCTTATCGAGAACGATTAGATCAGCGAAGTAGTAGGTGATGCCCGAGAAGATTTTGGAGTGGATATAGTGCTATATGAGATTGCATTGTGAAGTTTCCTAGTAGTGAAATAGATGTATGATATAGGGACATCAACTATATGATAACTGCTTCTAAAAAGAAAATAAATAAATAAGAAGAAAAAGCATTGCTGTAGAAAAACTGAGTTTCATAGATTTCCCGAGCACGAGAAGAGATCACTAACAATGAATTCGAGGGGGTATTTCGAAATCAAATCAACGAGGTACAGATATAGAGTCTTTTTATTTATCTGAGAAAAACGCGGGCCTTTACAATTGGGGATTGAACTTGAGCAATTGGCTTGAGAAGCGATTGTGTGAGTGAGTATAATCTCGATCGATAGGTATTTTGTGAAGATACCAAACACTATCACCTAAGAAACTCGGCTTGAGTTTATCTTGTTGGTGCTGCAATCGGTTGAAAAGCGATCGTAGAGTAGAAGTTGAATCAACCCTTGTAGACACGAAGGATGCGCATTACGAGACAACCGGGGGATGCTGGAGTGGCTTGTGTAGTGGGAGTTGCTGTGAAGAATCCTTCACTAGCATCTATTGTTATAACAACATGGGGAAAAAAAATTCAAGCATTTGTGATTTTTAACGATTACGAGAACAAGTGATAAGCCGTGGTGCATAGTTGATATGTTGGAGTGAGTTTCATTTTAATTTGTTTGAAGTTTTTTTGTAGATATATTATGCTTGAAATGGGTGGCCAGTGATTTCATAGTTGACATGAACCATGGAGCTGAAATTGTATGCAACTCTTGAAATGGGCGTGTTTAATCCCGACACTATGAAGAGTCAGTGATTATCTTTGTAACGACTATTTCAGGAAAGAAAGGACTAGCTAGTGGGAGTTTTTGCATCAAGTTTAAGTACATTAAGATGGCTTAGCGTGCTTCGGATATTGTTACATTATTCCTTGGAGCGACTCGACCTAAAGTTGCGATGGGGATTTGAGGATCTCATATGGGGGAAAGCAGTGAGCTTCGAGCATCACACACAATTCACATTGGATCAGTTGCTTATAACACTATTTTCCTCGGGGAATTTATGCAGCCAGATTGGGATATGTTTCATGTAAGCTGAAAACATTGCCCTTTCCTTTACTAACTATTGATTTTTGTCATTTTTCGTTTCCTTTCTTTTCATTCAGCTTTGCTAGCGGGTTAACCCAAATCAAAGAGAACCACAAATTTCAGAAAAATGGAAAAAGAGGGTCCACGAGGCGGAAGGATCCGGCAATGGGACTCGATCACATTCTTTGAAATCGAAAAACATTATCAAGTATGACTTCGCATGCAGAATTATAATGATAAGGTTTGTTAATATCTAATTAGTCATCAATTGATTGTTGTTACGATTTTGTTTTCATTTTTAGGTATGTTTATGTGGCATGCAATAAGCGCTCTTGGGGTGGAGTAAGACCCTAGCATCTATGAATCCTAAAATGGCTTTATGATTTCATCCCAGTGTTAACTCAAATGAGCCTTGTGATGCTTTGAGAAGCATAACTACTAATGGCCTTGGCCTTGTGAATCCCGAAAAAGTTTTACTTCTCTGATGAGCGCACTCATATCGCATCGGTGGTATCGATGGAGTGAAAGTGGATGTCGAACATCCTCGAAACGCAGTGCGAGGTCCTTGGTAGCGGTAAAACACTCCAAAAAAGCCGCAGGCTCACAGAAGCATCTATCTCAGAAGCTTTCCGAGATAATGGAATTATATCTTTATATGAGTCACGGCCACGGATGGTTTGTATCTGGTGGCCAGTCTCTTTGTCAGTTTCTCTACGATTTCTGGGTTTGCTTCTTTAACTAGTTTAAACGATAAAGTTTTGTTTGAGAATACAGTTTGGTGCTTGATATATTGATGTAGTGCGAAGCGTTAATTTGTAATTAGAGCGTCCGATGATTTAGCGAGGCCGACATCACCTGATTCACATTACATCGGTTGCTTATAACCTTATTTTCCTTGAAATTTATCACGACGAATTGGGATATGTTTCATGTAAGATGAAAACGATGACCTTTCCCTGTTTGAATTTCAGATTCTTCATAAAGTGATGATGTGAACATATAAATTATTTTGCATTGCGAGCATCAGTGTTGAATACCATGGAGCGACTCGTGCGTAGGGTGAGCGTGCTATTTATGTCGGGAGAGTGCGGAGACATTGGTCGGAATTTGTATTTCTTGAACACTACAAATATTTTTGCTCTATTGTCATGATATACATGACTTCAATCTCGCAGAAGAAGCTTGTGCGCATGCGATGGTTCTATATTGAGATCAAACTTCGGGAGATATGAAGGATTGCTTATTATTTTCATCTTATAGTAATTTTGACTTCCAATCATATTTTCCATGTAATTGGGATATTGTATGCTTATGATTGGAGACTCTCTTCCATATCTGAGGAGAGGTTTCAAGATTACATTAAATAATTATTATCAGTTATCTCCTTGTTATATCATTTCACCAACCCTAAACATACATTACCTTTGTTACTAAGAATTTGGTGTCTTGGTATCAATACTGTGAAGCATGTTTGATAAATTAATTATAAATATTAGGTTTTTTGAATACCACGTAACTTATTGTATACTTGTCGGGGTCGATAACAATCCACGGCTATAGTAAATCCTATGGCTTGGGTCGACCATAAACCCATGGCTATAAACCATCCTATGGTTAGGGTTAATTACAAAGCGTGGCGTAAACTACCTTATGGCGAGGTGACCACAGGCCACTTTGACTAAAAACATCATATGGCTGGGAGTCGAAGCTAAAACGGCTATAACCATCCCTTATGGTCGGGTCGATCACAAACCCCCTTGACTATAAATACATTTCAATAATTGGGTCATTCTGAGCAGCGGCTATAAACTATACCAAATTATTAAATAATGGAAAAGCTTATAGCCACGGTTTATGAAGTGACCGCGTCTATAGGATTTCTCCACACCACCTATGGCCATGCCATGCCGCGGTTGTCTTCATCCGCAGCTATATTTTATGGTTGCATCATATGCACAGCCGAAGGGGTCGATGGCGCGGCTAAGGCTTTCTTCCTAATGGTAGTACCAAAACAGTTTATTTGAAAAAATAATGACACATGAAACTTATAAATAATCATAAAAAATAAAAAAAAAATCTGTGAGTTTCAAATTTTCACTACAATAAACTTAAAAGAAATCTCTCTCCAGTGTTATGCAGAAGTTCACAGTGGAAGAATTAACAAAATAAAGAAACTACTGGAAACATAGATAAGATTAAACATACAAAGATGCTAAAATTCTCTAGGTGGTGCAATCCAGATTGTATTTAGCCCTTGTGTGCAAGGATGATAACAAATCTTACATTTCTTTCTCTGTTCTTCCAGAGACCCCAACGGATAATCTATGGGAGACAAAGAAATCGGTAGAGCCTCCGGTGTGATGGTGGACCCTATTTGCTACGTTCTCCGTTTCTCCTCCCGGTGGGAGCAAACGACGTTTTACCAAGAAATATCGCCCCACCTCCCAACGCATTCTTCCGCCCCCATGCTTTGTGCTGCCAATCGAGTCTGAACAGAAAAAAGCAATCTTGATTATGCCTTTCGGTATCTTTTGCTGGACATGCTAGTAACAACTCTCCATCACATTCAAGCAAGTAATTTGGACTGGTGAAGGTAAATACCGAAGCATCATCATTAACAATGACGTTCTGATATGTTGGAAGAGATTTAATTCTTATTATCTGCCATTCTTGATTTGCAATCTTGAAGCATGTCAATCGGAAAAAACATCCGAAGTAGCAGTAAAAGCTTCCGTTCATGTACGCCACCGACTCTACAGAGTCGAAATACCCAGAAAGATCAAATACATAACCGTTCCATGTCTTATCGTCTCCACAAGGGCGGTATACGCTTATGCAGATCTTACCGGACTCCGGCGGATGCGCCACAAACACGATGCAGTCAGGGGAATTTGGGCCGGAGGAGAATGTGGCAATATCAAGAGTATCATCTGATTCGAGCCGAGAAGGGACCACCTGTTAAAGAAAGGACTGAATAAAGAGAAGAAGAGCAAACTCCCTTCACTTCTTTGGAGAAAAGTACCCAACCGTCTCAGGAAGCACAAACTCGCATCAGCAGAAGTCGCTCCTTCCTTCAATCATTCCGGTTTCTACAATGTAAGATCGAGGTCGGCAATGGAGATCAGGCTCAAGTAACTTGCAAATACTCAATGTACGGTTCGAATCCGTGGTCTTCCTCCAAATGTATTCCATTGTCCAAGGCAACTTCGGAACAGGAAGAAAGAGCCCTTGAATATTGATGTCTACCGCGTATATTGCCTTGCAAACAGCAGCGAAACCGAATCCATTCGCATGAGGAGGCGTTTGATTACCAGCACTGAATGCGTCTTCAGGAAGATCCGACCAAGGCCTCATCTCTGTAATTGTAGTTTGGACTTCCCTCTCATTGTCTTATTGTCTCTGTGGCTGAAGCCATGGCTGCACCGCGAGTAAAAACTTTCATATTCAGTCGAAGAAGGGAGGAGGGTGGAACATTTTTCCAATATCATTATCTTTAACGAAAATAAGAAGCTCGATGAATTAATAACAGAAGAAGGAAGAATTTAAGTAATATCTGTTAATCTGCGGGATATTGTGGAAGAAGTTTGAGGATGGATTAATTAATTATTTTTGGTCGGCTACCATTTAAAAAGTGCTGGGTGATGATGAAACTAAATGTTTTCTTTATTTTAAATTACTAATTTTATATTTTATTACAATTAAGTATATAAATAAAAATATTAAATTATAAATATTTGTAAAACATTATATAAATGTTATAACATAAAATATAAAAATAAAATAATAAAAATTATTTTTTAAATATAATGGGACAGAGCATTATTATTATTTTGGATCGTGGTTCGTATTACTTTATTCGAGATTAAGGTTCTGATAAAACGATTTTAATTCTTTTCAGTTAAACATTTTTATTGAACTTAAGCAAATATTCACCAACTTTGAAGTTTTCGTAAAAATTTCGTCTAAAGTCAACGGCAACTTATCACCAAATCGGAAAAAATTTCCGATTGTCTCGGGGAGATCGACGAAACTTTTCTAGGTCACTAGATTTGTGGGAGGCGAATTGCGGCCTGGTCAGTTTAGATCATCCAGGATCTAGAAATTTTAAGGCCACTTGAACGTATGCGATTTGTGCTTTTTATTAATATTTTTACCATTTTGAAAATTTCTAATTTCTGGAGTTTTCTGAGTATGATATCGGGCGCATCTTTGGATTTTAGAAAATAGCTAAGCCAGTTAAAAGTGATTAAAATTAAATTAAGCGTCTTACGAATTAAGAGCGTGGGGTAGAATCCAAAATGTCAGATCTCGTTGTCATCTCTCTTTCATTCTTGCAATGTTAAAAACAAGCAATTTCAATAGCAATGTTATTAAGTCTTATTAAATGGCTACCAAAAAAAAGTTATTGACATTAAGTAAAAAAACAAACACCACTAACTCTCTGATAGACAGCTTGGTTCAAAGAGTTTATTTTTATTTTATTAGAAAAAATTGAAAAATATTAAATCAAAATAAACTAGATTGAATTATTAAGCAACTTTTAAGAAAATATTATTATAAAATATTGGTTATTAACTTCGAAATAATAAAATATTAAATCACATTACAAAAGACTCAAAAATTTTAAATTATTATTATCCATTACAACATATAAATTATAAAAAAAACCATATTATTATTTAGTAAAAAAGTATAATGTCTGATTTCATTATAATATTTGTATTCATATATATATTTTTTATAATTATGAAATTATTTTCAAGTTTTCATAATACTTGATAGGAATTTAATTAATATTTTACAAAATGAGTTTATAAATTTTGTATGAAATAAAAATAAACAGCCATGTAGCCCCAGGCTATTTGGGTTATTTATTGTGGTTGCTTAGGAAAATTTTTGAATAGTTGAACAGTAAACTACTCGTTTCGAGCGGTTCGTTGATACAATCGGAATGAAAAGATCGGATCGTAAAACCCGTCGATCGATGATCGGTGATCGCCCGCGACCGAATCACGGTTTTAAAATCATTGTTCTGGCGATAGGGTTTGAAAAACAATTTCCGCGAGGTCCACTTCGCGAGCGAAAGAAGGTACGCCCATTGAAACATTCGAGCCTTTGGCCTTGACGAAATGAAGGCCAGTGTGACGAAGGACGGTTATCAGTGATAGAAGCATTATAGAATCAAACTAAATCCCATCGATGAAATAGAATAATCCCAGATAACATATTATCGCGCAAATCCGACTAAATCTACGCGTTGGAAAATAAGATAATTCACGATATAACGACTCATCATAACGGATCAGCCCAGGATCATGATGAGGAAGAAGGTAATTCTAAATAAGTTTGCTCTTTGATATCCTTAATCAAATCCGTCTACGGAATAAAGCGGGAAATATCACGTCGATGGAAAGAATCTAATCACCATCCAGTTGGAAAACATACTATAAAAAAATGCGGGGCCACCGTGGTGCGAGAAGGTGCGGCACGGTCGCCCTACAGCGGTCTATCTTTTCTCCCGGCGAGGCGGCTCGAGCATCGGAGCGGCCCGCGGGCGGCGCCCCTCACAAACCCCCTTCTTCTCTCTTATTTTACGGAGGGAAGCGGCAGTCCGAGCCTTGAACTTGATCCTGAAACAGGTCGAGTTCGATGACCCGGCCCACACATGCTCCGGCGATCAGGGTGAAAAAGGCGTCATCGAGTTAGTGCCATGCAATGGAGCGCAGCGGTTCCTTTACAAATATGGCGATTTCTCGGTTATTGATGGTATCAACCGGAACAAGCGGGAGCAACGCCCGATGACCAGGATGCGAGGATCGCCGAGCGACAGACGGCCAGACCTCTGGCGTTTAGAGCGATCTGGTAAAAGCGAGCGAGGTGGGCGCTCAGCGCGCGACTGCGCCCGATAGGAGAGTTAGAGCAACTCACTGAAGCGGTCTAGCATACGAGGAGTACGACAAGCTTAGAGGTCACATCCTCTCATGAAGGGCAACACAATCGACATTCCCGGAGTGAAACGAAGCGAGTCGGCCCACGGCCAGGCGTGGACCAGCAGTGGCCCCTTGGAGGCCGAGCGAAGAGCAGCACTCGGAGGGCATGTTAGGAATGAAGAACAACTTCACCCTCAGCAAGGAGCAGGAGAGCAATCATGGGATGAGAGGTTGAGCCTCGGCCAAGAGCTCAACCTTACGTGTGAAGGAGGTGGTAAGAGGACGCGCTCTTGACACTATGGACACCTTGGTGCAACGGTGATCACTTGGATTCACGTAGAATCTTTCTTCCCCCTTCCGGCCCAGTTCGAGGAATGCCACGGGTGGGGCGTTTGATGGTGCCGGAGATCAGGCGATCATCTCAGCCTTACAAGAATCAAAATGGGTACATGGGTGTCGGGACCACAGTGAGATACCAAGCTTTGCTATCACATAAAAGAGCGTATGCCAAGCGGATTCAGTGAGCTCCATACGGCGGATTCAGTGGGCTCAGCCCTCATCAATTTCCTCATTCGACTATCCATTGCGTTCGTCTCACTTCATTAGAGCGGAACATACGGAAAACCGAGTTATCATGCGTGACCATCAAGCGAGCTGCGGCTTGAGTCTTATGTCGGAGATTGATGTCGAGTCTCTAAAGGTAGATATACCCGACGAGAAGTTCGCTATCACCGCATTCATCGCTGGGCTAGGAGTGCAGTCAAAGGATTTGATGTTCTCCATCTCAAAAAACCCTCAGGCGAGCATGGCCGAAGTGCTCGCAAAAGCGGAGAAGTACATCAATGGCGAAGAGGCTCTCATATCTAAGAAAGGGAGCTCCTCCACCCATAAAGAAAAAAGCGGGACAGACAAGTGACGAGGACGGAGCCCCAAAAGACAAAGTGACCGGAAGAAAGATGGAGAACGGTCCTCGAAAAGGTGTGGAAACCTCAGAGATCATCTGGGCCCACCTCAACTCGAGAGACGACAACGTTATTCACCTCGGCGGTTCACCCCCTTAACAGCCTCAGTATCACAGGTCCTGTGCGAAGTGCGAAAGCGAGCGGTTCTGGTGTGACTCAAATGATTGCATGCATTTCGAGAAAGGAAATAGAGTACTTATCACCGGCGTGGGTATCTCCAGGCCTTCATAGCCCGAAAATCAGCCTCAAAATCAGGCTCAAACCCGGGCTCCGGCTCAGCCACCACCACCACCACCTCGACAGACAATGACTTCGGCGCAGCGACCTTTAGGGGAAATCCGCATTGATCTCGGGAGGATTCGGGAGGAGGCGAATCATTCGGCTGAGCGAGGCCGCTGTGACATCGGTGTGAAATTTAGTGGAAGTACAAGCGGTGTCAAGCGCCTCATTTCGACACCACACATAGCGTTCTTTGACTCGGATCTGGAGGATGCGGCACTTATGCTTGACCCCTTGGTTATTCGAAGCGATTGTGGCCAACCGCGCTATCCATCGAGGTCTTGGTTGACAGAGTTCGGTGACATCATCTTAAGCGCTGGCCTTGATAAGATGGGCATCGAGGGAAGAATGAACCGTCGCACCGTTCGCGAGTTCTCACGGAAAAAATTGCCTTGAATAATCACAATTAGTATACTGTGATCCACATGCGAACAGCGAAACGACGCCCGAGATTCTCGTTGTAGAGCGCCCATACCGCTTATAATATGTTGTTAGGCGGACCGCTCTCAATCGATAAGCCATTCCGCCGTACCATGATGATCAGATTTCCTGTAAATTGGGTAAAGATGGTTCGAGAAGACCAACGAGTGACGGGAATGCTACTTCAGCGTCATGAGCAAAGCGGTCGATAACATATGAATGACTGACATGCAGCGACGAGGTGCTAAGCGGACTGAGCCCTCGAAGGCTGGGAGCTGTATCATTGGATGGCGATACGAACACCTCGCCACCATCGGCTCCCGAGCTAGCGAGAGGACCTCAAGAAAGCCCCCTCACCCATTTTTTTTGAGGAACGGAGCAAGATGTCTTCCGCATGGGCAGTAGACCTGGGAGAGATTGACCCCGCAATGTCTTATAGGCTGAGCGATCGGCCGTCCATGAACCAGTCTAGACAAAGGAGGATCTTAGCCTTTGAAGGTAGCGATCCAGGAGGTGAAAACTCCTCCAGCAGGAGTAATCAAAGAGGTGGAATATCACGAATGGTTAATAGCGTGGTACTTGTGCATGAGCAGCCAGTGGCGACTCTGCGTCGACTTCATGGCGTCAATAAAGCATGCCCGAAAACAGTTTCCTTTGGCGAATCGACCTCATCATGGATCTGCTGAGCCATAGACTCCTCAATTTTATGGATGTACTCCGGCTATAAACTTGAATCAGCATGGACAGACTGACCGAAAGACCTCATTTGTCACGGTCTGAAGAACTATTGTTATTGTGTGATGCCATTTGGGCTCGAAACGGAGCTACCTATCGGTGGTGAGCGAGGATGTTCGAGACGGGAATAGGAACAACCATGAGGTGTACATAGATGACATGTTGGTAAATCCCCTACGCCAAAGCTCATCAGCTCGTCCGTCGGCGTTCCCGGATCTAGAGTCTGACATGGTGCAAAGATCAATCCGGCGAGTGCGCGCCCGGTATCGGTAGAAAAATTCTAGGTTTCATAGTCAACTGCCGAGGGTGAGGCAAATCTGGGCTAAAATAAGTTTGTACTTTCGACATGCCATCGCCCTCGAGGCATAAAGGAGGTCCGGTGTTTGACGGGAAGGATTCTTGCTTTAAGCCGGAATTAGTATCGAGGCGCAGTAAGTGTCGACCTTTCTTCGAGTTTTAAAGAAGGCCTTTCAATGGGATACGAGTGCGAAGAAGCATTCTCGGCATTGAAGAGACATGTTGAGCTCCCTCCCCGTGGTAAAGCCCGTTGAAGGGCTCCTCACTCATATGCATTTGTTTAGGACTTCTCGACCAATGTTGTCCTTGTCAGAGGACAAAGACCGAGTCTTGCACCCGGTTCTAATGCGGTAGGCTCTTTGAGAGGAGCGGAGGAAGTGTCAAGGATGGAAAAACTAATCTTGGCATTAGTAACCCGCCTGGCTGGAAGCTCGCCCTTACTTTGACTCATACCATAGAAGTTCAACGAATATCAGGTAAACAAGTGTTACATAAACCGAGACCTCCGGGAAGGCGTCATGATGAGCCATAAACTCGCGAAAGTTCGACTATCAGATATATAAACAAAAAGCGCAATAAAAGAACGAGGTCTTAGCGAGACTTAGTCATGGAATTCATCTCGAGTAGAGCACACCCCGAGAATGCTCTCAGCTTGTGGCCAAACCTCCCGTCCCAGGAAACTCTACATGGTAAATTTTAAATACAAGGAAGCGGAATGGGTCTAATCGGCCTCCCTAGAAGGAATATGATATTAGTATGCGCTGATTCAAATTCCAAACCTCAACAACAGTGAAAATGAGAGCCGTCATGGTGACCTCCAAACTCTACTCGATGTTTGGAAATTGACAGAAGCGGTCTCTGGTGACTCGGTGGTAGTAAGACGAATGAAGATGCCTGCGGGCCCAGTGAAAGTATTTATGCCTCAAAGATGCGAGATTTAATGAAAAGGGTTCGTCTTGGTCCCGGTCGGGGACATATCCACGAGAATAGGGAACTCAGGGCCAGATGCCTTGTGAAACACGACGACCTCCACGGGAGAAGACCTCGAGCGGGTCAGCAGCACGGTGAATACCAACCTAACGAGCCCAGCCTAGATCTGCAGTAGGCGTGAGTTTGCCCCAGTCCAGTTATGGTGATTAGTGTAAGTGCTATTTTGAACCCTATTTATTATAGGTTTTGAGTGCTTTGTGTACTAATCATTACAATTAACAATTACACATTAAGGTCCACCGTGATTCTATTGATCGCATTTTGTGGCAAATTTTGCGGTTTACATGCATAATTTATCAAGGGTGTTGAGTCGATCTAAGCACGAAGAGTCGGAGTCGGAAAACTCGGCATTACCGGATCCGAGGAGACTAGAGAAGGAAAGAAAGAAAGAAAATACAAGGAAATTAAGAAGCGACTACAAAATTGGCTTCTAGCGGCACTATTTTACCATCTGTATGCCACTAAACTTTTAGTTTTGGTTTTTTTGTAATTTGTAAAGGGGTTTGGATATAAGGCCCCCAAGACAAGCACTTTAAAAGGGATTTAATGAATAAATCAGGGGGAGAAGCTTTCAGCTCCCCTGTTTTTGCCACCATTTCCACTTTCTCTCATTTTCTTGCATTTTTCTTTCATTTTCGGCACTACAGGCGTGAACACCCTCAGAAGGATGACAACTCGGAGGATGGTAACTAAAACCCCTCATAGGGTGGACGACCTTTGGGCGAGGATCGAAGGCAAGTGGGGTTTTTCCATGTTTTAACGGTATTTTCTACCATTTATGGTTTCGATCCAAACGTGAGCTTTAATCCTTTGGGTTCACTTTGAATGATTAGTATTTGATAGGCTTTTGGGTTCGTTGGATGCTTATTGGTAGATCATTGACATCCGTTAGTTATCATCTATGGGTTATTGTAAAATGGATAAGGATGTTTTATTTTCCCCAAATTTTAGGTTTGATCCCGCCGGTTCATTGTAAACTCATGTCTTGAAGTAGCTTTAGGGTTCATTGTACTTGTGTGCGTCTGATGACATTCATTAGTTATCATTTGTGCATTGTGGGAAAAGTGAATCAAGGTGGCGTTATTCTTGTCAAGACCATCGATCGAAGCAAATATAATTTTTCAAGATAGTTATTTAGAATTGGTTTTGATTAAATGAAGAAACGGGTTTTGAGAGATGACTATATGTCATCACTCACAGCCTTGTGAAAAACCTGAAGAACCTCGTTGCCAAGGACCTCGACTATGACCTAACACTACAAGGGGTGTTTTACACAATTTTTAACTTGTTTTTTATTTTGATTTTAAACACCAACTCCGCATTTTAACAACATCCCAAATCAGTGAAATTCACAGTTTCAATCTTTGTGAGTCATTTAATACAGAAGAAAACCATCCTGAGGTCTAGGCCCTAGACCACTGCTCTTGCAGTAGCTTTGCTACGACAGTAGGAGCTTTAGGATATAAATTTTGTTGATTCCGCATACCTACTGTGGCACGAATCAAATGGCGTCGTTGCCAAGGATGGTGCCTTAGTGCAAATGAGAAGCTGTGAAACACTTGTGATCCTCATCCTAATCTGGTGACCTTTAATATTTCTTGTTCATTTTGGTTTCATTTAAAAATAAAAAAAATAAGAGGCCCTACTGCTGAGGCCCATTTTAGTGTTGTCTTGTGTTGCCTTATTTCTGAGGATTGCATGTTGATGGATTTAGTGTGACAATGGAAGGAGAACAATATGAGTGAGTATTCGGTGGAAACCTAGAGCATACATGTCTCAATGAGGTTATCAGGAACCTTCCATGGCAAAATCAACAACAACGAGGAGAATAAAACCCATCTAGGTCCATGAGGACTATGAGACCAATGGATGAGTGCATAGTCTATAGTGTTCCTCGACTTGTATCGCCTTGCTTCTCCACATTTTACACTCAACTCCTCGCCACCACAACCACCCTGATTAATTTCTCAGGTGAAGCGGGTAATATTGGAACTTGGGCAAACTAGTGGGACTAATTTCATAGAGGAACAAGGGTAGTCGGGCGTCAAGGCGGCACGGTAGAGAACTCCTTGAAGCAGGAATTGGATGTGTGTTCAAGCCCGAGTGTTCGGGGGTTTGACATCCTCATGACAATCAAATCTCACATCGAGAGGAGGAGAATCTGAAAAGGGTGTACAGTTGACACCATAATTGGAGGAGCAATATAAACAACAAATAGAAACAATCTCCCCTTCTTGTTGAGGAGGGCGGTGAAAGAAGCAGTGGAAAGGACCCAGCCTATCAGCCCAACCAATCCTCGCCAAATTTGGATCCTATTACCCTTTGTAAACCCCAATAGTCTGCCGATTGCACATCTTCCCTATGACACAATCCACCAAGCACACCCACTATAAAGGCCACCCCATCATATATCTTGAAAACTTCCAAGAAATTAGTGGCCCTTTATACAAAATTTTCATTTATCAAAATGTGTGGTGGTCCTCGCGTACGATTGGATGGATTCGGGTCTTGGTTCGGTTGGGAACTCGTGAACTGGCATTTCTAAGCTCGTCGGCTCGGCCCGACCTCAGGCCTAAGAAATGGTTTGGGGGAGCTCGAGTCTCCCCACTTTTTGTTTTAATTTTTCTTGTTTTATTTTGTTTTTATTTTTATTTTATTTGGTTCTATAATTTTTCTTCTTAGATTTTGTCTAATTTTAAGTGATATTTGTTCTGGCTTGTTTTTCACTTTTCTGCAATTTCTTAATTTTCTTGTAGTAATTTTCTGAGTTTGAGTGAATTTGAAGCGAAATGAAGATCGAGGAATATCTGGGGATGGCAGGGAGCAAAGCGGAAAATTTACGTAATGAAATTTCGCGAATAAAATGAAGATTGCTATGTGTTAAATTTCGCTACATATGGTGCTCTATAAGTGAAATTTTTGGTACAATTTCTCTCTCCTCTCCTTTGTAGCGGTTGGTCTAGTTTGTCTTTTGTACCATATTATTTACTAATAATAGTAATAATTGATATTATATATGATATAATATATGTATATATCATAATTTTTATTATTATTGATTTATTTTATTTTGACACAAAAAAATTTATTGTATTTTTATTTTTATTAAAAAAATGTTGTCTCTAAAAAAAATTGTTTTTTTAATTAATTATTTTATTTTATTTTATCAAAAAAAATATTTTTATTTTTTTTAAAAAAAATCGGCTCTCTTTAAAAATATATATAAAAGATTCGTTTTTTTATTTTTTATTTTATTTTATTATTTTATTTTTATTTATTAAAAAAATTATTTTTATTTTTCTTTTATAAAAAAAATTTATTATAATTATAGCGAGAATTTTAAGCAAAATAACAAATTTTTAAGCTATGTTACAGAATTTTACTTCATAGCGAAAGAAACTAATTTATCTTGCGAAATTTTCTACTCCCCCAAATGTTTGCCTCCTAATTTTGTTTGGCTCATAACTTTTCATCGAACTCCGTTTTAAGTTTTGGTACGTTGGAAAGCAGAGAGTGTAGAATCCAAATATGACAGAAGAACACTTTTGAAATTATTATGAAGGTCATGAATTTTCAAATGCTCAGTGGTCACTTTTCCTCTATTTTCTTCTCTTGTTTATTTGAAGCCCAAGCGAATTGAGAATAAGATGTCGATGGAAGCGCACGAGAGTCTCATATCCAACAACGATCACATCTCAACAGAGGTAACACCTCCTTCCTAACTTTAAATCCGGACCCATGGACAATGAGACATTTGGTTGGGGGAGGGTTATTAGTAGAAGGAAATAACACTGCGCTTATATTTTATTTTCTTTTTGAGCAACGTCCCATTTGTGATGTTGTTGGCTTGCTGTGTTTATTTTGCGAAAGGCTGATTATAATATCTGACTTATTTTGTTCAGCGCACCTTTTTTTTTTTTTTTTTTTGTGTTTTGCCTAACTTGTGATTTGAAAAGTGAAACTTTTGTCGATTTTATTGATGTTAGATTGGTTCCCATGCTGTGGTTAGTGAATGATTGAATTTAATTCTTTTATTTCCTTCTTTTCTTCACCTCTAGCTAACCACACTAGCATCCGGTTTTATTCAATAACACGAAAAAGCTGCCTCGCCTCTGGCCTTGCAATAACCTACCTAGTTTCATTGACCACCTTTAATAGGTTAAGGACCCCCATGAATAAGGTAATGTGTCTTCTAAATAAAAAGAAAGAAAGAAAAGAAAAAGAAAGAAAATTATGACTTTGCCCTGAAACCGAGCACAGTCCGAGGGTATATGTAACTAAAGCCGATTATACTAAGCGTGGTTAGAAGAACCCATAGGCTTAGTGCTCTCTACATAGGTGGATGGTTGTTAGCAAGTTGTGAGTCTTTGAGTCTTGAAATCATTCGAAGTCAGGATGAAACACACGAAGAGTTGGTGGTCGAAAGATCCTGCGTGACGGTGCCCTGGCCTTAATTGGTTGAGTCATCGGTAGATCCCGTTACATGAACTGGTGAGGTCGATTCTCGGCTTGCACCCTACAACAAAAAAAAAAAAAAAAAAAAAGTTGTGGAATAAGAGTGAGTCCTGATCTATTTAGGTTGGTTAGCATGCTTGGTTGTGGTAGTAGCTAGGTTGGGGAGGTCTGGTTTGGCAGGTTGTGGTGGGCGATCAAACAAACATAGATTTTAGTGGAAGGTTATGGTTGATTCACCGAGATGGAGGCTATTTTGGATACTCAATTTTGTATGGCATTCATTCTCTCGAGATAGTTATTGGGCTAGGTTTTGATGATTCTTACTTAGGGTTAGGCATTACTCATTCACAACCTTTTTGAAATACCATTTTTGTGAACATTATTTTGTTATCGTTTTGTATGCTCTTTCTTTCTTTCTTTCTTTCATTGCTAAGGGACTAGCAATGTGTGGTTGAGGGGGAGTGTGATTAATGCCCAAATGCTATTTTGAACCCTATTTATTATAGGTTTTGAGAGTGCATTTGTGCAGTCATTCCTAGTGTGGTACCCATTAAGGTCCACCGTGATTCTCTGATCGCATTTTATATGGGCCACAGTTTAGCACAGATTTATGTCGAAATTATTGAATCGATCAAACACCCCGAAGGAATTCCGTCAAACTCGGCATTACTGGTCCGGAGACTAGAAGGAAAGAAGAAAATACGAAATTACCATCCACTTACTATCTGTCATGACTTCCTCTTGCCCGTTTCCTTTGTTCCCTTTTGATTTCTTCAATTGTCCCTGTATTGCGCTTTTTAGTTTTGGTTTTTGTAATTTGTAAAGGGTTTGGATATAGGCCCCAAGACAAAGCCTTGTAAAGGGATTTAATGAATAATCGAGGGAAAAACTTCCGGCTCCCCTGTTTATACATTTCCTTTCTCTCCTTTTCTTGCATTTTATTTCATTTCTCTGACACTGACCATTTGCCACTCAGGATGACAACTCGGAGGATGGCAACTAAAACCCCTTTCCTTCAGGTGGACGGGCCCTTGTTGAGGGATCGAAGGCAGCGAGGTTTTCATGTTTAACGGTATTTTCTACCGTGTATAGTTCAGGTCAAGCGTAGGCTTTAATCCTTTAGGGTTTCTTTGAATGATTAGTATTTGTCGCTTTTTTTAGGTTCATTGGATGTATTGGTAGATCTATTGACATCTAGTTAGTTATCATCTATAGGTTATTGTAAAGGCGATTCGAGGATATTTTATTTTCCCAATTTTAGGTTTGATCCCTTGAGTTCCTTTAATAAATAATAATATTTGGTAAGCTTTTGAGGGTTCATTGTATGCTTATTAGATACGGTGACATTCATTAGTTATCATTTATTAGGCGTAGGAAAGTGAATCATGGTGATGTTATTCAGCACATCAAGACCATCGATGAAACGAATGCCAATTTTCAAGATAGTTATTTAGGGTCAGTTTTTGCAGTTAAATGAAGAACCGGTTTGGGGAGATGGCTATATGTCATCCTCCCCAAAGCGAAGAAAAAGACAACAGAGGAACCTGGGTTATAGGACCCATTACAATGACCTAACACTACAGGAATTCTATTTGCAATTTTTTAACTTGTTTTTATTTTCAGTTTTAAACCTGCTCCCCTTTATTTTTAACAACATCCCAAATCCAAACTGAAATTCTGATTTCAGAAATCAAGCGCAGTGTTGAAGAAGAAAGCCCATCCTGGTCGACCCTAGACATTTATCTTTGCCGAGTAGCTTTGCTACGGTAGTAGGAGCTTTTAGGATATCAAATTTTGTTGATTCGCATACCTCGTGACACGAATCAGCGGAGTTGGATGGATTTATTTGGGATTATATAATAGACAGGACGTCTACCGAAACTGACCAAAAGAGCATCAAATTAGGACAAGGTCAGAGCGGATTCGCACTAATCATAAGGAGCTTTTACAAGTGAGGTTCTTCACTACATCCTTAAGTGCATTGTGGGAAAAGACGTGACTATGTGTGCTAAGATACATGAGGTGTATCTTGAAATCATATCGAAGCTCGGACGTGCAGAGGAAGGTCTTAAGGCGGGGATACTGCGTATGATACTTTCAGGAAGGCGTGACCCGACCTGGTCGGAATCTGAATGCGGGGGCATGCAGATCTCGCCTCCCATGCGAGCCCTTGACATCAATCACAAACCTGGCCCTTCCCACTTGATGAGGGGTTTGGACATGCACAGGACCTCTGCCCGTGGGAGAGACTGTGTAGATTCATCGTAATTACGATGAGTGCTTCACCAAGTGGGCAGTAAGACAACTGTGATCACGGAACAAAGATACAGCGATTTTGTGTGTGAGCCATTATATGCAGTTGGTATCCCACGAGCCACAGTATCGGACAATGGAAAGCGGTGACAGCACTAGGATTCGGGATTTTGTGCGAAATGGAATTAAATTGTACTAGTGGCCTCCAGCGATCTAATAGTGGTGAAGTCTGTCAAGAGCCCTTAAGGCATTGAAGACCAAATTGGAAGATCTTAAAGGCAAATGGGTAGAATACACTCCCAGGGTGTTATGGGCCTGCAGACTACGCACAAGTAATGACAGGAAACCTGATCGCCCCAGCCTTTGGCCTTTGAGCGATAGCCCTATCGGGTGGTTAAAATCCCGGATCGAGTTGCGGCAGTGAACTGATGATGAGGGCTCTTCGCCTAAATTTGGATCTCTTAGATGAAAAGCGTGAGTAGGTCCTAAAGTGCCTTTGAATTTACCAAAGGAAGACGGTAGTGTTACTCAGCAGTCGACCCGGGAGCTACATGCGGGTGACCTAGTCTTGAAGCTCTTGCGGCAAGGAAGAATCCAGTGCATGGAAGCTAGATTTGTGGGAAGAGGCCCTGTGGCGCCCAACCCGACACTTCTCAGGGTGTCAGCGAGTCACCTTTATGGGCTGGGACTCTTTAACCTTTTCTTTCTTAGAGGCGCCTTTGTGCTGTTTCTCATTCATATGCACTTTACGTAATAACAAGAATTTGTTGTATACATTATGTTCTATACACAAGTGCTTAGGTCCTTCTTGTACTATTACAATTCACTATTACAAAACCATACATATACATCTAGTGAAAATCAGAGATTGTGGAACCGGTCTGCGGTGACCACCTATCTACGAGTTGCTCTTTCTCTTGATGTATGTATGGTGTCACAATCCTCTATATTGTCTTCTTGTACGTACCTACGGTTAAAAACCTGGAGTGCTAAGCTGCAGCTTGATGAGAAACATATACGAGGGGCGACCAATAACTATGATCGTCTCAACAAATACCGCATTAATCTTATCATTTTTCATATAACATACACTTCTATCATGTGGCGTTTGACAGAAATAACCCACTTTCATATCATTTATTTTCTTATGCTGTTATATCATTTGATCTGTATCTTTATAATGGTTCATATTACATATCTTCAATCTGTAATGCGTCATGTTAATCTATATATTATTCTATAAGCTATACTATATATTTAATATATTCTACCTTCTTGTGATTCTATGTGCTATTTTCATATAATGTTTTCATGTTATACTTTTCATATTGCTTTCTCTTTCATGTACTGTACTTATTCATATACTTTTCGTATACTTTTCATGTATTACTTTCGTACTTATTCATGTTATAGACCTTATCATCACATAGCAATGCTATGCTTCTCAAATCATCTCATATCTTTTCACATGTCATACTGCAGTCATTTGTTTGCTCTGTTTCATGTCACACATAAACCTTAGAAAGTGGATAAAGGAACTATAGGCAGGCGTTGTATCATGTAAGCTGATGGTCTATAAGAAGGCCGAAGCGCTATCATTATGCGAGACAATGACCATCACATAAAGAGCTGAGAAAGAGCGTAATGACTAACGGGGTCAACTCATCGATATCTTCTTGAACTTGATTTTCCTATGCAGGCATGCCATCTATCCCTCTACCGGAGTTCTAAGCGAGACAATCTATTTTTATTGAATTTACGTGCCTCTCTCATCTAACAACTATTGTTATCATGTATGTTGATGAGATATACACTATTATTTATTTAGGTACGCTAATGCCTTCCATGTCTTCTTAGCCATTGTTATTTGTTCCTCATGTTTTTACAATAAGTATATTCATATCTTTTTCTATCATTTAGTTTTTTGTCTTAAGTATCATATAATGTAATCATCATATATCATGAATGCATCTATGCACTTTTATATTCATATGACTCATATATCTTTAACTCTATTCATATCCTTTATATCATTTATGCATCATATCCTTTATACGTTTTACTGTCATGATTTGTATTCATGTACTTTCTATATTTCTATCATGTATGCTTTTGCTCATTCATGTGTTCCTATCATGTTCATCTATTAGTTTAATAACTTGACAATCATATATTCATATCATATACTCTTATATTCATATCATGTCCTCTACTTGTAACATCTTATATCTTGTTAACTTATATCTTCATGTACTTTATCGGACTATCATATCTTATGACCTATACCTATACATTTCTATACTTGTACGTTTTACTTGTACTTTATCATACGGTCCTATCTCCCGTAGGAGTGCAGAACAGAGACTTCTTCTTTGATACCCTTAGGTACTTTTCTTATCTATACTCCTTTACATATCAAATCTACATATATTATTATTTCTTGTTCATATCCACATCCTTTCTTACCATGTATTCCAATTAACTTTAACCAAGCAATTGCTTTTACTTGTTTATAAATTCAATTTCAGACAAGATGTGGACACCAAATTCCATTAAATAGCATATGGTTAGATTCTAAGACTCAATGAGCTTTCCATAAGTCGAGAATTTATAACAGATCTAACGAAGGAGTTATACAGTTGCAAGCCATGAGAGAAAGTCAGCAACTTGCAGCACTTGCAGCAGCAACAGCCACTATTTTAGTCATTTTCGGATGTAGTATAAATAATATGGTATCACGCTATATATGAGTGAACTTGAGACTCAGAAAGGTATTTCCATGGGGTCGAGAACACCTGGTTTTCGGACAAAGAAGTTATGGCCGTCCGAAGTTGGAGGACACAACCAGAAAATCCGGTGCGCTGAACCAGCAGGGGCCTACTGTTTTCTGTCATTTTCGGACATAATCTGAGTTCAAGTTGCATTAAGCTATATATGGGTGGATTCTAGACTCAAAGGGATTTCCATAGAGTCCAAGAACAACCATAACGGAATCCTAACGAAGGAGTTATGCAAGTTGCAAGCCATGAAGAAAATCAGCAACTTGCAGCACTTGCAGCAGCAGCAGCAGCCACTATTTTTAGTCATTTTCGGATGTAGTATAAACTCAATATGGTATCACTTCTAAATGGGTGGATTCGAGACTCAAGGGATTTCCACTTAGGTCAAGACTAAAAGGACGGACCCCGAAGAAGTTGCTGGCCCTCCGAGTTGGAGGACACAGCCAGAAAATCGATTACTTTTGAGTAGCAGGAGCCTACTGTTTTCTGTCATTTTCGGACATAATCTGAGTTTAAGTTGAATTAAGCTATATATGGGTGGATTTGAGACTCAAAGGTCTTTCCATAGAGTCTAAGAATACCCCCAAAGCGGGTCGGACAGGAAGAATTTATGATGGATTGAAGTGAGATATAACCAGAAAATCGATGCGCCGAGACAACGAGGGACCTGCCTGTTTTCATTGTTTTCGGACAGAATTTGGAGTTCAAAATTTATAAAGCTATATATGGAATTGGATTCTGAGCTCAAAGACTTTCCATAGAGTCTAAGAACCCCCAAAGGAGTTAGACGAAGAATTTATGATAAATCAGAAATTGAAAAACTACAAACTCCAACATGTTCAATCCATGGAAACACTGATCACGGATCATTTTGAACTAGAAAATATAGCGGGTGGAAACACGAGATAATCTGTGATCAATTCCATGGCATTTTAAAAACTATGCCTAGAAAACATATAACTACTGATTCGTGGTGGCAAAATCAAGTATTTTCTAAATTGCCTTTAAAGCAGGGCGATAAGGCGAGTTTGATGAATTCCCATTACTTAAAGCAGTGGAGTAAGTTTTCTCAATTAAAGGTACAATATTGAATACCAATAAGCAAAGAGAGAAGAGCCCATGAATAGCTAACTTATTTTCTTCTCCGGATTCTTTGCAATTTGATTTTCCTTTCACTGTACAACTCACAGATTTGAAATCAAATCTCTTGATAAGTACTAATAATGCAGCAATAATCAGAACCCAAATCCACCTAGGAATCACATGATCACCGGCCCCACTCAAGAACACACCCATTTTATGCAAACGGAAAGTGATAAATCCTTTAACAACATATTAGAATGCAAAGAAGAGGTGACAAGAGCTCATACAAATCGGAACCAAATTCACAAAGGAGAAGAACCCTGGGCAGGAACAAAATCTATAACTCCATACATGTTCATAAAACCAAGGATCCTTACAAATTCAACACAAGAATCCATACAATCAGGGCTAGTTTCCATCTGAAATTTATGCAAGTTCCATCTGAGTCTAGACAAATGGAATCATACTTTTTCCAAAAAATAAAACTAGACTTCCATACCAAAAAAAATCATAGAAATCCACCTTTTCTTCTTGACTCCTCCCTCTTCCTCTTCTTCTTCTTCTTCCTCTTCTTGTTCTTCTCCTTCCTCCTCTCTTCTACCGTTTGCTCTCTTTCACGACCAAAGATATTTTAGCTGATCTCATCATATTATGGATTTTACTTTTCTTTATTTACTCATTGAACCTCATCTTCATGTTATTTGTAGCCCCAGTTCCCATTTTCACGTTTGATCCTTCTATTATAATTTCTTCCATCTTTCTCGAATTCCCATAATTGCCATATAATATTGTTTTATGCCTCTCATATCCTCAAGTGATAAGTAACCACTTTACCCATGTCCTCTAATATAATTTTCAGTCTCTACGTTTTATTTCGAGAAATTCCTATTTAACACAAATATACCCCTAACCATATCTGCGTGGTGTTTTTCGAGGGTATTCTGACCCCTATCATATCCCGCGTCATCGGACCGGGTAATTACGAATACTAGTGAGGAGGGAAAAATTCTACATCATGCTTGGAATGTGGAACACCTTAAACGTTTTTACCAGTAGACCTGAGTTTGTAATCTTAAATGAAGCATTATCAATTTTCAGATGTGATTTGACGTTTCTTGGTTATTGCAGTGGAAGCGTCTCAAATAAACTCGGACATAGAATGCTTAGAAAAATTACATACAACAAAATGTGAAAGTTCATGATCAAAAAAGGAAAAGTCTCTCTTTATTCCAATCAAGTACATTCAGTACAATTTAGTAGTTTCATCATTACACCTCGAAGTACACAGTACAAGCGGTTCCCTCAAAAAAAAAAAGCTCTCCAAGAAGTAAAGGAAGAGGCAGAGATGAAAATAAGAAGAAACGAGAGGTGGAAAAGGAGGAGAAAGAAAAAAGAGGATGGAAGTTTGTGCGAAAGGTAAAGAAAAGGAAAATGAGATGTGGAAAAAGAAGAAAAGGAAGGAAGAGAGATGAAGAAGAAGAAAGAGAAGAAAGAAGGAAGAAGAAGAATAGAAAATGAAACGGCATAAATGTATCGCCCTCTCGGACATTCCCTAGCAAGAAGCTAGGGAATAACATAACTCCCATAAAAGGGAGACTAGGGAAAACATAACTCCACAGTAGAGGTCGACAAGCGAACCGGAATCCTCGGCGGGTCACTGGTGACGATCAGCCTCGCTTCATTTTAATTGAGGATCTGGGTTACGCACCGAGAGGGACAGAATATCCAGTATGGCTCCTGCAATGGGCCGCCATTTATAAGAGGCGAAACACCTGAAAGTGTATGATAGTTTCCAATTCTCCATGAACAACATTAAAGACACTCGCATCTTTCAAGCGGAGGTCGAATGGTTTGCATACCTTGGCTCGGTTGCGAGCTCGACGCTGCTCTGCCGCCGGGGCCATGCGGCCTAAGAGTCGAGATCGGCTCGGGCCGACCTGAAGGCCAGTGCGAGGCCAACAACCGTTTGACAAGCTCGACTGCTGCGCCGCCGAGCCATGCGGCCTGGGAAATCGAGATCGGCTCGGGCTATTAAACCCTACAAGGCCCTCAGCGCCCGAAGCCCGCGACAACTCATTTTGAAGCGAGCTCGGCTACTGCATAGGCCGTGCGAGCTAAAGAGAAGTCGAGATCAGCACCAATTGTCGGCCTGCAAGGCCTCGGCGCACAGGCGCGGCTCGATTAGGCTTCGGCTACTGCCTTTCGAGGTCATACGGCCTAGAGTCGAATCAGCTCGGGCTAATAGCCCATAAGGCTCGGCGCTAGAGCAGCGGCTCAATTTTGAGAGCTTAATTGCTCAACACAGCCATCCTGACCTGGGGCTGCTCATTTCGGGCGGCTCTGCAGCTCGAGCAGTGGCGAAATTAGTCGATTCATGCGGGGAACAACGCAGAAATGCATAAGTAGAGACAAAAGTGGTAAAAGAACATTTATTGAGAAAAAGCTGCATGTATTTAAGGTCCCGGGCCTAGAAAAATAAATGGCGAAAATCGGCGTTGATATGCGTGGCGTCCGGGCAATCGAGAGAAGAGAGGGGGGAAACTGGAGAGGGTGAAGAAGGGTGGGCCTCGGCGGGGTGTGCGGTTCTCCTGAATGAGTCAGCGAGGAGGGATTCTCGGCCTCCTCGTCGCTAGGATGTCAAGAGTTGAAGTCCAGTGAGTGAGCATTAGCGACTTTCCTCTAAAACCAGTGTACGGTTATTGGCTGAGCCTCGTCCCTCCCGATCTTCCTATAACCGTCCGTTGAAGCAACCGGAAGTTACTTGTTGATGGAGGTCCCCATAGCCGACACTCCTCGGTCGAGGCGTTAGCGAGATTTCGGCAAAAACCTCACGGCGAGCCCCGTCCGATGGCGAGTCTTATCTGCGCATTTCATCTTTTGTGTACGTAGCTCTTCCTTAGACTCCATATTCATGCACAGGATGGAGAAGCTCATCCCTAACCATCTGAATCTCATCTGATGAGGCTGACCCGTCACGGCCTAGCCGATCATTTTGTGCAGCCCGCGACTTATCCGAACCTCCAGAAGCTAGCGATGCGCTCTCCAGCTTTGTTTCGGGCCTCATCTTCTCTACCCTCGGCAGGAAACACGTGCCCGGCCGTGGTATGCTAAATCGAATTTAAGCTGCTTTGCCTCTCGGTCATCTGTTGCACCCAATCCGGCTCAGTCCGCTGAGATGTGCGAGGAAGCCACCCTCGCCTTGTAAACGCGGCGGCTTTGGCATGACCTTCGTTTGGTTGGCCTTTTGTGAAGCTCTTCATCAGTAGCCACGCACATCTAGTAAAATCAGTATCAACACAGATTAACACTCAGCTGAATGAAATCGGCCACGACAAGATATGGGGAACTACGGAGCGGCCCATGGAGGATAGAATAAGCCATATCAGCAGGCGTATGCTCGGCATCTTGGTCGAATCCTTAGAATGGACAAAGGCCGTGCGACATGAAGTTCGGCATTGAAGCAAGTCTGCCATCATGATTTAGGTTCTTCTCTTGATTCTTCGCCCTCGAGAAGGTGGCCCTAACCTCTTATGATGATTCAGTTCAATGATGGGCATGACAGCAGGCCACGAGGACCTTTGCCTTGACGGGACCCGAAGCGGGGCTGCGGGCTCCAAACTTTAGGAACCTCAAAGCAGGAGGTAGCCAGAGCCTGCTCCCGGCTTTTCGGACATGGGTATACGGAGAAGAGGAAGGCGCCCCCCCGATTTGGAACATGACAAAGCCAGCCGATCTTTCTCAGAGTCGGGGTTTCCGTTTCACACTCAGGGGCTTAGGGACCGGCGTCTCAATGAGGCAAAAGCTCTCCTTGGTGGGTTTGGCGGCGAGTCGATGGGGGCTTTCATGGTGGAAGGCGAGGCCTCAAAGCAGCGAATGGATCGACCTCGAGCTCGAAGGGCCAGGAATATCAACTTGATCAACTCCGACGTAGGGACGTGGAGGACACTCAGCCAACGCCAGCGTTATGACGTTATCTTTGAGAATTTGGATCGGGTGAAGAACACTGAGAAGCCCGCGTGAACAATGCGGAATTAGAGATATCGACAACCTCGTACAAGTTATGCAAAAGCAAGCGTACTCCTGCCCACCCAGTTCTGAGGGTGGTCGAAAGCAGCGGAGCATGAGGTGTCGTCTTTGTCGAAAATTATATTTCTAGTGAAATTTCTAACAAAGTAGCGTTCCTTCCAAGCGTGGGAGGAAGGATCGGAAATCTCAAAAGAGCGCCTTGATGCGCTTGAAATCGAGAAACTTCAATGGTTCATACTAAAAGATAAAGATGGCTATCTTTGAGAACATGAATTTGTCACAAAGAAACCAATAAACGAACAATACGATGATGTAGTGAAAGTTGAGAAGGGTGGACATTGGGGTGCTGCGAGAGCCCCTTTTATGAAGAGGAGTACGGAGGAAGCGAAGACCGTGTCGAAGCTGCTTGAAGAAGCATGCGAAAAGTGCTGAATGAAACCATAGGAGGTCGAACATTAGGGGACCCGGACTCGGACCCAAGGAGGTCGGTAACGCCTGGCCAGTGGCCCCCATGCAAGGGACCAGCCTTGCTGGAGCCCCACGGCCAAAGCATGTGAGCAATTGGATTTTAGGTGATGCGACCCCCCCGAGGATACTTAATATGGTCTATACATACCCCATGTCTAAGGGAAAGAGGACACCGCCTGGAGCTTCTCGAAGATCGGCCCGGTCAACGGTCGAGAGGGCGTGTGGTCGTGACAGGCGGCAGCCCGAGTCACCTCAATCTGTGAGAGAAGGCGGCAGGACCCATGGTGATGGCAGTGTGGGAGACGAAACTTGGTTTACCTAACCTACTGGCAACCTCGTGTCGAAAAAGACACAGAGAGAGAGAAAGACCTGAGGTCCCGAGATAAAAACGAGGAAAAGCTATCCTCCCAGGAAAGAGGCCTTGGAAGAAGGGACTCTCATAAAGGTTGAGATGGGGCTTGGGAAGAGGGAAGTGGGACTCGTTAAAAAGCAGAAGAAAAGTTTCAAGATGGGCTATGAGACAGGATGTGCGAAAGAAACATAAAGTACAGAAGAATGGGATGGCGAAAACAAGAGTCATCGTGCTCCATGAACATGACGAGAGACAAGCTATGCTTGGCCCAGAAGCAGGAGCCGCGTGGAAATTGCATCGTCTGAGAAAGCGTTGCAGCCGCACGCACACCGTACAGGGTGGGGGCAGTGATGGGTTTGAAAAGTGGGCTCCTGGGTCCAGCTCGCCAAACCCAGAAAGTCGCCATTGAAACATTCAGGCCTTTGACGCCAGCCCAAAATAAAGGCCCAGTCCGCTCGACCCAAAGGACGGTTATGGGTAATTGAGAAAGCCTACATTCGACCAAATCAAACTAAATCCATCGTAAGGGAAGTAAAATAATCTGATAACATATTATCGCAAAGTCTAATAAATCTCACGATCAGGAAAATAGATAATTCACGATATATGACTCATCTGCCGGATCAATGGATCCTGATGAGGAAGAAGGTATTCTAAATAAGCGCTCTTTCAATATCCTTAATCAAATCCAATACCGATAAAGCGATGCTCTGTCAATGGAAATAATCCACAATCACCATCAGCGGAAAGGCATATACTATAAATATCGAGACCACCCGTGGTGAAAGAAAGTACCTGACATTACGCCTTCAAAGCGGTCTATCTTCTCCCAGCCGAAAGGCCAGCTCGGGCATTGTAGCGACCACGGCGAAAGCCCCATGACCTTCTTCTTCTTATTTTGCGGAGGAGAAGCGGCGATCAGGCCTTGAGACCCGATCTCTAGCAGTCCGAATTAGGTCAGCGGCCCTACGCTCCGACCTAGTGGGTTGAAGAGCATCATCCAAAAACAATCTTTGATGTTTATATAATCTTGTTTAGTTAATGTGGTATCTGTTTTGAAAAATAGTTTTTGAAAACTATTATGTATTACTTTATTAAAAATAATTTGTTTAAACCTTAGTACTTTAAATGTTTATATGTTATTTTAAAATAGTCCTAAAAAATCATGTGAAGATATAAAAAACCGTTAAAAGATGTTATTTATTTAAAAATTTAGCTTAATAACCCACATAAAATATATAAATAATTTTAAAAACATTAAAAAAAAATCTTATTTTTACACAATTTAAAGTTCTTCATGACTAATGACATTTCTATAATTTACTCTTTTTGTTGACATTTACTCATTTGGCGTTACTAAGTTGTTGTATTCCGTGATCGCCTAATCCCGTTGAGCCACGTCTCGTTGACAAAAATAATTTACTCTTTAGTTAACTTTAATTAGGGTGATATATTATTAATCGTTATCAATTATTAGAATCTAATAACGAAAAGTAAATTTTAAAAACTGAATCATTAATTTTATTTTTTTTGACCATGAGTCATTAATATTTTTAAATTTTTAATATTTAGAATTATGATGATAAATTTTGATTTTACAATATTTGGGTTTCTACCAATCGTAACCATAAAATAAATGATATATAGAATAGTGTGTGTGTGTTATATAGTTGTGGGGAAAAAAAAGATGCGAGGCAATTGAAAGATAGGATTTTAGAGCGTAGAAAAATAAGGGAAATATGGATAGGACTAAACATAAAAGTTCTAACTACTACCAAAGGTTTTTGTACATTCAATATGTAGGAGGTGAGATGGTAGAAATCGTTTTTTAACCTAACGAGTTTTCTTGAATTCTAGTCGATATGCAGGTGTGTTTGTGGCATAGATTTAGCGGCCTTCTGGTTCCTCCCAACTCGATTGTATGACTTAAAAATGTACCAAAATCAGTTCAAAACACTTCATGGTTTAATAAAAAAAGAGGTGCTAAATGCTAAAACCCTCTGAGGAGGTGCAATCCAGATAGTTTTTAGGCCTTCTGAACAAGGATGATAACAAATCTTAGCACTTCTTTCTATGTTCTTCAAGACACTTCAAAGGACAATCCCTGGGGGAATAAAAGAATTTAGGGATCCCAAGGGAGTAATGATGGACCCTATCTACAACAATCTCTGTTTCCCTACCTCTTGGAATCCAAAACGAGGTTTTGCCGATAAATATGAAGCCACCTCTCAACCCGTTCCTCCAGCCCCCATTCTTCCAGCGCCATAATTTTGTTTTCCAATCGGGCGAACGAGAGAAAAACCATTAGTCATCGAGTAGGAGCGAAGGATCGTCGGACTCTCCATATTTGGCGGCATATGCCCGAGTAACAATCACCTTCACATTCGACAAATAGTTTGGATTAATTAATATCTAAACATGATTAACGGGTTTAAAAATAGGCGTGTGAGCCCCTCCCAGTCGAAGAAGGATTGAAAAAAATACTTGTAAAGCGGGGAGGGCCTAGTAAAGGCAGGCTCCTGGCCGCGAGGCCCAGCAGGGAGCCCCGTTCGTCCCAGCCCCAGGGGGTGATGGCTCATCGAGCCGACCTAAGGGAGGCCCATATCCTGTAAATCAAATCAAATCTCACAATTAAAGGAAGTAGGATAATTCCCAATAACTACCTTCTAATTATCTTTTATTAATCGACAAGTAGATAAGGGAAATAAATCCCCCGTCGATAAAGAGAAGATCTTATCACCTCGATTGGAAAAACATCTACCATAAATACCAGGCCACCCATCCGATTGAAAGATGCGTAGAAAATTCACTCTCTATGGGTTGATTTTTTTTTCTTCGCTCCGGGGGAAGAAAGAAGCCGGCTTAGAGCATCGGGAGAAGCAGCGGGGCGAGCCCTCGGCAGGTTCTCGCTGTTTCTTATTTTGCCGAGAGGAGTTCAGCGTCCGGGGAGCCGGCCGGACCGGCTCGTGGTTCCAACACGTTCTAGCCAGTTCTATTGAAAGAGCATTATCAGGTTGGCGTAAAACCAGTGAGCGATAGTTCCTTTTACAAATAAATCCGATCTCCGTAGTGGTATCAACTGGAATGGCGAGAACCGCCCGATCCCTCGAGGATCGCAGGAGCCCGGCGAGAGCACCGCGCGGTCGATGACCGCATCCCTGCGGGCGCGGGCGGAAACTATACGACCAACCACCAGCGAGATGGAGACACTCCCGGTCTCAGGCGGCTCTTGATAAGGGATTAGAAGCGACTCACGACGGTCTGTGCCGTAAGTACGACGAGGCCAGAGCCGCCTTACCACCTGAAGAAGCTGGCCACACCCTCGGCCCTCACGAGCCGAAGTAAGAAGAGAATCCGGCCCGAGCCGGGGACACCGAGGCCTCCTGACCCCCAAAGGGCGCATGAATCATACTCGGGAACATCGGGAAGCGATCAGGAGCCCGACCCTCTGGCAAGGAATGAGGTATCAATCTGTGGGAAGTAGGGGTTGAGGGCATCGCGAGCTCGACCACATGAAGGAAGTTGTAAGGGCAGGCCGAGACTTTATGGACCTGCAGTGCGACAAAAGTGAGGTCCAGTTCATGGCCAGGGGTCGCTCACGTCCCTCTTCCGGCAAAAGTTGAGGATGCGCCAAAATAGGCGTTGATGGAGCGAAGGATCTGTTGACCTCTGGACTCACTTATAAGAGGCTCCGAGATAAGAGTACGCACGTGGATATCAGGGCCGTGCGATGTAGAGCCGCCGCTATCATAGCTAAGGCCCCCCAGCATTGAAACCCAATGGGGCTCCAGCACGACGTGATCTCTTCATTTAGAGAGCTCTCCATGCGTTCGTCTCCGGCTTCATTGGGCCGGGGACATATAGGAAGCCGAGGAGTTACATCACTTGTGTCCCGCCAAAGCCGAGCCCGCAGCTGGTCATATGCAGAGGTTCAATGCGAGTCATTACAAGTCAGATCTCAGACGAGAAGTTCGCCATCTTAGCATTCATCGGCCCATTTGAGTCTGGTAAAAGACTTAATGTTTTCATCTCAAAGATCCTCGGTCAAGCATGGCGAGAGGTCTGGCTAAAGCAGGATAAAGTACATTATTGTGGCCTCATATCCGAAGGCTGCCCGACCCCTGAGAAGCAGGGCGACCAGCCGGCCAGGAGTGAATCCTAAGAGACAAAAGAGAGACCGAGAGAGAGATCCCAAGGGAGGCCGGGCCGATCCCCGAGGCGGGAGGGTCGGGGTGCCGCCTGGGACCCACCTCGGCCCGAGGCTACCGAGCGGTATTCACCTCGACGAGGTTCACCCCCCGACGACCCGCGATATCATAAGGTGTTGTGCGAAAGTCTGACATAAGAAAATTCTGAATAACCTTCGGATGAGACGGACCCAACCAAAAGAATAACACGGTACTATATGAGTTCCATAGGGACATGACAGACGGTGCATACGGCTCGGAAGGAAATAGAATGCGATTAATGATTATCTTCTGCTTCTACCAGCCTCTAAGTCGGGATCGGGCGCAGCCACCACCACCTCGCGATGACTGATCAACTGCTTTGACCGCGGGAAATTCATGTGATCTCAGGAGGATTTGGGGAGATGGGGGAGATCCGGCTCAGCCGGGGAAAGGCTCATTTGCATAACATCGAGTCAGGAGGTGATGGAGGTGCAAGCGGTGTCAAGCTCCTCTTTCGGCACCATATAACCTTCTCGGATTCGATTTTGGAGGTGTCGCTAGACCTTTGATAAGGGTAGTTGTGGCTAACAAAACTAATCCACCGGGTCCTTAATAGAGCAATGGGAGCTCAGCCAACATCATCTTCGCATCGGCTTTTGACAAGATGGGCATTGGAAGGAGAAAGGCACGGAACAGTGCACCACTGCGAGGATTCTCTAAGAGAAAAAAAAATGCTTCTGGCACTGGGCTCGTGCAGCTAATTGCTCACTTTAGGGAGACCAGGTAGACAACAACGACAATAATAAGATTTCTCATATTGAATGCCTCAAACATAACTTATTGTCAGCGAGACCCTCTCAACGCCATAAAGCCATCCTTAGAAGCTTATCATGGTGATGAGTTTCTTCCTGGCTTGGGAGTAGGAATGGTTCGAGGAGACTTCAGCCTGACCGTGGCTAAGAATGTTACTCACGGCATCAATGAAGCAAGCGGTCGACAACATATATGTCAGACGAGCTCGACATGTGTGAATGAGGGTAAACACCAACTTGAGCCTCGGAAGTGGAACCTGTCATTGGACAGTCCTTTACGAACACCTGCCTCGTCTGTTTCAAAGCTAGCGGGAAGACGTAGAAACCTCCTTATCCACATCTTGAAGCGAGGAACAAGTGTCTTGGCGTGGAAACGGGAGGCATGGGAGGGTTGACCCATAATAATCACTCCACGGACTAAACGCTTTGTCCATCCTTCAAACTGATCAAGCAGAAGAAGTTTCTGCAGAAGAAATGGCGATTAATGAGGAGTTTGACGGCTCTGTCGAGGCGGTCTGATCGGAGAAGTGGAGTACAGCAGATGGTTGGCCAACGTCGTACTCGTCAAAAAAGCGAATGGAAAATGCGACCTGCGCATTGTTTCTTTGCGTCAGCGGGCCTTCAAGACGGTTTTTCTCACATTGGATGGCGGACATCCCAACTAGTGACATACTGACATTGTGAACTCATAACTATGAATTGTGTTTCAAATATAATGGATCAAACGCGGATCCGCGATAAGAAGGTATCATTGACTCATGGGACAGGTTATATTGCTCTAGTAATGCCTTTTTTGGGCGAAATGGAGCTACTGCAAAGTTGGTGTTGGGAGTGTTCTGAAGCGAATGGGACATGCTGGATATGTATAGCGACGTGTTAAAACCAGAGTAAACCTGGCGGAAGCTCGCGGCTCAATGGGCGAGCATTCAGATTTCGAAGTGGCTGGAAGTTGGATCGTTAAATCTCAGCTACGGGTCTGTGCGGCGGGAAATTCTTAGTTTATGTTCAGCGACGAGATGAGAGTGAATTGGGATAAAGATGGGGTTGTGCTGGGTATTGCTGTTTTGCCCATCGACATAAATCAGACCAGCCTATGGCCTGGAAGGAAATCTTCATATATTCTGCTGTTTGTGTCGAGCCGACAATAAGTACTGACCCTTCTTCCAGTTGAAAAAAACTTTTCTAATGGGTTTTGCACAGCTGGCGAAGAAGCATTATGACGTTAAAGCTTTCCATTTTAGAGCTCTCCCCGGGTGATGAGGGTCCCTGCGGGGGAGCTCCTTGCTCTCGGCATACTGATGCATTTTAGTTTCTCCGGCAGGCGATCGATCTGGTGGAGACAAAGCAGTGCGGCACCGATCTACTGTGCGGGAACCGAGCTGCCGAGAGGAGCGGAGAGAAAGGCCACTACAGATGAAGAGTATCTTTGGCGTTATGCCTGACACGAACTCAGATCCTTACTTCAGCTCATACCATTGTAAATCTGGCGAAATACCCAATGTGAAACAATTTACCTGTAAACCGAGGAGACCTCTGGAAGATTGATAGAAATGGGCCATGAGCTAGTGAGTTCGACGGTAGATACAAACCAGCGGCTGATAAAGGCGGATCTTGGTAGACTTCTTCTTGATTCACCTGGCCGGGGAAGCTTGCGAGCTTCACTGGAGCCGAAGCGTCAGGCCTCCTATTTGGAGGTACGTACGTAGATGGATAATGCTCAGGGAGTGAATGCTTGGGTCTAATTTTTGACTTCCTCTCCACAGGAAGGAATGATATCCCGGTATGCAGCTGAGGATTTGGGTTCGAACAGCCCGCGATATGGTGGTGGGCCATCTATAGTGAGCTTAGCTATAGCCCAGTTCCATGGAAGTTGATGAAGCTAGAGGTATGTGAGGCTCATTTGGTAGTAAAACAAATGTGAAGACTCTACGACGAGAGCGAAAATTGATCTTATATCTAAAGGTATGGGGTGCTCGGTTTGCAGTTCGATTGGAACACATACCCGGCGGGAAATTCGTGACGGATGCCTTATGTGCGTGTACTCCAGAGGCCTCAACGGGCGGCGTGCAGTAGGCACAGCCCGGAAGCCCCTTAGGCCAGACTTAATAACGAAGAGAGGTCTCCTGTCATGTGGAATTAGAGAGTACAGACCGGACCCCATTACCCAAGGACTGTAATGAAGGACTCCCACTTTCCCGAATGACGAGAAGGAGGCATCTAAGCTTGGAATTAGAAGTGCGCTTCAGGTTCACTTTCATTCGTAAGGGGAGCCCGCTTTTATAAGCGAGGTTTTTCACACCATCCTCAAGTGCATTACCAGGAAGGCGTTGACTTCACGTGTGAGAAGTATGAGAAGGTGTATGTTAAGAGGAAAAATCACATTAGACTCCCCAGAACATTGGCGGGAAAAGAGTTTTGAGAAACGAGAATGTGATGGCCTGTCTTTCGGAGGCGCAGCTTATCAACTAATTAGGAAAATGCAAAGAGTTTTAGGGCACGCCAAAATCTCTCACCTCCATAGACCCGTTTGATCAGGTTACAGACCCTTGGCATCGGCGTGGGGAGTACGGGCGGCAATGGGACCTGCGCCGACGGAAGGAGCGATGCCAAATTGTCGATAAGTAGTAGTGGATTGACTTTCACCCAAATGGGGCGAAGGCTGAGCCCTTGGCTATGGAGACAAGGTGTGCCTTAGTTTGGCGGTAATGTGCGGTTTGGTGTCTGAGAGCCACGGTGTATTAGGACAATGGAATGATTCGACGATCCTAAGTTCGAGTTTCGTGCTGGCCTGGGATCGAGAACTACTACTGCGTCCATTTCATCCACAATCAATGGATATGAGAGAAGTCACCATGTCGAGAACCCATGCGGCAGTGAAGACCAGGGTGGAAGGTCTAAAGGCAAAATGGGTAGAATACCTCCCCCAGAGGTGTTATGGAGCATACATAACTACATCTGGTCGTAACTGAAAGAGACCCAGTTAATATAATGCATGAGCGTGGCCTGTCGAGATGGACCGTCCCCAAAAGTTGAATTGGCAGCGTGGAACATAACGAAGAGGCTCTTTGCCTAAACCTAGACCTCCTAGATGGGCGTGATCGAGGTCTGGCGTCTGAGAAAACTACCCAGGAAGGCGATAAGGTACTCACGACCCGAAATTGAGCCAGAGTTATAAGCCTGGCGACCTAGTCTTAAAAAAGCTTTTGCCTGCAAGGAAATATCCTACACTTGGAAAGCTAGGACCCAGCTTGGGAAGGCCATATGTTGTCTCGTGGTCGAGACACAGTAACTCGAACTCGAGGGACGGAAGAAGGAAAAAAATTCTACTCATTCTTGGAAACGATAAGAAGCACCTCAAACGTTTTCATCAATGAACCTCAGATTGTAATCTTAAAATATAAAAGTATCATCAGCTTTGGATAATGATGCGTGTTGCGTTGATTACTTTGTTTAATATCTATGAATCAAAAATGAGCCTCTCAGTAAAAGAAAAATAGACGACTCGACAGGAAGCTTGAGAAAAATTACACACTTGATCGAAAATTTTTGTAAAAGCAAGAAGAAAGAAATTGTTCTTTATTTCTAAAGAAGATACAATTGATTGAAGAATTTACTGTCCAGTAGTGCCATCCCTTGCATATAGGGGGCAGGCGATTGTGGCTCTAGAAAAGTATAAAGAAAAGAAGGAAAGGAAAGAAAGAGTGAAGCGGGAGGAAGGAGAAGGAAAGGAGAAGAAAGAAGAGAAAGAGAAAGAAGAGAAGAAAAAAAGAGGAGAGAGAAAGAATGGAGAGAGTGGTACTAAAGTTCTTCTTTGAGTACGCCCCAGCGGATGCATTCCCTAAGCAGCTCCGTCATCGGACACGGCTGGGGAATGTATAACTCCATAGGGAGGAACTAGGAAAACACAACTCCTACAAGAGAAGAGGACCATTGGAGACCAAGAACGCGACTCAGGGATCTCTCCGGCTGAGACCTCTGCAATGGCGATAGCCTTGACACTTCATCATATGCGGATCCTAATTACGCTAAGGAAGAAGATTGAAACATGAGCTCAGTCACGGAGAGTATTTGTTGTAAGAAGCCAAGGCGCTCGGAAAGTCAGCATATCCGTTCCTATTCTCGCAAATGCTTTCAAAAGATGCTAAGTGTCTCTCCAAGAAGAGTCGATCGTGTGTAGCCCACGGGGGCCCGCGTCGCGAGCCCGGCCGGCTTAGTTCAAGGCTGTTACTGGGAAGGCCATATGGCGCAAGCGGTGCGGCTAAAGCGGATTGCCGCGAGCCTCGGCGGCTCGATTTTGAAGAGCTCAATTGCTTTCGGAAAAACCATGCCGTAAGCGATTCTGGCTCGAGCGATTGGCCGGAGCCTCGGCGGCTTCGGTTTTGAAGAACTCAGCGCTCGGAAAGGCCATATAGCATGGCGGTTGCTTCGGTAGATTAGCCTGCGAGCCTCGACAGCAGATTTCCGAAGAGCTCAGCGCGCCGGGGAAAGGCCACCGCCATAACGCCGAAACCGGTGGCTTCCGGCCGGTGCCAGCGGAGCCTCGGCGCGGCTTCGATTTTCCGAAGTGCTTTCAGCGCTCGAACAAGGCCGCCTGCCGCGAAGTGATTCAGCCCGGCGAATTAGCCACGGGCCTTAGCAACTCGAGTTTTAAAGAGCTCGCCCCCTTTCGGAAAGGCCATATAACCCTTGACGATTTGCTTCAGTGGGCTCAGCCCATGAGCCTCGATGCTTCCAGTTTAGAAGAGCCTGATGCTCGGGAAAGGACATATAACCCCTTGGTGATTCCCGGCTCGAGCGATTAAACCACGAGAACCTCAGGAGCTGGAGTTTGAAATAACACTCCAGCTAAGGCCGCGAGCTTCGTTCATCTCAGTGAGATTAGCCCACGAGCCTCATTGGTCAATTTCGAAGGCGGCAGAGCGGCTCGGCTTCGGGTGGGTGGCTCGGGCCTCGGCGGCAATTTGAAGAAGCGGCGCTTCCGGTAAGGTGCGCAGCCACAGAGCTGGTCCGGCTCAGCGGTGAATCCGCGGAGCGGCAACCGTTGAAAACTCAGCGCTTTCAGTAGGCCTTGTAGCCGGGAGCGATTCGCTTCGAATGGTGGCCGGAGCATGATTTCGGTTTCCGAAGAGCTGTTGCCGGCTAAGGCCTTAGCGAAACCCTTCATCCTCGACGGTGCTCCAGCGAACCTCGGTAGCTTTCGATTTAAAAAGCTGGCGCTCAACTAAGGCCTTAGCCGAGCGGCTCGGCTGACGTTAACCCGCGAGCCTTAGTAGCTTCGATTTGAAAAGCTTAGCGCTTTCGGCTAAGGCCTTAGCCGCCTGAGCGATTCCAACCCGAGCCGAATTAGCCACGGAGCCTCGCGACTCGATTTCGAAGAACTTCGGCCCGCTCGACTAAGGCACTGTAGCGGGGGCCCGGTTCGGCGGGTGGATTAACCGAGCCACCGACAGCTGGGTTTGAAGACCACGATGTTTCAATGAGCCTCGTAACCCGGGAGCTAGGTGATTCGGCCAGGAAGCGGCATAGGGAACGCCAATCACGGGTAAGCGAGTAAATTTGGGTATCATTGGGTTCAAAGCGGGGAGCGTCGTTACATATATCTCGGGTTGAAACGAGTTTTTAAAAAAAAAAAAAAAAAGTAAATTATTACAAGGAGGTTCGGGCGTCGAGGGCGTGGGATCGAAGCGAAGGAGAAGAAAGGCGGACCTCGTAGGCGTGGTTCCTCGAAACAAATCGAGTGAAAAGGACTCTTTTACTCTCGTCACGTGGGAATATCAAAATTAAGGTCCCGAGCAGGGTGGCGTTGCGACCCTCCCTCTAGAAATGACCGTCGGCTGACGTTGAGTGCGGGCCTCATCCTCGAACAGCTGTCGCTCTAGTCCCTCTGAGGACGAGAACTACCACCTACGGGGTCCTAAGCATGGCGATTCATCGGTCGGGTCGAGTGTTCGTGAGGCTCTTAGCCTCGGAAGCTCCACAGCGGGCTCGATCACAGCGACCTTGCTTTTATTCTTGTGACTCATCTCTAGCGACTTGCGGCTCTCACGACTACCCATTTGCTCATTCCGGGCGGTTCGCGTCTTCCCTAACTACACGCGGTCCATCCAGGCGGTTCAAACTCTTCCTTAGGTACTTACATGACTCATTCTGACGATCTGCGGCGAAGTCTAACACCTCGAAACGCCCACCGACAACTCTTAAGCCTTCTCGGGCCTTCTCTTGCCCTCGGCGTGCTTTCATGGCGTCAAAGTATTCTCGAGGTTGAGCAGGCTTCCGCGGCTTCCGTCATACTTTGCATCAGAGCCTCCTGGTTCGGCCAGCTCGGAAAGTGAAGAAGCCACTTTAGCTTTGTAAGCTGGCGGCTTTAGCACGATCTCGTTCGATTGCCCTTTACTTGAGAGCTCTTTAGATGGGCCCACTTTGCTTGATACACAATACAAAATCAATGCACAACTTCGAAACCAAGATCGAGTAAACAAATAAGGACGGGAACTTACGGAGGCGACCACAGAGGGATAGGCAGAAGCCTCCTCCCAACGGTAGGGCTGGAACTCTTGAGATCGGAATCCCTTAGGATGGATGAGATCCCGCGACTCAGCTCGGCGTTGACGAGGAATACCGATTCCGTCGGCCGGGGCGCTTCTCCCCCAGAGTCTTCGTATCGCGGAGGGGCTTGGCGCAGCTCTGCGCGGGAGGACTCAGGCGAGATGGAGCATGGCCTCGATAGGCTCAGTAGCCCTCCCCGAGGAATCTTTGGCCTTGGTAGAAGGCAGAGCGAGGTTGCGAACTTGGCGCTCTTTGGACTTCGACCGGAGATGGTGACACTTGCCCCTATGCTCGGACATAGGCGGAAGGCGATGAAGACGTCCCAACCTCGAGTGCCACCTGGGTGAATGGATCCTTCGAGGAGTCTGAGGTTTCCACTTCACACTTCGAGACCTTCGGGACAGTGTTTCCACCCGAGCTTGAAGCTCTCCCTTAGTGGGCTTGACAACGGGAGGCCTATCGTGGGAGAACTTCATAACGGATGGAGGTGAAGGCCTCAAAGTAGAAGGTCGGGAAGACTTCAAACCTGAAGATCCTGAAATATCTGACCTGATAAGCTCAGAGTAAGGGCGTGGAAGACATTTGTGACTTAAGCTACGGCTGTCTTTGAAATTTAAGATTAGGGAATGCACAGGCTCATGACAGTACAAAGTTAGGGATACCTTGTAATCGTGAAGCTAGACGAACTAAAGCCGTAGCTCACGTAGATTCTGGGATTAGTCAGACAGTAGGAGCGCCCGGTGTGTCTTTCTTGTCGATGAGATCGTACTCCCAATGTAAGTGAAACGAAAAAGTAGGCGTTCCTTCAAAATTTGTGGGAAGGCGGAGATCTGAGATGATCGGCGAGCGTTGGAACATAGATAAATGAGGAAGCCCTCAGTGACTTCCTTCACACTAAAGATGCAGGAATAGAGGCTATATTGAAACATGTGTATCCCAAGACAACTAACGACGATGAATACCCCGAGGGAATTGGGCGGATTGAGGGAGCGAGCGTTGAAATGTTGTAAGACCACATAGAGGGATGCGAGAGGAAAGCGAGGCCGTTCTGAAAGTGTGACCTCGAAGCGCCTGAAATGCGGCGGCAGACACGTAGGAGGTCGATACGTTGGGACGAGCACGAGCGGCAGGGGCTGTATCTCGTCTTCTGGCGCACCGTATAAAGGCTCGACCACTGTAGGACCCAGCGCGGCGTTCAGGCCTCGGATGTTGGACCTGATGCAATCTCATCAATTTATCCTTGCGCTTTACCCGAGGGAAGGGTTCTGGGGCATCTCGAAGAACGACCACGACTAAGTGATTGGACTCACCACCCGTCACGTACGAACTAGATCTGCGGAGGAATCATTTTTTATCTGTAAAGAAGAGAATGACCGGACCCGTGGGAATGCAGGGTTGGACCAACCCCAAAATAGCGGGCAAAGAAGAGATGGGCGTCTTAGGTCACAGGAGCAAACAGGGCGACCTCGAAGTAGGTATTACAAAAAACACGAGTATGAACAAATGATTAGGCCAGCGGAACTCCACAGAGAAAAACTTCGAATATGGAGACTTTGCCTGTGATTGAGAGGATGTTCTCGGGAAAAGCTGAAAGCCCCAGAAAATAAGCGAAAGTCGAAAAGTCATCATTATCCACGGGGCGTTTGGCGACAAAGCCACAACCAAACCCGACTGGCGACCACGTGGAAGTCTCGCTAGTTAATGTCATTACTTGCCGCTCATGTAACAGTGAGCGGTGATTGGGTTTAAAATGAACCGCAATGCGGCTCCACGGTCGAGCGGGATTGAAAAAATGCTTATAATGGCGCAGTAAAGGCGGCTCTGGTGCGAGCCCCAGCGGGAGCCAGTTATCACTTTGGTAGATAACTCAGACCCAGCCTGAAAGCGTATCGCATCGTCGAATCAAATACAAATGCATTAAAGGAAACAGGATAGTGCAATAAGCTAACGCGCAGTATCTCTTATTAATCGATAGCGATAAGGAAGAAAATCCATTCGATTAGAATCCTTATCGTAGTCGGGAAAAATATATCGCATAAATCACAAGTAGCGTGGTGAAAATGCCTTGAGAAAATTAGCTCACAAGAAGTTGATATTTTATTGTCGGCGTTAAGCGTCGAAGGAAGCGATGGGCGGCGCCGATCATAACATTTTCTTTGTTTTTGTAGAGAGTCAAGCGTTAGCTTGTGGTTGGCGAAGCGAGTTCAATAATTTCGGCCGCGATTCGGTTGAAAAGCATCGTAACCGTCAAAATCATCAATAACAATGTAGGTATCGTGCTTGGATGATCTGTAATATCTATTATCTGCCATTCTTGATTTGCAGTGTTGAAGGATGTCATCCGCCAGAAATATCCGAAGTGGCAGTAAAAACATCCTCCCATGTAGGCCACCGATTGAACGGAGCTGGAATACTCAGGAATATCAAATACTTAGATGTTCCATGTCTTATCATTCCCAGAAGGGCGGTATATTCTTATGCAGATCCTACTCGACTCTGGTGGATGCGCCACAAATATAACGCCGTCGGCGGAAGTTGGGGCGGAGGAGAATGTGGCTACTTCGAATCTAATTGACTCCAATCGAGGAAGGGACACCACCTGTTTGGTAAAAGGACTGAATAAAACAGTCAACTCAGTGCAGCTTAAAATGAAAAAAACGTGTTGGGTTCACAGAATCACAGGTAGTGTAAAATTTTTCCAGGCCTACATATTATCCACCAAGGGTATGAAGACTATTATTGCTCACATGATATTGAATCAAAGTCTCATTCATAATTGCAAGGCACATAACTCATTAATGGCTTTCTTGGCATGGTAAGTGGCTTTTTACCTGCTTTCTTGCATTCCTTTTCGTTTTATTTTATTTATAACTTATTTCATTTTTTTAATGGCTGCCATGAAGAGAGGACACCGCTATCTGCTCCTCCTGTATGGGATTATTATATTATTTAGGTATAAAATAGCACTCTCAATCCTACAGTTGGGTCTTTAAATGGCATCAACCCCTGGTTGATATATATCAATTATAATCATGGTAGGGATGGGGTTGAGGGTTAAAGGCAGCTATGCATAAGAAAATGGGTACTTCACAGTATGCAACTCAAAAATGCTAGCTTGTGAAACATATAATATACTCAAAGAAATCCAGAAATAATATATATATAAATGCCTAAAATCCTCATTTTATACAAATCATCACAGCGCTACATCAAATACTTCTCTGAAGCAAATATTTTGTCTTAAATTCTGGCCCATAAAAAGGTTTGGATCCAGGAGACAATCACTAGTAAGTGAAATATTCCAATCAGATGGTTTAAGGATTATTAAATTAATTAATAAAATCAGCATATAATTAACAAGAGAAGCCAATCTAATTGATTTGCATAATCTATCTAATTAGCCTTGAGATATATAAACATAAATAGATAGCAAAATCCTAATTTAAGTAAACAAGCAAACTACATTTTGAACCAATTTTCAGCTTTGAACAAAGTAGCTCTGACGCGTTGACATCGTTCGCCACGCCGCGAGATATTTCGTATTTAGCACGACGCGTATCAACAGTACTGGGATTAGGCGGCTGGTGAGCAGGCAAAAGTAGTTCGTGCGAGTACAAATGCAAAGCAATGGTTGGCGAAACAAGGCGCAGATGGCTGGAACTGTCGCCACGTCCCCAACTGCCATGACGTCTCCCACGTCAGGATCGTCAACGTCGCGACGTCACAACTAACGCAGGTCGGTCGAGCTACGAATTGTCACGACAACTGGTCAGTGGATTGTCAACGCGCTCTGCCTCAACACAAAGCAGAACAGGGGTGCAATTGCGCAGACGAAATCTAGTACTGAATCCAGGCGAAATCGTGAGCAAAGAAGGACATCGATCTTAAAAGCAAGAGCCCGATTTGAGACATTTTTCTTGCTCGACAATGGAACCCACGGTTTGATATAGTCACTATTGGTTATATTCATCCGCTTGATTGTGCTCTGAGATCTATACCTAGGTCTGTTAGAACTCCACATCAGTTCGGAATGACAAGCCATACTATATTATCTTCACTGATGCCAGATCAATATCACCTCCTGTTTTGCATCTGGATTCATTCATATTATGATGCTCGTCAACACTAGCATTTTGAGATCATACTTTGATATCCCGGTGATTCAGATATATGATGCCCAGTATGCACAGAAACAGCCTTTGCCGGATTCTGCGTACTGCCACACATAGGCGCACATTTTGATACACAACTGATCGCGCTGTCAAAACTCTATAATTCATTTAATAGCTGAAAGACCAGAGAAATCTCTGTAATAACATCAGAGTTCAAATAACTAAATTTCAAACTAATGCCACCTCTTAATCATGAAAATCTCAAAAAAAAGACAAATTATTATAGAAACAAAATTATAGTTATAAGAACCATCAGTTTTTCATTATTTGTAGCTTCAAAACGTAAATTCCAGACTACAACTTAATGTAAACCGGGCCTCACGGGAATTTTTTGCCCAGAATTTCAACATTAACACTAAACAAAGAAATCCATTCCAAATCCGCTGAAAATTACAAAATGAGTGATGGATCTTGAGACAAAATTAAAACAAAAAACAGAGAGGCAAACCTCATGTCTAAGTTAGAGAATTTTTAGAAGCACTCCCCAAAACTTTGATTTCAAACCTTCACTAGTATCTCATGAAAATCCCCAAGAGTTGGATACTCTCAATGCAGTATTCCTCAGCAGATGAACTTAAATTCGGTCCAAACAAGATCCCATAATAATTGATGCCGCAGAGAAGTGTTGTTTCTCCCTCCCTCCTCTCACCGCCACTTCCGAATTTTCTCACGATGCGCCTCCTTCAACTCTTCTCTTCGTTCTATTCTTGCCTCATTTTTGTCTTCCTACTATTATTATTATTTATTTCGATTACACGATTTATATTACCCTTGATTCCTCACACCAATGATTTATTTCTTTCTCACTCATATTTTAAGTGAACTGAAGCTGCTGATAGCTTCAACTCTAGATTTTCGTAAAACCATCCCCTTTGAGTTATCATACCATTCAACAGAAAATCCCAAAAATCTTCACTGAAATTCTGATCTATTTAGTTTAGAATTTCTTGTTTTGAAATTCGACGACTTCTTGCTACAAAGTCAACATGTGCTCCTTCAGTCGTGCCATTAATAAAATTATTTGCTGATGATAAATTCTAATCAGACATATTCATTGCAAATGATTAGATGACAGATATGATGATTAAATCAAGACTTGTGACAAAAAACATGAATTCATAACTCATTCACAAACTACAACATTGATCGGCTTTGATACTCACTATGAGGTAGTAATAACCTATTACTAGATTAGATCCAATATAGAATAAAGGAGTCTTCATTTTTTATTTAACTGTTTCAAAATACATTTTGACATTATTGAATAAACATAATTCATAATTTCATCATCATTCAACTGCTCAATTGCATTTTAACATGTTAATATGTCTTTCAAGAGCAAAGATACATTTTTCCTGAAAAAAATGATAAAATTCAGGATTCAAAGAATTAATTTTAATAATATATATTTAAAACTTCAATTTGATTCTGCTGGTTTTTATTCATTTACCTTTTCTCCCAAACATTTTTATTAAAAACAAAATTATTTGAAGCTCTTTTGTCTAATCCATGTTCTTTTTAATAAACATTACTATAAAAAGCAGAAAAGAACAAGATAGATGGTATTATAGAAGATCCACCGAAAGATGATAGACAACAGATGATTTTCAAATGAGTTCAAATATTATCAGATAAAACCCGAGATTTTCTTAGCTGACAAAGATGACGCAAATAGTCTCCATACTACTTTTCAGAGGAAACAATGGGACCTGTGAGACGCCAGAAAATTCTGGAGCTCTGACTTTCTCATCTTCCCCACTGACTGATCCGTTTCTCTAATCTAAATTGATTTTATCTCTGCCTCAACCCAGATCTCAACTTCAGATGTCTCAACCCAGAGATTAATATTTTTATTCTGGCTTTCAAATCAGAGATAGAACCATTTCTCATTCAATGAGGATCAATCATTTTACAGATAAACTCCTAAATTTGAGATCTTGAATCGGTCTCTTAAACACACGACACTGATTTCCGCCCCAGATTCCATTCAAACAGACTAAAATTATTTCCGTTCAAACCCAGACCAAATCGTCTCAACTGATTTGCAATGCAACCCGGTCTTAACTGCTCGATAGAGACTGACAAGTGTCCCGGTCCCCCAATCCTGAATTTTCCATATGGCACAGCTGGCAAATGATGGTCTTTTTATTAAGAGCTTTGTTCGTTAGTTCACCAACAGTATATGTCGTGAATAAAGCGATGAGGTTACTGGGCATACCGCCCCCATGCCAGGCTGGGAAGAAAGGTGACTGCAAAGATAACTGAAAATTATAATGTTGCAGCTATTTAATCACAATGATTGTTGATGTGGTATGTTCATGGACAGATTCCACTAGCTGAACTAATGATTTACTTCCAACTGATTTAGACTTTCAAACAACTGCAATATGTCCAAAACTGAAAAATATGATATAAGGAGAGCTTGATCAAAATGATTTAAAAATGATGACGCCACTATAGAGAAGAAAAGGAAAAGCTGAGAGGCAGAAATATGTTAGAGCTATTATTATAAAGATTTTTATGGTTAGACGATAAAATATATGATTTTTTGAAAGGCGTCGCAAAATATAGAAAATTGGCAATTAGTTTCAAAACCCAATAGTACCTTTGATATGTCTCTTCCAACTTAGAAGGCCAGACAGACTGAATGACTTTCATGAATTTCACAAAAATCTATAAAGTTATATGTAGATTACAACCCTTTAAAGACTACAAAAGCTCATATGCATCTACGAGACTCAAAAAATTCATAAAATGATGAGATCAATTATTAGAAAGCAACAGGCTGGCCTTGTGCCCCAACTAAGATTTGATTTAGTCAGTTTTTCCACTTAGTTTCAACACACTGGCCCGCCTCACAGTGTCCAAGATGACCAAATTAAGATTTAAAACCCACACTAGAATCCACCCAATTTGATATCTGAGTCGTCGGGAGTCCAGAGCCTGTCAGCCAGAACTCACCATATGAAATGGGAAAGTTATGAATTAATTTGGCGATGGGAAGGAGGAAATCATCCACAAGAGACCAAGTGCTAAGTAGCAAGACGGTGGAAGCCTGCTCCTCGCAAAGACCAAAATTATTCTTGAGCTGAATCATGATCCAGTGACAAAAAGTCGTGAAAAGTGTCTGGCATATGCTTCAGGGCATGAGAGATCCCCACCACACCTTCAACAAAACACATGATCGACAATTAAAACAAATATTTAGGAGTCGAGCGACTGGTTGTCATCGGCAGAACATCACGACTAGTTTCACATCGCGCCGGTAATGAAGGAGCTGAACGACCATGCCTATGAAACAGAGTCTCATCCGGGCCACATACAAAATGACTCATATGAGGATTGTACTCTTCTCTATAATGGTCACGGCGGTGTTACTAATAATCATTAGGTAAAGAGGTGCCCGTGAGAATTTTCACCTGAGCACTGTCACTTCGTCGTGTGACTTCAGCACAGTGGAGTGCATTGTGAGACGACATCCAAACGGCGCCCCGTGACGCAAGAGGCATCATGGCAATTTTTGAGTACATTTTTCGTAAAAGTGTTTATAAAATGATTTTTACAAATTTTCGACTGTCGATAAATTAATGCATAATTACCAAGAGGCCCTTCACGCACTAATGATTCATTTTCTTCATATTTAGATTTAAATATTGAACGGTTCGGTCCCGCGAAGCGAATGCCGGGAAAGTAAGCCTACTTGAACCCATACGTCCATAGAATATATATCGGTCCCGCATAATGCCATTCTAGTAAGAGTGATCCATTAACAAATTCTGTAAGCCACTTGCCATCAGTCCTGATCTCCAAATGTGGCATTTTTTGGCACAGAGACCAGCCAACACTTATTTCCAGGAAGCATCCAACTGAAGGTTTTTCGGATATTGGTTTGTCGTTAACCGGTGATTCAGAGTTAGGAAGGAAACACCAGATTAGTGGGCATGGGGCGCAGAAACACTTACTGACTATGCGCACACTGCTTTCGCGCCTAACATGCTTCAACGGAGATGTGTATCGTGAAGCCATGAACATGGCGCATAATTTTGCATGAAATTATACAGAACATCAGGTTAAGCAACCAACTAGGGTTCTGGGGTCTAATGCTACGATCACTTAGAATGGTTTATTTGCTGCAGCTGGGCACATGCAATCACTGATATCACGTGAGCAAATTATGAGGCGGTGAAGCCTTGCGTGAAAGTGAGACCCAGAGGTCACCATGGCATGCCATCACCATCGTCGGCTTTGACCAACAGCCTTTGTGAGGCGAACGGCGCCGGCACTACCAATCACACATTCTGTTTTAATCATGTCGTGAAAGGGTCGAGCAATTCTTCGTGAGAAAGAGGCTTAATCATCCTACCGTCAGAGGGAGGACTCAGCAAAGGCTTGAATCATCGTTCCGCAGGAAGCTCGAAAGGCGTGTAATACGGGCAGAGGTTCGTGATTCTAGATCTCACTTTTAACAATTATTCGTCATTCTTCAATATTTAGATTTAAATGAGAACGAACGTCCCGCGGAGGCGGACCGAGTGGAAAGTCGCGCCGAGCAACTTCAAGATCATGGATAGTCACCCGCCTCAGAACCCAACATCACTCAAGATTTAAAATTTCACTGGGTTACCAAAAGAAACAACAAAGACCTCAGAATGGGCTAATATTATGATTTGAGGTAGTCTCAGAGTGTCCAAACCAATCATCGAGCGAGGCTAAAAAAGTGTCTGACAAGAAAATGAAAATTTTGAGGTGATGTTTATTGCTTCATTCGGGGGCATGTTCACAAACTTTATTCTTTTCAAAGATTTTTAAAGGCCTTCAACAAGTTCTCATATTTGTTGAGTTAAAAATAAGATTCATGTTTTGTAGCTGTCCTGGCATCTCCATTTTTCATAACCAACTTCTTGATCGTTACGTGTTAGAGCAGGAACGTTTATCATTGTCTTCACATTTTTGGAATATTCAATTATATAAGATATTTACTTCATGTGCCCATGAAGATGATTTTTCACTTATAAACTCCGGATGATAAATTATAGTGATTCTAAAAGATTTTTAAAAAAAACCTTATCACAAAAATATTGATGTCAAAAGACAGTGAAACGAACCATCAACAAGCAAAACATTTTTCAATGAGATGAAGAATTGTTACCCACATAACTCATGTTCAATGATTTATGATTGATGAACAAAAGGTTATGATATCTTCCTTTTCCTTAAGTGAGGAATAATAAATTTTGACTTTTGTCTGGTCATGTGCTCGCTGAAACAAATCATCAGCATTCGCAACCATTTTCCTTCGGTCCTCAAGTGAAATTAAAGAAGCTTATAGTACCCAAACTTCATCCCGTGTTATTGAGTGACTGAATTGTCAACCCTGTACTTCCTTGACTAGAGACGAGGCCTTTGACTCACTCTATAAGAGGATACAATATTAATGGGTCATCCTCTAAACAGCAAAAAATTAAAATTTGAAAGAGACTTCTAATTTAGGTGATTCACAAAGTAGTTTTAAAATATTTTTCTAATATTGAAAATCCTTATGATCCTAGCTCCTTTTTTGCCTTTAATGCATCACATTAATAGCTAGATCATACATATAAACTTTTCCCATGGAGACTTTAAAAGATAAGATAATCAACCGTCATCTTTTTGAGGTTTCACTAGTCAGAAAAACTGAAGTTTCTCAACTCTCGGGGAAAATTCTTTCATGATCAACGCGTTCTTTTTGCTTCCAAAATTTTTCTTCATGAGGTAGTATTTCATCGGCGTTTAATGATGTGGTTTGCCATTCATATTCAACTGTTAGCTCACCATTATCAAATTAACGACTTCATCTGATCCCTGGGCAATACAGCCAGATGGCTCACAATCTTTCTTCATTTACCCATTCATTAATCTTCCATCTTCTGAATCACTGATCCACCTGATCCATAAAGTCATCAGATCGCATAATAGAAAAAGAGCGATTTTTAGCTGGTGCAACCATCCCAGCAAAGAACTGTTTTTTGAGTCGAGTCGCCGGACTTTATTTATTTATTTTTTAAATAAAGCAAATAATAACAAACCTCTAATGACTTCGCAACGAAAGCTTGTCCACAAAACTAAATTTGTGTTCAGATCGTAATCTATTGAAAGGGTATCATATGAGGTAGCACCCTCTGGTCTTGAATCAGCTCCAACAATACATTGGTATGACAGGATCATGTGGTCAAAGATCAATCCAATTACTTAGTTAATAGATGACCTAATCATAATTCAATCCACTATTATTTTAATATGATGCAAACACTTCATCAAACAGGCAAAACACGGTAAAATTTTAAGGTCCCAACAGCGCTATACATAAGGAGGTCAGTCAATAAGTTCTAGAATTACCACAGAAACATCAAAAGTCTCCAAACGACTGGCTGTATATTATTATAAATGTAATGACAAAAGTTTCGCGATGGCTTACAATCCAGTCATGAGCCAGTGTAAAGGTTGAGGTCACGACGGTATATAACATCTTCAAAATCAAATGATCAAAAGCAGGCGGAAGCAAGAAACCATACACGATTCAATCGATTTCATTATACAACACGTAATCTGAGGCAACGATAGTTCTTTCGGTCTGAAAGAACGTCACGAAACACGGATCATTATTGCTAACAATCACCTCGACTTCAGATGATCTCAACCTGGCGAATCAAATGGGGACCATTAATCTGAATAAAACCCGATTTAGACTTTGGGGCCAGAAGCGCATCGCGATTCAGAAAGTGAATGGGCCGGATCGCTGCGCGTCATGGGCTCACCGGGGTCTGCAAAATCACGCGAATCTCAAAAAAACCCGGATTAATCGCCGCCGCTTCAACGAATGAGCCGCCGAGAAAATATCAATTTGTTAGAACATTCCCTCAAGACAAGAACCCCAAAAGCAATATGTATGAGATTCAACCCTGATGATGAGAACTGATCCAAAACCAAATGGCAAAATTTTTAATTATTGACTTTGTAAACTAATTAATTTAAGATCTCGCTCAAAATGGCTGAGCTTTCCATTATAACGTTTTTAAAATTTTTCACACGTCATTATATGAATCTTAAAAATAAATTTTGCAAAACATTCTCACTTCAATAGTAAGAATTTGACTGTAATCAACATTAGTTTTTGGTCCCCATATTTTTTGAAATGAACTGACGAAATCAAATTATCTGGCCTCTGAACTTGTTGATTCGGATTGAGAATAGTTCTCGTACTTTCAGAACATTCCTCTGCTAGAGTATGAATCCAAAACAATGGAGCATAAATTCAACCCTAATGATAGAAATGACCAAACAAGGTCAGTGATCTTAATCTATATTCATGAACAACCAATGATCAAAAACCCATTTGATCCCGCTTTCCTAACCATCAGAAGCTGTTAGAATAATGTAGTTTTTCATGTACTATTCTATATAGTAAGGAATTCTTTAAAAAACGAATTATATAATTCCAACTCAATGAGTGGAGAAATATTCAAACAATGTATCGAGGCCTCTAATTTGATGTTTCAAAAAACGGTAATCCCATTGATCGGATGATCCTGCTTTCAACCGCTGGTGAAAATTCTCACGCCAGAACATTTTTATTATTATGAATTACCCAAAACAAAACGCAAAGGGCTTAACTTCAATATAGAACTGATCCAAACAATGCCAAAGCCTTCCAACCCGTTGGTTCCCTAAATGAACCCACCAAATCACTGATCTCCGGGTCTCAACCTGTTGATTGGCGAGAGTTCAGTCGTACCAGAACTAGCCCTTATAGAGTAAGGATCCAAAACAATGGTAAGAACATAACCCTAATTGATCGGTGAACTGATCCAAACAATGTTATAGGCTCAAACTAGGTTTATAAACATCAAAGTGAAGATAAGTAAAAGTTGAAATAGAGATGATAACGTGTTTCATACCTTAGAGATTCATCAACGCTTCCCTGAGTCTTCCTTCTTTCACTCCAAAAACCAGGTATTCAAATTCCCTCAAACGAGAAATCCTTCCAAATGAGAGACCAACTCCAATCTGATTTGATAATCCTCCCCAGTTTTTCTTCCTTTTCCCTTCTTCTTCTCTCATTTTTTCTTTGGCTTTTCAAGTACTTCCTTCTGTCTTCAATGTTTTTTCTATATTTTATCCTCATGAAACTGACTTGAGCTTCAATCTATTCTTGGCACATGAACTTCCTGTCCCAGAACCTCCCCACCTACAGATTTCCCTCTGGGTCCATAAATGACTCTATTCACTGAGGAGCAAAGAGCCAACTCACATTGAACTCCTACTTCTTCTTTAACCATCATAATCCAAAGCTGGACTTAAGGTGGGTTGGGTAAGAACTCACCAAAAAGAACCTATAACATCCACCCGCATAGACCTGATCCTGAGCCACTCACCCCGGAACCGCTGGATTTAGTCTTAATCACTCAAAACTCCATAACACGTTAATCTCTGAAGAACTGCTGAAACTCAGATCCAACTGGCTTCAGCTTCACCGTAGAGCAATTTTTAGTATTTGACTGTAATATTCTTTGAAGAACAAGGAATCAAAAAAAAAAACCCAGCGGTGATTCTAGTTCTCAGATGAGGGAGGATATAATTCAAATAGTCTGTGTCAAATTAATTCGCCCACTTAATGAACTTAATTTAATTCACCCCAAAACCATTCAGTCGTTCCAACCTATTCATCTTGCTGATAAAAATTTTCTGCAGATTTTGTCGTAAATTTTCACTATGGCGAACCAAAAATAACGGTATTATTCAAGCTCTGAATGAGAGATATGATCTCAAACCAAGCCCAAGTGTTCCAGAAATCTGACATGTTTAATGATTTTCACCAAATGAAACTGAGATCCGGCTGGGAGCCTGCTGGGCAAATTCGGAAATGAAAGAATTGACGCCCGTATAAACAAGAGTCCATAAAAAATTGGTACACTGATTCTAGAGTTGATTTAGAGATGAGGACTCAAACGCTCCATGAGCACGCTGTTCTACGATACCCATCACAAATCACTTATGCTTAAACCCAGAGGTCCCACTGACTCTTTGCCAAGAATGATGTTTGATTGAACTGACATTACACACTTCTGAACATCACGATATAGTCTCACCCAGCCCAGAGTATCTGAATTAGTTCGAAAAGTAATCCCAATGCTGGCGCAGAACAACGATATTTGCGATCAAACTAAAAATGATAAAATGCATGTCAGAGGACTTAAAACTGAGGTCTCACATCCATACTGTCACAACTGCCTTCCTTCTCGGGATTTGGCAGATATGATCAACTCCAGTGGCTTCATGGTATTAACTGCTTCAAACTGTGTACAACTCACTCAGCTCCTCCTTCTTTTCTTTTTTCTTTCCTCTCGAACCCTCCCTTCTCTCCGTAGCTACTGTCAGGTGTCCCTCCCACCAAATTTTATCCTCTCACTCAGCTTGGAAAATTTCCTTTTTCTGCATTTGAGGTATTATCAACTTTGCTATGTTTACGACTTTGTTTCCCCAAATTATTCTCTTCCTTCTTGTTTTGATAATGATGTTTTCTTGTCTTTTCCTCCTGCATTTTTCTTTATGTCTGGGACTCCTCTAATATTTATTATCAAGGAACCCAAGAATCTTTAAGAGGTTCTTCAAATTGCTTCCTCACTGAGCTTCTCACTGGGTTTTGAGAATCTGAGATCAGAAGTGTTAATCTCTATAAACTTTAGATGTCTTTTATTCCTCTTCACTACCCTATTTTCTAAACCCTCAACCATTACAACATGGTGTGAACCCAGTAAACATCTCACCATTAGATTCTATTAGGGTTTCATTTTATTACTTATAATCATTTAACAAGAATTTTTAACTTTGTGAATTCTTTGGACTGGCTGATTCTTCCGCTGGTAATGCCATTATTCAAACTTCAGTCAATGGATAAAATTTATTATATCATCATCCATTAACATATTAAAGAATTGAAAATACTAAATGAATTTAAATTCTTTTATTCTTCTTCACCACTACTCTAAGAGGTTTTGATTTCTACTTATATCAACAACTTCCTTTAGAGAAAGGTGTAACCAGCCACAAGATTTGTTTTCCAAACCTCCAAAACAAGATTGCAAAACACTCAACTCATTATTTTCAAAATATTAACACTCATAAAAGAAAGGGGTTTGTCGATGGAAAACTTTCTAGCTGAAAAGCTGGGAGTTGAGCTGTTGATGTTAATGTTACTTCTCAAACCAATAAGCCCTAATAACAAGAGGCCAAACCCAACATTAATGAAAGTTAAGACTTTAACAAACTTAATCAAAAGGGAAGGGTGATTCTCCCGCCATTATTGGAGCTTTAATCTAACAAAATGAGAGTCCAATTCCTCCCACTACCCAGGAGGTCATTACCCGCAAGATAGCAACAGTATCAATCACTTGACACACCTATGGAACGATTTGCAGCCATGTGAAAAGGTAAGCTTATTTGATGGGATTGTTCAAAACAGCTGGTGAGTAGGTTTGGAAACCCAATAACCCAGAAGATCGCAAAGGCTTACTGTGTGAAAAGCGTAACTCTGAAATACTGAAATTACTTGACCTTGATGGGAATATAGGCAAAACAAGTTGTCTTGTTATGATCCAAGACACAAAGGAAATCCTATATCCGCTTCATAAACTGATCTTGTTAATCATAAAACCCAACTCGGAGAATCACCTGATGATCAACAATGCAATGATGATCTGTTCTTCGTTAAAACTCAATGATTCATAACATCATTTTAAGTGTTCTGTGAAAGACCATCTTAAAAAACCACATGGTATCTAGTAAGATGATACACCCAGATTCCAAAAGCACAAAAGGTCGGTCAAAATAGACTATCATTTAAAACATAGATTCTAACCCCATTATGAAGATAGAGCCACAATACAAAAGACTCCAGAAGATTCAACACATGAGGTATCAACCGTAACGTCTCACAACCAACCTCTCTTCAAAGAAAAAGAGGCTAGCCGCTAATTCTCTGAGATTAGTTCATCCTTTAAGAGGTTGCTGGCAGCCTGGTGCAAATGAGAGGTTATGAGAGAGAAGAGAGAAAAGCAAAACCCACCCAGCCAAGTGGGAGATATATTAAGATAAATGAAAATGGTGTTTAAAAGACGTTTCCTACCCTTCCTTAGGTTTGACAAAACCCATAATGATATTAGTCAACTCAATTATGGAACTGATAATAGGTGCCCAACGATTCTGGTCAATGGTGATCACAAAGCAACACACTCAGAAACTGAGTTCCAGTTCTAATGACTTACAGTACACTTGACAAGTGCACACCTCGCCAGAGGATTATTTACCAATCATTATACCAAAATTTCATTGAATAAATAATCTAAAATTGTAGATAGTTAACTTATAATTTCATTTAAAGATCCAATTTCTAGTTAATATTTAAATTCTACGTTAATAATAAATTTTGAGGTGACATGAACCGTATTTTTCCTCAATAGGGAACGGTTACACTTAGGTCTGTCAAACAATTAGATCATGGGAATTTTCTCACATGATCAGAGGTTTCACAATCCAAACAAATTTTCGCAATCTTGACAATTCCTTCCAATTTTGCTCGACTTCACCATATTCAATCGCCTCCATACCACCAAACTCTACTACTTTGCCTCATTCTTCTTTGATTTTCTTGGTGCATGTTGATGCCTGAGGTAATGGGTCTAATCCTTTCATGAGCTAGTTATTATAACTCATTATTTGAACTCTGGGGCACTTAAAAACCCAAGAAACAACCAAACATATCCTAAACGACATTGCGATACTAAGAACACCCGAACATCATTAATTGGTATAATTGCATGATTAGTTCAAAAGTACCGAAACCATTCGCAAATAAATCGTACTAAGACAATATGAATGATCTCTTTGGCACACTGTAGGTGAATTGCTTTCAAAAACTTTGTAAAATAAGAAATCTTTCAACTTAACTCAATCAACAAATAAAAAGCAGCTTCAGTGATAAAGGCAAAACTCAGATTTATAAAGGAAAACACAACACCTTGTTTTACGCCCCACACTTCTCAACCTTCAAACCACTGAGGGTTCCACTTGGCCATGCCTCAACCAGTCGCTTCTCACACTGGATTTGGCCCAACGAGGTCAACAATCGTTTCATAGACACACTTTAAGTTAATTTGGTGGTCAATGACACTTCTCTAGTTATACTTCAGACAACGCAACTCGTTAGACAAACGTACACCCCGTGATATGTACCAGAATTTGAATGCTCCCAAGAAATGAGATTGAGAATTGCGAGCAAGAGAAACGTGCCGCAGACAACGTCAGCGTTCACGTTGCCAAATGACCGTCAATCGGCGAACTTATGCGCGGAAAATCCCGCAGATTCCTCACACCCAACCGCCGACCGATCGATTAATACTAACGCCGTATCGAGCACCCACCACGACATCGATCGGACATTGATCGCGTCCCCACGAATTTTGCCGACCAACCACGATCATTGACCAACCATTAATCATTGATCAACGAATGACTCGCCGACCAATCGTGGTCAACCGTGGTTGTTTCTACCCTGCTCATAAATGAAAAAACAAACCTTTGGAGCTAAAATGGTTGACATTACACTTTAACCGACAGTGCAACCATAATAAACTATCAACTGCCGAACTGAACCAATTGGTTCAATTCCGACGACCACCACCAACTGAGTTTTGAGCTGGGAGCGTCGCTTTCTTCCGTTTAAACCCATTTTTTGTTCCAAACTCAGTTTTAATAAAATTTTTGCCACATTTTTAAACTCCAATAATTAAGATTTATAGATTTAAATATAGCCGAAAACATAATTAATTCTGTCAACTGAGTTAAAACTGTCAAAGTATGTAAAGAACTACCAAAGGTCTGCAGAAATAAGTCACTTGAATTACTTTCATTCCCAAACTCCAATCAAACTTAGAACACTTTGAATGACTTTTAAACTCTAAATGCCTAAGGTTTGATGCTCATACTTGAGTTTTCGTAACAGTCCAATTTAGATCACAAAACTGAAAGCTGCTGAATAACATGCACGCAAAGATGATATAATTCAGCGGTACCATTGATGATTCATCTGTATATAGATTCCTCAAGCCATGCAACTTACACTATGTTGAGTTTGAGTCCTCGTTACTTTAGATTATCGATTTAAATCTTGGTTCGATTTGAGTGAACTCACCGTTAGCTAATCAAATGATATCATTGTCATTTCAAGCTTGAATATCTTTCATTTAATACTTCGATCAATTTCAAACCATTACCTCAAACTCCACTCAAATCCATTAGTAAAATCATAACCTGTGGTTTGTTATCAACAAAACCTCAATTGAAAAACTTTGCTAACAAAAGCACATTAAAATGTTGAATCAACAAACATTGATTTCATATGACATTCCAATATCATATAAAGTTGATGAAATTAATTACTTAAATAACATATAACTAGATGAAAAGACAATATTATCCTTTTCTTCATTTAAAGTTTTACCAGTTCATTGTTATAAACAAAAATGATGCAATTTGCCACCATCAATTATATAAAATTTAATATCAAAGAATTATTTTTAAAACAATTATAATATTCACTGTTTTATTTTAATTATTCATATCTATTATTTTTAATTCTTTTAACTATCCATATATAATTATATTTGCTTTGGTCATAAACATTTAGAAAATAAGAAAAAATAATAGAAGATAACAAAGTTTTTTATTTAAAATATAATATTTTTGTAAGAAAGAGTTTTTATTTTATCCCAATCTAGTTTAGTTTTTTTTTTTAAAACCCTGCCTGATTTTTTTCTTCTCTGAACTTTTCTCCTGCTAAATTTTTCCATTTTCTTGCTAAACAGTGATTTTTTAATACTCTTGTCTTAAAAATCATCCCTTTACACTGTTTTTTCCATTTCTTTTTTTTTCAATAGCGCGGTTCTTCCGCACAGATCGAAGTTTTAATAGCGGCGCCTTCACGATCGATGTCTCCTTAGCGCTCCATGTCGGTCAGCCACTTCGCGTACGCAGTCGTCTCTCATCTCGGTGCGGCAGGTCACAACGCCCCCGCATTAGCTTTTGTTTCAGTTCGCTCCGCCGCGCGATTTATCGGTGTTCGGGCTGATTCGAACGAGCAAAGTATATACGATTAGAGACAATAAACCAATTCAATGGTCGCCGCATGTTGTAAACCCGAGTCAGCCGCTTCCCGGCTTCACAATAGTAATATCAAAACGTGTAAGACTCAACCATCAAATAACATTTTAAATGCTTTTATTTTGGTGTGTTATTGAACCTGATAAACAGTTTCATCCACTGTGTTTTAGCGATTTTGATTTGAGGCAGTTTTTATCTAGCATATTGTTGTGCTTTGAATTAATGAAATTATTTTTTCTTTCAAAAAAAAAAAACCATCTTAATTCCAGATATTAGCTGCGCCATTTTATTCATTATTTTCAACATATTCTCATCGGCCTCAAAGCTTTATTTATGAACCAAAAATCAAAAGTCCAAACATTTAATTAAAACAAAATGAGATATACCACTAATAGAAAAACTGTAAAAACGATGATTATTTGCTACTAACTATTTTTGACAATAAACACTTTAGTTACAATGTAGTAAACTATTCCCTCACCTCACTAGGACTTGAACCAGGGACCCCTCCCAATGCCCTGCATTTTTTAAACGGACCACTCAATCACATAAGTTAGGCATAATGGAAATTAATCTTCTTTTTTTTGAAAGCATATAATTAATCCTTAAAAAACACAAGTTCAAAAATTAATAATTGTTGAAAGATAAAGAAGAGAGAAAAGAGATAATAGAGATAACTCAAGAAAAACTATCTTTTTTATTCTTCCAAAAACCCATATATAGTGTTGATCCAATGTCTAGTAATAATTGTTGCAATTAAATATTGTGGTCATTCACAGTTATCAGTGAATCATTTATAACATCCCCCTTTGAATGACCATCACTAGATTGTTAGTATTGCCTCATTAAAAACCTTGCCAGTAAAACCCAGTAGGACAAAACCTGGACGAAGGGAAAAAGAGTACAGTATCTAACATCTTTATTCATACTCCCCCTGGTAGTGACATGATTATATTGTCTTCAACTTTTCAATTTGAAGATCTTTAAGTTAGCGCATGCCAACTTGCCGTACAAGTTTCTTGAATGTTGCAGAAGGCAGAGCTTTAGTAAATAAATCTGCTAGATTATCATTGGACCTTATTTGTTGCACATCAATTTCACAATCTTTTTGAAGTTCACGAGTGTAGAAGAACTTTGGCGAAATGTACTTAGTTCGATCACCTTTAATATATCCTCCTTTGATTTGCCGTCATACAACATTGTCTTCATATAATACTGTTGGATTATTCTTAATAGAAGATAATCCACATGATTCTCTGATGTGTTGTATCATGGTCTAAACCAGCATTCTCTACTAGCTTCATGCATCGCAAGTATTTATAGACCAGATTAAGAGGGAGGTGGCCACCATCGTTTGTTTAACTGATCTCCGGATATTGCAGTATTTCCATAAGTAAATATATATCCTGTTTTTGGTGAGCTTTGAGGTCAGAAGGAATGTATCCTCCATCTGTAGCCCGAGTAATTGTGGTTCCATTGCTTTGGAATAAAATAATCCCATGTCACTTGTCCCACGGAGATATCTCAATATATGTTTGATTCCATTCCAGTGCCTTTTAGTTGGATTTGAGATGTATCTTGCTAATAAATTAACTGAGAAAGCAATGTCTGGTTGAGTATAATTTGCAAGATACATTTATTTTCATAATTGCACTAAAATATGATATTTAGGACAGTAACTCTTCATTTTCTTCCTTAGGCCAGAATGGATCTTTAGTTACTTCAAGTGACCTAACAACCATGGGGGAACTAAGGGGGTGTGATTTATCCATATAAAAGCGCTTCAGGACTTTTTCTGTATATGATGATTGATGAATCAAGCCCACCACATTCGAAAAATACTGATCTACGAGCCGAGACAATATCTTGTTTTCCCAGATCTCAACTCAAATTCCTTCTTTTTAAATAGTTGGTTGTTTTGATGAGCTCTTCAGGAGTCCCAATCAAATTTAAATCATCTACATATACTCTATTATTGCCAATCCATTTTCTGTTTTCTTGTTAGAAACACATGGATAAATTAGATGTCCACACTATCCTTCTTTGAGTAAATGCGGCTTCAGAAATGATTATACCACATTCGTGTTTGTTTTAATCCATATAAATATCTTTGCAACTTGATTGAATACGCTGCTCCGTGGTTTTAATTCATTGCTTGAGGCAATGTAGATCCTTCGGGGATTTTCATATATACATTAGCATCTAGAGATCCATATCGTAATATATGGCTACATCCGTAGACGCATATCTAGTCTGAGACCTCACCAAAACTTATCAAATATCGGAATGTGATTGCGTCCATTACGAGGAGAATATGTCTCCTCACTGTAGTCAATTTTAGGTCTTTGTAGCAGAAACCTTGGAGCCCTGAGGCATACTTTATATCGCACTATTTCATTTTCTCATTTCGGCTTTCGTGCAGACCCATCGATATCAGTTTGTATATTTGTAGGTGTTTAACTCTTGGTCCAAATACCTCTCATTTAGTCAGTGATCTTAATTCTGTTTTGATTGCTTCTTTCCATTTTAACCAATCGTTTCGATGTCGACATTCATTCACATTTTGCGGCTCTTGATCTTCATCATTTCTTATGATGTCCATAGCCACTTGGAAAGAAAAAGCATCATTTATATGGGTAATATTTCGATCCCATATTCTTCCCTCACGTATATAATTGATAGAGATCTCTTCATTGTTATGTACCAGTACATCATTAAGAGATAACTCTTTATTTAGTGCCTCGAGGGCTACTTGTTCATCGACCTAGGGCTTATAGTTCATATATGCTCTTGGGAGTCATAGATATAGCACTTTCCTTTTCTAGGAATTGTGTCTTTGGAGCCAATAGGTCTTCCACATTTGGTGGTTTAGGTTCATTTGTCATGCTGCTTGCATTTCTGGGATTTCAATCCTCATTGGGATATTCACGGCCAGGGATATATGATTGTAACTTTGTGAATCAATAAAAGCATCGAGCAATTGATTTGCAAGACCTTGTAAATGAATTATTTTACGAACTTCTAGTTCAGATTGCTTTGTACGGGGATCAAGGTGAGATAAAGATGACTCATTCCATGTAATTTCTCGCCATTCTTAGAGACTGACCCACAAATATCCCCCTTGAATCGTTCTGAAAAGCGGGGATTAGTATAACACTTTAAAGATGGTCTTATAATTAATTTGCCTTTGGAAAAAGTAGCACAAGTATAACCATTGGTTACTAAAATTTGTTTGCTTGTTAATGGATGCCCATTAGAATTTTGAACGATACGGCACATCATGGAAATTCACAATTTGATCGTTTCATGCGAAACAAAAATGCATTGAATTAATTTGAACTTCTAGTTAAATAATGACATAGATTCAATAGATCTGTGGATTGTAAGTATAACCTACAAGATTAAGAAGGCAATTGTTCCAAGATACATATTTGCCTAGAAATAATAAAAGTAATGAGTAAATACTCATTTCATCTTAGATTCATAGTTTGATATGATATCCATTTCGGCGAATATCTTTGGCCCGAGTAAATTTCTACACTACATTTATTAGAATAAAAGGGCATCTTCAATTTGGGATTTATTGCTTTTGGTAGAATAATTGGCTTTTCAGACCTTTAATCAGAATTAACTAAGACACGAGATAGTATAATTTTTATTAGTGAGCTAATGTGAAGGTTGAAAAATATTTTTATCTTACAGATCATTGTGGGTTGTGGCACGATCATTGAGAATATGCATACAACAGATAAACATATATTAAGTCAATTTTGAGAAGGGATCATATATCTTTAAAATAAAATGAATTTAATGAAAATCAAAGTTCGCATTATAGATAAACATGTTTAAAGCAGTTTGGAAAAAAAAATAACATAGAAATGCAGGATGACTCGCCACCATCTCAATCTGCTTCCTTATTCTATTGATCAAGTGATCAGAATTTTTCTACTTGGATCTTCAAAATCAAAAACATCAAAATGTTTCAAGTCACGCACCATCATCATCAAAGAAAGAATCCTTCGGGATCCATAGTATATTTTCCAAGTCAATAAAATTTGTTTCAATTATATCTTTCTTTCATGGAGGCTGATAAAGTCGACAAATGCTTAGTGCATTATGGTGTGGATGTTGCTTCATTTCCATCTCTATAACATTTAGTCATAAGCCTTTTGTTATGTATTTGTTGCCTTTCCATATAATTTTTCTGAAGGATTCAACTTCTAGTTGTTGGAGGTATTGTTCTTATTTTGGTGATTATAATCACCTCGATTCTAAAATTATAGATACAACCCTGGTCGACATTGACAATAATATCCATGCCGCCCACACCCGTCTATTAACTTGAATTAGCGGCCCAGCGAGCTGATGGTATAAGATCGATAGAAACGAGATTGGTGGTTTTTCGTTAATAGTGCATTATTAATAATACAGGCTTGAACATTCCCAGACGGGGGCTTGAGACTGTTTCGGAAAGGAAAATAATTCTTCTTCATCTTCAAGCATCAGGCTTGAGATGGCACAAATATGAGCTTGGGGGCAGTTTTTTTACAACGAGTTTGAGAAGCTTAGGGCTTTAACTCTGAGAGTGGAATTCTGAAAAAATTTCAAAACAAAAAAATTTGAGACTATGAAATTGAAATGTACCTTTCTGTTTTTTATGATTTTGTAATATCGTGAGGTGCAGTTCATGGATTTGAGCTTTACGACTTTTAGCAGTTCTTCGAGCTCTCGTGCTATGCGATATTGAAAGATAAGAAAAAGAGATAACAAAGGTCAACTTAGAAAAACTATCTTCTTTATTCTTCGAGAAAACCATATATATAAGTATTCGATTCATTAATACCATAATAATTAATGGTAAAATATATATGGTCATTTACGGGTCCATCAGTGAATCATTTATAACAATAACAGTAATTTATTTATTATTGAGTTCATGTCTTTATTTCTTTTTATCCTTATTTATTCAGTGTTTTCTGCCATTTTTTACTATTTATTATCTCTACTTTTATTCATTTTTTATCATTCTTCATGTCCTTTGAGAAAAGTTATGGGAAAGCCCAGACGTTAAACTACGAAGTCTGAGTGATCTCGGGAGGGTCGACCATGGCTATTCTCTGGTGGGGTTTGGACTTCAGCTCTAATGCAGGTAGCCCATGTATTGCAATTGTTAGTTTTTACTTAGTTCTATATCTGGTGCAGGTGGAGTGGAGACCATACCACATGTGATTAAACTTATGGTTAACAGGACAGTTTAACTAAATGTTTAATTGTCAAAATAAAAAATTATGGCTATAACAAGATTTGCCATTATTTAAAACTCTTCTACTTACGAATAGGATTTTTTTGTCTAATAGAAATTAGAGTCACAGAAGTTGAAGCCCCTCGATCTGATCTGATTTATTTAGATATAAGAATTATTTTGTAATTGTGATGTAATATACAAGATTAATATAAATATTTTATATATCATATATTTTGATGATATTAAAAGTTCTAGTTGTCATTCATTGGATGTAGATACATTATCGAACCATGTAAAATTTGTGTGTTTTCTTTACTTCGATTTTATCATAATTATTGCACGAATCACAACGATTAGATTAAAATCTTGAGCATTGGATTTTAATATTTTTTTTAATCCTATTATTGAAAGAATGCAATTTGTGTTAGGAGAGTGAGAAATGATATATTGTGTATTCTTATTTGATAGTTGGTAAAATGGGTTTATTTTTTATTTTTAGTTTTTTACTAAAATAAAATTGTTTTTACAACTTTAAATCAGATTGTTTTTCTACTTTTTTCATCGATCAATTAAGTGGTTATATATACAGTGAAAGCAGGGCATTTTTCCTAGTACGGTTCCGTCTACAATCAATTAAGTGGCCAATAATGTTGTTACAATGATTTACTTTTACTTGACGTGCGGAACAAGCACGAACGATCCGCAAAATTTGGAAACTGATGATGCTTTTTTTTCAATCTAATCGAAGCCAGCGTGCTGAATTTGTCGGGTCTGGCTCATTGCCTTCGAAGTCGCTCGCAAAAACAAGAAATAAAAGGATCGACTTGGCCGCCTCGCCTTTCCAATGCTTGTGTTTCGCTTCTTTCGTGGAAGAGAAGATCAACCGCCAGGAATGGAAGTTTGTGCGCACTTTCATCACGAAAGACCGTATTTATAAAGGTGACTTTCCTAATCGATGGGGATTTTCTTCCTTATCACCGCCGACATTGCGATAATTAGAAAGCAGCTATTGGAAATTATTCTACTTACCTTATCAGGAGATTAGATTCGACGATAGGATATGTGTTGGCTAAGATTCTACTTCTTTGGGAGGATGAACTGGCTCTGCTGGCTCGCTGTAATGTAAAGCCATCTTAATCGGGCTTACGATAGGCTCCCTTAATCCCGTCTCTGACTTGGGGGATGGGCCTGCATGCCTATTTTAAACCCCAATCATTAGTTCCCTAGCCCTCGTTACAACGAAGGGCAAGGGTCAGATTACTTTGATTCTAAAGTAATTTCCACGGGTTGCTTGTGTATTTGTCAGATTAGTGGTTTGTCGGCCAAATGTCTTGTGGTATCGATGACTTTCGACTTTCATGCTATTTCCTAGTTCTTCTAGTTTCTTTTAAGAACATCCTTTGACCGTTAGCATTATGTTCCCCTAATATTTAGGCTTTTTTCTTCTCTACGAGTTCGGGCTTCTTTTTTCTTGAAATTTGTCTGATCATTGTCTCTAACTTTTGGTGTTTTGTGATACCCACTGGGCTGCCCCTTTCGTCTCTATTACTAGACCTAGACTGCTCTTCTCCTTCATTGTCTTTTCGAGAGGTATTGCGAGGCGTTAGGGCTAGCCTTGCTAGGTTTTTGTCTCCGTCGTCCCCCGTATCCCTATTTTCTTGTCTAAATTTTTATGTATTCCCACGGGTCTGGTCGCTCGCGACATAGGCGACTCGCGCGGAGTCTCGGTTCGTGACGCGGCAGTCTAATCGCTTAGCCATGGCTGTTCCGCTGAGATGCCCTGTGGAACCTCCTTTCCCTCGGGTAAAGGCGCGATAAAATCAATTTAGACAACACCGTGGGGTCTAAATATCTAAGGTAGTCGCATGCACGCCCCCGCTGCGGTCCCAAAGCGGTGGTCGAGCTTTATTCAAAGTCTCGCAAGACGATATAAGCCCCCGTTCGTGTTCGTGTTTGGTCTCCTCACGACGACCTCCTATGTCGCTCAAGTGCCCAAGATGGTGTGGTTTTTCGAGGTGGCCTTTAATGACTCCGTTTTCCTCTCGCATCCCTTATAAAAAGCGGTTTCAGAAGATTTCAACGGCTCGCTCTTCTCGCCTTTCGCCCAACTTTCAAAGTTCGTCAATGCTAATGTCTTTGTGGATAAGTGGTTTGGGTGTTCCCAAGATAGCTATGCTCCCGGACCTTTCAAACGTGAAGGAAGCTGAGGCCTTATTTATCTAAGCGCTCTACGGGCTTCACCGATCATCCTGGACCCATCTTCCTACGCACCGAAGAACGCTTACTTTTCACACTGGCCACCGCTGGGAGTATAATCCCACCGACCAGAAGACATTATCATGCCCTTACTGCCCTGACCTCACTCCCGAGAATCTACGTGAGCTTTGCTTTGTTTTAGTTTGGTCTAGTCTTCACAGATTATGTGGTAATCCTAACTTTATCGGATGCGCGCTTCGTGTATCTGGCCCCGATCTTACCCCGAGGATGTGTGGACGGAAGCCGGTTGTCCAAGTGTCTTCCGCTTACCCGAGCTCATCAGCCCGGGACATTTCTAGGTCTCTTGTGTCAAGGTCTTCCCGACCTTCTACTCTAAGGCCTTCACCTCCATTTGTTATGAAGTTCTCCCACGAGAGGCCTCCTATTGTCAAGCCCACTAAGGGAGAGCTTCGAGCTCGAGTGGAGACGTTGTCCCGGAGGCCTCGTAGTGTGAAGCAAAAGTCTCAGGACTCCCTTGAGAAGAGCCATCCGGCCAGGTAAAGGCCCGAGGCCAGGACGTCTTCTTCATCACCCTCTGCCCATGTCCAAGTGCAGGGGCAAGCATTGCCATCTCCGGCCGAGGTGCCGAGCGCCAAGTTCGCAGCCTCGCCTCTACCCTCTCGCCCAGAAAGTGCCAAAGATTCCTCCGAGGATCACAGCCTCGCTTGAGGCTAAGCTCTAAGGATGAAAATATAGGTTTCACGATATATTTCCAGATTTGATTTTAATATATATCGGTGGATATTTTTGGCACAGAATATCGAGTATATCAAAAAATTAAACTCGCTGTGGATCAATCAACAACCGCTGGATCAAGCCGACTCTTCAATCGCCATTTAAATATATCTCGATATATCCCGATATATCCCGATATATCCCGATATATCTCCCGATATTTTACTTCAAAAATTAAACTAACGCGCAAGTGGTGCCATGTGACCGACATTTCCACGATATATCGGTCTAAAACCGACATCGGCTAAGAGATCGATCATCGCTGATATCGTGTCGAACATCACCGATATCGGATATCTCGGAGATATTCGACGAATATATCAGATATTTTCATCCCTACTTATGCCTATCTTAGTTTGGAGTCCTCTTGCGCAGAGCGCTGAGCTTCCTCCTTCGATACCGGAAGACTTGGGGAGGGAGCGCCTCGGATGAGGATTCCTTACTTTCCAACGCGGAGCTTGCTGCTAGCATGATCTCATCCGTCCCCGTGGATTATGCATCTGGGAAGAGGTCGGATGCCCGCCCGCTGAGGAGGCTTCGCTCCCATCACCCCAGTGGGGCCGCCGTAAGTCTCTCGTGGTTCTTTATTTGTCTCGCTTTATCTTGGTTTTGAGGGTGTACTGACTATGTTGTGTATTGGCAGCGGCGCTCCATCTCAAGAGCTCCGTGAAAAGGGCCAGTCTGAATGAGGGTCATGCCAAGGCCGACAGAGCCTACAAAGCTAAAGTTGCTTCTCTTACCTCTGAGTGGGCCGAACTGCGAGCTCGAATGCAAAATATGACGGAGGAAGCCGTGAAGCTCAAGTCTGACCTGAGGCATACTTCTCTGACGGACAGCACGCGTGGGCGTAAAGAGGCACGCCCGATGAAGGCTTAAGAGTTGCCGAGGGCGGCCGGAGGTCGTGATTACCGCAGATCGCCTGCACCTTGTCGCGGGTAGTCAGAAGAGTCGTGTCGTTAGAGATGAGCTGCGTACAAAGCAAAGGTCGCTTAGACCGGAAGCCAACATGGCTTTGAGGCCAAGAGCTTCATTGAACACTCGACCGATGAGTGCCATGCGTCATGATGGGACCTTCAGAGGCGGGCTCGTAGTCGTCGTTGCAGGGACTTCAGAGCGATAGCAAGTCTGAGGGACGAGGCCCGCACTCAAAGGGGCTTCCCGGATGGCTCGCCTGCAGGAGGGCTGCTAACGCCTACTCCTGGGCTTGACCTCACCTTTGATATTCCCAAATGACTAGGTGCGAAGAGTCCTTTCTACTGATCGCTCCGAGAGCCAAATCGCTTCTACCGAGGCCCGCTCCCTTTCTTCACCTTCATTCATAACCCCACGTCCGAGCATCCGAGCTTCCTTGTACACTCGCTTTGTTTTTTGTCAACCTTGGGCCTTTGAAACTCCGCATAGGTGTAATGTCGTTTCGGATTTGATGCTACTTAAATTTAACACTAATTTTCATCTCTTCGCTTACTCCCAATTGTCTCCTTAGGCTGCTTGGTCTGGAGCCGACTCGGCTCCTGCAGGTTACGAGGCCTTAGTTGAGCGGTTGAGGTCTTGAAAACTGAGCTGCCGAGGCTCCGTGGGCTAATGTGCTTGAGTTGAACTGGCTACGTGGCTATATGGCCTTTTCTGAGCAGTTGAGCTCTTGAAAACTGAGCTGCCGAGGCTCCGTGGGCTAATGTGCCTGAGTTGAACTGGCTATGTGGCTATATGGCCTTTTCTCGAAAGCAACAGCCTAAATCGAGCGCACAGGGCTCCCCGGGCGCCGAGGCCTTCCCCCGAGCCGTTGCTCGCAACCGAGCCTACCAGGCTCCCGGCGCCGAGGCCTTCCCCGAGCCGTTGGGCCTACAACCGAGCTACTCAGGCCCCGGGCGCCGAGGCCTTCCCGAGCCGTTAAGCTCTACAACCGCTACCAGCCCCGGGCGCCGAGGCCTTCCAGAATCCGCTGCTCTACAACCGAGCCGCTGTGGCCTGGGCGCCGAGGCCTTCCCCGAGCCGCTATGCTCGCGAACTGAGCTATCGGGCCTCCCGGGCGCTCGAGGCCTTCCCCGAGCCGAAGGGCCCTACAAATTGAGCCACTGGCCTGGGCGCCGAGGGCCTCTCGAGCGCTAAGCCAGAACCGAGCTATTTGGGCCCCGGGCGGAGGCCTTCCCCGAGCTGCCCCGCAAACTGTCGGCTGGGCCTCGCGCCGAGGCCTCTATGAGCTGTGCCACGCCTACGAACCGAGCCACCGGGCTCCTAAGCGCCGAGGCCTGAGCCGTTAAACTCGCAACCGATTCCACCGGGCTCCCGCGCCGAGGCCTTCCCCGAGTCGCAAGCCTCAACCGAGCCATGTGCTCCTTGGTGCTGAGGCCTTCCTAAGCTGTTAAGCTCTACAAACTGAACTGTTGGGCTCCGTGGCTACATGGCCGGTTTGACTTTCTTCTCTTGGAAAGGAGCGGTAGCGACGCGACTTTATGGAGAATTGGGTCGCATTGCGCGATTTCCGAGCGCCCCGACTTACAAATAGCTACTCCTCCGTGGATGGTGCTCAGCAAGCCCAAACCCTTGTTCCCTTTTTAGCGAATCGGGAATCCATTACGATGCAGCAACAGGCTCGTCGTCATTGCGTGGAGGTCCACCCGGAGATCGTGAGGCCGACGTCCCGCTTCCGCGTATCTCCCGCTATAGGAGTCGTGGTTTTCCCTAGTTCCTCCCTTTGTGGGAGTTATGTTGTTCCCTAGCCAACCGGCGACTCGGAGTCAAGCTAGGGAATGTAACTGGAGGGGGCGGTGTACTAAAAAAAAAAACTTTTAGTAACGCTTTCTCTGTTTTTTCCTTTTTCTTCTTCTTACTTCTTTCCCTTTCTCCTCTTCCTTCTCCTTTTCCTTCTCCTTTTCCCTTTTTTTTTGTTTTTTTTTCTTTCTTGTTCGCACTCTCTCTTCTTGAGGGAGCTGCTTGTATTGTTCGCTCCCGAGATGTAAGGGATGGCATTGCTAATTGTAACTTCTAAATCAATCAGATTCTCTTGGAAATAAAGAAATGAATTTTTTTTTTTTTTTTTTTTTTTTTTTGTGAAGCATGAATTTTCGTATTCTGAGGTGTGTAATTTTCTCAGGCGTTTTCTAGCCGAGCTGCCTGCTTTTCTTTTACCGATATGCCTTGCTTTTTGATTCATAAGGATATTAAGCAAAGTAATCAACGAACATACAGACTGTTATTTGAAAACTGATGGTACTTTATTAAAGATTACAATTTGAGGTCTATTGATAGAATCGTTTGAGGTGCTCAGCGTTCCAAGAGTGAGGTAGAATTTTTCCTTCTTTCGTCTGGAGTTCGTAGTTGCCAGGTCGGACCACGCGTGACATGATATAAGGGCCTCTCCCAATCAAATCCTAGCTTCATGTAGGATCTTTCCTCACGCGTGCTTTTAAACTAGGTCGCAAGTACGAGAAGGCTCTCGGGTTTGACTCTTTCTTGGCCATAGTACCTTGTCGCCTTCCCTTGCAGGTAGTCTTCTCGTATGCTTTCAGACTCCGTCACGCTTTCATCTAGGAGGTCTAGGTTTAGGCGAAGAGCCTTTTCATTATGTTCTACATTTGCCAATTCAATCCTTAGGGATTTTAATCCGATCTCGACAGGGGCTACCGCCTCGGTGCTAAAGGCTAGAGAGAATGGGGTCTCCTGCTGACTTGCGTGTAGTTCTGTATGCCCATAACACCTCGGGGAGGTATTCTACCCATTTGCCTTTTAGATCTTCCAACTTGGTCTTTAGCTGCTTTAAGGGTTCTGATGGTGACTTCTGCTTGTCCATTGGATTGTGGATGAGGTTAGACTCCAGTAGTAGTTCCGATTCGAGCTCCTAAGATGCAAAATCCCCCGAACTTAGGATTGTCAATTCTTCCTCATTGTCCGACACTAAAGTGGCTCCGGATACAAAAACTCCAGCGATACTATGAACGCCAAATGAAGCCATGCATCTTCGCTCTTCCATGATAAGAGCAAAGGGCTCGACTTCTTCCCATTTTGTGAAATAATCCACTATTACGACGATAAATTTGCATTGACCCCTTCCAATGGGCAGGGGTCCCAATATGTCCAACCCCCATTGCTGAAAAGGCCAGGGGCTTGTAATTGACGTCAGTGGCTCGAATGGGAGATGAGAGATTTTGGCGTGCTCTTGATAAACTTTGCACTTTCTGACCAGCTCTATTGCATCTCTGAGCATTGTGGGCTAATAGTACCCCTACCTCAAGACTTTTCCCGCCAATGCCCGAGCTTCGATGTGATTTCTACATACGCCTTCATGTATCAAAGACGAGTTACGTCTTCCCCTCAAACGACTCAGGATGGGTGAAAAAACCTCGTTTATAAAGGCCCCGCGACGCTGAACCCGGGAAGATCTCGACGGCTTAGATGCCTCCTTCGGTCGCTTATGAGTCCTTCTATTAAGTAGTCCTAAATGGGGTCCATCCAGCGCGACTCGGACATGACAGGAGAGATCTCTTCATTGTTGAGATCTACCATGGTTCCGAAAGGTGCCTCAAATTGTGCGCCCATCGAGGTCTCTCAAGTTGTTGCCAGGCTTTTCTAGTGGCATTTGCTCGCGACCTCCGTCTCAGACAGGTCCGATCTGAACTCGCATAAACTTTAAGCAATTCCTGCACTTTGAGGTATAGGATCACTTTTCGCCTCCCGTCTTCATAGGAGTCTCTATTTGTTTTACTACTACCAAGAGTCGCCGTGATACCTCTAGTTGATCAACTCATGGAATGGGTGAGGTTGGCCTACCATGACTACTTCATACTCACTCTTTATCGAGGCCCTAACTCCAAATCTTAGCGCATACTCAATATCTTATTCCTATCCAGAGAGGTTAAATTAGACCCGCACTAATTCCCTCGAGCATTGTGGCCCCATCTACTGACAACTCCAAATAGGGAGGTCGACGTCACCGAGTAGCCTTAGCAAGCCCGTCGAGGTGAATTCCATGACGAAGTCCGCCAAGATCCGGGCCATTTTATTGCTTTTTCATTGTATCCGATGCCGAACTCGCTCTAACTCTATGGCCCACTCCACTTCAATCTTCCGCAGGTCTCCGTTCAGGCAAAGACTTGCTTCATCGATATTCCACTGGGATTTCATGGTATGAGTCAAAGTAAGGGCGGAGTTTCGTCGTAGTTACAATGCCAGATTAATTTCTCCATCTGGGTACCTTTCCTCCGCCCCTCTCGCAGCTCGTCGCATTGGGTGACTGATCACGACTGCCTTTTCTTCACCGTGACGGCTACCGGTTAAGAAGCTTTTGAAACGACTGTACGTAGTAAGGATCTCTCCCTTTAGAGGACTTAATGTAATGGGGGGAGAGTTCATGTTTTTAACGCCTGGTGAATGCCGCAGCTGTGCATTCCATTGGAAAGCTTTTTTTAGAACCTGGAATAAGGGCTAACACTTATCGCTAGCCTTGGACAGAAAACGGCTTAGCGTAGCTATTCTTCCTGTTAGGTGTTGGACTTCTTTTATGTTTGATGGCGGCGGCATGTCAAGCACAACTTTTATCTTGTCTGGGTTTGCCTCTATTCCTCGGTTGTTGACTATAAAACCTAAGAATTTTCCTATTGAGAATTGAATCATGCATTCGGGTCGGATTCAACTTCATATCAGATTTTTCAGATCCTCGAATGCCTTCTACGATGAGCTATATCGGTTTCTACGTAGTTGGATTTTAATAACATGTCGCCTATATACCTCCAAGTGGATGTCCTTATTTGTTTCTGGAACATCCTGCTCACCAACCTCCGTAGTAGCTCCCCCGCTTTTAATCTAGCATTACCTCGAGAGGCACAGTCCCTTGCCCAGTGATGAATGAGGTCTTCTCTTGGTCGTTGGGATCCATGCTGATCTGGTTGTAGCCGGAGAAAGCATCCATGAAGCTGAGGAGTTCATGGCCGGATGTGGTGTCTACTATGAGGTCGATCCGAGGTAGAGGGAAGCTATCTTCGGCATGCCCCTGACGCCGCTGAAATCATGCGCAGTCGCCACGCATTCGCTTTACGAGCACGACAATACAATCCATTCAGTATTCAACTTCCCGATCGCGATCTCGCTCGGAGGAGCTTGTCAATTCTCATTAATTTCTTTTTGCCTTTCCGGCGAAACTTCTTCTCGCTTAACCCGGGTTCAAGGATGGACCGACTCTTGGGGTCCTGGGTGGAGTGACGACATTTGGGTCAATCCCTCCCATGTCCTCCTGTTTCCACGCGAAAACATCCTTGTTATGTTTCAAGAAGCGGATAAGGAGGCTTCTGAGGTCTTTCGCTAGCTTGGAACCAACGTAGGAGAGGTGTTCGTGGTGATCGCCTAACAGATAGGCTCCACTTCTTCCCGAGGGCTCAGTCGAGTGTTCAATTCTGGCTCCCACATGTCGAGTCTGGCCCACGCATATGTTGTCGACCGCTTTTACCTATCATGTCGAGTAACATTCCCTAGCCCACGCTCCGTCTCCTCGAACTCGATCTCTACTCCATTGGCGCGGGAACTTGATCACCATGTGATAGGCGGAAGGGATGGCCTTTATGGCATTGAGAGAGGGCCTGCCCAATAACACATTATAAGCTGAGGGGGCATCTACTATGAGAAATCCATCACAAGTTAATTGGCACGGAGGGTCTCCCTGCAAAGTGAGCATTAACTCCAGACGACCCCAAAGGTAGCACTTTTTCTCCGTGAGAATCCTCATGTGGGAAATGACCGCCCAAATCTCCTTTCCAATGCCCATCTTGTCAAAAGCTGATGCAAAGATGATGTCTACGAGCTCCCATTGTCGACTGTAGACCTTGGATTGAGTTTGTTAGCCACAACCCGCCTCTTATCACCACCGGCCGTCGTGGGGGTGTCGACATCCTTCAAGGTCCTAATTTGAGAAGGTTAGCGGGCAGGTCCAACCAAGGAGTTCGATACTTCTTGCACCTCTAATACCTCTCTTGACCTGATACTACGTAAATGAGCCTTCCTGGATGAGCTGGACTCCCCACCTCCTTTAAATCCTCCTGAGATGACATGGATTTCCCCCAAGGGCTGTCAGGCCGAGCTTAGGGTTATCGTCACGAGGTGGTGGTGGTGGCTGCGGCCCGATCCCGACTCTCTCGCAGGCTATGTAGCGGCAAAGATACCCCCGTCGGATCAAGTATTCTATTTCCTTCCCTTAGTCAGATGTAATCGTCCGCTCATGTCCGTGGTCTTTATGGAACTCACGTGATCTCGTGTTGTCTCGTTAGAATTAATTCATTTGGGATGGCCATCTCAGAAATTTTTCATGTTGTACCTCGTGCAAGACCTGTGATATTAAGGTCATTCAGTAGTGAATCCATCGAGGTGAATATTGTCGTAGCTCATCGTGTGGTCCTGTGCCGCCTTTCGACGCCTCCTCGCCTCGGGGGATCGCTCTCCATCCCTTCCTTGGGATTTATCCTTGGCCCTTGTCCCTAGGGCTTACTCCTGCTTTTGTCGCTTATGCTTTTCTCCTTTCGGGAGTTGAAGAGCTCTCTCGATATGAGGGCTTCTTCGCCATTAATGTACTTCTCCCGCTTTGTGAGAGCACTCCGCTATGATCATCAGGATTCTTTGAGATGGAAAACATTAGGTCTTTTGACTGCATCTCATCTAACAATGAATGCAGTGATGGCTAACTTCCTGCCCCGGAACATCTACCTTTAATGACTCCTAAGGTCAACTCTGGACATAAGACCTCAAGCCAGGGCTCCGCTTTATGGGATGTCATGATAACTCTACCAGATGTCCCGGCTCCACCCTAAGTGAGACGAATGCGACGGAGAGCTCTCTAAATGAAGAGATTGACGATGGTGGGAGCATGTTAAACTAAGCCAATGCTGGGCCTTTTAGCATGATAGCGAAGGCTCTGCATCGTACGGGGTCTTGATATCCATGCAGCTCCATCTGGTTCTTATAAATATTAAGATGGTCAACGTGGATCCTCTGCTCCACGAACGCCCTCTATTTGGCGTGCATCCTCGAACTTTGCTGGAAGAGGGATGCAAAGACTCACGGTGAACGGGATTTAGTTTATCGTACTAGTATCCCATAGAGACTTTAGAGCCCGCCTTTATCAGCTTCCTTCACATGGTCGAGCCTTGCCGGATGCCTTGAACCTCTCGCTCCATGACCGCCTCCCGTTTCCCGTTGATCCCGGTGATGGGTATGGGTCCATTGCTCCCTCGCATCCTTCCGTGCCTCCCCCAGCCAGCATTTTCCCGAGGTTTGTAAGGATCACGCCTTCTTAGTTCGCTAGTTTCTCCTTCCGTCCGCCTCCCGAGGAGAGCCGATGTGTTGCTACTTCCCTTCTCCTTGGTGAGGGGTTCGGGCTTTCTAGCCTGCTGTGGTTCTTTGGGGCGTTGTAGCTTGCTTGGTGAGTTGTTCCAACTCTTCACAGACGTTGGTTAGCTGGAGGCGAGCGCCCATCTCATCCTGTGATTGGCCCGTGATAAATTTTCCTGTACTGGGTGGGAGGCCCGGCCATTCACGCTACCGGGGTCTTGCATCCTCGGGAGGATTGACGAGCTCCCGCTGTGTTCCGGTGGATACCACTGCCACGAGAGATCGGGCTTATTTGTAAAGGAACCTGCCGCTCCCATAGACCGCGCCAACCGATGATGCTTTTCAACCGTAACCTGCCTCGAGCGTGGTTGACCGAGCCACGATCCGCCGGCTCCTCGATGCTCCGCCCTCCCGCATAAACAAGAAACAAAAGGATCGGCTGGCTCACCCGCTGGCTCCTCCGATGCCTAAGTCGGCTCTTTCCTGGGAAGAGAAGATCAACTACTTAGGGAACAGTTTCTCGAGGGCGATTCTTCACCGATGAGGTGGACTGCATTATAAGGGGGTGACTCTAATCGATGGGGGATTTTCTTTCCTTTATTGTCACGCCGATTAATAATAAGGATACTAGAAAGTAGCTATTGGAAATTATTCTTACTTCCCTTATTGGTGGAGATTTGATCTCATTTATAGTATGGGCTCTTTGGGCTTTTCAAGGCATTCGTACTGGGAGGGATGAACCTGGCTCCCGCTTCAATGGGCCTCAAGGCCGTGGGCCGGCCGCCTTTTACTCGGGCCTGTTTATTAGTCTTCTTTTAATCCTGCTTCTCGGACTTGGGGGATGAGCTTGCGTGCCTATTTTTTAAACCTAATCAGAAACCTTCTTTCCACTCTATAAATTCTATATTTTTTTTCCGAACTCTCTAATATGAACTATGTTTAAGTCACATTTTCCTACCTTAAAGTAATAAAGTTCTTTATTTTTGCTTAATATATGTTGAAACATAATATAACAACAATTTGTTATCTTAAAGTAACAAACTTTTTGGCATTTTAGGGGCCCCACTTAATCAACATCTAAAGGGTATTTTTGTCTGAGTACTTATGGTTGCTATACTTGAACTTGTTGGAAATTTTTTTTGCTTAACTATACATTTTTTTTATGCATTAAACTGTCTTGGATTACCTTTCCTACCTTACCTTCGCTATGATGCATGTAAACATAATTTTCCCAAATTTTAGTCTTGCCTTTACTATATGTAGAACTAGAGCTGAACAAGATATCCTATAAAATGGTAGGTTGGCTACCCTTAATGGAGAAAGAAGTTCAAACTCTAATGCAAAGCTCAAGCCAACTAAAGGTGATCAACAAGTTATTATTTTTTAGTCATGAAATAATTTAGATTAAATTTATATATATACATATATTTAAACATCTAGAATGAATAAAAATTAATCAATAGATATAAAAATATTTTAAAAACATATTTGAGAGCATTATAAATAAGTTATGAACATATTTCAAGTTTGTTTTTTTTAAGCTGTTTTCCAAATCTGATACCAAATAAGGTTATATTATAGGAGTGCATTTTTTCTTTTCTTTTCTCAAAATAATATATTTTTAAAGTAATAACAGACCTATCTCCCTAAGTCCTAGGACTCTAATTTTTATTAGATTAAAAAATCCTATTTGTAAGTAGAAGAGTTTTTTTTTTTTTTTGATAAACAATGGCAAATCTTGTTATAGCCATAATTATTTTATTTTATTTTATTTTTTGACAACTAAACAACTTTAGTGTTTAGTTAAACTATCCTATTAGCCATAAGTTTAATCACATGTGGTATGGTCTACCTGGCCCTCATTGTATATAGAACTAAAAAGTAAAAACTAACAATTGCAGTCGTGGCCATCCACATTAGAGACAGAAGTCCAAACCCCAATCTAGAGATCAGGCCATGGTCGAATTTTCCTTGAAGAAAGATTTGAGTCTTTTGTATATATCAAAAATTGTATTACATGTACAAGACGAAAGCTTATATAAGCTAAGCTATACAAATCTAAAAATGGAAAATATATAATTGCTATATATAATAATCTAACATCCTCCCTCAAACTGATGGTGGTTAAGAGAAACCATTTTGAGTTTGGAAGTTAAAGCTCGAAAAGTTTTTGGAGGAAGGGGTTTGGTGAAAATATCAGCTATCTGATCCTGAGAAGAAACAGACTGAAGTGTGAGTGTACCATGAAGCAAATGATGACGACTGAAGTGACAATCAATCTCAATATATTTAGTATCGCTCATGGAAGATATCATTATGAGTAATCTGAATAGCTCAATGATTATCACAGTTGAAGTTTAGTTGCAAAGTGGAACAATCACCAAGATCCCGCAAAGAACCAACATAACCAAATAAGTTCAGCCGTAGAGTCACGTATTGCTCTATATTCCGCTTCCAAAGATTGGAACGAAACAACGACTGCTTTGTTTCTTATCAAGAGATAAGAGAATCACTAGAAGAAAATACATCCCGTAGTAGATCGACGACGCGGGATCACCGCCCCAATCTACATCTGAATATGCCCTCAAGAGTTAATGAGGAATGGGAAGAAAATGAAACCATCAAATATGGTGCCTTCGTATATCAAGAATCTCGAGAACAACAACACTACGAGTAGATCTGTGGTAGCCATAAACTCGACTAACTACATGAGCCGTATAGGAAATATCAGTGGCGACAATGTTTCGAGATAGATTAGGACTCCCAACAAGCCATTCAGGAGAGTAGCACTCTGAGCAGTGGATTCACCATCATGAGAATTGAGACAACCCAAGTATACTCACAGGTGTGTCACTATCTTACTAATGCTGATATTGGCCTCGTAGAAATCAGATTCAAGTATACTGGCCCCGGTAAGATAATAACCATTTGTGGTAGCTAAGAAACTCTGCATCAAGAAAGTAATTAAGAGGGTCTAGATCTTCAATCGATAATCAAGAGTGCTTTAGATCCCGAATACTCCCGTGATATCACCTCAGGCTAATCATGAGTATCATCAACATACAAGAGCAGAATAGTAATACTAAGGATCGACCGCCTTACAAAAAGTGAGTCAGATCGTTGAACTCACCTCAAAAACCATGCCGAGATAGTAGAATCAACTTTGCAAACCATGCCTGAGGAGCTTTGTTTAAGACCATAAAGTGCCTGTCAGGAGTTTCGATATTACTCCGTGGAGGGAACCCCTGAGGGTGAGAATAGCCGTGAGGAAGCTTCATATAGACTTCCCTTTTAAGAGTTCACCATTAAGAAAACATTTTGACATCCATATGTATGAAAGAGCGCCATTTGGCGAGCAAAGCCAGAAATGGTAATAAGAGTCTTGATAGAAGAAAGTCGAGCAACTAGGAGTAAAAGTCTCTCATAATCAATCCTATACTCCCGAAAGCAAAACCTTTTGCAACAAGGCGATGAAGGACACACAAAGTATCTCGACTGAAGTCTTGATCTTATAAACTCATTTACAAACTGGAGAAGTAGATTTTTCAAAGGGAAGATCAACCTGATCCCATGTTCCAGTCTTATGTAGTGCATCCAACTCTTCTTTCATATCTTGCTACCATAAAGGGTTAGAGGAAGCCTCACGAAAAGTCTGAGGTTCCTAGAGAGAGGCAAGAGAAAAGCACGGAAGTTAGAAGGTGAGAAGGAAGAGAAGTTACCTCGATGGGAAATCCGTGAAGGCATGAGAGCCGATGACCTGGTAGGATCCATCGCCGGAGCAAGATCTGTGGCTACATCGACGGATCTAAGTGGCGGAGGCCTCACGATGCATGAGAAGGGACATCAGAAATAGAAGGGGGAAACTCAGATACCAAGAGGGGATGCTTAGATAAGGAAGTGGGAGACTCCTTAGGAAAAAGGTCATGGAGAGGATAGATAGAGGAAATAGGTGAAACAGGAACATGAGGTAGTTGGTAAAACATTTTGTGTTCCCAAAAGACCACACGCCGAGAAACACGAAGACGCTTTGGCTAAATGGGATCATACACTTATAACCTTTGACCAATTCCATACCCAAGAAACAACACAAACGAGAACAAGATCAAGTTTGTTTCCTTCATGATCTTGAAGAAGAACAAAATGTATACATCCAAGACTCTATGTGTTATAGAGGAGAAGAACCAAACAACAGATCCAAGGGAGTTTGATTCTCGAACAATGGAGAAGGACACTGATTGATGGTAAATCTGGCAGTGAAGAGCAAAATTTTCCCAAATCGAGAGAGTGGAAATGGCAATGTGAGTAACATGCATAAATATCAAGAATATGACGAAGTTTGCGCTCAACCTTGCCATTTTGCTGAGAAGTGCCAGCACAAGAGGAATGAGGAACAATACCAAATTGATGTAGAATAGAAGTAAATTCATGGGCTTTATATTCTTGGGCATTATCAGATCTGAAAACTTTAATAGGTTTAGAAAACTGTGTTTCAATCCTTTTGGTAAAGTCACGATATATTTGATAAAGTTCAGAACGAGTTTTGAAGAGATAAATCCAAGTATATCGGGAAAAATCATCCACAAAAATAACAAAATAATGACTCCACCCCCTGAGTAGTAATGGAGAAGGCCCCACATCAAAAATGAGAGAGGAAAGCACAGGAAACATCAAGTATTAAATGATAAAGCAAATATTTTCCAATTGATAAGGCATATAATCGAGACTCTTGTTTGAAATCGAATCCCACCAAACCCCTAGAACATGTTGTTTAACCCAGATAGATGGCCGACTAAGGCGTAGAAATGCTACAAAGCAAGAGAAGAGGTGCTCTATCCTAAGACGGCAGAAGCAGAGAGATGAGAGGATGGTAGATGAAGAAAGATGAGCTCAAATAGCCTGCCGACCTTACGGGAGGTCCCAACGATCTGTCCCGTTTGAGAATCCTACACAACCACACCAGTAGAAGAAAATGTTAAAGAAAAAACAAGTTCAGTGAGTTGCCTAATAGATAGAAGATTATGAGTGAGTTGGGGAATCCGATAAACATTGGAAATAGATGCTGGGCCGGGTGTAGACATTAAGATGAGAAACATGCATGTGAGAACCATTTGCACATATATGGTGTTATGAGAAGTGGAAGTGTGTGGAAGAGACAAATACCGCAGGAAGAAGTCATATGATCAGTGTTAATCAAGAATATGTAAAGAGAAGTACCCACATCGTAGAAAGAGCAATGGTGGATGCATTGGAAGATGGAAGATGAACCTGATTAACCATATCCTGTAGATTTTCCATAAAGAGAGATGAGGCAAGACTAGAATGGGAATGAGATTCCATAGCTGATAATCCAGACTGAGTCAAGGCAAAGAAGTGGTTCAAGAATACGTCGATATGTAAATGCTTCACTGTATCGACCTTTTGTTCTTACAGAAACTGCAAATAACCCTTTGCCTTTGGAAACATAGGTAGATGAACTTGTAGATGGAAAAACAGAGTAAAGTAGCTACGTAATGAAATGGACGGAGTATCAAGAACCATGGTCCTCGAGTAGAAATGGGACTGGCTCAAGACGTGTCTCATCACACCAATCCTAAGGAATAGATTTTTAGACTATCAAAGGATTCTCGATGTAGAATATGACTTATGGCTGATTCAAACTCATCATGAAGCCCTATTAGAGAAATCAAATTACTGGCCCTGTTCACCCGTGAACATAAATCAATTTGGTGTCACACTGGAGAGAATCGTTCGATGCAATTAATTAATCCCAAAATTGATTTCAAATGACCGCGGATATGGAATAATCCGGGCCTCACCGGTCTCCCGACAAATCCGATAAAGCTCTATGCGGTGAGCTTCTGAAGTCATGAGCACCACCGGTCCAAATACACCGAGTAACAAGTAAGTCCCAAATTTCTTTGGCAATATCAAGGTTTTCAAACTTATCAACAATGGATGGAATAGATGTATTACAAAACCAATTGATGATATGATGTTAGCACTTTCCCAATCCTCAATCTCAATGGCATACAGACCGGGCCGTCCACTTTTTCAATAGAACTAACATCAGATGAAGCCACAACTGTTTTCAGGATAATCGCGCATTACTCGAGACCATTGAGCAAAAATTATCTCCATAAAAAATAATATGAAATCTTAGACGAGAAACTTACTACATGGCATATCTAAATTCGTAATCGAAAAATGCATAAAGAAAAATGTGGAGTCAGACGTTAAAATAAGTCCATTTTGCACATGTTCAAGTTTTCTATCAATCATTACCGTTGCTGACCAGAAGCCACCCTGCCAGGGCAATTGACGCGATTAGTGGGTCATTTGGCGGTCGAGCTTGGCATCACGTAAGCCCTATAAAGCCAAGAAGATGCGTAAAAATTGAATGCCATGGTGGATCCTCTGAGCTTCGCATTTCAGAACAGATTTCACGCATGGGAAAATTTGGGACTTCTCGTCGCTCGTCATGCGGTGGAGTGTTTCCTACACTGGCTAAGCTACCCGCATGATCGCTCAGGACAAGATCTACCTCCGAATGGCCTCGTCACTTCAGTTTTAGGCTCATGAAGGTAGGAAACAAAGAGCAAAATGCTGGTGTTCATCGAAAACGAGCTATACGATGGTCAGTAATGCCTAGATCGCATATAGCAAATGGAAGAGAATAAAAATCGAGAACCCGCCTCGATACTATGAAGAAAGACTTAGTCTTTTGTGAAGAGTACAAAAAGTGTATTACATGTACAAGACGAAGGCTTATATAAGCTAAGCTATACAAATCTAAAAATGGAAATTATACAATTGCCATATATAATAATCTAACATTCCTGATGATCTACTTGTACCAATAATCAAACGCCTCCCCATACGCGGTCGGTTCAGTTTCGCACCGCTTGGTAGAACTCATTCAAGGGCTTTTTTCGATCCCGAAATTGCCATGGACAATGGAATACATGTGGAAGAAGTCTGCAAATCCGAACCGAAAGTTAAGTATTTGCAAGCTATGTGAGCCTGATCTTGATCTCCATCGTAGCAGCATCCAACCGCGATCTTACATTGTAGAAAGTAGAAACCAGGATGATTAAAGGGCGGAGCAACTTCGTGGATGCGGAGCTAGGCTTGTGCTTCTAGAGACGGTTGGGTGCTTTTCTCCGAAAAAAGAGAAGTGAAAGGGAGTTGGGTCTTCTTCTTATTCGTACTCAATCCTTTTCAGGTGATATGCCTTCCTCGCTTGACGTTTCGTACAATTGATGTTGCCACATTCTCCTCCGCCTTAACTTTCCCGGGGTTGCGTTGTGTTTGTGGCGCATCCACTCGAAAGGGATAAGATCTGCATAAGCATATATTGCCCTTGTGGGGATGATAAGACATGGAACACAGCTATGTATTTGATCTTCTTGAGGATTCCTACTTTGTTCAATCCGTGGCTTACATACATGGGAGGACGTTTTTACAGTCACTTCGAATGTTTTTTTCCGGTTGTCATCCTTCGATATTGAAAATCAAGAATGGAAGATTATAACAATTACATCCTGTCCAAGCTATGATAACAACTTTGTTATTGATGATTTTTCGATGTTCAGCTAAGAAGCATGGACACGGATACGGCCATGGAGATATGACACGATGGGACACGACAAATTTCAAAAAACCAGGATACGAATACGGCAAGGACACGACATAATAAGATAAAATAAAAATAATTATCCTTACAAATATTGTCCTTAAAAATCAATTTAGATAAATAAAAAATAAGTGCTCAAAAATTGTTTTTACAAATATTCAAACATAAACATATGTAATACTAAAACTAAAGACTAGTATTTCCTTCTGAATCAAATAAAATGGCTTAGTTAGGTTCATCAAGAGAAAGATCCTATCTCAAGAATTCTAGCATTCTCTATATCCATTGAGTCAAAACCATCTCCTCTAATGTCACACATTTTAGATTCGCCATCATTATAGTTTGGAGATCTCCTTGATAGATGTCGAAGATTATTATGGACATAAACCAAGTCCTCATCTCTTTGTGGTGTCAACTTGTTTCTCTTCATGGAGTGAATGAAATTATATGTGCTCCCGATTTCTTTCCCACCCGACATGAGGATGGTACAAGGTTGTCTAACAATTTCAATGCTATAGATTGAAGGAGGTTCCATGAACTATTTTACATTTAATAGGACCTCCATGTCCCTTTGTCATTGATGGAATCACTACTAGAAAAATCTTCGAGCATGTAGAAAAAGTAGCATACTTCTCATTTTGCTTGCCTCGCTCAACTTTTATTTGAAAAATATATCTCAAAACATTTTTTTCTTTCTCTTACTACTTCCATATCTCGATGTGGTGGGTGAATCCTTGAGACCTCATCTAGCCATTGTTGACTATAATACCTACAAGTTGAGTTATGACATAATTATAAAAAGTTAAACGTCATAGAATATCATTTATATTTAAATTATCAAAGCCTATAATTTAAACTCTTAAGATTACCTTGGATTTATGGAATGAGCTAAGGAATGTAAAGGTGTGTGGCTTTTAGTCCATCTTTCCACCAAGATTCCATTCACAATATCATAAAACATACAAGTATAATTACAAAACGATTCATATAAGTTCAAATATAATTAGAACTTTCAATCAAAACTCAAATATTTAATTAATAAATCTTAATTATACCTTGAATTTTCTGTGAAGCTTTTATGTTCTTTCTTATAAATGGCTTCCTTCACTTTTTCGATCATCGAATCCCACCACTCATAAATATTGTGAAGGCAAGGTTTGTTAGTGTCAGCTAATCGAAGCATCTCATACATGGGAGCTGTAAAGCTGAGGATATAATCCACATCCATCCAAAAGTCTTCATTTAGGATTTTATCCTTTACTTCTTTAGCTTTCACTACATCATCTTCTTTATACATCTCCCATTCTTCACTTATCACTAATTACTCCAAGTCTCTTTTATTGTCTTAAATCGTTTAAGCATAACAATAGTTGAAGCAAAACGTGTATCGACCACTGAAAGTAACTTCAACTTGCAATGATTATTAAACATTGACAATCTCATTGCATGATTCATAATGAAATTCTTGATGAAAGAGGCATCACTTGAAACCTGAGAGATCCAACCACATTGTTCCATCACATCAATAACCTCTTAGGTGTTGTGTTGATGGTACATATATTCTTTCAGCGAATTGAGTATAGATACCAAAGGATTAAGATATCTTGAAACTTTGCTTCCTGGTATTACTACTTCACGAGCTACATCATTACTCGATTATAACTTGAACTACTTTTTGAGGACGATCTCTTGTATGAGTGTTAATCAACAAATCAACTATAAAAAGTGGCATCCTTGGTCTCCCTTCAGATTCTTGCTTTCCAAAAAGCGTTATTTTTCTAAAACCGCCATGATGTCATTTAATAGTGAATGTTTTTTTATGTCGTATCCATCACTTTGCAAATGCTCCTCCTTTCTCATTCGAGTCTTCTTGATTGGTTCAATGAGTTCTAATCTTCTCTTCTCCTTACAAATGTGTTCTTGTGCATTATAGCCTTGTAGGACATAACCTTGAAGTTGACTTGCACTTTTAAAAGGCACGAGCATAATAAGGATTTCTAGAAAGTGAAAGATACTGCAGTGTAAAACATCAACTATCTCACTCTGAATATTTCCACGTGCACCCATATTGAATGCCTTCTGATTGATCCAATGACCCCTTTCTCCTTTTGGATAAATAGCACTAGCACTAGAAGGAATTCAAAGTTAGATGTTGCGCTTGATGTAGGTAAAGGAACTTGCTTAAGATTAGATTGTTTGCTAACATTCGACTTCCTCCATCACCCTTCGCATCTCGAAGCTAAATTTTTCATTACGTTACTTTAGTACAAGATGCAACCAGGCCCTTTAATTTTCAGCAGGTGAGCCTTGACTCTATAATATGACCCTATATATTTTTCTACAAAAATTGCATTGAAAACAACATTTCCTCCCCTTTACCCAGTTTAAACATCTCGTGATACCTCTATAATGGAGCATTGTCATATTGATTGTCTCATTGATCACTTGAAGGCTCGGAATTACTAATTGTATAGTGCATTTATAAAATAATAATAATAATAATAATAATAATAATAATCCTTGGAAATTTAAATTAATCTAAATTATTTCAAGCGAGCCAATCTAATTTTTGGTTCATCCATAAACCCTAATTGAATTAGGTTAATTCCATAAAATTTGCATGTTTGCATTCATTGAAGTTCAAAATAAATTATAAAACAATCTAATCTAATTGTTCTCCACTTCTCCTTAATAAACTATAAAAACTAGTAAACATAAAAGCCAATTAGGCAAATGGACCTCTAATTTAGTTTTTGTCTTAAAGAGTTAGCGATTGTACTAATAAATTAATAATAAATGGATGAATTTTTATGTCATTATTTGTATTTACAAAGAGTGCGGGTTTTATGGAGTAGACATGTCGAGTTTGGAAGTTAGTGGCCCAGCAGATGGGGTAGCACGTGATGAAAATTTTCCCACTTTGGTTTTGTTTCCTAATTCTTGTCTCTCTCACCGTCCCAATTATTTATAATAAGTGGTTTGTCTTCGTAATTAAACATACTCATCGGGGCATTCACTGGACTTGCACCCAAACACCCTATTTGGTTTTTGGAACCGGGTTGGTAGTCTGACCCCACACGTGAAGTTCCCCGAGTTGGAGCAAGTCCCCTCGTGGCCCCTACACGCGCAAGTTGGAACATCAATCCACTTGGTGATTTTCATCCCCTCTGACACCACCTGCGATTTACACTCCTGCCTAAGGTAAATCCCTCCCTACTTCATCTCTTATTCCCTTCTTCTCTCTCTTCTTTTTTCTTTATTCTTCCTTCTTCTTCGTGTGATGACTGATGAGTTAATAGCCTTAATTTGAATTTATTTTTTTTATTTTTTTGGGTGATGAGATGAGATCATGATTTCCTTTGGTGATGACTGACACAAAGACGTTTTTTTTTGTGTTTTCATGAGAAAAAAAATGCAATCTTTGCTGGTGAAAGAAAAAACCTAGAAATTGATCGATCCTTGGCTGAAAAAAAGAAAAAAGAAAAAAGAAGAACTTAGCACACCTTTTCTCTGGCATAGTCGGTGTGTCGATCTCTAATGTCGTCACTCACTCTCACTTCTCAGTCGACCAATCTAGTTTCTTCTGTGTGGTTTTTGTGTTTTTGAGAAAAAATCGTGTCTTTTACTCTTTGAAAAAGAAGAGCAAAAGCCAAAGTTAGGGTTTTTTTAAGCCTAAAGAAGAAAATGGCCTATAAAATATGTCAGTCATGTCTCAGCTATGTCCAGCCGTGTCCAACCGTGTCCAGCCGTGTCTCTGCCGTGTCTCCGACGTATCCAAAGTCTTTGAATTACTATTTGGTCAACGATACGCCACATGGCGTATCAGACAGTTATCCGACGCGTGTCCACGTGTCCAACACACAGACACTCCACCAGATTGCCGTATTCGTGCTTTAGAGGTGTTCAGCTTTAGAAATCCAAATTACTTGCTTGAATGTGATGGACCAAAGATCCTCATAGGTATGGGTATTATGGAAGGAGGGGTTGAGAGATGGGACGATATTTCTTGGTAAAACATCGTTTTGGATTTCAAGAGGAGGAGAAACAGAGAAATCGTAGCAAATAGGGTCCATCGTTATCCTCGGGGCTCTCCTAAATTCTTTCTGCCGCCATGGGATTGTCCTCTTGAATCTTTGGAAGAATGCAGAGAGCAGTGCAAGATTTGTTATTATCCTTGTGCAAAGGTCTAAAAACAATCTGGATTGCACCTCCTCCTCCGGAGTTCTAGGGCATGTTTGTTATCTTCTTGATTTAGTGTTAAAAAATTGGAACCAAACATGTTGTCCTATTTTCATTGTTTTCTTACTTTTTGAGAATAGAAAACAATTTCCAACAACTGAACCAAATAAGCTTTTAACATTTCATTAATTTTTAACTCATTTTATAAAAAATACCATGTTTACTTGTAAAAAAATCATTTTCTTTTAAAGGATACATGTAAATACATACAATGATAAATTTTTTTTTTGAATAAAAGTAGAGATAAAAAAATAGTAAAAAAATGGTGAAAATAATTAGAATAAATAAGGATAAAAAGAAATAAAGACATGAACTCAATGATAAATAAATTACTGTTATTAATTTTTGAACTTGTGTTTTTTAAGGATTAATTACATGCTTTCAAAAAAAATGATTAATGTCCATCTTGCCTAACTTATGTGATAGAGTGGTCAGCCTTTAAAAAATGCAGGGCATAGGGAGGGGTCCCTGGTTCAAGTCCTAGTGGGTTGTGGGGACAGTTTACTACCTTGTAACTAAAGTGTTAGCTATCAAAAAAAGATTAATTACATAAATAGTGTCTCAAATTTTGGATTTTTTCTATTGTGGTATCTCAACTTTATTTTTAAATTAAATGTTTGAACTTTTGATTTTTGTTCAATCAAATGCTTTCGGACCAATCAAAATATATTTAAAAATAATGATGATATAAAATTAAAAACTATGGAATTGAGATAAATTTTTTTTTTTTGAAGAGAAAAATAATTTTTTGATTCCAACTAACAATACATCAATAGAAACATATAATCAAAATCGCTAAACCATAAACCATTTAAACAATGATCCAAAGTTAATAGCATAATTTAAACGACTTAAAGCCCAGATACTTAATAAATGAGCTCCACAGCATCTCGATATTACTATTGTGACTAATACATTTGCACCCCGGGCCAAGAACATACTGACGACCATTGATTTGATTTATTGTCTCCGGGATTGTATGCCTGCCTGCTCGACCGCCTAAACGCAAACAACGCTTTCACACTACTTACGCAAAACCAAACGTATTAAGACGACACAATCACCTGTTACACCAAGACGACGACAACCACACACTGATAAAGGTGACGACAATCATATGCTCACTAAGGCGACGACTAAATCACAAAACATATAAAAACCTAGATCTGTGTGGAAGAACCACTTTATTAAGAAAAGATGGAAAATAAAAAGGCGGTGATTTGTGCCAAGAATGACAAAATAATCACCCCTCATTGCTTAAAGAAAAGAGGCTAGTAAAGAAAAAGTTAAGAGAAAAGGGAGGCCAGGGTTTCAAAAAAAAAAAAAAACTAAACTAAAATTGAGATAAAAAAAAAACTTTTTTTTACAAAAATATTATATTTTCAAATAAAAAATTTTCAATTATCTTATATTATTTTTACTTATTTTCTAAATGTTATGTTAAAGAAAATATAATTATATATGGATAGTTAAAAGAATTAAAAATAATAGATATGAATAATTAAAAGTAAAACATTAGATATTAAAATGATTTTTAAAATAATTGAAATATTAATTTTTATCTCAATTCAATGGTAGCCAATTTTATAAAATTTTTTTTTTTACATTATAACAAATAGATAGTAAAAACTATAATGAAGAAAGGATAATGTCAAAAGCTATTCAAAAAGAATGAACGGTTGGTCTCTTCCCTTTCAAAATTCTCTTGTGGACAAAAAGCTTTTGACATGATCCTAACTAACCAAAAAATGTTTTGATAAAGCAGGCTGTGATATAAGTTTTCAAATAATGAAAAATATTTCAAAACCACTTGTCAAGGGAGTCCATTATGAAAATCCCTCAACCATTTGCACTTGTGGTAGAGGAGGACACATTAATAGTAATTTGTCCCCTAGAAATGATCCCAAAAGGCCCCAACCCTAAGTCAAAGAAGTCTTAGGCTGATGTCAAAGGTCACTAACCACATAATCAAAAATATTAGAAAATTTTAAAGTTTTGATTTTTCTTTGTGTGATAAAAGAAGAAGAAATGGTAATTGGATAGTTGTTACTCAAGGCACATGACCGGAGATGAGTCAAAATTTGTCTTCCTCACAAGGAGAAAATTAGGGTACATAACCTTCGGAGACAACGGGAAATGTAGAATCATTGGACATGGTTCTATAGGTAACAATTCTTCATCTCTCATTGAAAATGTTTTACTTGTTGATGGTTTGAAACATAATCTTTTCAGCATTAGTAAACTTTGTGACAAAGTTTTTAAAGTGATTTTTTAGTCTTCTCATTGCATCATCAAGGATTCTCAAAATGACAAAATCTTCTTCATGGGTCATAGAAATGAAAATGTTATGTTTAAACTTTATCTCCTTAACCCTTACTTAAATGTACTTTCAAAGGGGGAGATACCTTTATGTCTAAAGCCCATTTTGGTGTTGCCAAAAGGGGTGAAAGATATATATCTAGGAGTTATGTGCTAAAAGAGGATGATACACTTATAATTTTTACATCATTCCTTGATGCTTTTCTTATGTGTTGAATGCTACTTGCATATGTTTGAATTGATTAAATTTGTATTATGTAATTATTTTGAGACTATTGGTTTGAAAGGGAGATTTACTCCTTAGATGTCTGGGCATCATCATTAGCAAAAAGAGACTGAGAAATCAAGGGTACCTCTAATTGAGGTTTTGATGATAACAAATCAAGGTTATTGGTTACTAATGGTTAAAATCGAAGCTTGAGTGGATAGGCTGAAACTGGACAAACATCAAATGAAGATATTCCAAGCTTAAGATGACAATAATGTATTTGATCAAGCTCTTGGAAGTAAAGTTCACTCAAATAAAAGAACCAAGATTTCAAATCCAAAATGATAAGTAACCAGGACTCCAAGCTCAAGCATAAAATGAATTTTTTGTAAACTTAGGAATCTATGTAAAATGAATGCACTGGTGCACTTTAGGGTATATCATCTTTTACATGCATATTCTTCATAACTCGATTTTTGTGTCTAAATTGAATATCTTTTGAAAATCATATGAAACATCAAACATTAGCATTTAAAGTTTAAATATAGCAAGTACTTAAGGTTTAAAATTGATTTTGGGAATAAAAGAACTCTTAAAAGTGACCATTTCCTTACGTATTCTTTCATTCTTGCATACTTTGTGATTTTAACCCTGCTTTAACTTTAAATTATTAAATATTTTGAAAACACATGTTTCAATCATCAAATATTAGTTATTTAGAGTTTAAAATGTGCTTAAAAGAGTTATTTCTTAAAGCATAAACTGATTTGGGATAGAAAATTAGTCAAAATACCCAAGACTACTTTTTTGACTGCCACTGGGTTGAGTCGTCTGTGATCATCCTATTGGTCCAAGCGGTCTACTAGTTTAGTCAAACTGCTCATTAATGCAGAACTAAATGAGAGTATAATTTCGATCATTTGGATCCAGAAATGTTTGTTTTTCATTTTTATGAATCAGTAGAGCAAACGGTTGACTGGTTGGTCAAACGGTCGACTGATTGGTCAAACGGTCGACCGATTCGTCAACAGGCCGAGTAAACGATCATCTCAATGGTCACCTACAATGCATTAAATGCACAACGACTAGTTTATTAATGGAACCGGTCGACTGGTTGGTTATAGAATGCTACCCGAGATTTCACCCCTATAAATTCTTTGTTATGGATCATTTATAGCCATGGGACTTGTTGCACTCAACCACCATTTCTCTTGCTACTTAATTCTCAATCTCATTTCTTGTTGCATTCAATTCTCATTTGCATATCCTAGAGTGCACCTTTGATTTCATCATAGCTTGAGTTGTATTTGTTCAATCTTGTGAGCTAGAGAGAGTGTCTCATTGTGCTTAAGAGTAAAGCCTAAGTGTGCATAGCTGAAGCGATTCAGAAGCGCTCATGGGAGCCAAAAATCCTAGTGTAAAGGAAGAAGCTCAAAGTTGGAGCTTGAACTATGGAACCTTCATCTGCTGAAGGTCGAGGAGAAGAGATCGAGGCAAGTGGGTGTGCCGAACTACTCAAGTAAACTGAGTTTGCAATTTTCTAATTCTAATCTTTATTTAGTCGTTTCGAAGCTAAGCTGAGATTTCATTGCCTTATAAAAGTTTTTGAGAAACCAACTACCTCCCTCAGTTAGTGTCTAAGTCATATTCAACTTTTAGCTTTGATAAGTTAAAAAGCACTTGATTGAATAAAGATAAAGTTGAAACCAAAATAGAAAAATCGTGCTGTGGAAACAGCCAAATTATTATTATTGGCTATTTAATTTCCTTAAGTCATATAACTTGTTGTAGTTTTTTTTTTTTTTTGATAACTATTCACTTGGAAATTTGGAATTACAAGAACTTTGGTCCCTCTATGCCTGGCTTAGCACTTTATGTAAGGTTTTATATGATTTTGAAATGGTGCAACCCTTTTAAAAAGTTTCAACTTTTGAAACTTTTAAATTTGAAATTTTAGCGGTAACCTTTCGTAAATATTAAATATAACTATTCTTCATGAATATTTACTAAAAGGTCCTCTTATCAGTTTATCACATCAAAAACTTCATTCATTCTTTTGAGAATTCCATCAATTTGAGAGAGAGCAAAGTAAGGAAAGCAAAAGGTTATATTGTGTTGGTTCTTGTGATCCAGCTTAAGCCTTCTAAAATCAATGGTCGGAGGTAGTAAGATCTCAGCTTCTTTTCATGTTGACATGTGAAACATATTTAGATGACGTGAGGTGCAATAACATCATTTGGTATTAGAGCATGATTGGAACTTCCGCTCTGATATTTTACTTTACAAGCTCATGCCTGCAAAAAACAGAAAGTACAGATCTCATTTTTTTTTCCGCAATTAATTTCTCGGTTTTGGTTTTTTTAATTGTTTTAGAATCATTAAATACCTTTTATTGATTCAATGTTTTTATGATCTGCAAACATCAACCGCCAAGAAAAAAAAATTTGTATACATGATCTCATTTTTCCGTAATTGATATTTTGGTTTTGGTTTTTAATTGTTTTGTGAATTGTAATTACTGTCTCTGCCTTGCCTCCCAGCCAACCGACCTAAATTTTAAAAACTGGAGACATGGTTCAAAGCCCTAAAGATGCCTCGACCCAGACAAGAATGTGCCTAGGAACGTCCGAGCGACTCTCCCCCGGGTACCCAGGCACCTCTCACCCCGGATGCCTCCTTCTCAGGCTCTTAGCGCCCGAATGCTTCCTTTATCCCACTGTACGACTCTACCAAGCAAAAAATAATCGGCGTCGCTCACTTATATAAGTAGATGTTCCCCCAAGAATCAGTCACCCCTCCTCCAACGGGATAGGAAGGCACTCTCAACAGCCAGTCTGCTCTCGGAAAGTAGGTTACATAAAAGAAAGAATAAGTCATCCTTCCTAAATGGGAGCCACCTTCCCATCTCCTTTATGGGAAGAAATCGTCCACTCTCCATAGAAGGTGGATCCACGTTCCCCCTCCATAAAAGAGAAAAGAATCACACCAGATGAGGTATGACATTCTCAACTGAGATAACTGAAGTTCTAACGCTTAGTCTCCCACAAAAAGAGCTAACTTTTCCATCGGAGGGACGGCGGAATACCATCGTCGTCTGCTGTTTTATAGGGTCACAGCCTGATCAGGATCGTGAATGCCCCGACGCGCCGATCCATCAAGATTCACAAACGAGTATGGAGAGGCTGCAGGACTGACGCCACGAGCTGCACATGAATATATGCTCTAGCGACCGGGGCGCCTAATGGTACTATAATCCATGCACCTCCATTCAGTCGCTTTCACCGCCCCACACTTTTTTCTCCCTCCGCCCCAGAGGACCACAAAGACATGCTCTCCTCCTGGTCAAAGACATATCTGATTGGCGACCCTCCTCGCGCCTCTATACTACCTTCTCTCTATGTATGACTCGCTCTTCCGACTCCATAATGAATACATGTCAGATTCAACCAAGCAATGATCCTCAACGTCGGGGACGATCGACTTCTGTGTAAAGTGTTCTCGATCACTGCTGGGCCCCATTGGGCCCGGTCTCCACAAGCTTCCGAGGATCAATAAACTCATTCTAAGTGAGTCAGGCCGCGCCTGTCTCCCAAAGATCCTGCAGGCTAGTCAAAGGCAGTAAAGGAATATCAGCTCCCTTCAGGCTATCCTTAAACGGGAAGACGAATCCATCCGAGACTTCACACGCAGGTCTTACACAAGCCGTCTGAAGATATTGATATTTACAGATGGATGGGTCCCATGCACCCCAAGAAGCTAAATAACTACCCTGCTCTTCCAAAGCTTTATCCTCGATCCGCCTGTAATTCATGGAAGAATTGTATCGGCTGCAAGTGCATAAGTTCTCCACTGAAGATAACATTCGGTCAGCCTCGCATCAGAATGATAACCACCAGAGTGGTGTCGCCACCAAAGGCCTGACCCGAACAAAAGAACAACCCAAAACAAGGGCCGAAGCGCCTCGAAGGATTGTCCAAAAGGAAGAAGCCCCCCCCACCCACTCCTCTCAACACGCCTATGACCGACTCCACCTTATCCGGACCTCCTCGGAATTCATGGCCCCACCTATGAGGCCTTCCACTCGACCAACGCAATGGTGATCCCTAAGGTGTGAATATATCATAGGACCATGGCCACAAAACCATTGCTAAGCTTGTTCCTAGTAGAAAGCTTATTCGGTCGGGCACCTCGTAGATATATTCGAGCCAACTCGCTGGTAAAGAATAAGCCCTACAAACATGTGGTCATTAGAGCATGAATATCTTGGTCCCCTCGACCACCATCAACTTTATACTAGGGGGCCAATGATAAATTAAGATCAATCTAAAAGCAGAGGAGAAAACCCTGTAGCCTCACAATCGTAGCCGTGGTGAACAATCGCGCGCCCAAGAGAACATCACAACACCAGCCTACGACGGCCCTATATCCTCCCCCTGCTCAACCTCACCCGGCCATTACTCCTCATTACGACGCACTTATACTCTAATGGCCAAGATACTAGCTACGTGCACATGGTCCTCGGGTCGATCCAGCAAGGTGCCACGACGCATTACACCTCCCAAATTTTTAAAGTAGATGAGGAGTCCCGCTCGATCATCTCGGGCCCACAAGTGGTTCATCTGGTTTAATGGGGCTACCACATTGATAGTTGGCGACATCGCCTTTCCCGCCCAGCATCTGTAACTCAACAAGCAACGTTTCTGCAGAGGACTTAGGGGCCACAATGCCATTCGGGCCGCGGCAAGGCTACACGCCATGAAAGCTGCACTTCCACGCATCACTCACCAACACCGCTACTCCTGATCGCGCCAGTGGCAAGTCGACCTCTAGGGAAGCCAGTTAGCCGCACGACAATGCTATCGCCTCAATGGACGCCGGAATACGGGAATGCTCTATGAGCCATCCCTGAGGGTCAACTCAAGAATAGCAATCATAATCATTCGCCCTACCAAATTCTCGAGGGCGTAGACGCGCAAGAAATTTGATCCTTCTTCGAAACCACACCCTCGACGGGCCTACTGCATGCATCTATGTTAATAATTCCTCCCGTCCCTCGAGGAGGAAGGCCCAATTATGCCGCAGGTGCTGCGCCTGAACACCGATGCATTTGCTCGACCATGTATATGAACTAATAAGCCCTATTCACGCTCACACGTGACTAAACGCCCATCCGCCTACGACAAAAGTGAGGCGCTTCACCAGATCGCCACTTCCTGGTCATCCGCAGACCGAGGTTGATAATCTTCATAACGGATTTATCATAGCAATGAATACCCCCGAATGGTCGGCCAACGTGGTGGTCATTCCAAACAAAGGGAACAAACGAAGAGTATGTGTGAATTCACCCGACCAACGACGCCCATTCAAAGACACTCTCTTTGCCCCGCATAGATCGATTGTGGACGCCCGATAGACACCTGTGATATCTTTTTGATCGCCTTTCTACGATACCACCAGATCCCTTACGCACCCCTGATGCAAAAAACATCTTTATCACTCCCCATGGACTCTATCAAGATAAATGTGATGCCTTTCTACTTAAAGAATGCTGGGCCACCTATCAAAGGTTGGTGGACGTAAGATGTTTCGACTGCTAATTTGAGCACAATGGAGTCTATATCGATGATATGATGGTAAAACCCAAGAACGCCCTGATCACGCTTCACAATCTTCGCTGACATTTGACATCCTAGAGTATGTAGGCGAAACTGAACCCCTTGGAATGCGCCTTCCTGGTTAGCGCCTACTGACTCGCTTTATGGTAACCTAAAGGAATGAGAGGCTAATCCCCGCATACTTAAGTCCATCTTGCAATCACCGCCTACCCAAGAATGAATCCAAAGAACTCACAACTACCGCCGCCCGCGCTTTATTTGCCGCCTTCATGGACCGTTTGAAACCCTTCTTCGCTACCCTGAGGGCAGCTAAGCGGGCTGAATGGAATGAAGAATGCGATTGGGCATTCATGGCAACTGCTAACACCGATGTAGCCCCGATTCTTGTGAGTCCCGGGTCGGTGACACGCTCTACCTCACTCTAAGAAATTCCGATATAGCAATAAGCATCGCTCCGTTTAAAGCGCGTGGAGACACAGTTCAGGGGCCTCGTGTTTTGTCTCCGCCAAATCCTTAACCGACAAGTGAAACCAGTGTATAGCCACTCGAACGAGCCATTTTAGCCCTCCTGACATCTCGGCCCAAAACTCCGCGCCATACTCTAGTTTTTCATCCCGTTGTGGTGTACTAATCGATCTTCACTGGCACACCACGTGACCTGATATGTCTGGGAGAATGGCCCACTGGGAAATGGATTTAAGCGAGTATGGCATCCAATACAAACCGAGACTTTCGAAAAAGGGGCAAGTCTTGGCTGACTTCGTCGCAAAAATCCTGTAGCTCAACACTTGCCCTGATGAAACGGGCTGGTGGACACTCAGTGTAGATGGGGCTTCCAAACAAACCGGGGTGAGCATTGGTATGAAATTAACCTCCACTACAGTGTGAGAGGATCAACAGGCAAGACGCGCTTAGGCTTCGACACCAACAAACGAATCACACGAGGCAATGATAGCCTGACCGAGCTCGCACCGCTATGCGGTGTTGACAATCTTTCGACTTAGAGCGACTCACAGCCTTAGTCAGTTGACAGTTAAATCGACCCGAGTCCGTGGATCCACGAATGGCAAAGTATGCTTCCCTAGTCATAAATTGAATACCTCCCAAGATGGAAAATTGAACATGTCCCCCGAGATCAGAATGAGAGGGTCGATGCCTACCGCCGTGGCTACTTCCATTACCGATAAGGAAATCATTCCCATTTACCATCAACCGAAACTCAATATCAGATGCCCAAGTAAATCGTGATAGAGGAAGTTCCCCCATCCCGGACGGACCCCATACGACCATACACAGCTTGCCGTGAATCCACCCAATGCATTGCAGGCAAGGCCCACAAGGTTCTGATTCGGCCATTAGCCCCCTCCATGGAGGATGCGTGCCTATACAAACGATCCCTAGGTGGGTCGTACCTAATGTGTCTAACCCCCGAACTAGGCTAGTATGTGCTGGTTGAATCAGATGAAGTGCATATGGAATCACTGTGGGGAAGAACTTCTAGCACACCGCCCACACTCGGGTATTATTAATCGAAGCCTGACTGGCTGACATTCAAGAAATGCACCCTTGCCACGAATGTCCCCTATCTTGAAATCACTCCAAGTAAGATTCTCGTCTCCATCTCTAGCCCATGGCCATTCGCTCAATGGGGGATTGATATAGTCGGTCCGCTTCCCACTGCACCGGCACAAAAGAAACTATTATTGGTCGCCACCAATTATTTCAGTAAATGGATAGAGGCTAACGCTTTCTCCTCAATCAAATATAGAGATGTTACTCAGTTTATCTGGAAAAACATTGTCTATCAGTTCGGTCATCCCAAGATCAATCGTGTCCGATAACGGGCCGCAGTTTGATAGCCGAGTCTACCAGGACTTTTTCCAGGAATTGAAGATAAAAAACTTATATTCTACCCCTCGGTATCCTTAAAGCAATGGTCAAGCAGAAGCCTCCAAAAACCTTATCGACCTCGAAAAAGATAAGACTCGCTTAAAGGGAAATGGGTAGAAGAACTCCCCGGGTGCTTTAGCCTATAGAATCATCATTCCGAAAAGCCAACCTAAGATCTCCCCCGTTTGGCAGGCTCACTCTACTGACGGAAGTCGTTATCCCCACCAAAATTGGCCTGCCCACCATCCGAACAACTACACCCGAGTCAGAAAATGCGGAATCAATAGCTAGGGAGTTAGACATGAGTGATGATCAACGGGAAGCCGTAACAATCCACATAACCTCCTACCAACGCCGCTTGGCGAACTCTTATAAAAGATCGTTGCTCTCGAGTGTTTCTACGCGATATGGTTTTTTGAGGAAAGTTTTCAAAATACTATGTAATCCTATCATAGAAATTTCTAACCTAACTCAAGACCTTATGTCGTGACGCGAACCGGTGAAGTCGGGTCCTACACTATAGATAAAATAGATGGAACCCTTGTACCTAGAATGTGGAATGCCATGCACCTAAGAAGGTATTATCAATAAAAGCATATCATTATTTTTGCCGACTCATATGTCTTTGCATATTTTTCATTATACAGGGTCAAATCTAAAAGCTCGGATGGCGCAGTCAAATGACCTGTCCAGCCTAGCATAGATAACATCTAGCTGGTCAAACTTAAAGCCCGGTGGCAAACAATGATCTATCCGGCCCAAAGATAGATAACATCTACCTGGTCAAATCTAAAAGTCCGGATGGCGTAGTAAAATGACTCCATCCTACCAAAGATAGATAACACCTTAGCCGGTCAAATCTAAAGCCCGTGTGGCGAGTCAATGACTCCATCCTCGCCAAAGATAGATAACATCTAGCCGGGTCAAATCTAAAAGCCTCATGGCGTGAGTCAAACGACTTATCCAACCCAAAGATAGAGATAACATCTTAAATGGGTCAAATCTAAAGTCCGATGGCTACTAAATGACTTATCCGACCCAAAGATGAGCAACATCTATCGCTCATCTAAGTCTGATGGCAGTGAAAGACCCATCCGGCAATATAACAGACCGCCCATTCGACTCCATGCAAAATCCATATAACCCTGGGACACGTTAAAGATCAAACGCACAATAAGGTATCAAACAAAAAGTAACGAAGAAACAAAAAGGGATGTAAATTGTTTAATGCAAAATATCAACAAATACTAAGTCTCGTCTCAAAAGCACAAGTCCTAATTAGTAGCGGTATCCCTTTCGATCTTCGTCCGACTCCGCGCCAGAGACCCATTGGAAGAGTCTCCCTCCTCTCCGTCTATCCGTTGCCCGGCGCTCCTCCTCGCTAACAATAGCCGGATCCGGCCGAACCGCGTATTTCCAGGTGCTCGGGGCAACGAGGGCTGGCAAAACCGGAGTTAACCTGACCAAGGATCCCGGTGATTCCATCCGATCCGAGGTTTGCTCCCGCATATATTATGTGTAAAAACACAGCAACCATAGCCATAGTTGAACAGCGTGTCGCCGCTCGCATCAAACTCGACCTCCATCGCCTCTCTATCAGCAACGACCTTTTCCCGGAGGGCGGCGAAATCATCTTTTAAGGTCCCCAGCTCCAAAATCAAAGAAAGTCGCTCGTCCGTCGAATGGTCAAGCTTTCCTCGCCTGCATGCCTTCTCACTGTGGACAATGCCTTATGAGCAACTTCACACTGACTCCTCATGCGAGCGCCCTTAACCGCTACGCCACGCGTTGAACCCGGTAAGCTCGCACTCCACCCGTGCCTCGGCATTAACGACCTCAATCTCCGCACTTCGCCATCGCCGCCCCATGGCGTGTCGCCGTGATCCCTCAAATTCTCCTCGCCCCGAGCGCCTTTCCAATAGATTTTAGCCCCCAAATTTAGACGACGGTGACGCCCAACTCAGCCTCCTTTTAATGAAGCACTTTCAGATCTCCCGCTTGTCATTCCCGACCGGGACATATAGTCACACTGCTCAAGATCCCTCGATGGAGCTCGAACTCATGATGCCAAGCGCCATGAACCAATAGTTAAATGACCGGCCTGCAAAGAAACCCATTAGGAGTATAGAAATCAAACATTGGCGGTAATGTCACATAACGAAACTCGCTATCTTACCAGTTCAGTCGACTGAACGTAGTTACGGTTGCGGACTTCTATCCCATCATCGATAATTTGCTCGATGTCTTCCTTCCGGGTCCCTGCAAGAACGCTCACCTAGTAGTCCTCATCAAGGCCCATGCCCTGAGCAGCTACCGGCATCCGAAGCATGTAAGGATACAAATTGTTCAGCCGGTCCGCCGCGGACTCTCCCCGGTGGAAAGGCTCCCAGCGGCGCTTGATATACTTCACCTCGTCCGCCCCGGGAGCCGATACTTCCACTCTATGAGGCTCTGGCCCACGCGGAGGAGCATAACAATTGGTTATAATCCATTCCGGCAATGTGGGCCTTAGAAGCCTGGACCGCATAAACTCGACCAAGTAGTCGACTCCCGCCTCGCCTGGCGGGGGACTGCCCGGTTTAATTTAACCGGATCTACTTCAACTCGCCCGAGCGACTCCCGCCGCCGCCTTTGATCCAGGCCCCGATTCCGGAGAGCCAGTGGATGATAAATGGCTTGCACCTCCGATCCTCCCCTCAAATGGCGAGCCGAATTAGGTCCTCCGCACTCGGGCGGGGCGATGCCGACTCACCGCCCGAACTTAGCCGCCGCTTCCTCTCGGAGCCGCACAGCCCATAGTGCCTCACATCCTTCCTCTCGCTCCTCCTCCTCCAAATCCCGGAAAACTGTTCTGCACTCAACCTGCGGAACAAAATCTTCCTCCTCGACTCCAGAAGCATCTCTTTTTCACCCTACGCTCTTTCCATTAAATTGTTATCACTCTGAGGGCATCCCACACTGGCTTACAAAGGCAAACACAGAGACGACTACTTGGTTCCTCCGACCGAAAGCGCTGGGCAGAACTAGAATCCTCACTAGAGGTCGATCAACCTGATGCTTCCCAAAGACCCTCGCACCCGACTTAATGCCTCAACCATTGTGCCACCGAAGGGACTGGCACGCCGAATTAGACGCAGTCAACAATGACAAAGTGCTCCCCTTCCACGATGTCCGAAGGCAACGGTCGGGGAATGACCGAGATGGTGTAAGGGGCCGGGTTGCGCCTCACGGTAGATATATTATCTGGAGTCAGAAGAACCTTGTAATGACGCTCCTGCTCGGAAATCTCCGATAGCCTGTGAATTTTCTCAAAACTCGACTTTTCCACCCAGTTAACCAACCTGCCTCGCCAAGCCTTCCCTACATGAGCAACCCAAGGTTAGTCCATCATTACATACTAAATATCCAGGAAAAGGCTATTAGGCCAGGTCTAACCCGACCACACACCTGGAAAAGATTGAGACCTACGATATTAAACTAAGATCGAGGGAGCTCTGTGGACTCGTCCTGTGGTCCCCACTAGCAACACTTTTCGCCTCTCGTCTTAGGTGAGTCGTGGAGCCCGTTAACAACCCAAGTCGGGATCTCGAACCCACATGCATATCCCAAGCAGCCTCTACCCTATTCTCATAAAATAAATTATTCACAAATACCAATGAGAGGTCGCAGTTGATATGTGGTTCAACACGCAAAGACCCGATCAAAATACGAATGACGCTGGGTGGATAAGAGCCTGGGCGCCCGGTGAAATGCAAACAACCGCTTAACTAGTGGCAGCAGTGGGAAGCCGTGAGTCTCATCGCAAGGTGCTCCTGTAAAAACACACCAATATGTTCTCAACCCAAGGTAGACTCGTCCTGGGGTCCCTCTCCATTAACCGAGGTCAATGTTATCTGAACTCCTGCAATAGTTTCATTAGCTCCTCCATTGTCAGAGACGAGATGATGCTGCTTGCACAAGGCACCCTCCGGGGCGACCACTAGTGGAAGTTTCTTCCTGACCCCTCACCATTCTACAAGCAGATTAAATGGAGAAGAGAAAACGAATATTAGACACTAGCCATATACCTTAATCAGACATAAGAGCACTTCAAGCTCCTGCAAGGGACTGGCCCCAAGTTGAATAAATTTTAAACCATGTCTCCTCCCTTCCAGGCCTCTTACAGCCGAACACCAGTCATTCACCACAGTCCAACATTACTAAGGGGCGACAATGGTTACCTGAGAAATGAAGTGCACGAGTGTTTGCAACAATGGCCACTAACGAATGCAAGGTTACACCGACCTATTCTCAACGGATAGTTGCAGAAAGGGAGGCAGATAAACCCAAAACAACAAAGAAGGAAAAAGAGTACTACTTAATGATGCCTATCTATATATACCGATGCCTAGGGCCTGCAGTCGCATTTAATGAACCGATGACTAAACGTCTGTCCGGGGATTCAACCATCACGACCGCTTCTGTGCTCTACTTCAAGATGCGACGTGGCAGCCTAGGGCCCTTCTCTCGGCACTAGGCCGGCCCTCTAACAAGTTTTATAATATCTAACCTACTTCACCAAAGTGTAATGTTCGAACACGCCATGCACGTAATCACAATAAAACACTTAAATTGCTAAAAACCGCACTCCATTAATTACCCCGAAAAGGTGTTCAACATTACATAACGATGCTTGTTGCAAAGCAATCATATTACAACACGACAAACTAATATTCGTAACTCACAAAACACCCGAAATACAAAAGAAAAACAGGCAAGGCATCCGTTGTCTGAACCGAGAGAGAAGATGCTGCAGAGGCCAAAAAGAAGGGAAATACGAGATGTGGTCGAAAAGTTAAGTCGCAGGCTGCAAGAAGAAGGGAAAGATGGAGATGGGGTTGTTGCAGAGGCTAAGAAAGAGGAAAAGACGAAGATGAGGCTGGTGGAAGCTTGAGCGATCCCTGTAGGATTCAACAGGGGGTGTCCTCGGACTCCATTCAAGTTTTAAAACCACCCAAAGACCCCTCGTAGTACCCCGACCGCCTAAACCATACAGTCTCTGTCCCAATCCATGCTTAGAAAGCATGCTTAAATGATCGAACACAATCATCCTTCATCCCGCAATCCCCCAATTCTAAGTCTTAGCAACATTCAATTATCCTTCTCTGACGAAGGAACGTGGATAACCAGTAGGACGACCAACCTCCTCACCCACTAGCCTTTTATAGCATCCTCCAGCCTCAGGATTAACTTTGCTGAACCATATAGCAATCTTAATGCAGCTTCAAAAAGTTACAAAATTCACATTGAAATCCAAGCAACAACATTGATGGTCTACTATTCCCCATGATATGACAACTAAGTTGTTCCTTTTTTTCCAACTGGGACGACACCTCCCTACAGAAAAAGGGGGCATCAGGGGTACCATCGCCCTGCTCGGTTCCTCTAGCCAATGCACCCAGCCTTAAAGGCCCCAATGGGACTAGGGCCCTAAAGACACTCCGAATCTGTGATAGTGCAACAGGCCCAGAACGGTCAGCGACTCTCTCCTGCACCGCATCCTCATCCCGATGCCTCCTCCCCCGAGCACGCCCCAGCCCTGGATGCCCATCCACCCAGGATGCTTCCTATCCCGATCGACTTCAATTAAGCAAAACTACCGACCGGTTGTTCACGATATAAGTAAATATTCTCCCAAGAATCAGTCACCCCGCCTCCAACGGAATAGGAAGGCACTCCCAACAGCGGCCCGTTCGGGAAAGTAGTTACATAAAAAGAAGAATAAGTCATCCTTCCCGAAATGAGAGCCACCTTCCCCTATCTTTATGGGAAGAAATCGTCCACTTTCCATAGAAGGTGGATCCACATTCCCCCTCCATAAAAGAGAAAAGAATCACACTAGATGAGGTATGACATTCTCGACTGAGATAACTTCAGTTCTAACGTTCAGTCACCCACAAAAAGAGCTAACTTTGCCATCGAAGGGATGGCGGAACACCACCGTCGTCTTCTTGCTTGTTTTGTAAGTTGCAGCCGACTGGTGACTAGTGAATGCCCCGACGATCCATTGACTTTGAGAATTCTTGAGACAACAAGAATAATTAAATCACCTTTACATTTGATTCAATGTGTTTTTTATGATTCTATAACATCAAACTGCCAAGAAAAAAATTTGCAGTACAGGATCTCATTTTTCCAGAATTCTAGATCTTTTGGTTTTGGTTATTTAATTGTTTTAGAATCATTAAATCACCTTTATATTTGATTCAATGTGTTTTTTATGATTTTATAACAACAAACTACTAGTAAAAAAAAAATTCATGTTTCTAGTTCTCATGGAGGTCCTATATGAAGAAGACAACCTTTAAAAAAAAATGAAAAATAAATAGTATTTGGGCCTATATGAAAAGGCTTTATTCTTGGGCTTCAACAATATTAAGCAAGCTTGCTGGAAAGCCCTTTAAGGGTTTGGTCTTAAGGTTTGGGCAAACCTGGTTTTGAATCAGGCCACTTTTATGAACCTACGACCAAAGGTTCAACTGAGAATGACTCTTCCACCAAGCCAACTTGGCTTGTTTGTTAAAATATTTATATGTTTAATTCTTATACGCTTCCGTATTTATTACGTGATTAAGCAATATTTATTAATTGCTCAAATCATGTTTATTTAAGTAAATAATACTTTCAATAAAATTTATAGATTTTAAGGCTTTCATACATGAATGTATTATTTATGCTTTGATTCTTTTGTATGAAATCAAATTGTGTGTGATAATTATGATTAATTTATAAGAATTTTATAGCATAATAGGATGGTTTAATTATGCTTATTCAATAAAATTTGATTTTATACATAAAACTTAAGTTTAGTGCCCAAGAAAGCACAACTAAATATCATAAAATGTCCATGATCAATATAATTTGCTTAATAAGGGAATAGCCATGATTCTTAAATAATTAAAAATTATTTATTAAGTTAGATCACATAAAGAATAAGACATAACCCTCGTAATTAATATACTTAATATAATAAATTTATCCCACACAAGAAATTTTGTTTATATTTATATAATTAATTAGGATGAGATGCCGATTATTTTCATAATTTACTCCACAAATACTATGAATTGAAACACACTTGGTAGTTTTATCTTAAGGATAGAAATGCAACCATATAGTGGTTTCTAACCTCAAACATTAAGTGGTACTCTGTAAGGACTATAAATGCTCCAGAAAGTCCCGAATAAAAGGGCGATAAGAGCCTCAAGGCTAGTGGTTATTAAGAAGCACTACAAGAAAAATGATTATTTGTGACACCCCAAATCCCGGGGGTCCGTTGACAACCCGTCAACTCGCAGAAGATTCATGGATGTCAGGTAACCCGACACCACACCATTTAGTCCCCTTTTTCCCAGGACTTAGGATTTAATGAAAATCGGGTAGAGTCTCTTTTGCACAGTGAGCCTCACCCAAAAATACAACTCTCAGGCATTTTCACAGAACCTCGTCTATTATGCCAACGCACTAAGAATGAGTCCACATACGAGTAAAAACTGGCCACATATAGCCTTACCATCCATACTTAAAACATATATGACATGACTGATATGACTAGTCCTATAAGCCAACATATTAATTACTTCTTATACAAAATATATCAAAATTAAGAATTCTAATACATAGTTTTACAAATATAAATCAAAGCCACAATCCGGCTTTCTTCCTCATTATCGGTTGCCTCCAAAGTGAGCGCCATCTCCTCGCATCTCCCCGCACCCGAAAGGAGGTCCAACGACTCCGGTGAGCTATCGCCCAATAGAGATAAGTCCCACAAGGGCTATTCTCCACCTTAATGCATATGAATGGTCAAACAACCAAGCACACACCAACCTAAGACATGCAATCCTAGCACAGAATCCTACTTGTCATGAATGAGACGCAACTCATCATGCCCCATGTATCAAGTCCACCGACTCCCTCAAACATTCATTTTAAGGAATGAAACCATTTCCTAAACATAGGTATTTATTTTTACCCGCTGACAACCCTCCATATAAATAGTGACACACTCCAATAATCTATTTTGTGACAAACTCTCCGATGTATATCAATTGGGCATACTCCGACGATTGACATTATATGGACAATCCTCCGACAAGCATCACCTGGCATACCCAAAGATCGAGACAGTGGACAACCCTCCGATATCGTGAGGGACATACTCCCAGAATACATATTGGTCAACCCTCCAAAACAATTCTCTCAAGAAACCATGACACGAAAACATGTCACAAACCCAATATGCCATGCAACATGTCATGCAATAGCCATGTCCACACGAAAACACATCACAAACCCAATATGAGAGCACACATATTGACATCCAACCATGACACCTCTTAACCAAGAAATGTCATTTCAATCAATCACACAAACACATGTTAACATTTCATCAAGTCACTAATAGGGAAAGTAATGACACACCTTATTTCAGGATAATCCACATATCATGCACCTAAGATAGCCTAGAACTTGCCATGTAATGGCCACTTCAAAGACACAACCTCCCACATCCACACAACTAACACCAGCACATTTGTTGCCATGAACTAAATTTTTCAAAAAATATGTGGGCACCAAATTCCATTCACAAGAATATGGCCAAATTCTAGACACAAGGGGCTTTCCACAAAGTCTAAGAACACACGAATCAGAATTCGGACGAGAATGTTATGGTCATGCCAAAGTTGGAGACCTCATATGAACAGTAACTTACGCGCACTAGCAGAGGCCTACTGTTTTTTTATCATTTTTTGACATAATATGAGTCCATATTACATTAAGTTATATATGGATGGATTCTAGACTCAAAGGGATTTAATAGCATTCAAGAATTAGTAGAACTGAGTTTGGATTTGTTATACATTCCACCCCAGCAGGTCTCATGAACAGATTGGGCAAAGAAATAAAGTAGTCAGCTGGATCAAGCAAAGAAGGTGAAACCCACAAAATTGCTTTCCCGGGGCTCCTTTAAAGCACCCGTACATGCTATTTTTCCTACCTAAACTCATCCCAAAAACAACCCTTTCACCTGGCAACAAACCCATCCCAATTGAGTCCACAATTCAGCCATAAACATGGCACAAAACCCGTCCCAAACTCACAAATTAAAATCAACGTGTGAATAAAAACAACTCCAAATCAAGAAATATGATTTTCTGTTCTGGGAACACATCCAAACAGCCCCTTAGGGCCCAACCAAGACCAAGACAAGATTTAGATGAAAGAGAAACCCGAGTAGGAAGGTTCCCTACCCTCTTGGAGCGAAACTAAACTTTGAACCAAGACTCGAGACCCACTCTGGGCCTCTGAACTTATGCTCAATCTTCGATGAAAATTCTTCATTTCGTTGTCCACGCGCTGGCTTCAAGAGTACTCCGACTTTAAGCCCTAGTCTGACTTAAACCGAGTTGCCGATCACTAGAACTTTAGAGAGAGAAGGTAGAGCTCTCTCACAAGATTTTCTTCTCAAACCCCAAATCTTTCTATGAAACCGCATGTTGCTCAGACTCACACGGTGAGTTCTGGGCTTGTTAGATGAACTTTAAATCTAGCTCACTGGATCTATTAATCTGATCTCCGTAGATCGTAGAGAGAAGGTGGAGATTTTCTCTCATTTCTCTCTCTAACTCACACCCTCCTCCCTCACTGCCGGTTCCAACCCAAAAATGAGCATTTATTTTCTTTTTTATTTTTATTTTTGTCTCTCTTATCTTAAGTTGATGCAGCCCACTTCATTCCACATTCCATGACCCGCCCAGTTCATTTCTGTCCCGAAATAATTATTTCTTTTCACACCATTTAAATGAACTTAACTCCAGTTATTTCTTAACTCTAGATTTTTAAGAAAATCAAGTTCCTATGGTTACTAGATACCCAACTTCGTGTACTCCATAACAATTCCTACTACCTAGGAATTGAACTTTTCCTCGAGTTACTTGTTTTCATGAGACTGACTTTAATTACTTTAAATTAGTTTTCAGCCATCCGTTCTAGAATTTTCAGTTTCCCCGAGCAATTTCTTGCACTTTATTATTATTATTATTATTTATTTATTATTATTATTATTTATTTATTTTTTTACTTTTAGAAAATTTTAAATTTTCCTGGGTTTTACATTATTAGTGACGAAATATTTTTGCTGCAAAAATGTTAATGGTTGTTAAAAAACAGAGTTTAAACAAAATATTTGGTCTATAAAATGCCAAGTCTTATCCCTGCGTTTATGAAGTTTCTTTTATAATAAATATAATAGCTTTTATCTCTGATTTAGTTTTATAGAGATATAATTTATTTTATTATTCTAATGATCCTTTGCAAAAAAATTGTTGTTAAATGTATAAAATTTTGGTTGCTAAAATTTGAATAAGAAATTCACTTTTTTTGTCAAATACATAAAATAAAATAAATGAAAATTGTTATTTCGTTGTAAGAGATATTATGTAACAAACTTCTATTTACTGATAGAAATTGTCATATTTAATTTAAAAAATATAAAATTCCATCACTAAATATCATGTAAATAATTCTAATTCTTACTTAAATATTTTAATTTTCATCAGAATATCCTGTAAAAATTCCCAATTTCTCTGAAATAAGAAAAATCGTAATTTTAGTAAAATCCAAAAAATTTTCTAGATCTCAGATGACGGTAAACCGATTTCACCGTTAGAATTGTCCTTCACAATCTGTGATAACACGTCGACCTCACACTCAGATACTGATTCAGACGTTCTGCGCACCGAGTACCCAAAAGAAACGATATTTGACGAAAAAAAGTCACATTGTGAATACGCACTACGCCCATGTTGCACGTAGATAAATAATGAAAATGGACCACCGAGATAGTGCCAAATGTTGAAAATTCGAGACTTGAAAGCATAAGATGAATAGTTAAATGAGGAAAAAGACGAAATAGTGCATAGTGTTGTCTTCCCCAATTTTAAAGGGACCAAAAACGTGGGAGAGGGGAAGGGATGCAGTAGGTTCAGATTTTTATGTTTTAGTGAGAGAGTATCAAGCTTCTCTCTAGATTTGCGGGCGATCCGACCGTAGAAATTCTTCTGACCAAGAAAGAAAGTCATTTACGTGGAGAGGCTCTACGCGTGACTCCGTTTTAGGAAGTTTTCATAAACTCCAAGAGCAGAGGGGTTTCATCCTACTTGAGTTTTACACTTTGTTTAAGTGTATTTTACGAAGTGTTTGAGTTTATCGGTGTCGAGCGTTGCTTGATTGGTTCCAAATTCAACCGAAGTGTTGGAATTTATGAGACCCATTGTGCAGTCCGTAACAATTTATAGGCTGTTTTGGGTGTTTGTGTTGTAATTTGGGAAATAAATTGTATTGTGATATGTAAGAGGCCGGAAAATTAAGAGATAATCTTGGCTTCACAAGGTGAAACCGATATTGGTGATTTGGATGTGAACAAATACCCGAGGGTTTCACTGCCTACGTGAATAGTGACACGAAATAAAGTTTTTTTGGGTGAAAACGTGTTTGGTCGAGTAATTCAAGTTGAATTGCTCGTGCTTGATCATTAGCCCATGTGAGCTAATTTTTGATGTAATGGATTGTGAAATTACATGACATGTTTGTGTTATTTAATTATGTGAATATATGCATGATTATATATTTACAAGTGTTATTGAATTGTACTAGAATTGGCATCATGCATTCCATATGCACTGGGGCACCCTAGAACAATAGGAGTGAGTGCATGAGGTGATTCTTGAGAGAATGGTTTCGGAGGGTTGACTAAAAATAATAACATCGGAGGTAGTCCATATAAAATATCAATCATCTGGAAATTTTTACCCAATCGATATATCTTTGGCAGAATCCACTAAATATAACATCAGAGTCGGTCCACTACTTATATCGGAGGGTAGTCCACAAATAATAACAAATATCTTTGTTAAAAATAAGGTTTTTCATACGTGGCTTAGGGTAAGTGTGAGGGAGCTCATGAGGACTCCTGGATATGAGTTGATCATGCAGACATTCAAGTATGATCACGCATTTGTTTGAATGTATGTTTTCATTAGAGCATCGTATATGAATTTAGGTGGAGAGTAGCCCAATTGTGGCGATTCCACTTACCGAGCATTAGCTCACCTGCCGAGGATATTATTTTCTCAGCATGTGGAGCGCACGAGAGACGCCTTATCATAGAGGCCGCTTTAGAAGAAAGCTCTGCCGTGGCTTTCGCTTTATTAGGTATACATGTATTAGAATTCTGTAATTTTGATATATGTTTGTATAAGAGTGAATTATCAACTCCTTTAACCATGAGATATGTATTTGGTTGGAGTATTTGTTGAGTGATGATGCAAAGCCCAAGTGGCCATTATTTACTCCTCATTTGACCCTATGTGGTCGCTGGATGTGTTTGGGACAAAGTTATGTACTAAGGGTAGAGATCCCCATATAAAGGGAGACTTCATTCGATTTTCTCGTGGAAAGATGCCCGTCACCCAACATTCACGAGTGTTTCCGCGGGTTGATGGGTAGTCAACGGACCCCCGGGATTTGGGGCGTCACATTCATATTTAATTTTAAATTATAAAACATAGTTAAACAACACAATTTTATGATACAATGATTTTATTATATAATTAATATTTATAACATCTAAATGAACAAGTATGATAACATAGTTTTAATACTTAACTAATAGCATTCTACCAAGTACAAAAGAAGTTTGTTTATACCCACATTCATAAATAATAACAGTATTAATAATAATTTATATCCATATTTTTAAAATTTGATTAGTTTAAAATTTAAAGAAAATTAGCAACCATCATCCATGAGTATAACTAGGAATCTAAGAATGGTATTCATGTGAGGGTGATGAACATGTGTGGAAGACAAACTTCTTGAGCCCAAATTTGAAATGTGCATATATAGATTAATTTCACTAACAAAACAAACTCATTGATCTATCTAGTATTGATAATGTTGGATCTTAATCTCTTGATTTTAGATGAGCTCTTCACTGATTAAGCTCATTCTTCAATTATATCTCTTCACATTACTTAGCATATGAATGGAGATGGTAGATGCCCATGGCCTAACCCCTTGATATATCCATGTCTTCAACCCTGTTAGACTTGAACATTATATGAACCTCTGTCAAGGTTTGATCATCTTCAAACACTAGTTGCCTTTGAAATTCCAGCATTCTATCCTACAAATACAAATGGAAGTTAGATAATATAAAACACAACATAACTGAATAAATAAAAGTTGTAAAGATTAAGTATATTGGAATAATTTTTTTAGCATATATATGAATCAATAATCAACTAAGCTAATTCACCTATAATTTATTGCAAAGAGACATTTTCTAAAAATAACAATTTAATTATGTATCATAAGATATTCTTCAATGAATTGGCTAAATGTTATAAGATTCATACCAATTTTTATAAAAATTTTAAAACTTTTTCCTACTATAGAATTATAAATTTTCATAAAAGTATTTTAATTCATTCATAAATCATAAATTTTTTACTTTAAAAAACCAATTGTTTAATAGTGATATAATTCAATTAGAAATTACATAAAAAGTGGAAAATCTTTTAAATAAAAATAAGTAAGCAAACGAAAGTTTTCAAGGAACACATATAAGAAGTCTTTGTACCTTAGTTTCCCTAACCATGGTGAAAAATCCAATGAATTAACTCAAAAGTTTTACTTGGCTTGATGCTTGTCCCATGTGCTATGCCTAAGTAACAACATGAAGAATAAATAAAAAAAATATGAGTATTATGGAAACAATAAACTATTTATAATTTATTTTATAAATTTGCATCAATGGTGATCAAAATTCAAAAATAAGTGTAAGAAAATATTTTAATTAAGTCAAACAACCAAACTTTTATCTTACATTTTTAGAAATCTAAGTCATATTTTAATATTCTACTAGAATCCTTTTTTATTATATTATAAAATGTCAATAAAAATTTAGAATAGTTATTATAAATTGGTTCAATTAAAAATGAAAAAAATATCCCAAAGATCTATACTTTACATAGAGAAAAAGAAAAATTATATATTCTAAACTTTAATTTATAAGATCAACTGTCTACCTTGGAATAAAATAAAATAAATAAAATAAAAAAACATCCAAATAAGATATAGAACAAATACAATTTGGTTCTATAACATAAAATATATGTGCAAATAACTATGTAAAAGTAATCAACAAATGAAAACTTAGTTTACTAAGAAATGAAAAGCATAAGAAAAGTATGAAATTTTAGATTTAACATTGCAACCACCCAATATTGGAAAATATACAAAAAAGAAAACTCAAAACAATGGAAAGGTCCTAAAATAATTAAAAAACATGTTAACACACCACACCATGTAGTTCAAACTCTTATTTGAAAATGATTAAGATTTCATCTCTCAATAAAATTCATAATATATATATATATATATATATATATATATATATATATATATATATATATATATATATATATATATATATATATATATATATATATATTAAGCTCTAAGTAAATAAAATGAAGAAAGTAAATAAAAAAATATATAAAATTTATGGAAAAAATAAACTATTTATAATTTCTCTTATAAATGTGCATCCAAGATGATCAAAATTCATAAATAATGTAAGAAAGATTTCTTATTCAAGTCAAACAACAAAACTTTTATTTTACATTTATAGTAATCTAAATAAGTTATATTTTAATAATCTTCTAGAATCTTTTTTTGTTGTATTATAAAATTTCAATCTAAAATTAGAATACTCATAATAAATTGGTTCAATTGAAAATGAAAAACAAATTCCCAAAGCTCTATGCTTTGCATAAAGAAAAAGAAAACTATTTATTCTAAACTTTACAAGATATACTCTATTATTTGAAATAAAATAAAAACATCTAAAATATGAGATATGATGATGCTTGTTCAACCGTAACCTGGCTTGAGCTTGCCTCGTATTGCCGGGCCTGGCCTTCTGATCTCGATGCCCGCCCTCCGCAAAAAACAAGAAACAAAAAGGATCTACGAGGGCTCACCCGCTTGCCTTCCTCCGATGCCCAAGTCGCTCTTTCAAGAAGATCAACCCGCCAGTAACGGTTTCGCGGCATGTCCTGCGCATCTTCACTTCACGGAAATTTCAAGATTTATAACAAATTCACGATCGCGAAAACTTCTAATCGATTATGATACCGACGTATGTTTCCTAAATGGACATTTCATTAATCGGACAAAGATGCTTCCTAATGGGAGGATGATACAATATTTCTCTTACTCATGTAGGAGATTTTCTTCCTTATCGTGAACCAATTACGCTGATAATCGAGGGTGATAATTGGGAACTATCTTACTTCCCCGATTGGTGGAGATTGGGTGTTTTCACTTAATATGGATTCCTTTGGTCGCCAACCTTTAAAGGCGAGTCAGCCCTCGTTTTAGCCCGCCTCAGGGGTACCCATTAAGGGCCCATTGCTAGTATCAGCCCTACTTTAATTCCGACGTTTAGGCTTGTATCTTGGGCCTGCGCCCATTATTTCAAACCCTATTAGTTACCCCCCAAATTTTCTCGACCAAGCGAGAGCGAAAGCAGTGACGACGCCTCGATCAGCTCGACATCCACGTGGCTACTCAGAAGGGTTTGATTAGGCTTTTCGCCGTCCCAAGTCATGTGATATGACTCCGCCTCGATTCGCGCTTATTCTTTGGCCAGGGCTCTTGGCTTCCTTAAAAACGTCCCCTGACCGTTTGCACTTTGTTCCTCTGTTCTCAAAGCTTTTTTGCCTCTGCAAATTGGTGCTTCCTTTTTCCTTGTTTTATTGTCCGACTAGTGTTCAAGACTACTTTTGGTGGTCCTTGATACTCCCGCTGAGGCCTGGGCCCCTCGCCTTGTTTCGTTTCGTGACGCCTTCCTTCTCCTATGTCCTTTCGGGTTTCTCAAGTCTGCTAGGGTTCTAGAGCGTGCCCAATCGGGGGCCTCGGGATTTCCTTTGATTTCGCTCTTCCTTGCTTAACCCCCGCGCACTCCATGGGTCCCGGGTCGCTCCTCCGTTTCATGCATAGGGAGTAATCCCCGCCGAGGCGTAGCCTAGTCTGGCCTGAATCGACCCGGGCACTAATAATCTGGGCTATGGTGGTTCACCTGGCTGCCCAGGGGGAACGTCCTTTTCCCTTGGATAAGGGTAAGGGCAAACTTAACGAAATTCGGCTCCCCAGTGGCTCTAAGTATTTGAGGGTTGCTATTCAGAACACTAAGGCCGTAGGCCCTAGCCGAGTCGAACCCTTGTATGGTGAGATCTTTGCGGCTCGATATGGGCCACCGTTTGGGGTCTAGGTTTGGTGCCCCGACGTGCTGACAACCTACGTTGTTGAAGTGCCTAAAATGGTATGCTTTTTTGACGTGGCGTTCAAGAATGACCTCCGCTTTCCCTTACATCCTTTTATAAAAAGGGTCCTGCACCATTTCAATATTTGCCCCTCTCAGCTTTCCCCCAACTCAGGTTCTCGTGGGTTGTTAGTCGTTTTGTGTGGACAAAGGCCTGGTGTTCCCAGATGCCCCGCTTTTAGAATTCCTTCAGAAGGAGGCCACGAAGGCTTTCTTTATATCTCCAAGAACTCCCAGCGCTAAGTTGACACTATTTTGACCTTCCCTCCGAACAAGTTCTTGATGGAACGTTATTTCATGAGACGCCATGGGAGTACAATCCTTTGATCGAGAGGACACCTCATGCTCCTCACTGACTACTCCCTTGTGAACCCTTCGTGAGCTCTCCTTTGTCTTGATTTTTTTTGGTCTTCAGCGGTCATAGGATATTTCTAACATTGCTTTGGTCATGTGGCCTTTAGGTGCTCGACCGAATCTTATTCCCGAGGACAAGGAGGTGAAGCGGAAGCTGGTGAGGTGCACCCCGCGAGATTATTCCGAGCTCATCAGGTTGGATATTCCTAGGTCGTTCGGTGCGAGGCCTGCCCGACTTCCTTTCCCGAGGTCTTCTCCCCTCTCCTTCATGAAGGCTCCATCCCCTGGGTTCTCCCACCAGCTCCTGTTTTGAGCCCTTACCCCGGGGGGCTTCACTCTGAGAGTCTCGATCCACTCGGAGGTGCCGCAAAGAAGAAGAGGAGCGTGAAACTGAAACCCTCCGAGTCTCGCCAGAGGGCTTCCCTCCCGGGCTTCTGGGCAAGACCAGTATGTGGGGACTCATCCTCCCGTCTTCTCGTCCCAGCCGCCGTGGCTGGGACTCTTCGGGAGGGGTGAATGAATCGCCCTTGGAAGTTCTCCCTATCTCGATCTGGAGTCCCACGTTGCGGGGCACCGTTCCTCCTCCTAGAGTGCCAGACGAGGTGACAGGAATCTACCGCCTGGGAGGCCGCAGGGAGAGGACTCTTTGCTTTCTCAGCGCAGAGCTCACTCGCGGCTGCCCATCCCGGGCGCGATTCCGACCTCAAGAGGCGTGGCGCCCGACCACGAGGAGGCTCCGCTCTTCTTCTTCGTGGAACCGCCCTATACGTCCAAGTGCTGGCCGATCTTTTCTTTATTGTTTCCACCCGGTGATTTAACTGCCTTTTTTTAGGTGGCTACTTATGCGAAAGGCTTGGCAAGGAGGGCCAACCTTACCGAGGGCTTCGCTAGGGCGGCGAAGTCTTACAAGGCTAAGGTCGCTCTCGACCCCAGAGCTAGTCTCTCAGCTCAGACAAGGGAGTTAACTCGAGAACTGCAAGACAGTCCCACCAAAAAGCACGCTGTAATATGAGCGCCAGACAAAGAAAGAGCCAATACGCGAGTTGTTCGCCACTAGCTCGCCGCCAGATATCACAGCCCCGCTGCAAAGCACATGATTTGTAGGGCCAAGATGGCGGCCTTGGAGGGGGCCCGCCAAGAAGCTCAGAGCAAAATCCATGAATGGTCCCACTAAGAGCTTTACAGCTTGATGATCCATGAGGCAAGAGGCCGCAAACAAGGGCCAAGGAGTCTGAGCCTAAAGATGAGTACATCAACTGGGCCTCCATTTTGCTTTTCAACTGCTCGCTTCCTGAGCCTTCCACATGGAGTTCAACATCCACTCCATGAGAAGGTTGAAGATCCTATTCTTGGTGTTTGAGGGCTCATGGCAGAGGTGTTTCCACCAGGGCCCCATCGGTGATTCTCGGTCCTCCCAGGCACTTCCATTGTCACTGGGCCCCACTAATTCTCCCTTCCAGAGTTTCGGCCCAACTGGTCAGCGCTAGGCCTTTTTCTTTTTCTGCATCCCCACACGAGTCGTTTTCATGATTGTTTCCACTTCAATTATTTATCGATATATCAATTAATCATTGATTGACTTCTTCATTCCTTCCTGTTTACTGACTGAACTGTCTGCTTCAAGCTCACAGTTCTCCTTAGGTGCTGCTGATGCCCATGAATCTGAGCTAATCATGTTCCCAAGCTTATCGCCCACGGCGCTGGTCTTTTTTGAGTCACACTTCACGACTGGCACGGAGCCCCCAGCCATGATATGGTTCCCCGCGATTAAGCTCCTTGAGCAGCCATGTCAAGAAACTGAGCCAATGGCTCGAGCCACGGCCTCATGGCTATCGGCCTTTGAGCTGCTACGCCGCGCAATCCAGCCACGGCCTTGAAGCTACTTGGCTCCATGGCTACTGGGCCTTTCGTTCATTAATACGCTTTCGCGAACCCAGCCACTGGCTCCCGACCCATATGGCTCTCAGGGCTACTTGGCCTTGAGGGAAATACGCTCTAGCCGAATCGAGCGCTACTGGCTCTAGCTACTTGCCTGTGACGCTTTTGAAATGTTACGTCGCGAATCGAGCTACGGCCCCTGAGCTACGGCCCGTGGCATGGCCTGCTTTCAGATGCTACGTCATGAATCGAGCTACGGCTCCTTATTTCCCGCCCCAGTGGGCTATATTGGTTTGTCTGAAAGGTTACGCCTCAAGAACCAGCTACCGGCCCCGAGCTACTCGTCTTTGAGCTTGCTACGCCCGCGAACCAAGTTATCGGGCCCCTGAGCTACTCGTCTCCATGGCTACATGGCCTTTTAAGTTGTTATGCTCGCGAATCCAAGCTACCGCTCCCGAGCCATCAGCCCGTGGCTACATGGCCTGAGTCGCTACGCCTCGTGAACCGGAAGCACAGCTCCCGAGCCACGGCTCCGTGGCTACTTCGGGCTTTGAGCGGCTACGCCTCTACGAATCGAGCTTATCGGCTTCGAGCGCTACTTGGCTCCGTGGGCTACATGGCCTTTTTGAGTCGTTACGCTCCGCGAATCGAAGCACGGCCCGAGCCACTTGCCCGCGGGCTAAGACATAGCCTATTCGAGTCGTTACGCCATGAATCGAGCCACCGGGCCCCCGAAAGGCTTCTGGTCTGCGGGCTACTTCGGGCCGAGCGCTATGCTTAGCGAATCGAGCTACCAGATCCCGAAGCACGGCCTCGCTACTTCGCCTTTTACTTCAAAGCAGTCGTCATTTAGATGCCGAAAAATTCTCCATGTCGAAGCTGTCCGGTGGGCAGCTATGGTAGCATCCAACCGAGGAAGCCGAGCTTTGTACTCTATGGTTTCCTCGACCGACATCAAGGCAGTGGGCCTTCCGCCGAGTTGACTCTCCCGCCCCAAAACCCCTCCCGAGATTGCGTTTTGATTTCCTTGGCGCTACCATAGCCGAACTCGTTGGGCCGGGACGAGGTGGTGGTGGCCGACTACTCCCGCCTTCCGGGGGGCCACGATCGCCGAGGTACACGTGGAATCAAGTATCTCAACTCTTTTTAGTCGGGATACCATCCGTTCTGGGCTTCCATGGTCTTTGTGGAACTCACAGTATTTGGTGTCGTCCCTTCTCGCGAGGTCTGACTTCATCTGGGATGGCCACCTCAAGAACCTTTCATGTTTCACTTCGCATAGGACCTGCGACACTGGGCCGGCCGGGGAGGGTGGCTGTTGAGGAATACCGCTACTACAAACAGCTAAGGTGGTCCCCTACATCCCCACGCTCCTCTTCTCGTTTGGGCCGCTTCTCTCGCTTTCTCTACCCTTAGGATCCTCGTCCCGTCCAGCCTCGTCTCGAGCTCGCTCTCTTTTTGTCACCCCCGCTCTTTCCTTTGGAGGGTGTTGTTTTCATTGAGATGAGGGCTTTCACGTTGATATACTCTATTTTCGTTGAGACTCCACTATGCCATCTCGAGTTCTTTTGAGATGGAGAACATTAGATATTTCGACTGCACCCCTAGCCCTGCAATGAAAGCAGTAACGGCGAACTTCTCATCGAGGATATCCACCTTTGAACATATGACCTTAGGCGTTCTTGAGAGTTCTGTTTTATGGTCAGAAGATGATAACTCGGCTTCCTGTACGTCCTTGCTCCAATAAAGTGGGAGACGAATGCGATGGAGAGTTCCATGAACGATGAGACTAAGACTCGTGGGAGTCTATTAAACGAGTCAATGTCACCCTTTGCGGTGATAGCGATGTTCTGTGATCGTGATTTAGGCTTCCTATAACCCGTAGCTCCATCTGATTTTTATACGACGGGAGGTGGCTCCATGGGTCTTTTGTCCCTGTCGAACGTCCCAATTTACTGCATTCGAACCTGGCAAGTGCAACACCCTGGCCAAGTGAATGGAGATTCGGCTTTGTTATAATGTACGTCCATGGAGACTGGAGTTCGCCTTACCGCTACCTTCACGGGCTAATTTTGCTGATGTCCGAACCTTTGCCTCCCACGACTTTCTAGTCATGATCCTCTCCCCTCCTGTGGGGCTGGTGAGGACTTCATGCTTCGTGTGGCTAGTTTCCTTCTATTCGCCTCCTAATGAGGGCCGAGGTGTTGTTCTTCTCATGTAACAAGGTTTTGGTTTTTTCGCCCGCTTGCGGTCTCCTGGGTGTCAGATTTGCCTGTGAGTTGTTCCAGTTCTTACAAGGCTCACGTTTGGTGATGAGTGCCCATCTTGTTAAAGGCAATTCCACTGTCTCTACTGTCACTCAATAAGTCAATACCTTCACTTCTTCCGGCCTGTCTGCATCCTGAGTGATCTGCACTGGTCAGTGTTCCAAGATACTACCAATCGCCAGAAAATAACTCCATTTAGGGTATGAATCATCGCCTCTACACGGCGTTAAACCCATGACGCTTTCAAACCCAATCCTGGGCGCCTGAGCGTGCAAGGCATGTATTATTGGGCCGTCCCCGCTTTGACCTGCATGTCGCCCTCCGCAAAACAAGAAAACAAAAGGATCTACGGGGCTCGCCCCATTGCCTTCCAATGCCTAAGCGCTCTTTCCGTGGGAAGAGAAGATTAACCGCCAGGAATGAAGTTTTATGCATAAGTCCGCGTGACCTTTCACTATGGATGACCTGCATTTGCGATGGATGATCATGAGTGTAACTTTCCTAATTGATTATGATAATCTTAATAAGATGTTCCTACTTGGATGATGACACCGAATAGTATGTTTCTAGTCGAAGATGATACAACATTTCAATTTGGTAGGAGATTTTCTTCCTTATTGTAAACCAATTAATATGATAATCTGAGGGTGATAATCGGGAATATCTTACTGACGTGGCAGACTGGGTGTTTTCCCTAATACGGATTCCGTCAACAAATTCCTTTAAAGGCGAGTCATCCTCGCTTTAGGTCCGCTCGAGGGATACCATTATGGGCCTATTGGTAGTACTCAGACCCATTTTTAATTCTACATTCGATCAGATTCCTCATTCAGCTACCATTATTTCAAACTCCTAATAAGATAACAAGTATAGTTTTGTTCTATAACATAAAAGACGTGTGCAAATAACTATGGAAAGTGATCAAAGTAATTAAAAAATGGCAACTTAGCTGCTCAATATATTTAACATTGTTTAAAATATAACTATATATTTCTATATTCATTTAAATAAATAAAATATTATGATCAATCAACTAATTCAATACACAACATAAAGGAGAAAAGCATACTTCATAAATCAAAGGTATCAAGTATATAATCAAACACCAAATGAAAGAGGAGCTTAAACCATTACTAAGCTTTATGGGGAAAAAATTCAATTGTTCATCAAACATTCAATAATTTTGAACAAACAACACCACAAATATAGAGGGAAATTGAGTTAGAAGGTTAAGAAACTAGTACTTGATTTAAATTTCAATTTTGAAATTCATATTACAGATGAAGATAACTTTGAATCAAGGAGTCACAATTTATAAGATATAATTTCAATATTTAAAAACTTTTCTATTGGAATTTATCATATAGAAATCTCTTCTACTTCATTAATTTTTCATGGGAAATAGGCTGCATAAATAAATTAAGGTAAATTTTTTTAATAGTAAACTAGTTTTAATTTAAGGAAGAAATATAAATAATAGGATTTTAATAGTAAACTAGTTTTAATTTTAAATGAGGAAGAAATATAAATAATAGGAAATTCTCATATCAAGAACATGCTAATAGGTCTCAATTTCCAATCCTCCCCTTTTAGGTAAATTCCAACTTGCATTTTCTTTTCTTTGCTCATACTCTCTTTATCTTAAATATGGAAATAAAGTATTGAATATTTACTGAAATTTACTAGCTAATAAAAAGGGTTTTTGCTTTCTTTACATCCATTTTTAAATAAAATCAATAAATAATCTAAAGATAAAAATAATCGAAAACTAATGAAAATAAAGCTTCTCTTCTAGCCACTCTAAGCCTTTGAATTTAAGCCTCTAAATTTAAAGCCTAAAACAACAAACTCTAATGGAGTCAGAAAAAAAAAACATATAGTAAAAATGCATGTGACACCCTAAATCCCGGGGTGTCTCGTTGACCATCGTCAACCTGCAAATACCTGTGTCTCATATTATGAGACCTATATATGAGTAAAAATGGCCACTTAGGCCCATACATCAATACTCATAAAAAAAATACATCAACTATATAACAATAGTTCAAGAGTTATTACATTACTCTTAACCAAAACATATATCAAAATTTAGAGTTTTGGGCTACATGTTATACAAAATGAATACCAAAGCCACAATTCGCTTTCTTCTAAAATGCTCTAAATGAGCGCTTTCGCCCCAGACACTCCCTCGTAATTCGAAATAATGATCTCGACAAAGGCGAGCAATGCCCAATAGTGATAATTTCCTACATGGGTTACTCCCCACCTAAGTGCACATGTCATGGCAACCAAACACACTCAAGCAAATACATGATCCTACTTGAATGTCTACATGCCCAATCCCATGTCTCGAGTCCTCACTCGACTCCCTCACATGCCTAAGCCAAATGCGAGTAAAATACTTTCTGGGTGCAAAGTGGTTTTGCCTCAAAACTTACTTACCGAGTTTCTGTGAATATATCGACAACCCTCCGAGGTGAATTGCTAGGTAATTCTCCAAAACAGCCATGGGTCAGCCTCCAAGATGAACTCATTGACAACTCCAAGGCAATTCTTTCCTCGAAAATCTTCCTTGAAATTCCTTTCACAATCGTTTTCATTTTTCTTTTTATTTTCCTTCATGTCATGCACTCACACCTACCATCTAGGGTGCCCCGATGCATATGAAATGCATTATGCCATTTCCAAAATATTCATGCTAATATATTTTACATGTATATATTAACAACATTAATTCACACACCATGTTATTCAATCTACAATCAATAAACACCAAAATTAGCTCATACTGGCTAATAACAATCCAAAAAATTCCTTTGAATCACCCAACAACACAAAATCATGGCTAACATATCACATTTCAAGAGAACCCTGGTGGTCAAGACTGCTTCACGACCACACACAAGTAGTGTGGATTTTCTCTACTCTGCTCAAAGATTTCAGATCGAAACATGACCATCCAGGCCTCAACAAATTCTCATCCATTAAAATGGCTCTTAGCCAAAGAATAAACCAAGTAGGAAAAGATCCCTACCTCTTGGAGTTGTCGAAACTCCATAAAATCGGTGTCTGCGCGTAGCTCTCGTTGCGTGGATCAACTTTGCCTTCACTCGGCAGCAAAACCTACTTCATCCGATTTTCAGAATCTTAGAAAGTTAAAACAAGAAAATAAAAATAAACCTCTCTATCTACTTAACTCTTCTCTCTACGAATTCTTTTTCCTTTCCTTTAGTTTTTCTTTTCCCTTTTTCTTATCCTTTGCTTTTTTTCTTTCTCCTACAAATACTTTTTCCTTCTCCCATTTCGCTTTCTCTTTCCTTCTCTTTTCTTTTCTTTATCCTTTCCCATTTCTCATCCTACTTTATCTTTCTTTTGGGATTTTCTCTCCTAAATTTTCGAGATCACATCAATTTTATTTGGTCAAAGGAGGTAATTTCTCCCCATTTCCTCATACCCACTTTGCGTATCCCTATTTTTCATTTTATTCCTTATTTCCTTATTTCCTTGATGACGACGCTCCCACGTGGCTCATTGTGAACCATCCTTTATAATCCACTTTGGCTTCTGCCGCGTCACTTTGGGGTGCCATTTGGCATCCCCTAAACCATGCCTTGTGTCATCCGACACCCTACGCCTCGAAAAATGTGTAATTCCGACTGTCTTGGATTGCAACGAAATTCGACGTGGTAACTAGATTTCGCGAGATGATTCCAACGGTGAAGTCCATTTTGTCATCTGAGATCTAGAAAAATTCTGGTTTTACGATCGAAATTACCGTTTTACCCTTTATCCGTAAATTTGGATTTTCCAGGGTTTCACAATGCATAAACATTAACATGACATCTCTAAAATGAAAACTTAAATTTTATTAGAAATTTTTTGAAGTAAAAGAAAAATGGGATAATATTTGATAACAAAAAGAAAGGAGATGAGAGGCAAGAAAGAACTTTGTGCTCAGAAGCCCTTGCAATATGTTGTCAGGCAGCAATGTCTCATGGAAGGCATGAAAAGTCGATACAAACCATAAAGGAGACAAAAAGATTCGTGGGAAATAGATTGGGTTTTGGTGGAAACAAATTGGTTTTGGTGGAAACCAATAAACGTTTTGGTGGGAAACATTATTTTGGTGGGAAACCAATGAGCCGTGTAATACTCTTACATCATCCAAGAAATAATATTTTAAACTTAAAAATGTATCTAAATATGTTAAAACATTAAAGGATTGATATCTTTTAACGGTAGATTTGAGAACCAATTATGTGAAATGATATCTGTGACGCCTCAAATCCGGGGGTCCTCGTTGACAATCCGTCAACCCGCGGAATACTCGTGGATGTCGGGTAACCCGACACCACTCACGAAAATCGGGTAGAGTCTCCTTTGTAAGGGGAGCTCTACCTAGAATACAACTTGTCCCAATCACATGACAACCTGTCCTAAATTTTCACAACGACCACACCAGGTCCACATATGAATAAAAATGAGTAAAAATGGCCACTTGGGCCCATGCATTAATACTCACAAAATTTCATCAACTATTTACCAATAGTTCAAGAGTTATTACAATATTCTTAAATAAAACATATATCAAAATTCTTAAAGTTTTAATACATGTTCTACAACACGAATACCAAAACATCAAAGCCACAAACCAGCTTTGTTCTAAAAATCGGCCTCTCTAATGAGCGCCGTCTTCCTGAACAATCCCTATACCTAAAATAATGATCCATCGACAAGGTGAGCAATGCCCAGTAGTGAAAATCTCCTACATGGGTTACTCCCCACCTAAGTGCACATGCAATGAATCAACATAAACACACACTCAAGCAGATACATGACCCTACTTGAATGTCTCCATGCCCAATCCCGTGTCTCGAGTCCTCACCGACTTTCACGCTGGGGCTAAGCCAAATGCGAAAAACATCAAGCCATTTCTTTCATGTCATGCATTCACGCCTAATTTTCTAGGTTGCCCCGGTGCATATGAAATGCATTATGCCATTCTCAAACCATTGGCCATCCCAATATACGTTCTTACATATATGTTAACAAAATTTACATACATGCTCAAGCATGTTATTTAATTCACATCATTAACATCAAAATTTAGTCATTTGAGCTAATTACACCATTTCCAATGGCTACACACAATTATATTTTTATATAATTCCACATCATGTTAACACATTTAATTACATGCACATTAACATATTAATTTCGCCACAATTCCAAGCCATTCATGCTAATATATTTACATGCATGTATTAACACAATTAATCTCTATAATTCATATTATTCAGATTCTCAATCAATAACACCAAAATTAGCTCACATGGGCCAATTAACCAATCACACCCATGTCAATCACTCAACAACATAAAAATTCACACCAAAAATCATAATACTATTCATGGAATGGGGCTTAAACCCTCAAGTCAATCGCTCACTCGCCACAACAACGGGATTTTCTCCACTCGGTTCAAATGTTTTGAGACTAAAAACACGGCTAATCCAAGCCTCAAAACATCCCCTAACCACTGCTACGGCCTACCAAAGACAACACAAGAGAAAAGATCCCTACTCCTCTTAGAGTCATTCTGAACTCCACCAAACTCCACATTCACACGTAGCCCTCACCGCGTAGATCGACTATGCTTCTTGCTCCGTCGAGAACCGACGGTCCGAACGGCCGCAAATCTAGAGAGAAGGAACTCCTTCTCTCTCTAAAATCACAAAAATCCAGCCCCTGCACCTCCACTGCCGATTTGTCTCTCAAAATGAAGAAGATAACATTATTTGCTTCTGTCTTATTCTCATTAACCTTTCATTAACTCCCAATGTGTCCCTTTTGTCTTGATTTTTGACACTTGGCACAATTTAGGCCATCCATTTCATCCTCTCAATAATCATGCAACATGTGTCACATGAGTACATGCAAGAGGGTGACTCTGTCATGTCACATGCCTTCATAGCCGTTTTATTAAAGACTTCGACACCCTGTCTCGAAACATGAAATTCCAACTATCTCATTCGACAAATTCGACGAAATCTCGACGTGGTAGCTATATTTCTCGTGGAGACGATTCCTAAATCTGCAGAAAACTGCTTGTCATCCGAGATCTAGAAAAATTTTGATTTTTACCAAAATGACATTCATTTTGCCATTTTTCAGAAAATTAGAATTTTCTCGGTGTTTCACATTCTCCCCCCCTTACAAGGATTTCGTCTCTCGCACTTCCACACACATACGCATCTAACCACGTGCATATGTAACCCAACACAATCCCTCGTCAGGTAAACGCCGACTCCCAAGGTCACAATCACCGACTAACCAATGGATCATTAACCTTAACGTCATGAATGACATCCATACCGAGCCCTTGCCGGCCACTCAACACCCAATGTAATTTCTCCCATGGATATCCAAACCTTCCAGTCACCCCGACTCTAACTCCAACTCTAAGTCTACGTGATAACCATGACCAGGTTTTCATCCCCAGTCACTCCCGAATTCTATCACTCAACTCTAAGTCTTCTGTGATAACATACTAACCATGTGTGTTTTCCTAGCAACAAAACTTTTCGCCAGATCGCGAGCCTTCCTTACATCCACATAGAAATTTTGATATCTCCATCAGTCTCTTACACCCACAAATAAATTTTTTCGATATCTCCACTGGGTCTCTTTACACCTACGTAAATTCTCTTGATATCTCCTCTGGTCTCTTACACCCACACACTTTCTGATAACTCCACGTGATGAGCTTAAAAGTCATCTCTTTTAGTCCATTTTCTGTTTGATTTTACGCTAAAATTGAATAATTGATATACGCACTATGAAGAAACTCACCTATCCTCGTCATTAAAGGTGAAGAGAGAAAGAAAGTAGAAAATACAAAGCAATAAGTGGAGGAAAGATGCAATGAATGTGGCAGAGCGTAAAATGAAAAGAATCGATGATCTTATCGATGCATTGGGGGTTTTCTACAAATAAATTTGAGGTCGCGACACCAAGAGAATCAAGAAGGAATTCCGATGCAGGTCGCGATGCAGCTTCGATCACCAAGGGTAATCAGAGCCAAGAGAACGACGTCATGACAAAGATTCCCCAGGTCACGACAATGTAAAACACCTTTAAGCTAAGTGAAAGGTTTGACCGATGAAGCCACAAGACTTAAGTCAGTTGTCAGCGACAAGTGAGATCGATGTCGCTGACATCGATGATGTCACGACAAGAGGCTGGAAGTCACGGCATCAAGAACCATCAAGAGAAGACTGCGAAGTTTAGTGCCGGATGTCATACATGAGATCGGGTCGCTACACCGCACTGCCGCTTAAAAGATGAAGCTTCATGAAGTGAGGTCACGATAAATGCTCGAGATTTGGCGGCATCGGCAACCAAATAAAGCCCTGTAGAACTGTCGGTCGCGATACATGAGATCTAAGTCGCGAAGACCGGGTGAAATCCACCGCATCAATGATGCGTAGTTTTAAAGAGATGTCGCGACAAGATATCGAAGGTCGCGACAACATGAGCAACTAGTCGGGGCCTACTTCGCTCTTAAGATGATGTCAGCGACATCCTAAGACATCGCTTGAAGACCGCAGATGACTTCGAGTCAGGTCGCGATAAGATATCGACGCCGCGACATCGAGAGAACAATTGAAACCCGCCAAGATCGCGGAGAAGATGTCGCGACAAGACGGGTGATGTCGCTGACACCAAGAAGACTAAATCAAGGCCAGCATAGAGTGTCAAGCCCGCGACCGAATGCTGTATCAGCCTGATACTTAAAATCCATGAAGCAGCGCTACATCGATGAGCCAACCGAAACCCTATAAATACACAACTATCCAAATGACAGCAATTTTTGGCGGCCACACGAGGTCCGATAGCCGAAAGCTCATTTTCTTTTTTCTTTCTTTTCTTTTATTTTTCTTAATTTTGTTTCCACGCTTTAGAGCAGATTATGCTCGTATTTTTATTTCTTGTATTTTCTGAATCGGATGTTAACGCTGAGTCAAGCTGAATGCGTATTTTAAATTTATTTTCAAATTACTACTCGAAATGTTTGAAGTTCCGACAATTGAATTTGATTGTTTCAGCTTCAAATTGCGCTTATTCTATGATCGAGGAATGTTGTATCGTAATTCAAGAATTAAGGAATCACTTCCATTATGAACGTTATAGTCGACTTATCTTTTCCTCGTAGTCAAGCTTCCAAAGCAGCTTTGTTAATTTCGCTTAATGAATTTACTGGTTTTGGGTTTATTGGGATCTCGAATATCGCTTATACTCGTTAAGATTTGCGCTGCTGCTTCGATTTCAAGGAGGTCCTCCGAGTGACACAGGAAGACATTCCCCGAGAGTAATGTACATTTCTTTGAAGGTATACTAACCTGCTATTAGGGATCTTTCGGTTTGTAAGTTCACTTAGATAAATCCTTCACCTTGAAATCAAGAACGAGTCAACATTATCTATTTAAACAAGAAAGAGTCTCACCCCTAATTCGATAAAGGAGACCAATCCCGTGTTACCAGGATCTAATCAAGGAAAGGTTGATCTATTCTACCCCGAGGAGGAGCAACTGAAGTTGTATATCCTGCTTGATCGATAACTGGGAGCTAAGGTTTACGCCCATAAACGGGTATGAAGTATTGCAAAAGAAAAATACCCAGATTAAGGGAAGTCCCTTTAAAAGTAGTTATCTAATTCCTCGTATTCGAGAGAATCTGTGTCATGTAAATTAGATAATTAAATGTGGAGTGTGGAGAGACTAAATTGCATCATACAAAGCCTCGACAGATTTTTAAACTTGAGATAATCAAGAAATTTTATCGTAATTAACTACAGAATTGATAGTTCAATTATGTAACTCAAGCTTTCTATTAATGTGTCTTCCGAGGATAACCGTTCGCATTCAGCTCTTTTATTAGAAATTCATTATTCTTTTATTCTTATCTTCAAGATAAGTTGATAGTTTAGTTATTTTCCTTTTAGTTTATTTAATTTTTCCAAAGACCTTTAACGCCGATCCTACTATCATTTTTGTGGGTCCAAATAAGATGGAAATCGAAAGTAGTGAGGGTAGTTGATTTAAAATTTCTAGATCTCTGTGGATCGAGACCGACTTAAATCCATTTTATTACTTATAATTCGTGCACTTGCGTAATATCCGACCAAAACCAAACTTTGGAAAATGATTTACTCTAAGAGATTGGTGGTTTATGTATTAGTCACAATAAATGGTGGCGCCGTCACGGGGATTCACGAAGTCCTGCGATAACGCCATAATCTTGCATGCATAACTAATATAAACAGCAACATGTTTTGGGTCAGCAACAACGGCCCTTACACTCACACAAAAATTTGGGATAACTCCACTGGTCTCTTACACCCAATACGTAGATCTCGGATATCTCCCGAGCCCTTACACCCACACGTAGATTTCATAACCCCACTGGCCCTTACACCCACACAAAATTCGGATATCTCCTGCCCTTACACCCACACGTAAATTCCCGGATTTCTCCACGAGTCTCTTACACCCACAATGTAAATTGCACATAGCTCCTGGCCCTTACACTCACACGGTAAATTGGGGATATCTCCCTGCCCTTACACCACATAGAAATTCAGATAGCTCCCTGCCCTTACACCCACACATAAATTCGGGATAGTTCCTGTGGTCTCTTACACCTAATAATGTAAATCTGGGATACTCCTCGGTCTTTGCATAACCCACACAAAAATTTGAGATCTCTCCCCGGGTCTCTTACACCCACACGTAAATTTCTACTTCCAATGTGTCTCTTACACCCAATACGTAAATTGGGATATCTCCCTGGCCCTTACCCACACGTAAATTTGGGATCTCTCCCCTGCCCTTACACCCACACGTATACTTGTACTTCTCCATAGTCTCTTACACCTACATAGAAATTTGGGATATCTCCCGGCCCTTGCACCCACACGTAAATTTTGACTTCTCCACTGCCCTTACACCCACAATAAAAAATTTAGGATAACTCCACGGGTCTCTACACCCACACAAAAAATTGATATCTCCCCGTCTCGCACCCACAATGTAAATTCGTGGATATCTCTTCGGGTCTCTTACACCCACACAGAAATTTGGGATATCTCCCCTGTGACACCCTAAATTCCGGGGGTGTTTTTTTTTTTTTTTAGGTGACCTTCAACAAGCTATTTAATAGCCTCATTCACGCATATTCACGTGTCACTCAATTATTAAGCAATGACACATAATGTACCCATCTCATTCAAGATTTCGAGAATTAGTGTGATTTAGTGTATTGATTACTTTTAAAAACTATGTGAGCACCAAATTCCATCCTCAGAATATGGTTAAATTCTAGACTCAGAGTAAGCTCTACAGTCCAAGAACACAATAAAACAAACTTCCTGACAGGAAGTTGGTGGTACACATCCGAAATTGCATTGCCGAGCTCATTCCCTAGGCAAGGTCAGCTCGGCCAAAGGATGTTAGCTCGGCCAGAAGAGGTCGGCTCGGCTATATTTGAGCTATAAATGCCATCCACAGGCATGTGGTCAGATTCTAGACTCAAGGAGCTTTCCATAGAGTCTAAGAACACCTGAAACGGACTTCGGACGAGAAAGTTATGATTGTCCCGAAAGTCAGCATAGCCGAGCCATCCCCCGCCGAGCCGGCGCAGAGAGCCCCACCCAAGGAGGCCGCCTCAACCTCAGCACAGCCTGCGCAAGAGCCTCAGCACTGCGGGCTGGGCTCCATGCAGCCTGCGTAAGAGCTCAAAGACAAGAGGCCACCCATGCCTGCGTGGGCGAGCTCAACACAAGAGGCCGCCCTACGGAGCCCATGCAAGAGCCCGCACAAGAGGTCAGCTCATGTACTCATGAAGGAGAGCTCGCAGAGCTCATGCAGAGGAGCTCACACAATCATGTATGAGCTCAAGATCGCTTGGCGTGTAAGAGCCTGCAAGACTGCCATGCGTAAGAGCTCGCGATCGCCATGCAAAAGAGCTCATGCAAACAAGACAAAGTGGCCACCATAGCCTGCGTAAGAGCTCATGCAGCCGCACAAGGGGTCAGCTCATGGTTTGCCATGTAAGAGCTCATGCAAATTTTCAAGACAAGAGGTCGGCTTCGCTAGATGTGAGCTCGTCCACAAATCTCATCCTCTCGCACTTCTTCGAGTAAAAAAGGCCATAACTCGATCAGAGGTCCGATTTCCTGATTCGAAGTCATCGTTTACCGATGGGGTTACAATTTCTATCAAGGATTCTAGTCCAAATTTCACTTTTCCAACTAAAATTCAGTCTTAAAGACTAGGATGTCTCATAGGCTCCAAAATGCAATCCAACTACTCCCACACAAACATCACAAGTGAGCTCGGCCACACACAAATTTCACATCTTAAGTGAGCTTGGCCTGCAGAGGTCAGCTCATCCCAGGAGAGCTCAGCCAGAAGAGGTCAGCTTATCCTAAGAGAGCTCAACCATTAGAGCTCGGCCACAATGTTCTCATTCTCTCGCCTGAGCTCGACTATTACGTGCCTCGCCCTCTCAAACCCTTCCAAGTAAAAATGTCATAACTCGGGTCGTGAGGTCCGATTTGGGTGATTCGAAAGCCCACATCAAGCTCACTGACGAGGCTACGATATACCAGAGGGCCACAGGGCCAAATTCCTTTACTTCCCAAACAAAAATCAGTCTTAAAGTCCGACTAGGAATAACAAAGGTAAGAGAAAACTTTTACCAAATTGTATTAAACATGTGAACTGAGTTTAATTACAATTTATCTCACACTATATCTACAAAATCGGATACGCCTAGTATATAACAAAACGCGTTTTCTCGCCTGCATTTCTTGCATAAACACATAATGCTTTGAGAAAGGATTTTTTAATGCAGGTTTTATGGAGCCTTCTTCGTGCACCTCCGCATTCGAAATGTTTTTCCCACGATGGGCGAAGCAGGCCCGTAGAGAGTAAAGTCTCCTGCGCTACTCCCACCTAAGCACATGCACGACATATTCCATTAAAATCATCTGGCACACACATTCATATATAAAATATGCATATCTCTATATGAATGTCTATGTCATGCCCCGTTTCCCGAGTCCTCACCGACTCCCTCACACATGCATTTGTCATGTATGAAAATTGTTTTCAAAACAAAAGCTTTTTGTTTTAAATCCATTGGACCACCTCCGAGTATCAAACCATTGGACCATCTTTGAGAATCCATTTATTGGACGACCCTCCGATAGAGTTCATTGGACAAACCTCCGATATAATTTATTGTGATTGAAATTTCTCCGATAGAGTCTATCGACAAACCTCCGATAATTTATCGGACAACCCTCCGATATAATTTATCGACAACCCCTCCGATAAAAATTCATCGACAAACTCTCCGAGCAAAATTTATTCCATGCACTCAACCCGATTTACGTGATGTACCCGCACATGCGATGATTATGTCATCGCGATAATATCTCATGTTACATGCATATTGAAACTACATGCAACAAATGGTCTATGCTTCATCTTCAAGCATCATGTTAATATATCAAGCATGAGTATATCAACATCAATATTCACGCAATCCGCATGTTATTCAAACAAGCAATAACACACAACAAGATCATCAATATCGTATCTCACGTATCGCCAGTTATAAAATCAGCCTGCAACTCGTAGTTCGGGAAACTACACAAACGATTTTAATCTTAAACCGATCCCCACCCCAACGCGACGCTTTATCAAATTGTTCTTGAACCGCCATCAATGTGGCTACACCTCATGGCAGTGTCATGGCTCAAATGAAGATTAACCAAAAGTGGCAGAGAGAACCCCTACTCTAAGTGATCCGTTCACCGCTTGCAACTCCTCTCGCTTGTTAATCAAAGAACCGCTAGTTCTCTTCCTTTCCTGCTTGTCTTTTCTTCTTTCTTTCTTTTCTTTTCTCTTTCTTTCTCCCTCTCTTTCTTTTCCCCTTTTTCTCTCCTCTTCCACCGAACCACTTTGCTTTTGGTGGAGAATACTTATCTAGGTGTAGAACACCTCTTCTTTCTCTCCTCATGACACATAGCATCCCACATGTCATGCCCACTTTTCTTCCCACTAAATTCCTCATGCAAAGCCTATCCAAGACACCTAGCACTAACATTTACCTCATGCAAGACCACTTCTCTATGACACGAGGCCTACCCGCATGTCCATGTGGTGTGGGACTTTATGTCACTTGTCATTCACACTCATTCAATTTCCTCGAAATATGTGCAAATCCCGACCGTTCCCTGACCGACTTAAATTCGACTATAAAATTTAGATTTCGCGAGACGAACTCAACGGTATGTCCCGTCAATATCCGGATCTAGAAAAATTCGGATTTTGACCAATTACCATTTTACCCATTTAAATTCTGATTTTCCGGGTTTCACATCCCTGTCCCAGAACTCACAATTCTGATATTCCCGGTCTCTTACACCACACAGATCCTTCGATTCTACCGCTGGTCCTCTTCACCCTAACTCTGTGCTTTCTACTGGCGAGATTAATGCCCTTCGCTACTAAACACACATTAATTACCCTTTATTTCCTGATTTGAACTATGAGTCTTCATTGGATGTAGTCCCAAAGACAAACTCAACCCACACTCACCAAGAGTGGTGAATGACCATATCGTGCACCCACACCCGACTCGACGCAATGTCACCGTGCACCCACACTCGACACGGCATCCCCGGGTCCACCACGCGAGCGTAATCCCTGAGATCTCTGTTCCACAATCCCGAGACTTACCAGAACAGCCAACTCTCACCCTACATCCTAGGGAAGAACATCCACACATGGCTTCTCTAAAGGCCACAACCTCTAAGTCCAAATCTATCACACAAGTGATGCATTATTGTTAACATATGATGCATCCAATTCAAACACTACCTAGTCAACAAGCGCAACAAAGAGGAAACGCACTCTCGCATATCCGCCACTGTATGCTCGGGCCTCATAGCACCATGACCTTTGCCTCTAGAACAACTCGTCCCATATGCCCAAGCCGGGCTGGCTAGAAATAACATATCGCTCATTCCACTGACCAAAGCCCGCCCAGAGCCCAGATCTGACCTCGATCCACACCTCCGCCCTCTGGCCTATCTGCGGCCAAGGTGCTTCAGATAGCACCCTCGAGACTGAACTCGGTTCCTTCCAATTCGCTACCAGGTGGAGAATAACCATAAATGTGCCTGGTAGCTAATCCAACGTGGCCGTCCCAAAATCTTGGGATCCTTGTCTCTGGGGGCAACCTTGCCCACATACCCAGCCGTCTGCAGTAAAATACCATATCATCTCGCCCTCGCCCGACCAAATGCCCCATCCCGCCTGGGTCCCGATGACTCGGGCCTTGTCCCTGATAGCATCCTTGCAGAAAGTCGGTCTTCGCTTCTTTCCCCGGTTCAAAGAAGATGGATCTTTCCTTCCTCTTAGTACCAACACCCATATCCTGGATGCCTCGTATAACATCTACCTCTTCCCTTCAGGGTCATAGTCGCCCCGACCTCTAGAGTCCACTCCTCCTAACCATCAGCGGATGATGGCTTCTAAATCCCACTGGAGGTCGTTTGACCCGCCCTGGCTCACTATTGCACATGCCTGTGCGATAGCGGCGACTGCAATCCCTATGGCCTCAAGAAAGGCTCCGCGGTCAAAAAGCTCGACGGTGCCCGACCACCTAGCCTAGCAACTCCTTCCCTTTTTTTTTTTTTTTTTTAATCCTCCAGTAGCCTCTCTGCCACTCCTGAAATGTAGTTGCCTAGACCACTGCAATTCATACAACTCAAAAAATTTTAAGAGTTTCGTTTTCACCCTTTTCTTGTGCAAAAACTGGAAAATTTTTCCAGAATTTCACAACACAATCTGTTTATGTTCAAAACTGGAACTACTGTCCAGAAAATTATATTTTTTTTTTCATTCAATTCTGGGCCATTTTGCCAAAAAATTCTCGAACACCTAAAGTTATATTTTCTCGACCCTAGTCTTCAACGTTTTCTCCTTGCGACCTACCACATACAATCATTTAATCAGTGGTAATGATGATCACACATACCATGAGTCACATCTCTGTTCACATATACAATGACACAATCCAATCACATATCACAATTCCATTCATCAAAATGCACAAAGGATGCATGATCTAACCCGTTTCCTATCGAGTCCTAGGTAAACCATATACCTAACTTACCGATACTAAGCTATAACTTTAGTATCCAACATCGAGCTATACTAAGCTGTGATGTTCTTACACCTTATGACCATGGCCTAAGCCCAAGTCCCTCAAGCCTTAGGTATTCGTATACCTAAGTTCTACACCCACCGAGCTCCCAAGGTAATCGTTTACCTTAGCTTTGATACCAAAGCCAGATACCAAATTGGGTCCTCGACAAACCCACAACCTCATGGACACTGTGGATGTCGTAACCAACAACACCAAGAAAATCTGTAGTTCCTTTGTACCTGGGAGCTCTACCCGTATCACAACTCTATCCCAATCACATGGCAACCTGTCCCAAATTTTCACAATGACCACACCGGGTCCACATATGAATAAAAATGAGTAAAAATGGCCACTTGGGCCCATGCATTAATACTCACAAAATTTCATCAACTATTTACCAATAGTTCAAGAGTTATTACAACATTTTAAATAAACATATATCAAAATTTAAAATTTTAATACATGTTCTACAAAAACGAATAATTAAAAACATCAAAACCACAACTAACTTTCTTTCTAAAAATCGCCTCTCTAATGAGCTCGTCTTTCCCGAACAATCCCTTTACACTGGAATAATGATTCATCGATGTGGTGAGCAATGCCCAGTAGTGAAAATCTCCTACATGGGTTACTCCCCACCTAAGTGCACATGCAATGAATCAACATAAACACTCACTCAAGCAGATACATGACCTTACTTGAATGTCTCCATGCCCAATCCCGTGTCTCGAGTCCTCACCGACTCCCTCACGCTAGCTCTGCCAAATGCTAAAAACATCGCTTCATTTCTTCATGCCATGCATCTCACTACTTCTAATTTCTAGGTTGCCCCGGTGCATATGAAATGCATTATCTCATTCTCAAACCGCACATCCCAATATATCATTTACACATATATTAACAAAATTTACATACATGCCACATGTTATTTAATTCACATCAATAACATCAAAATTAGCTCACTTGCTTAATTACAATTCATTTCCACGGCTTACACACAATTATATTTTTATATAATTCCACATCATGTTAACACATTTAATTACATGCATTAACATATTAATTCCTTACAAGAACTTCAAGCCTATCTATAACTAATATATTTACATGCATGTATTAACACAATTAATTCCCATAATTCATATTATTCGATTCTCAATCAATAACACCAAAATTAGCTCACATGGGCTAATTAACCAATCAAGCAATACATTTTGAATCACTCAACAACATAAAAATTCACACCAAAAATCACATCACTATTCACGTGAACAAAGGAAACCCCGTTGGCACTCGCTCACGCCACACAATTCGTGGATTTTCCACTCAGTTCAAATGTTTTGAGATCAAACACTGCTAATCCAAGCCGTAACATCCTCTCTAACCATTTACATGGCTCTTAGCCAAAGAATAACACAAGTAGGAAAAGATCCCTACCTCTTGGAGTTGTCGGAACTTCACCAAATCGATGTCCACGCATAGCCCTCGCCGCGTAGATTGACTTTGCTTCTTGCTCCATCGAGAACCGACGGTCCGAACGGCGGCAAATGTAAGACCCGAGAAATTCCAATTTCTGGAAAAATGGCAAAATCGTAATTTCGACTACAAAATTGTTAATTTCGGTTAAAAATCCGTAATTTATTCTCTGTGATTCTGGATGATGAAATCCGGATTGCACCATTGAATTGTCTCACGAAATCTAGCTAGCACGAAAATTCCTCGCTAAATTCCCCGAGATAGCCTGAAAGGACACGCTTGAGGCATCGCGCTCGGGTGCCGAAAACGATATTTGATGCGGCACAAAAGTCACATATAACACGCACTCATGTACCAAGGAGTGGTGGCGAGTGAAGAAACGATGAAACCCGGGACGGCCGGTGACAAAGGCCGAATGGCAACCGGGAAAAGAAGGAGATAGTTGGTGGCTAATGGAAAGTTTAAATGAGGAAAAGGACAAAAGTCCAAATAGTGGTCTTCTTCTTCCTTAAGAAAAGACCAAAACGTGGAAAAGGGGAAGGGGACTTGCAGGAGGTTAGATATTTTGGGTTTTAGAGAGAGAGAGAGTCTAACTTCTCTCTAAAATAACACGCGATCCGACCGTCGGCGGTCTTCGGGACAATAAGGAGAACTGTTATACGCAGAGGCTTCATGCAGGGCTCCTTCATTTTGGGAGTTTCAACTCCAAGCAAGAAGCAGGGGTTTCTCCCTACTTGGTTTTTATTCTTTGTTTAAGTACCATGTAAATGTTTCGGTTGGTTGAGGCCTTGAATGGCCGTTTGATCTGTTCCAAACCTTGGAACCGAAATGTTTGATTTGAGACCCACGCAATGGGGCCCCATCGCTCCCACGGATTGTTTGGGTTGAAATGCGTGATGGATGGTTCCATAAATCATGTATTGGTGTGATTGAGGCCTAAACGGGCCGAAACAATGGGTCTACAAAGTGAACCGATGATCTCGTGTTTGATAGGAACAAGAAACGGTGGCCTTACTGCTCCTAAACAAGAATCACAAAATATAAATTGTAAAGATGGGTTTGGCTCAAGTAATCCACATCGAATTGCTTGTGTTTGATCATTAGCCTGCTAGCTAATTTTGATATTTGAAATGATAATTACATGACATGATTGTGTGATTTATTTTCTTTATGTGAATATATTCATGTTTATATATTTGCATGTGAATTAGATCGTATTGGAAGGTACATGTATTCCATATGCACCGGAACATCCTAGAACTATAGGAGTGAGTGCATGAGAAGAGTCTAGAGAAAATGGTTCGGAGGGTAGACTAAAAATGTTAATTATCGGAGGGTAGTTCAATTTAAAAATTTCAATCGTCGGAGCGGCCCAATTGATATTCATCGGAGGGTAGTCCACAAACAAATAATATATCAATCGTCGGAGTGGCCCAATTGATATATATACACATCGGAGGGTTGTCCACAAACTAACAAAACGATAATTCTCATACAAGGCTTAGGCGACGTGGAGAGAGCTCTGAGGACTCGATCGGTGTTATTTCATGTAGACATTCAAGTAGAGGATCATGCATTTGCTTGAATGTATGTTTATTTTGGAGCATTGCACTGCACTTAGGTGGGAGAGTAGCCTAGTTAAAGGACATTCCACTATCGAAGCGATAGCTCACCCCGCCTGGAATTTATTATTTCGTACAGGAAGACGTGGGAGACGGCTCATCATAGAGGCTTTTTCACTTTAGAAGAAAGCCTAGTTGTGGCTTTGATTTTGTGATGTACTATGTATTAGGAATTTTAGATTTTAATATGTGTTGTGGTTAAGAGTAAAATTTTAACTCTTGTAACTATTGTATATAGTTGGTATGTTTATGGATATTATAGTATGGGCCCAAGAGGCCGTTTTTATCCATATTCGTATTATTGTGATTATATTGGACTGTTTGGGACAGGTTTCATGCAGGCGTTGTTAGTGGGTAGAGCTCCCCGTACAAAGGAGACTCCGCCCAATTTTCTGAAGAGGAGTCGGGTAACCCGATATCCACTTGTATTCTCGCGAGCCGACGAGAGGCCAACGAACCCCGTAAAACGGGGCGGTCACAAGAAATCTGTATATAAGGAGCCTCTTCTAAAATCACAAAAATCCATCCCTTGCACCTCCACTGCCGATTTGTCTCTCAAAATGAAGAAGATAACACTATTTGCTTTTGTCTTATTCTCATTAACCTTTCATTAATTCCCAATGTGTCCCTTTTGTCTTGATTTTTGACACTTGGCATAATCTAGGCCATCCATTTCATCATCTCACTAATCATGCAACATGTGTCACATGAGTACATGTAGTAGGTGACTCTTGTCACGTCACATGTCTTTTACTAGCCGTTTTACAGCACCTGACACCCGATGCCTTGAAAAACGTGAAATTCCAACTGTCTCGGAACTCGACGAAATTCGACGTGGTAGCTAGATTTTGCGAGACGATTCCAACGGTGAAATCCTTTTCGTCATCCGAGATCTAGAAAAATTTCGAATTTTTACCGAAATGACCATTTTGCCTTTTTCAAAAAATTGGATTTTCTCGGGTTTTCACAATATCACTATGTATCATCCCAAGAAATAATATTTTAAACTTTAAAATATTTCTAAATATTTTAAAACATTAAAGGATTGATATATTTTAATGATAAATTTGAAAACAAGTTAGGCATACGTAGCTAGTGATCTATTTAAAGAATTTTGCTTCACATGCCAAACACCACTTGTCTTACATTTTCTTAATTAATAAAATGAAAATATTGAAAAGAGTGATGAAACAAAAAGCTGATATCAAACATCATTTCCTATGAAAGAAATGATGATGATATTGACACTTTTTTCAATTAACTACTCTCTCTTGCTATGTAAGTAGAGGTGGAAGGGCCACAAAGACTATTACATCTTTTCATTCAATTAATGCAATGTACAATATGAAATCATTTTTCCCTATCAAATTTGTTTCATTTATTATATTTAAACGTAGTCTAAATTTGAAAGATCATTTCCCAAAATTCTAAAAGGCATATATCATTCATGTTTTTTAAAATTATTTTCTTTTACAAAAAAAAAAAAAAAGAAAGAAAAAGAAAAAATATTGAAAATATGTTTGGTTCTTTTTTTTTTTCTTAAATTTTGAAAAAAGCAAAGAAAATAGAAAATAATAAATTCAAAAAATAAGAACAATTTTCAAAGAGTATCAAGTTTTTTAAAAAAATTGTTATTAATAATAGTTTTCAAAAACATGAACCAAATATGCTTTAAGGTTTCCGTTTGGAACCAGAAAAGTATTAAGCAAATAAAATATAATGGAAAATAGGAAATAAAAATAGAAGGAAATAAAAATTAGAGGAAAATAAAAAAAAATAGGTTTAAACTTAAAAAATAATTTATGTATGCTTATTCAAATTCATTTTATTTGTTTCTCTCTAATAAATAAGTACTACAAAATTTAAATTTTAAAAAAATATAAAATGGATTAAAACAAATTTTAAATATGTAAAATTTTAAGGAATTTTGATTATATTTGATTTTCTTTTATATTTTTCATTGTGAAACCAAACATGAAAATATCATTTTCTTTAGTATTCTTTTTCTTTCCATGTGCACCCCGGTTCCAAGCGGCTAGAAAGCAATCAATGCTAAATCAAAACGCCCCAATAGCATACGTAAGAGTTTTCACTATTCTAAAATAGGTTACAATGGTCTTATATGAATGAAGTCTCCCCCTCAATCCAATGCACTTTTTCTAACATAATCACTCGTAGTATAATTCAAAATTAATTTCTTCATTCCCCTATTTACAAACATTGCACATATTAACTTCAATTTTGATATTAAAATAACGAGTATCATATCACACACAAAGTGAAAGACTTTTAACATACAGTACTTCAACGAGTATCTGCACTCAACACTTACAGAAGCAAAGTCTAATACATACGCAATTCATTTTAGTTTGTTGATGCGTTTCCATAATATGGGTCATCTTCGCCGTCGGTTGCAAACTCTTGATAAAAATTTGGATCATTATCTAATTATGATTCTGAACATTATCTCTTTACTGAGATTGTGACACCCCAAATCCCAAGGGTCATTTTTGTACTCTTTTTTTTTTTTTTTTTTTTTTTACATTGTCCATGAACAGTATTCATGTACATTGTCCATAAATAGTGACCTAAACGATTACGCGACACGATTCTGCTTTATCCCGGTGCATCGTGTGCACACACGTCTTTGGCACTCTATCGTCGCGCGGGCGGAAAGCAGCCATGGCTCCCCGCCCACCGCTCGGCTCTGTTGTGACACAGCGTACGCGACACCAAGCGATAAACCTGTCCGCGACAAACTCTAGCCTCCCCACACAGTACGGCGCTCGATACACAAAGATCATGTCGACCTGGAACCAGCCACCATATAGCCAGCCACATCACGGCGGACTCAGTCTCACCTTTGGAGTGCCAGCTGTCGCGACCTGAAATCGGTCGCAGCACACATAAGCCTAGGCGCCTCGTACCTTGTTCGCGACACCCAGGTTCTCTGTCGACACAGGGCTCACCTTCTATGTCGCGACAGGGAATTCTCTATAGCGATGGAGCACGAGAGTGTCGCAGGGCCTTCCCCAAGCACGTGAGCATGCGTGCTCGAGATCCTCTGTGGTGACACAGGCTGATGTCGTGACCCGAATTTGGAAATGGGCAGCAACCCACCCCATTTTGGTCCCCTGTGCTTTCTTTTGATCAACACACTCTAAAATCAACATAATTTAGCCTTGTTACTACAAAGGCCACCGGAACTTGGAAGGCTCGCAAAAAATGTATTTATTATACAAAATACGAGTTTAATTACAATTTATCTTTAATTAAATTTTACAAAAACTGGGTTTCTACCTAGGATTTACAAAATACAAAACAAGGCCAGATTTGACCTCTTTCCTTCACAACCGAGGTCCTAGATGAGCTTCATTGCCCGTTGTACCTCCGATACCTAAAATTGTTATTCCCATGATGGGGTGAGCAATGTCCAATAGTTGAATTTTCTTACATGGGTTACTCCCCATCTAAGTGCTCATGCAATGACAACCACACACATTCAAGTAAAATTATGCATATCCCTACTTGAATGTCTATATGCCCTGTCCCATGCCTCGAGTCCTCACTGACTCCCTCACACATGCAAAGATTTTTGTTTTATTTATGGACAACCCTCCCATATAGATTAGTAGACATACTCCGATAAATAATTCTGTGGACAACCCTCCGATATATTGTAGTAGACATACTCCGGTAAATAATTGTTGGTCAACCCTCCAAAATCATGTCATGCACTCACACCTACTGTTCTATGGTGTCCCCGTGCATATGAAATGCAATAAGCCACTTTCATGCCAATTCATGTTAATATATCATGCATACATATACTAATATAATTTACACAACCGACATGTTATTCAATTTCAGCAATAACACAAACAACACACGTGGGCCAATCAATGGTCCGACAATTCATCTTGGAATTGCCCAAAACAATCAATCCCACAGATTTGTTCAAAAATAGTCGCGAAACCCCAGCCTTTCAGTCCAGGGTCTTTGGAACTAAAATCTTGCGGCCATTTGACCTAATACACCAACCATGTGGATGGCTCTTAGCGGAGCTAAACCAAGTATGAGAGAGAAAAGCCCTACCTCTTGGAGTTTGTCAAAACTCCTCAGCGAGGTCGATTTGGTGCAAAGCTCTTGTCGTGAGGAATGAACTTCCCTCTTGCTTTGCCCGCGCCAGGTCGATGTTCGAAATTTAGAGAGAAGGTAGAGCTTCTTTCTCTAAGCTCTCTCTTTCTTTTTCTTTTCTTCCTTTCTCTTTTTTTTTTTTTTCTCCTTTTCCCCAACCAGTTTGGTCAAGCTTAGGTCAAGTGATATGTCCTCTCACTTGCCACATGTCACTCTCTTAGTGGCTCTCCTTGGATTTTCCTTATCCATTTATCCATTTACCTTGGATTATCATCCAATCATGTGTTGCCACATATCTCCTAAGGGTCCCACTTGAGCTCTTGTTTGACTGGTTCCCACTTGACATGTGGCACACCGTGAGCCACTCATCAAGTGCCAAGTGTCCTGAACTCTCTTGCGGGACGATGTGTGCGTAGAACATATATAATAGATATGTAATAAAGTAAAAGCACACATAATATTTTTACATGGTTTAGCAATTGCCTACGTTCCCATAACAATACCCAAATGCAAAGATTTCAACTAATTTGATTAAAGGTTACAATTAGTCTTATGTGGTACGAGACTCCCTCTTTGCCCATAATCCTTATTTAACTTAATCACTCCTAGTGGAATTTGGAATTAACTCTTTTTGTTCCCCTCTCAAAAGCTCCGCACACCCTTTACCCACATAACATAAATAATATGAAGAAATTTAAAACATCATCTTTCACACAAAGTGAAAGGCCTTTAACGTGTAATACCTTAATCAAGTATCTGCACTTCGCACTCTTCAACATGTCCAGACTTCACTTGTTCGTCCTCAAGCTTTGCTCCTTAAATCCATAATGAGAAACTTCCAAAGCCCGAATTTATAACACTTGTAATTTGATCTTGAAAGTCTTGATAAAGTTGGATCATTGTACTAATATGACTCCAACATTACCGTTTATTTTCTAAACTTGCATTTAAGCTATCATAGAATAATTAGGAAACTTTATGTTCAAGTATCATCTTCAAAATATAAACCTTATTTGTTTCTAATTATGGTTTGATTGCTTAGACGATCAGATATTCTTGACTTGATCTTTATCCACTTACTAAAAATGATCGTAGGCCCATTGCTGCGCGCGCTCGAGTTTGCCCGCGGATTATGCTTAGTCAGGCTTCTTCCCTGGATTCTTATAGGAACTTCATGAATATTTATCAAACTCGATATCGGATGTAGTTAATCTTTTATATATATATATATATATATATATATATATATATATATATATATATATATATATATATATATATATAAAGATTAGACTTCTATTGCATGTAAATGATTTTTTTTTTTTTTGTAAAAGTTATATATTATATAAAATATGTATTTTTAACATTTAACTATTATTTATTTCAAAAAAACATTTAACTATTATTAAATCAATACCTATAAACTAAAATTAAGATAGGCAATAGGAAATTAAGATACCCTTGTCCCTGTGCAGGACTGTCGGGTTAAGAGTGAAGTAAGTCTCACTCTTGACTCACAGGAATGCCTCCCTCGCATCGGTCATCAATCAAACTTGACCTCCTTAAATTCGATCTCGTCATAAGTCTTTGCTACTCGGGAGAAATCCTCATTGAATCTCTGTAGTACTGACAAATCCCCGAAACTACGTATCTCGAAAGTGACTTCAGTTATCTCTAACTCATCATGGCCTCGACCTTCTGCGGGTCCAACGACCGCTGATGCGACACCACGTGTCCCAAAATCTCACCACCCCTGTCCTGTGCGGGACTATCCAAAATAGGAGTTTGAAGTAAGTCTCCTCTTCAACTCCTGGAATGCCTTCTCACATGATTAAATCCCGATCAAGCTTGACACTCCTTAGATTGATCGTCATAGATCTTTGCTACTCGGGAATCCTCATTGAATCTCTGTAGTACTGACCAATCCTAAACTACGTATCTCGGCCGACTTTAGCCTCCTAACTCATCATGGCCCTCGACCTTCTACGGGTCCTTGACACGCTGATGCGACACCACGTGTCCCAATCACTTATCGATGGTAGGCTCGCCTTCACCCAGGCTTGCCATCTGGTGATGGCCTCTCAACAAGCGTAACACAATCCTCAATGATACTCATGCTCCCACTTTGGCCCCAGGAGTAGATCAAAATGTCATCGGCGAGACTCTTTGGAATTGATCGAATAGGGTTGGAATACCTATGCATGAGGTCCATGAATCTTTGTGGCACATTCGTTAATCCAAAAGGCATCGCAAGTAAACTCAAAGTGCCCATAATCGTCTTGGCTCATCTTAGGGATATCTATCTCCTAACCCTCATTGATGGTAACTAGTGTGAAGGAATTATCAGAATAGATGTGCTCCTCTCAATGATGAGCAGTAATTCAATCTCGACAATGGTACCGATTCTTGGCTAGTGACCACTATTCAGCTATGCGTAGTCAATGCACGATCAGAGGATAGCATCTTATGTATGAAATAGAGCCAGAGGTGCCCACGTGGTGAAGTCTTTCAGTCACAATGAACCCCTTGTCCGATAGCTCCTATAAGGTGGACTGGCGAGGTTCACCACCCAGCATCAGCTGGTGCCATCTATCTCTTAGTCATAGAGATGGGCGAGTACGGGGTATGGCTTCGATACAAAGTACAACCCTCTCACGGAAGCAATCTCGGTAGCTCATCCGGAAAAACATCCTCGTACTCGCAGACTACTCGAGGTAGATCTAAGTCTGGTCTCATCTCGTCCTCTAGGGTAAGGCTCAATAGCCAACCCGCCAACTGTCCCTAACATTTAGACTCATACACCGTCTGGGGAAAAATGTTATGCTTATCCACGAAATACCCAACGAGTCTGATCCTACGTATAGGCGGTAACCTGATACGCTCACAATCGATACTTGATGCAATAATTTTGTCCATTCTAATCCATTGAGGATGACGTCGGGCTCGACATATCCATGATCCTCGAGTCATTTATGAGTAGAGTCCACGAGATCTCTAACTATGACCACGGCTTATATCATCCCTATTCTCGCCCTAATCCCTAGGGGAGAACTCACATACAAAGGCTCCTCTAAGGTCTCAACTCTAAACTGACTCTATCTGGCCCGATGCGTGATGAATGAATGCGGCCTTTTGAGAATCAAATAACACTCTTGCCCGCTTAGGCGAGATAGCAACGTACCTATATGGCGGTGTCTGTTGACTCAGCCGGTGGTATAACGACGTAGACACGCCCCTGAACCCACAGCGTCCTGCATGTGGGCCTCGTCCTGCGCCTCGGCTATAGTTTGGCCTCTACGCTGCCCATGCAGAGGAGGTGCTCGTGCGGCCTGCAGGCGCGAAGCTCCTACGGCATGCCGTGCAATGGAGGAATATCTTGTATCCTCTCTGTCCTACCGGTGGCCCGGGATTGCGCTATCCGAAACTCTGGGATCCTGTCTCCTAGAATGTCCCTCTGATATGTACGGAGTTCTCTTGTGGTAATGCTTTGCAATCTGCCCCGGCTTTGATTAGCGACTACGATCGATCCACTGGCTGGATGTTGCTGATTCTCAGAGCACGCAGACTAGAGTCCTCTGCCTTTCAGGCCCCGGAAGAAGGCGACTCCTTCCTCTTGCTACTAACACGCATCCACGAGTGCTCGAGCATCCTCGATCTCTCTCTCTATGGTGGTGTCCAATGGAGTCCATGTATCACACTAAGGCGAAGTCCTAAATCCTACCCAGAATGGACAACTTGGCCCATTCTCGAATCTCTAACCTTGGCCATGTTGTTGTGTACGTAATCATCGACAAAGCGGGCTAGCTCATTGAATCTAGCCACATAATCCATCACGGTCATCGTCCCTGTGACTCTTAGGAACTCTTGAGCCTTCGCATGCCTTGCCGTTATCAGGAAAATACTTACCCATGAGCAGCTCACGGAACTGCGCATGTCATTGCTCTGAGTCTCTAGAGGTCTTTACCCAGTTCCACATACTTGGGCCTCCTCTGGTGGGACACGGCTAGTCTAATCTGGTCGTGTCGGAGGGTAATCTCAGCCTCTAACACCCCTTCTCAGCCCTGCATGAACCAATGATGCGCCACCATCGGATCTCCTCCCCTGTGAATGTCGGAGGATGATGTGCCATAAACCTCTGGTACTCGGACCTCCTAGCTCTTTACACTAGCTGTCTGAAATAGCGGCCCGGTACCGCCAATACCTACGACCTCGTGAAAATCTGGGGTGGTGCCTAACCAATACCCCGTGGACGACCTCTACGTCCTTTCCCGCGACTAGCCATCTACACATGTCAAATGGCAAGTTAATATTCAATGGAGTATCTCCAAGGCATAAACACAGCCCCGAGACACTATTCATATACAGAAAAATATTTTATGCACAATCTCCTTGCATTCATAGGAAATGCAAGACAATAATTCAATATATCAAATCAAAATCAACAACAAAAATTTTATTTTAGAAAATTTCATTTTGAAGATTTTTTTTTCATTTGAACTGATTTTTATTTTTATTTTTTGAAAAATCATGTGAGCAGTGTTCATGAGCGATGATCAACGTGGCGAAAACAATGCCTTTAGTCCATAACTGGGTTGGGTGCACTAGGTGCACACCTAGAACCCAGCTGCCGCGTAGTCGTGCCGCTGGCATGACCGTGCGCACGCCGTATTTGGGCCATGTCGTCTTCTTACAGCGCGTGTCGCGGCCAAATCCCCGATCGTGTCGTGGAGTCCCTGCCATGTCGTTGCGCATGCGGCGCGCTGTCTGTGATGTCGCAGCGACTTGTCGTCGCTCCTTGTTCACGATAAAATTGTATTGTAGCCAGAGCCCACATCTGTGTGCGGCGGCGGTATAGCGGCCGTGTCGCTGATCTTATTCTTCTGCGTGTCGCCTTACTATATCATTGCCCACTATTGCAACTGCTTTGCCGCCCCAAGCCACGATATAAAATTTTGTATCGCGACACTCCGCAGCGAGGCCATGCGCTCGTCGCTCTGCGCGCGCCCGCCTTGGCCCGGTATATCGTGGCTTCTCTCGTAGCCTCGTTCCGGTCGTGTCATGGCCTATCTCGGCGATATCGTGGCCCAAAGGTGACCTCCTGCGCGCTTCTTGCCCCACGGGCCACATGTCCGCGATACACTCCATTGTATCATATGACTTCAACCACGGGCATATGGGCGTGCCCGTCAGCCCCGCCTTTGAAGCGTAATTTTTTTTTCTCATTCAGTACTAGAAAACCTTCCAAAATATATATATATATATATATATATATATATATATATATATATATATATATATATATACTGCTATATATATATATATATATATATATATATTTTCATTTTCCAATAAACCAAATAAATTTATTAAAATTTATTTTATTCAATTCCAGTTTTACACACTGTAAAACATTACAAAAAAATCCTCAACACATTTTTTTATTTTTTCATTAATTCTGGACTATTTGCCCAAAATTTCTCAAAGACTTATTCTCACACTAACCCTAGTGTTCAACATTTTATTTTTTCTATAGTATTTATTCACGAGAGCACACAAATCACACGAGTTCATAACCTGCTTGATCAACATATTATACACGATCACACATAAAACCACGGTGCATGTAGTGTTCTAATCATGTCGAAGTGATTTCCTAGGTTATCATACCTAACTTCTGGAGTACTAGCTATAACCACAGTATCAACATCGAGGCTATAATCTTTGTGATGTTCTTACACTTTAATGACTATGGCCTAAGCCCAAGTCCCTCAATCCCTAGGTTTTCATTTACCTAAGATCTACACCCGCCGAGCTCCCAAGGTAATCGTTTACCTTTGCTCTGATACCAAGCTGTGACGTCCCAATCCTCGGGGGTCCCGTTGACAACCCGTCAACCCGCGGAATACTCGTGGATGTCGGGTAACCCGACACCACTCACAAAAATCAGGCAGAGTCTCCTTTGTACGGGGAGCTCTACCCAAAGTACAAACCTTTCCCAACAATCAACTTATGACCACATCGAGTTCATACACAATTAAAATGAGTAAAAATGGCCACTTGGGCCCCTGCATTAATACTCATACAACAAACATATCCCAATCAAATATATTACATGGTTCAAGAGTTTTTACATTTCTCTTAATTCAACATTTATTAAACCTTAGAATTTTATACATGTTGCAACCAACATCAAAGCCACAAGTCGGCTTTCTTCTCAAATGGCCTCTAATGAGTGTCGCCTTCTCGATCGCTCCTGTACCTGAAATAGTGATCCCTCGACAGGAGTGGCAAGCCCGTTAGAGATAATTTCCTACATGGGTTACTCCCCACCTAAGTGCACATGCATGGCAAACAAACACATTCAAGCAATTACATGAACCTACTCGGCTTTAATACATGTTACATGACAACATCAAAGCCACAAAGTCGGCTTTCTTCTCAAATGGCCTCTAATGAGTGCCGCCTTCTCGATCGCTCCCTGTACCTGAAATGGTGATCCCTCGACGAATTGAGCCAAAGCCCGATGAGATAATTTCCTACATAGGTTACTCCCACACCTAAGTGCACTTGCATGGCAAACAAACACATTCAAGCAATTACATGAACCTGCTCGAGATGTACACATGGCTGATCCGTGTCCGTCATCACAGACTCCGCCGCACGCCTAAGCCAATATGCGAATAAAATAATCAGTTTTCAAAACAAAAGCTTTTTGTTCTTGAAAACACACTACCGAGTTTCGGTAAAATATTGGACTACCCTCCGAGGCGAATCTGTTGGATAACCCTCCGAAATAATTCATGGGCCCCTCAGCGTAGTTGTTGGACAATCACCAACTGACTCTAGGAAAATCTTGAAGTGAAATTCCTTTCACAAACATTTTCATTTTGTTTCATTTCATGTCATGCACTCACTCTAATACTCTAGGGTGCCCAGTGCATATGGAATGCATGATGCAATTCCAACACATTCATGCTAATATATTTACGTACATATATAATACTTATGGTCATCGCATAAAACATGTTATGCAAATTTATCAATATGCTCTTGAAATTAGCTCACATGGGCTAATTAGCAAACACAAGCAATTCATTTTGAATCACTCAACATCATAAAAATTCACATAAAAATATTCACGTTACTATTCACATGAACAGTGAAACCCTCGGGTTACTATTCACGACCACAGAAATAGGAATTTTCTCCACTCGGTTCAAAGCTTTTGGGGGCTGGGTTCTGATTAAACAAACCTCAGAACATTCCTAACCATTTACATAGCTCTTAGCGAGTGCGCAAGTAGAAAAGATCCTACCTCTTGGGTTGCGAACTCCACGAGTCGGTGCCCACGTGTAGCCCTCGCCACGTAGAACAACTACTTCTTACTCTGCTCGAGAGCCAAATGATTCAGATCGGTCGAAATCCCCTGAAGTCACTCCTCTCTCTCCACAAAAACTGATTTTACCTACTGCATCCCTTTTCTCCTGCCAGTTTGGTCTTCAAAAGGAAGATCACTATTCACTATTTTGTCTCATTATGTTAAACATTTCCAGGGAATTCTATGTGTCCCTTATAGCCCAGGATTTTGACATAGCACAATCTCGGCCATTCATTTCCATCATCTCTCTACTCATGCAACATATGTCACATGAGTACATGTAGTAGGTGACTTTTTTCACATCACATGTCGTTTCACGGTGTCAGAGCACACAGTGCCTTGGCTTGATGCAAATTCATTGTCACGGAATTAGACGAAATTCGACGTGGTAGCTAGATTTCGCGAGAAGATTCCAACGGTGAAGTCCGTTTTGTCATCTGAGATCTAGAAAATTTTCAGGTTTTGACCAAAATTACCGTTTTGCCCTTTTTCAGAAAATTTGAATTTTCTCGGGTCTTACAACTATATTTATAAAATATATTTTGTTAAAAGTTTATTAAATAATTCAAATAAAAATATAATTTAGCCACTGTATTAAATTTTAAGTTAGAGTAAAGGGATAAAAAAAAAAAAAGCTTTTAATTCTTAGGCCTACCAAGCCCGCCCGCTCAAGGCCTGCCAAGCCCGCTCATCCTAGGCCTACCCATCTTGGACCCCTCAAGCCCGCCTACCTTAGACTCGCTAGGCCTACCTATTAGAAGGCCCGTGGGCCTTAAGAAAATACAAAGCCTAACCAGTTGATCGATCAACATCCTTTAGGCTCAATCCAAATTAGGCCATGGGCCTCATTTCTTCAAGCCTGACTGGCTCATTGGAAACCCCTAATACAGATAAAGAAATTACCCTTGTCATGCCAACTTATTTCAATAAAATTGCTATTACTTATTTTATTTAAAAATGCAACTTAAAAATTAATTTAATATTGAAATCAGGAAAAATATTATTTTCTATATAAACTTTCTTTCAATTTATGATAAAAGTAATTTCGTTAACATTAATATTATTTAAAATTTTAATTTTAATTTTAATTAAGTTTCTATTTCACTATAACTTGTAAAGATTATTATCTATTTCTCTCTCTTCCTTTATATATAATAGAATGATTTTGGCTTTGGGTTAATAGTTGTTCGAATATTCAATATAAAAATAACAAACAAGAAAAGTCGTTTCCACTTAAATCCTTGTATCCACTATGTCATGCACAAATATTGAAATCCTGACATCCATCCTTACATCCATCCCCTTGTACCAATCTATGACACCTACATATAGCAATAATGACTAACTATAATGATTGCATTTTCTGACATGACAAGAAAATTCATTTCTTACATGACAAGAAAACTTAGAACTCTGCTTGCAAAAACCCTCGATTACCCCTTTCCTCATCACGCACTTAAAGGTCAAAGGTTATCTCTTTCCCACCGCAAGAAATCCTACCGGTGAATGCTGTGACACCCGAACTCTGCAAAGACACCCAACCTCAGTAATAAACTTCGCCATGGGCGAATCCTTACATGTAGCTTTAAGTCATGATCTCTGGTTCACGAAACTCCTTCAGGGGAATGAGAACTGCAAAACGCAGATTAAATCAGATGAGATAAGAGTTTGCGTATTTTGGGCTTAGGTATTCATGTAGTCGATGGTGAGAAACAGATACTCACAAGAACTATGTATCGTCCATTCCAATATGGGTTTTTGCCTTTATCGGCCTTTTTTATGTGTTACACTTGCAAATTATGAAGCGCTACGTTCAAGCAACACGAAGAGTTTGAGAGGGTAAAAATGAATCCTTGATTTATGTATCATTTCGCCACTAGGCAAGAAGCGAGTGGCTCACCCTCATAAAGGATTCGGTCTAGATCCATCCGGGGTGTCCATGTCAGCACGATGAACTCAACATCTAAATTTAGCGTGAAATTAGAGCAACAAAGTATTCATTATGATCCCATCCAAGCCATTGGTTTTTTTTTTCTTGGGGTTTTCCTTACACGCGAGTGCGTGTAGCATGCTGGGTGACACGATGACTCCCATGGCTTCAAGGTCAAATAGATTATCACATTCTTTTACTAGAAAGTGAGAAGTAGATTTTTTGTACGTTCAACTTTTCAAACTATGACTATGAAGCTCTTGTCACTTGGTTTCATCCATTGAAGACCATTAGTAAATAGTATTTCGGTAATCTCGCTATTTATTATAAATTTGTTATTTTTGATGGAAGGATCCGATCACTTTATTTATTATAAATTTGTTATTTTTTATGAAAGGATGAGAGTTCTAGTTAATTGGTGAATTCCATTTATAAGTTTGATACTGTCTTAAGCACAAAGGACCTATTATTAAAGAAAAAATGAATACCCATCCTTATTCTTCAATTCCCTTGCACTAAAATATGTTTAGATTTTCAAATTGATGCATTGCAATCTCAAATATAAAAAATTTAAGTGTTTTTTTATTTTATTTTTCTTTAAGTTTTGTATTTGGTTACTAGAAAAATATGAAAAATGGAAATAAAGCATAGAGAAGAAAATGATATTGAATCAATAGAAATGATTGAGACTGAAGATTGTATTAGCCTTTATTTGGTCTCTGAAAGAATGTGGGGAAGAGGGGTGAATATATCTTAAGTGTTATTTAATTTTGGTTTTGGTTTTGTTTTTGTTTTTTACTTTTTACTAGTTAGAGAAAAATGGTGTTAACAATTAACTTGGTAAAGTAAGCTTTCCAATCCTTACTATAAAGCAAGCATATATTTGAAAACATAATATTGAGGTTTATTTTGTTTTTTTTATTATATTTATTTTCAAATGAAAATACAAGGCTAATTCTAAGGATAATTTTTTTATTAGCTTTTGTCACATTCTTTGACACAATATGGAAAAATGATGACACTAGTTAATGAAGTTTAAATTTCTTGACTGAAATTGAACCATTAGCTTTAATTTTTAGTCATATATGCTATGCAAGAGTAGAAGAAAGGGTTGTTAGCACTACCATCTGTACTAAATTAGTTTGAACCATGAGAATAATTTTTTCTATTTTTTACGAATTCAAGGCAGCTTTAGGATTAATGGTTTAAGCTTTTAAAATTATTTTCATATAGTCTTATTTGAGTTCCTATAATTCTGTATAATATAATTAATTGATATATTAAATTTAGTTTAATTTGATTGTTCTATCATATAATATTGTCTACCATATTAAAAAAGTTCATGGATTTTTACTTTATGTTTCAAGGGATTTTTCTAACAAAGTTAGACTTAGGTGGCGTTGTTTTTTACTTAATCTTTGAATAAATTTTTTGAGCTTAATCTTTTGAATAGTACTTAATAGCATTAAGTATTAAGTCGTTTGTTTTTTTTAACATTTTATTTCTATTAAGGATTAAGTTGTTTGTTTTTTACAAACTAAAAATTAACATCTTACCAGCTTATTATATTAAAAAATTTTAATTACATATTTTCAAATATCTAAAGATATCACATTTGATGTCAATATTTAATATCTCATTTCATTCCATAATAAATGCTAAAATCACAAGCCTTAATTAGAAATTAAAAATATAATTCAAATGCATATGCATATTCATATAATAATTCAGAATTCATATGTAGAGGGCAGTTCGAATTGACCATAGCGGCACGCAAATCTTGACGTATCGCCTCACTTCTCTCAAAGCCACCACTCCCACCCAGCCTTCCAAGGTTTGACATCTTCACCTCAGAAGTTTTTAGTCAGCCCACCCATGGGTGTTCTTCCTCCTTTGTCCTCCGCCGCCTTTCAGGTCATCCTCAAGCCCCAATCGCAGCCGCCGTCGACGTTCCCCCACTCGCCGGAGGACCGGTTCCTCATCAAAACCGCGCTCGCTCCGGAGTTCTCCTCCCAGTCGACTCACCCCAACTCCATCAACTCGTGGTTCGCCTCCAGGCCGACGCAGGACCTGAAGCTTAAGGTGGCGTTCATCGGGCCGTTCCTTCTCCGGCATGCGGTCGCCGGCGGGGACGTCGACGCCGTGAGGAACCTGATGAAGCGGCGATCGATTGGCGGAGATGCTGATGGGGTTTCGATCGTGGTATGAGTTGAAGCACTACGAATGGAAAAGCCAATTTTTGGCTTTTTGTTTTGACCATTTTTTAAAAAGTCGATTAAGTGAGTGAAAAATAAAAAAACAAATGGCTGAATGCTGAAAGCAAATTGCTTTCAGCATTAAGCCAGAAAAACAAATAGGCCCTTAGATAGAAATTAAGTAATTAAATGATGATTTGAATATATGTTTTGTTGGTTTTATGTGTATTAAAGCCAATATAAGTCTAAGAATTACAATTTATATTTATTGTCAGTTGATTAGGAACCTAAAGGGTCACACACAAAAAGAATAATTCTTGAGTTAAAACAAAAATAATTATTTGATAATTATAATATTTATGATAATTAATTATGAATTAATTTATCATAAATATTAGAAATAAATATTAAAATTAATTATGAGTGTTCTAATATTTGTAAAATTAATTATGAATTAATTCTCAATTAATTTCTCATATTTATGATAATTAATTATGAATTAATTCTCCTATTTATGGAAATTAAATAATCATTTATGAGGATTATTTATGGTATCAAAATCGATCTATAAATAGATCGTAAAACTTGAAGTTATTATCATGAGATGATTCGAGGAACTAGCATATTAAGCTTCGAGTTAAAATTCCTGTGAGGATCCCGAGAGTTATTCGTATGGATACCTTGGAGGTCGGACGTGTGTGCGGCTAGTGATCGGCTTTGCGATTCAGAATCGAAGCTGCGTTGTTTCTCGAAGAACGGTATGTATGTACAGATTTATTTAAGTGCATTTCGGGTTGCGTATAGGAATGTTTGATTCCTTACAGTGGTATCAGGGCCCAGGTTATTCTGTACATACGTAGATATAACTTTGATGGTTACATATTGTATGTTAATTGTTTTTAAAAGTTATTAATATTCAATTTATCCTGATAAAATATTAAATCATTTGTTGTCTTCCATTATTATAGTTTAAATAAATTTTATTAGAATAATTTGTTGAGTTAACTCAAGATTGTTCTACTAAAAATTTAATTTTACTATGAGATTAGATCTCGGAATAATGGGTTTGATTTACCAAAAATACATGGCTTGTTGAGCTAACTCAAGGTCAAGTGTTTTTTGAGACGAGATTAGGAGACATATGTGATATGTGTATCAAAAGTTGATAACCTAATTATCTAGGAATTACAAAAGTTGTAATTAGCAATTGTTGTTTACTTATTGAGATTATTTTAATTTGTTGAGTTAACTCAAGATTAAAATAATTAAAATCAGATCCTAGCCCACTAAGAATTTTATAAAAAATTTTTAAATCCAATTTAAGGGATATTGATTTGAATGAATTAGTAGAACAAAAATATTTTGATTTTGTATATTGCATAAATACTTACTCTATCTTTACTTTACATTGTAGAAAATGAATAATAACATGAATCTGCGTAATGCATTTGTGATAAAGCTCACTAGCTCAATTTTATGGAATTTGGATCCAAATCTAAGAATTATTCTTGAAACAAAGAAAAGTTGTTATATGTTCTTGAAAACCAGTTCCATCGAGAACGCTCCGGATGATGTGGCGATCAGGATCTGTGCTCCAGGAAACATTCGAATGATTAAAGTATGCGGTATGCGATGTTGGCATCCATGAGTCTGATTTGCAAAAAGCAGCATGAGGATATGAATGCTTACAGTAATCACTTAAGGCATTGTATGATAAAAGAGTGAATGAAAGATATGATATCTCTCGAGAGCTCTTTCCTTTGCCCAAGATGAAAGTGGGATCTTCGATTTGCAACCCGTATCTTTGAAGATGATTGGACTCGTGAAAAATTAGAGAAATTGGGATTTATATTGCATCATCGGAGTTAAAACGTTGATTTGATTTGCAATCCTACCTCAGAGTTTTCAAACTTTGTGATGAATTTTAATCGGCCCAAGTTGAGACCTCTACACTACGAGTTGCTAAATATGCTTAAGGCAAGTAGACTCAATCGGGAAGGAAAAGGGCTATGTCTTTGATGGTAGAGCCTTCTAAGAAAGAAAATTCAAGTCATGTCCTAAAAGACCATTAAGAAGGCCTTCAAACCAGGACAAAATCAAGAAAGAAAAGAAACGAAAATTTTGCTTCCCACTTGTGGAAAGGATGGACATTGGGAAGAGGAATTGCAGGAAACATCTAGAAAGCGAAGCGAAGAAGCTTAATGAAGCTGCTTGGGTATGTTGCCAGTTGGAAATAAATCTTTCTACTTCTAAATCTAACTCTTGGGTATTAGATACCAGATCTGGATCTCATATTTGTATAAATATGCAGGGTCTAAAGAAAAGTAGAATATTGGCTAAAGGGGAAGTGGACCTATGTGTGGGAAATGGAGCAAGAGTTGATGCATTAGCCGTAGGAATATACACTCTTTCTTTACCCAGTGGATTAATTCTAGATCTAAAAGATTGTTATTTTGTTCGAGCATTAACGAAAATATATCTATTTCTTGTTTGGATTTAGATGGTTTTACGATTATTACAAAGAATAAAAGTTGTTCTTTATATCGTGCTGATGTTTTTTATGGTGCTGGTCATTTAACTAATGGTTTACATATACTTGATCTAGAAAATCATGTTTTCAATATAAACACAAAAAAAAACAAAAATAGATGATCTTAGAAATTCTTATCTGTGGCATTGTAGACTTGGTCATATAAATGAGAAACGCATAAACAAATTATATAAAAATGGCTATTTGGGATCATTTGATTATGAATCATTTGATACATCACAGTCTTGTTTTATTAGGTAAGATGACCAACTTCCCTTCTTGGAAGAGTGAAAGATCCTGCGAGTTATTAAGTCTCATACATGCGATGTATGTGGACCTATATCGACTCAAACAGAAATGGTTTTCACCTTCCACACGTTCTGGTGACCATTCAAGATATGGTCATGTATACTTATTGAAGTATAATCGGAGGTCTTTAGAAAAGTTCAAGGAATATAAAAGTGAAGTTGAAAACCAACTTTGAAAAATGTATTAAAGTCCTTCGATCGGATCAGTGGTGAATACTTGAGCCAAATTTCAAGATTATCTGAAAGAAAACAAATTCTTTCACAATGGACTCCACCTTATACGCCACAATTAAACAGGTATCCTGAAAGAAGAGCCGAACTCTATTAGATATGATTCGTTCTATGATGAGCACGTCTGAGTCTTCTAAATCATTTTGGGGATATGCCTAAATCTTTGCCTCATATCTATTAAACCATGCTCCTTCTAAAGTTTGTAGATTCTACTCCATATGAGATATATGGTATAAGAGGGAAACAAATCTTAAACATTTAAAGGTTTGAGGGGATGTCACCTTTGTAAAAGGGTAGAAGTCAGACGAACGGTCTCGAAATCGGATAAATGCTACTTTATGGGGTATCCAAAAGAGAGTTTTGGATACTATTTTATAATCCCAATGAACAAAAAGTGTTTGTTTCAAGACATACTACATTTCTAGAAAGAGAATTTGATACAGAAATGGCTAGTGAAAGTCAAATAGAACTTGATGAGGATTCGTGAACCCTGTGAAAGAAAGGGGGTGGAGTAAGAGTTGATACCTCATGATGATGCAGTTGAGTTAACAACTCAAGATACACAAGGTGATCGTAGGTCTAGTAGGATACGTCGTCCTCCTCAGAGGTATGATGGCGTGTTTATCATTAATAATGATGAACCTACTACCTATAATGAAGTCTTATTAGATAAGGACCTACGAAAAATGGCTAAGCCATGAACTCGAAATGGATTCCATATACGAAAATGAGGTTTTGGACCTTAGTTGATCCACCTATAGGGACAAAACCTATAGGACAAATGGGTCTTCAAAAGAACGGACATGGATGGTAAAGTGTCTGCCTATAAAGCACGGCCGGTTGCGAAAGGTTGTTCGAAATATGGTATTGACTATGATGAAACCTTTTCACCGAGTGCGATGTCGAAATCCATTAGGATAATACTTGCTATATTGCATACTATGACTATGAAATGCGGCAAATGGATGTTAAAAATGCTTTTCTTAACGGACATTTACAAGAAGAGTGTATATGTCTGACTTGAGGTTTTGTCTTGAAAGACCTAATAAAGTATGTAGCCCCTACGAAGTCCATTTATGGGCCTAAACAAGCATCGAGAAGTTGGAATATTCGTTTTGATGAAATAATCAAAATGTTTTTGTTTCATCAAAAAGCGAAGATGAGCCTTGTGTATACAAAAGATCGTGGGAGTATTGTGGTTTTCTCATTTTATATGTGGATGACATATTATTAATAGGAAATGACATACCTATAACCAATCAGATTAAGAGTGGTTATCGAAAAACTTCTCAATGAAGATTTAGGAGAAGCGGCTTATATTTTTGGGGAGTTAAGATCTATCGTGATAGATCGAATAAGTGCTAGACTGTCCTGATCGACATATATTGATAAAATGCTAAAGAAGTTTAGCATGGATCGATCAAAGAAAGGTTATCTTCCATGTCATGGGATCTGCCTTTCTAAGGACATGTGCTAAAGACGGATGTCGTACATAACATAAAATGTCCCTTATGCTTCAGTTGTAGGGTCAATTATGTATGCTATGATGTGTATAAGGTCAGATGTCTCCTATGCTCTAAGTGTTACAAGCAAATTTCAGGTTAATCCTGGTGAGAGTCACTGCTTAACTCATTGTGTTTTGATTTATGCAATAATAATATGACAGTTTATCATTTTATATAATGTATATTTGATGATAAAGCCCTTAGAATAATATATTTATTATTCTTAAATATTCTCTAATCGTAGTATTAACAATAAAGGACATTGTTAATGGATAGATTAGCACATATGATGATATGTGAGTAATGTGTTGGAGAACATATTTACTGGAATGACCCACAAAGATATTTTCATAAGGTTATCTATTTGAGTGTCAATGGTATAATTTCTATATGATAGTATTATAATTGATCCTTGGACTTGAGATCATAAGAGTATCTTTCGTGTTGGAAATTATGCTTTGACTCAATTAGTTCATACTTGTTACGCTATGTATGAATAATGAAAGTTGGGCATAATGAAAAACATGAATTGATAGTTTATGATCAATATAGGATTCATCACTCCTAATAGTGGGAGAGTATATCTCAAAGGTAACCACTTGTTGAAATATCAACTGGAGTGTTTACAAACAAATCGTAGATTTAGAAAGGGTTCTAATTTATTTAAGGAGTTGATTTTCGGAAACAAAAATGGTAAAATTAGTACAGTCAGAGTTGACACTTACACCTTACTCGTGTCTTAATAAAGGATATGGGATGGTGAAAAGGATAATAATTATACGGAATCTAGTTCATGCGCGGTGAAATTGCGATCACTTGACTTTTTCCTAACATTTGAATTGGTCATGATGTACGCTGGGACGATCTTGACCTATAAATATAAATTGATTAATTGTTGAATTAATGATAAATTAGAAATTGTTTAATTTATCTAATCTTAGAATTTCTCACGACTAAATTGACTTTAGTCAAGTGGGAGATTTGTTGGTTTTATGTTGTATCAAAGCCAATATAAGTCTAAGATTACAATTTATATTTATTGCCGATTGATTATGAACTGAGGGTCACACACAAAAGAATATTCTTGGGTTAAAGCAAAATAATTATTTGATAATTATAATATTTATGATAATTAATTATGAATTAATTTATCATAAATATTAGAAATAAATATTAAAATTAATTATGAATTAATTTCTAATATTTATGGAAATTAATTATGAATTAATTCTCAATTAATTTCTCATATTTATGATAATTAATTATGAATTAATTCTCCTATTTATCAAATTAAATAATCTATTTATGAGGATTATTTATGGCTAATAAATCGATCTATAAATAGATCGTAAAACTTGAAGTTATTATCATGAGATGATTCGAGGAACTAGCATATTAAACTTCGAGTTAAAATTCTTGTGAGGATCCCAAGAGTTATTCGTGTGGATACCTTGGAGGCCGGACGTGTGTGCGGCTAGTGATCGGCTTTGCGATTCAGAATCGAAGCTACGTTGTTTCTCGAAGAACGGTATGTATGTACAGATTTATTTAAATTACATTTCCGTTGCGTATAGGAATGTTTGATTCCTTACATGTTTTACATTCTGTTAATTCATGTAGTTCATATTGCTGCTTCTACTAGCCTTAAAACAAATTAAGGTATTGTAGGATTTTTCTTGGATATTTTGTTTTGGAATATAACATTGTTTTTTCTCATGGTCATTGTGGTTGAATTGAATATAGATAAGACTATAGAAATAATATCATGAATAGCTGAAGACTTTGAAAGATGACAATTAATTGAATTGTCTTTCTTATTTCATTAATGTGAAGAAAATTTTAGAATTTAGGGTTTTAAGTTTTTCTTTTAATTTTACTTAATATCCAAAAAATGTTAGCTTTTCTATTTTCTAATTATTATTCTAGATAACAACCATATCTAGATTTTTTCTTTTTATTTAGTATCCATTTAAAAATAATTGATTGAAAAAATTTTATGTTTATCATATATTTTGCTAAATTACATTAGAGTGATTTAGAATGATAGAATTGATGTAAAAATTTGGTATCAAGTTGCAGATTTTTCCATAATGATTGCTTGAGATTTAGAGAATAAATAATGGGATATGATTGATATTGATATTTTGAACTCTTTTACTTAATAGGTGTACCATTGTATTCATCTAATTAATTGTTCAATGAAATTGTAGGCAAGTTTGTATTTGTTATACCTCCGGTGGAAGCTTTTGATTTGATTATTGGTTCAACTATGACTGCAAATTGGAAGATCCAACTTAGGAAACATTTGAGTGACAATGAATTTTTCATGTGTTTGTTTGATTCAAAATAGTTTAACAATTTGTAACATCAATAAACCAATATGGAACTCACATACTAAATGGTAGATATTTTAGTAGCATTTAAATTCTTGGTTCGACAATGACCAGAAGTGGATCCAATTGGCTTTATTTTGAGTAACAATCAATTTTTCATGTGTTTGTTTGATTCAAAGTATAACAATTTGTAACATAAATTAACAAATATTTGATTGTCAAATGTGATGAAATAGCATATGTGAAACACTTAAAAGGAGTATTCACTTTTGATTTTTGTTTTGATAGTTATCTCAAAACAACAAGAAATTGTTATGTCCATATTATAATTTTGTCATTTGACCACATGTAGTTTGTTTTATTTTATTTTGATATGTTTTCTTGTTTGCATATGGTTCTGGTTTACTGGAATTTTTAATTGATGAAGGTAAAATTAAATAACTTAATATATAAAAACTAATGAATATATTTGGATTATTTATGAAGTATATTTTTTATGAGGTATATTTCAATTAATTGTAAGATAAGATTAATATGTTATATTATTTTTATTACTAAATAATGATTTATAATTTATAAGTCAACTTGATGCAGCAAATACAAAAATTGAAAAAGAAACATAAAACTAAAGAAAATAAGAGAATGAATGTTTGTAAAAGACATTTAGCCAACAACATTACACAATATATCTTCATAAAATTCAACTTAATAATATTATTTCACTGATAATATAATATTAATTTAAAAATATTTAATATGATTTTAATACCAAGATTTTATATCAATGTTTAAGATAGTTAAACAATGCTAAAGTATTCATACACAAAATCAATGGTACAAAATTTTTTATACTCAAATATACTCATAGTTTGAGAACTTCAATTCTTAAATGAAAACTTAAGTCCAAATAAGAAATGTGAAACCCCGAGAAAATCTAATTTTCGAAAAAAGGGCAAAATGGTAATTTCGGTCAAAATCTGGAATTTTTCTAGATCTCGGATGACAAAACGAGACTGTGTTGGACATAAAGTGATCTATTTGTCAGATTTGTCGAGGTCGAGGCGGTCGAATTTGCGTTTTTCGAGGCAACGAGCGTAGGCAAGACACTTGGTGCATTTTGAGTGGCTCACAGTGTGCCACATGTCAGGTGTAGAATCAGTCAACTTGAGCTCAAGTGTGGGACCCATGTGGACATGTGGCATCTCTTAATTGGAGGAAAATCAAAGGTGGGTGGATGAAATGGATAAGGAATCCAATGAGCCAATGATGGCTTGACAAGTGGCAAGTGAGGGGGACAAAAGAAGACATTTCTTCTCCATTTGGCCTGGTACGTGCAGTAGGGGAGAAGGGAGAGCAGATTTTTGAAAATGGAGGGTTTTTAGAGAGAGAAAGTGCAACTTCTCTCTAGATTTCCCAATGTTCGGACCATTGGATCTCGTCGGGCTAAGAAGCAAAGTTGTTCTACGCTGCAAGGGCTACGCGTGTGTGACACCCCAAAACTCGGGGGTCCCGTTGACCACCGTCAACCTGAAACCTGTGTGTCTCATATTATGAGACTCATACATGAGTAAAATGACCCAATAGGGCCCATCATCCATATTCGTCCATGCGGTTACAAAATTGATACATTTCTATAGATCGGGATTATTACATAAGCTCATAATACAAAACATATATTAAAACTGGTTCGTTTAATATATACAAAACAGAATCAAGGCCATTCCGGCCGCTTCATAATCCGGCCTCTAAGGAGTGCCGATGCCACTTTTATACTGTCTTGTACACGAAGGGGGTCCCATGTGGGGTGAGCTAACGCCCGATCAGAGAGAAATCCTCGAGTGCATTCCCCACCTAGGTGCACATGCAAATGATCATTTCATAGTCAAACCAATAACCAATCCGTGCATACATGTTGTTCTATCATGGAAAAATCTACATGCATGTATGAGATGACACTCTACATGCCCCAAGTGCGAGATTGACCTCCGACCCACCGCGATGCAAGTGCCCGATGGGAAATCAATCTGCAGTCAATCCAGGCTCCCATCTCACAACTTAGTAGTCTATGTGATATTTATTTAATCGTTTCGTGTCTTTTGGGCAACATAATTTTAGTCTCACCGGCGGGTCTCTTACACCCTCAGGCATTTTTCGAGGCTTTCCATAGGTGGATACATTTTGTCTAACCCGGGTTTTCAAGTTTTTCCTTTGAGGGTATCACATCCCTACTTGCTATGCGGAACACATTTCATTTTCCATTTTTCATTTAACCTTTGTGGAACTCAATTGGACTTCATCCATTTCCAAGCCCACACGATTCTGTCGATTGCCAGCGATAGCATGTACACACACCCATGTAATGCGGTGTTCTGCTTTACAATGCGGTAATTTGTGCCTTTGCACTCGAACCCCATGACCTTGATGTATGAAGACCTCTACATGGACACTCTACACCATACATTATGTGTGTGTGCTATGAGCACTCATGTCTAATGCACACAACATTCCATATGTCAGTTCAACCTCGGCCTTACATACGATCATCTTAATATTCCATACATTAGTCATTACATCACATAAGCATGCTCCGCGTCTTTTCTATCGATTCCGGATTCGTTCATGTCTGACACATCATTCAAGCATGTACTAACATAATTCCAACCATTACTTAGGCAAGTAGCATATTCCCAGGCTGAGACATAGTGTGTCAATCATACAACCCAATGCATATAATTATTTCCATCTTCATCTACGTGTAATACATAATTTCACATATTCGAGTATGTCATTGAATTTATAAGCGATAACACACATTAGTCTTCTCGGCCATAAATAGGCCATGCTTGGCCTAGAAATAATCTGGACTTAGTCGAAAGTCCGATTTTAAGTAAATACCACACAAAACATCAACACACAATTCCTTGCTCATGCCATATGCGATCCCAGCATTAGGTTACAAAGCGGGTTCCATGAAGTTAGGAAACGAGCAGACTATTCCTCAACTTTCCGTGACCCAGCCCAATGTTCAGCCTACATTTTGGTGAAGCACTTTATCTTATTAAATTCTAGACTCGACGAGCTTTCCATAGAGTCCAAGAACGCGTGAATCAGAGTTCGAACGAGAAAGTTATAGTCGTCCAAAGTTAACACATGGCTTACCATGTGTCACTCACATGGCTTGCCATGTGTCACTACATGGTTCGCCATGTGTCATCCACATGGCTCGCCATGTGTCATCCACATGGCTCGCCATGTGTGTGTTTCCTCGAAATACGTGAAATTCCGACTATCTCGGAATTCAACGAAATTCGACTAGGTAGCTAGATTTCACAAGACGATTCCAATGGTGCATTCCGTTTTGTCACGAGATCTAGAAAAATCCCAACTTTTCTCCAGACTATTTCGGTAAATTACCGTTTTGTCCCCTTTTTTCTAAAAAATTTAAATTTAAATTTTCACGGGTTTTACAACGTAGACACCGATTTTGTGGAGTTTTGACAACTCCAAGAGGTAGGGGTCTTCTCCTACTCGGTTATTTTCGTTTTTAAGAGCTTTGTAAATGATTTGGAGTGTTTGAGGCCATGAATGGTCGTTTGGTCGGTCCCAAAACTTGGGACTGAATTGTTGGAAAAGTGGAACAGTTTTTAAGACAGTTTATGAATTTGTTTGGGTGGTTTATTAATGATAATTTATGCGATGAAATTATGGTTTGGGTGTTATTAGGCGAAATGGCCATGGATTTGGGTTCCACAAAGTGGGCCGTGCTAGTGAGGGCTGCCCACGGACAGCCTTCCCTTTCGTTCAGGAGGTACGGTAAAGCAGTCCGGATTATGGATTGGACAAAATGGTCCATGTGAGTGCTTGTGTTGTTGCTTGACATGAGGAGCATGAATGATCATGTGAGAAGGATAATAAAGCGTAATTGTTGAATTAAATGGCTTGAAATGTATTGGAAAATGAGATGTTAATGCATGATAATTGATGTGTTAACATGAATGTGTGATATATGAATATAATTAATGTGTTGATCTCCATTTGAGTTAAATAAATTATTATATATAGCTCAGCACATATGCTTATAGATTAAATAACATGATGTATGTAAATTAAATTTTGTTAATATATGCATAATTGATACATTGGCATGAATGGTTTGAAGCTGACATAATGCATTCCATATGCAGGGCAACCTAGAAAATTAGGTGTGAGTGCACGCATGACATGAAGAAAAATGGAAAGTGGGTTGAAGAAAATTTCAAAGGGAGAGATTTTCGAAGAATTGCCTTGAAGGATTATTAAGGCTGATTCATCTAGGAAGTGACCCCGTGTTGTTTGGGAAAACGATCCGGCAATTCTCGGAGGGTGGTCGGAGTATATTCTGGCACAGGTATTGCTTTTCGAGAACAAAAAGCTTTTGTTTTGAAAACGATGTTTTTCTCGCATTCTGCTTAGGCATGCGTGAGGGAGTCAATGAGGGCTCGAGAAGTGGGAAAGGGTGAGTCGCATTCTCATCCATATCATGTAGACATTCAAGTAGGATCATGTATTTGCTTGAATGTGTTTATGTTGAATCATTGCATGTGCACTTAGGTGGGGAGTAACCCATGTAGGATGATTCAACTACTGGGCATTGCTCACCCTGTCGAGGGATCATTATTTCAGATGCGAGGGGGTGTTCGGAGGACAAGCGCTCACTAGAGGCCGCTTTTGAGGAAGAGAATCGACATGTGGCTTTGGTAGATACTTTTGTATAACATGTATTAAAATTTTAAATCTTAATATATGTTTGTATTAAGTGATGTATCGAGCTCTTGAGCCCCATGGTAATATAGTTGGAGTATTTTAGTGATATGGATGTATGGGCGATGGCCATTTTACTCATGTATGGGTCTCATGATATGAGACACGGTGTCCGTGGGTTGACGGGTTGTCCAACGGACCCCGGGTTTGAAAGCGTCCGCGGCAGGTATCAGGCTTAGGTAAACTATTACCTTGGGAGCTCGGTGGGTGTGTTTATAAGTATGGTTACGATGCCGGCTTCACGGCTTGGTATCGAGCTAGAGATTACCTTAGGGCTCGGTGGGTGTAGGCTTGGGTATCACGAATACCCTAGGGCTTGAGGGACTTGGGCTTAGGCCATGGTCATAAGGTGTTAGAGTATCACAGCTTGGTATAGCTCGACGTTGGATACTAGAGTTATAGCTTAGTATCAGTAAGTTAGGTATACGGTTTACCTAGGACTTGATGGGAAACGGGTTAGATCATGCATCCTTGTGCATTTGATGAATTAAATGTGATGTGTGATTGGATTGTGTGATTGAATTGTGTGAATTTGTATGCTTGGTGAGTAGCATAGGAGGAAAAATGTTGAACACTAAGGTTGAGAAAATAAAACCTTAAGAGGTTGAGAAATTTTGGGCAAAATGGTCCAGAATTAAATGAAAAAAATAAGTGTTGAATTTTTTACGAGGTTTCTGAGTGTGTAAAACAGGAAAAAAATAAATAAAATAAATTATAATGAATTTATTTGGTTCTACTTAAGATATGAAAAAAAAAATGAGAAGGAGAAAAATGCGGGGGAAATTTGGGATAGGCTGCGCCCATTTTCTAGTTTAGATCACGTCTGACAAATTGTATCGCGGCCACGGTAAATTTGGCGTGAGCGAGAGGGCCGCGACCGCGGCCCGATAATGCCGCGACCGAGCTAGCAAGGGGCCGCGACCTGCGGCGGCGCTGCTTGCGAAGTAGCGGCGGCGCCGCGCCGCGAAGCGGCGGCAATGTAGCCTGTGGCGCTGGCAGTAGGGGTATCCGCGATACAAAAATTTGTATCGTGGCGGTGCGATGAGATAAGGTACGCGTCTGGCTAGCAACAAGCGCGCTCGCGTGCGCCGCTGCAACCTGGCGTTATTACTCCACGCTACTGGCGCCGCGGCACGGGTGGTATGAGTTGTATCGCGACACGATTCTCTGTGTCGTGATGGCGTGACACGGCGAGCCTAGGCGGCTGCGACCGCGGCCGGGAGAGACGCGATCACGGCGCCCTATGCGCCCGAGCGTCGCCTTGCGTGGCGTGCGCGGCTGGGCGCGGTGCGTGCCTGGCGTGCCGACTTCAGGTCGCCCAGGTTTGCACATTGTGCACCGACCCGAGTTTGACTTTCGGTCTTATTTGTTTTGATCAGCATTCTGGGGTTTTCAAAAATAAAAATAAATAAATAAATAAATAAAATAAAATAAAATAAAATTTTTGTTGCATGTGATTTAAAGTATGGAAAATTTTTTCGATATGTGAATAGTGTCTCGTGGCTGTGTTTACACCTTAGAGACACTTCATAAAAACTTAACTTGCCATTTGACATGTGTAGATGGCTAGTCGCGTGAATAATGGGGGTAGGTCCACTAGGTGCTGGCCAAGCACCCTGGAGTGTTTGACCCGGTAGGCCTTTACTGGGCTATAGGGATTGCGACTCTTTGCCATTGCCTGAGAAGCTAGTGCGAGGGAGCTAGGGAGGTCAGGAAGTAACCTCCTAGAGGTTCAGGGCACATCATCCTCCGATATTCACAGGGGGAGGAGATCCGATGGTGGCAAACCATTGGTTTATGCAGGTTGAGAAGATATTGGAGGCGATGGAGATTACCTCCGATATGACTAGGATCAGACTAGGCACATTCCCGGTTGGAGGCGAGGCCCGAGAGTGTATGGTGGGCCAGGCGAAGACCTCCTAGGGACTGGGGAGGTAATGACATGGGCGAGTTACATGAGTTGTTCGTGGGCAAGTATTTTTCGGCCCAGCTGCTAGGCCCGAAGGCTCGGGAGTTCCTAGAGTGACGAGGGTGTGTTGTGATTGGTATGTGGCTGGGGTTCACGAGTTAGCTCGGCTTTCTAACGATGATTATGTAGCTACAAACTGCTTGAGTCGGGAGGTTTGAGAATGGACTGAGATTGTCCATTCAAGGCAGGATTGTAGGACTTCGCCTACAAGACATGGACTCTATGGTTGGGACTATCATGACCATAGAGAGAGAGATGGAGGATGCACGAAGCACTCGGGATGCGGGTGTTAGTGGCAAGAGGAAGGAGAGTCAGTCTTCTTCTAGAAAAAGGCAGAAGGCTTCTGCTTCATAAGGATTTCAGGAACAGGGCCGAGGTTATCAAGGCCAAGGCCAAGATAAGGCATTTGGTCGGGGCGGGACCGGATGATATGTTATTTATCTGAGCAGCTGGACATATGAGGCAGGATTGCCCCGGAGACGGGGATCGAGATTTTGGGGCGGCCTTGTTCCGATTCATTTGTAGAGACGGAAGGATACAATTCATTCCTCCGCCTAGTATGGAGTCGAGAGCTTAGATTTGATCGCGGGGGTGCTAAATAAGCACGCCCGGCGGCCTGGAAATGGGCCCGAGGAGGGGCGGTGTAAGGTTGAGGTCAGGCACGGAAGCTCACGGGTTAGGACCGAGGACCCGGGCGTGTCACGCCGTTGCGGAGGCGAATACGAACCAGTCGGTTGTACGGGAGTACGTTTTATACCTACATTTGTTTTCTAATGCATCATGTTCATCATTGTTGCATCTTGCGTGATAGATTTAGGCTTAGATGTTGAGGCCTTTAGAGAAGCCATGTGTGGATGTTTTTCCCTAGGATGTAAGGTGAGAGTTGGTAAGATGTGTCGAGATCGTGAGTTAGAAATCTCCGAGATTCTGCTCATGGTGGATTCTGGACCAGTTGTCACCGACATGGCATCATTGCTTTCATGTGCACGGTGACATCACGTCTAGTCGGGTGTGGGTGCACGGTATGGTCATTCACCACTTTGGGTGGGTGTGGGTTGAGTTTGTCTTTCGGACTACGTCCAATGAAGACTCATAGTTCAAATCAAGAAATGAGGAGTAATTAATGTGTGTTGGGTGAAGCAAGAAGGGGGTCGTTAATCCCCTCAGGTGAAAAGCCTGGAATTAGGGTGAAGAAGACCCGAGGTAGTATCCAAAAGGTTCTGTATGGGTGTAAGAGACCCGTGGAGATATCCAGAATTTCTATGTGGGTGTAAGAGACCCATGGAGATATCCAGAATTTCTGTGTGGGTGTAAGAGACCCGTGGAGATATCGAAATTTATGTGGAGTGTAGGGCCGGAGTGAAATATCAAAAATTTCTATATGGATGTAAGAGACCCGCGGAGATGTTCGAAAGTTCTGTTGCCCAAAAAAGACACACGATCATGATTATCACTTAAACTTAGGGTTAGGTTATAGGAGTCGGGACTAACTCGGGATTAGTTACCCGTTGATGAGTTGCGTCGGGTGTTGGTGAGCCGACAAGGGCTCGATATATGGATGTCATTCATGACATGGATTAGGGTGATGGCCCATTGGGTTGTCAGTGATTGTGACCTTGGGAAGGTCAGCGTTTGCACACCAAGCAGGGATTGTGTAGGGTTACATAGGCACGTGGTTGGATGCTTATGTGCGTGGAATTTCGAGACAAAATTCTTTTAAGGGGGGGAGAATGTGAAACCCCAAGAAAATCTAATTTTCTGAAAAATGGCAAAATGGTAATTTCGGTCAAAATCTGGAATTTTTCTAGATCTTGGATGACGAAACGGACTTCACCGTTGGAATCGTCTCGCGAAATCTAGCTACCACGTTGAATTTCGTCAAATTCCGAGACAGTCGGAATTTGCACGTTTTTTGAGGCAACGAGCGTAGTGCAGGACACTTGGCTCATTTTGAGTGCCTCACAATGTGCCATGTGTCAGGTGCAAAATCAGTCAACTTGAGCTCAAGTGTGGGGCCCATGTGGACATGTGGCATCTCCTAATTGGAGGAAAATCAAAGGTGGGTGGATGAAATGGATAAGGGAATCCAATGAGCCAATGATGGCTTGACAAGTGGTAAGTGAGGGGGACAAAAGAAAACATTTCTTCTCCATTTGGCTTGGTTCGTGCAGTAGGGGAGAAGGGAGAGTAGATTTTTGAAAATGGAGGGTTTTTAGAGAGAGAAAGTGCAACTTCTCTCTAGATTTCCCGATGTTCGGATCGTCGGATCTCGTCGGGCCAAGAAGCAAAGTTGTTCTACGCTGCAAGGGCTACGCATGGACACCGATTTTGTGGAGTTTTGACAACTCCAAGAGGTAGGGGTCTTCTCCTACTCGGTTATTTTCGTTTTTAAGAGCTTTGTAAATGATTTGGAGTGTTTGAGGCCATGAATGGCCGTTTGGTCGGTCCCAAAACTTGGGACTGAATTGTTGGAAAAATTGGAACCCGTTTTAGACAGTTTATGGACTATTTGGGTGGTTTGCGTGATAATTTATGCAATAAATTATGGTTTGGGTGTTATTGGGCCGAAAATGGCCATGGATTTGGGTTCCACAAAGTGGGCCAGATATGATGAAGGGCTACCACGGACAGCCTTTCGTTTAAGGTATTAAAAACGATGCGGATTGTGAATTGGACCAAAATGGTCCATGTAAGAGTGCTTGTGTGTTGTTGCTTGACATGAGGAGCATGAATGATGTGTGAAGGATAATAAAGCTGGCATGGTGTTGAATTAAATGGCTTGAAATGTGTATTGGAAAATGAGATGTTAATGCGATAATTGATGTGTTAACATGGATGTGTGAATTATATATGAAATATAATTGTGTGTGAGCCATTGGAAGTTGAAGTGTTAATTAGCCCATGTGAGCTAATTTTTATGTTATTGCCATGAATTGAATAACATGATGTATGTGAGTTAAATTTTGTTAATATATGCATAATTGATACATTGGCATGAATGGTTTGGAAATGACATAAAGCATTCCATATGCACCAGGCAACCTAGAAAATTAGGTGTGAGTGCATGGCATGAAAGAAAAATGGAAAATGGTTGTGAAAGGAATTTCAAGGGAAGATTTTCCGAAGAATTGCCTTGAAAAGTTGTCCGATATATTTACCGAAACTAGGTAGTACTTTTTCGAGAACAAAAAAATCTTTTGTTTTGAAAACGATGTTTTTCTCGCATTCTGCTTAGGCATGCATGAGGGAGTCAATGAGGGCTCGAGAAGTGGGAAAGGGTGAGTCGCATTCTCATCCATATCATGTAGACATTCAAGTAGGATCACGTATTTTGCTTGAGATGTGTTTATGTTGAATCATTGCATGTGCACTTAGGTGGGGAGTAACCCATGTAGGATAATTCCACTACTGGGCATTGCTCACCCTGTCGAGGGATCATTATTTCAGGTACAGGGAGTGTTCGGGAGGACGGCGCTCACTAGAGGCCGCTTTTGAGAAGAAAGCCGACATGTGGCTTTGGTAGATACTTTTGTATAACATGTATTAAAATTTTAAATCTTAATATATGTTTGTATTAAGAGTGATGTATCAACTCTTGAACTATGGTAATATAGTTGAGGTATTTTAGTGAGTATGGATGTATGGGCCAATGTGGCCATTTTACTCATGTATGGGTCTCATGATATGAGACACAGGTATTCCGTGGGTTGACGGGTTGTCAACGGACTCCCAGGATTTGGTGCGTCACAAGAAAAATGATACAAATCTAAATCTAGTTTAAGGTTATTTAACCTAACTTATAAATCCAATCATTAAAGGGTAGTGATGGTGATGAGATGATTTTTTTTCTTATGTATCCACTCTTGTTGTTTATGAGATGTGTTTAGGTTTTTTTTGCAAATAAGTTTGTTTTTTTTTTTTATTCTTTTTGAAAATCAAAATTTTAAACTTAAGGCGATTTTGGGTATTATTCAATTAACCTCACCTTATTACATAAAAATTGTAAGACCCCAAAAAATTTAATTTTCTAAAAAAGGGTAAAATGATAATTTCGGTCAAAATCTGGAATTTTTCTAGATCTCAAATGACAAAACGGAATTCATCGTTGGAATAGTATCGTGAAATCTAGCTACCACATCGAATTTAAGTAGTCAGGGCGATCAGATTTCCGTTTCAAGGCTTATGGAATGGTGCGGGACACTTGGCACATTTTGAGTGGCTCAAGATGAGCCACATGTCATGTGAGAATGGAGTCAAACATGAGCTTAAGTGGGACCCATGAGAGACATGTGGCAACATGTGATTGGGTGAAAATCCATGGTTGATGGATAAGGGGATAAGGGTAATCCTAAGTGGCCAATGAAAATTTGACACATGGCAATGAGAGGACAAGTCCTCTTGACCCCATCTTGACCAAGTTGGTTGGGAGAAGAGAAATGAGAGAGGAGAGCAAACCGAGAGAGGAAAAGAAGGAAGAAGAAGAGAGTTTTAGAGAGAGAAGCTCTCACTTCTCTCTAGAATCTCCGACGATCGATCCGTCGAATCCCAGCGAGGCAAGAGGCAAAGTTGATCCCCACTGCAAGAGCTACACATGGGTACCCGTATTGTGGAGTTTCGACAACTCCTAGAGGTAGGGTCTTCTCCTACTTGGTTATTTCTTGTGTAAAAATCCATGAAATGGTTTTGGGTGTTGTGAGACCGGAAATGGCCATGGGATCTTAGTTCCATGAAGTGGAACCGATGCTTGATGAGAGGACCGTCCGTGGACAGCCCACGGACTGATTTAGGACTATTAAAAATAGTCCGGATTGCTTGCTGGACCGAAGTTGTCCATGTGAATTTGCTTGTATTAGATAGCATGATATTGCTTAAAATGAATGGCTTGGAATGTGTGTGGAAAATGATATGTTAATGCATGCTAAATTGATGTCTTAACATGATTTTTTCAATTATATGAAATATAATTGTTTATGAGCCATTGGAATTGGATATTTGAATTGGCATCATTGCATTCATGTGCACGGTGACATCGCGTAGAGTCGGGTGTGGGTGCACGGTATGGTTGTTCACCACCCTTGGTGAATGTGGGCTGAGTTTGTCTTTGGGACTACATCCAATAAAGATTCATATTTTAAATCATAAAATGAATTGTAATTAATGTGTGTTAGTAGGAAGCAAAAGGGTGCGTAAATCCTCGGAGTGAGAGGAATGGAGTATGCGTGTAAGAGACCTACGAAGATATCCGAAATTTCTGTATGGGTGTAAGAGACCCATGGAAATATCCAAAATTTCTGTATGGGTGTAAGAGACCCCGCGAGGAGATATCAGTACATTGTGGATATAAGGGAACCACGGTGTAAAAATAGAAAGGTTACGTTGCCTGAAAACACTGCAGTCATGTTTATCACTTAGACCTAGAGTTAAGTGATAGGAGTCGGGATTAGCTCGGGATTGGTTACCCATTGACAAATTGCGTTGGGTGTTGGTGGCGACAAAAGGAAGCTCGATATATAGGTGTCATTAGCCTTACCGGTGGCGAAGCGCCACCTGGCATAGTCATGTGAAGAGGTGGTCAAGGTGACTTCGAGAGCCCATGGGCATGGAAACATTTCATGCATGATATAAATCATTCCATGTATGCATTGTGAATTGTATGGAATGTAGATGTTGTGATGTGCCATCGCATATGCATTTAGGTGGGGAGTAGCCCTCGTAGGAGAATTCAACTACTGGGTATTTCTCACCTCGTTGTGGGATCCCCCTTTCAGGTACAGGGTCACTAGAGGCCGCTTTTGAGAAGAAAGCCGACATGTGACTTTGAATATATATTTTTGTAAAACATGTATGAAATATTTTGATTGAAACATGTTTGTATAAGAGCGTAGTTAACTCTTAAACTATTGTAATATAGTTGGTTATATTTTGATGAGTATGGATGTATGGGCCGACGTGCCATTTTTACTCATGTATGGGTCTCATGATATGAGACACCACGGGTTCCATGATTGCGATTGGTGTGGGACCCACGAGGGTAAGGGCGTCACAAAAAATAATTTAACTAATGTTATTTAGTTTATGTCAAACTAATAATTAATAATAATATTTTAATTATTTATAAAATATATTTATTTATTATAAGTAAAATTTTAAAATAATTAAAACAAAAAATCAAGCTAAATGGGACATGCTAAGAATGTATGTACCTTCTTTATAATGTAAGTTATAAAAAATTATAATATTTTAATTATTAATAAGATATATTTATTTTAACGTAATTAACAAATTTTAAAATAATTAAAAATAATATTTGACTTGCCTTTGAGAATTTCTCATGTTGACTCAATCTACTTTGTTCTTATACCATTTAGTTTTTTAAATGGAATGGGTATGAAATTTATTTTGAATAAACTCATTTCAAATTTGTACAACTGTCCTATAGTCATGCTTATGCAAGGATCCACATGATTCCAATTAATAAATTATTACAAGAAATATAAATTTATATTTTAATAAATATATAAAAATTTAAAAGTATTTGAACATTTTCCAACATTATCTATATAAATTAACGATATAATACAAAAAAAAATCATAATATTTAGAGATGCAAAATTATGTTGTAACAAAGTAACCATGAGTGATAAACAAAATTTCTTTCTAAATTTTATCATTTTTTTGGCAACAAAAAATTCTCGGTGATATATTTTGTTGCAAAATTTATATATTTAAGGACAAAAATTTTTGTTATTAAATGTCAAATATCGTCACAAATTATTTTTATGAATAATGTATTTACACAAATTTCTTATCAATAATACATTTGGCAACAACAGTTATACCTTTGTCTCTAAAACTATAGCATGCAACAAATACAAAGACGATTTATAAATTTTGTTGCTAATACAAATTTTTAGTGACAAAAATTTTTTTCCATATTAAAAATTCGTCACTAATTCTAGTTTTTCTTGTAGTGAAGGACCGTTGTGACCCTTTCACTTACCTATGGACTTTCCTGGTATATATAAATGCATGTCACTGTCGTTCCTAGGTTGTTTCACCCATCAAAATTAAATAATTTGAAATTTCTATCATAAAGTTAAAGAGAACTAATTAAATAAAGATTTTGCCCACATGTAATCTTTATTAAATTAGATATAGTTTAGTGTGTGTTATACATTGGTAACACATGCAATTAGTGATATAAGCCTCAAATCTAACATAAGTTTTTGGACTTTTTCTAGTATCTCAACCTGCTAGTTACATATATGCACTAAGACATTCGAACTTGGGTGACAACTATAAAATATGGAAAGAAAGGATTCTCCTTCATTTAGGGTATATGGACATCGATTATGCCATAAGGAAATCGGAACCACCAGAAGTGACAGAAGAAAGCACACCTGCTGAAGTTGTGCTATTTGAGCGATATGAGAGATCCAATCGACTCAACGTAATGTTCATTAAGACAAAAATCACTACTGGTATTAGGGGTTTTGTTGAGCAATACGATAAGGTCCAAGATTTGCTAAAAGCCATTGGCGAACAATTCGTCACTTCAGACAAATCTTTGGCAAGTACCCTAATAATGATGTTCTCTTCCATTCGTATCGCGTTAGGGTGTGCGATGAGCACATCATGCGAGATGAGGACATCGCGGCTCGACTTAGAAGCTTCGGGATAGATATGTCGGAGTCCTTCCTAATGCACTTTATTCTGAACACTCTTCCTCATCAATACGGGCCTTTAAGATCTCACCTCAATACATAAGGACAAATGGTCAATCGATGAATTAATGATCATGTGTGTTCGAAGAAGAGAGGCTCATGATTGGGTGAAAGTGCGATGTGGCTACAACTTTTGGAAGAACAAAGGAATGACACATCTCGGACTTACACTTCTAAATCCAAATCGGAAGGGAAAGGTAGAGTACCTCGAGCTGATGTCGAAGGGCGATAAGTGTTTCTTACGTAGGAAGGGACGCTTGAAGAAGGTATTATAAATTCAAGTGGCTTGAGAAGAAAGGTAATCTATCATCCTTTGTTTGTTATGAATCAATATGGTTAATGTTAATATTAACACAGTTTGATTGATTACCAGTTCTACAATCCCATATTGCAAACTCTTTGCCGGGTATGTAAAACCTAAGGAAGCCAGTGGGAAATGAGTTAAGCATCTTATTAGGCAACAAGATGGGCTCACATGTGGAGGCTATCGGGACATGCACGTTAACACTAAGCAATGGCTTTGTTTTAGGTTGGAAAGGACCTTTTATGTACCAAATTTCTTAAGAAACTTGATTTTTGTTTCTAGACTTGTTCCATTAGGTTTTTCTTTTACTTTTCAAGACAATGTATTTAACTTATTTTATGAATCAAATCATATTGGAACATGTATTTTAGCATATGGTCTATATAGAATTTCTTTATAGAATGAAGCTACTAATAATTCTTTGCATGTTCATATTGGTACTAAGAGGTGTAATATTAATGAGGATTCTTCTATGTTATGGGATCGGAAATTAGGTCATATCTCCATAGATTAAAAAATTAGTAAAAGATGGAGTACTTAGTACTTTAGATTATATTGATTTTGAGACTTGTGTGGACTGCATTAAGGGAAAGTAGACAAACAAGTCTAAGAAGAATGACAATAGGAGTTCAAACATATTAGAAATCATACATACCGACATATGTTGTCCAAATATGGATATGCCTAGTAAAAAATATTTCATCACTTTCATTGATGATTACTCATGATATATGTATGTGTACTTGCTTCATAACAAGTATGAAGCATTGGATGCCTTCAAAGTCTTTAAGGCTAAAGTTGAGAACCAATGCGACAAGCAAATACAAATAGTGAGATCTGATAGAGGTAGTGAATACTATGGTAGGTACACTAAGAATGGACAAGCACCTGGTCCTTTTGCAAAGTTTCTTCAAGAGCATGGGATAGTTGCCCAACACACCATGCTTGGTTCTCCGGACCAAAATGGTGTTGCAGAAAGAAGAAATCAAACTTTAGTGGACATGGTGTAGAGTATGCTTAGCAACTCCAATCTTCCTAAATTTTTGTGGACTGACACACTTAAGAAGACAGTGTATATATTAAACCATGTTCCAACTAAGGTTGTCCCAAAGACAACTTTTGAAATATGGAAAAATTGGAAACCGAGTTTGCGACATATGCACGTTTAAGGGTTGTCCATCGAGTGCAAATATATAATCCACATGAGAAAGATTGGACGAGGACACTTAGTGGTTTCTTTATTGGCTCGCAAACGTTTAGGGTTATAGATTTTATTGTCCATCTCATTGACTAAGTTGTGGAATCAAGGAGCGCGAAGTTTCTTGAAATGACATGATGAGTGGGAGGGATACATGGCGCCTTATTTCAGGGGTCCAGCCCCGAAAACCAGCCAACCCTCGGAATACTACGTGGATGATCGGGTAACATACCTACTCATGAAAATCGGGCAAGTCTCCTTTGTCGCGAGGAGCTCTACGCTTCTTGTCTAATAATTTCTATGACCACTCAGGTCCACATCTGAATAAAATGAGTAAAAATGGCCACTTGGGCCCATACAAAATACTCACCAAAATACATCAACCAGCTATATCGATAGCTCAAGAGTTATTACATTACTCTTAATACAGCACATATTAAAATTAAGAATTCTAATACATGTTATACCAAAAACATCAAAGCCACAACCCGTCTTTCTTCTAAAAATCGGCCTCTAAAGAGCGCCATCTTCTCGAACAGTACTTGTACCTGAAATAATGATCCCTTGACGGGGTGAGCAATGCCTAATAGTGAAAATCTCCTACATGGGTTGCTCCCCACCTAAGTGCACATGCAATGATCCAACATAAACACACACTCAAGCAAATACATGAATCTGCAGATGTCTACATATAATCCCGTGTCTCAAGTCCTCCACCAACTCCCTCTTATACTAGCCATGAGAAAAACATGCTTTTATTTCACTATTTAAGTGCACTCCACCTAATTTTCTTAGGTTCCCCGATTGCATATGAATGCATTATGCCATTCTCAAACTCCACATGCCCAGTACACTCATTTGCATATATTAACAAAATTTACATACATGTGCCACATTTTATTTGTTCACATCAATAACATCAAAATTAGCTCCGCGAGCTAATTACAAATCCATTTCAATGAAGCACACACAATCATATTTTTTATATTCCACATCATGTTAACACATTTAATTACATGCATTAACATATTAATTCTCACACAATTCAAGCGTTCAGCCTTCAATATGTTTTACATGCATGTATTAACACAATTAATTCCCATAATTCATATTATTCGATTCTCCATCAATAACACCAAAATTGGCTCACATGGGCACAATTAACAGCAGCGCCAATAGGTGTCGTTGACAAACTTGCCGTCTGACCGCGGAATGATAGTGTAGATGTTGGTGTCAGGCACCACTCATGAAGAAAATCGAGCGAGTCTCCTTTGTGCAGAGCTCTACAAGGTACAAAACATGTCAGTAATTAACAATGATTCCTGAGGTCCACATGCGAGTAAAATAATGGCCACTTGACCTGCATCAATCTTGACAAAATACATCAACTATACAATAGTTCGAGAGTTAATAAATTACTCTTTATTCAACATATATTAAAATGTACAATTTCTAATACATGTTATACAAAAGTCTAAAGCCACAACTTTGGCTTTCTTCTAATCAAGCTTCTAGTAGCGTCGTCCTCCTGTACACTTCACATGCACAGAAATAGTGATCTCGACGGGGTGGGCAAATCCCGGTAGTGAAAATTTCCTATTGGGGTTACTCCCAGCCTAAGTGCACATGCCATGGCAAACAATCACATCAAGCAATTATGAACCTACTCGGAATGTCTACATAACCAATCTCTGTCAGGGTCCTCCAGAGCTCCCTCACATATGCCTAAGCCGAATGCGAGTAAAATATCTAGTTTTCAAAACAAAAGCCTTTTATTGTCGAAAACTTGCTACCAAGTTTCGGTAAAATATTGGACTACCCTCCGGCGGAGTGCTGGATAGCAGCTAAAGCAGTCATGGTCCTCATCCCGGAATTGATACGTTGGGCGGCTCTCAAGAAAGCGATTTTGGAAAATCTTCATGAAATTCCTTCCGCGAAACATTTTTCCTTTTATTTTCTTTCATGTCATGCACTCCTCCTAATATTCTGAGATTGCCTAGTGCATATGGAATACTGTCCAATCCCAAAATATTCATGCTAATGTATAAAACATGTATATATTAACATAATTAATTCCACACAATTATATTATTAAATTCACATCAATAACACCAAGAATTAGCTCACATTGGCAAGATTAACAAACACAAGCAATTCATTTTGAATCACTGACATCATAAAAATTCACTCGAAAATCACGTCACTATTCACGTGATCGGTGGAAATCTCGGGTTGGCAACGATACGACCACGACAATGGGGATTTTCTCCGCTCGGTTCAAATGTTTTGGGAGCTAGAAAACCACGGCTAATCCAAACTCAGAACATCTGACCATTTACATGGCTCTTAGCGAAAAGTGCTAAGTAGGAAAGATCCTACCTCTTGGAGTTGTCGAAACTCCACCCAAATCGGTGTCACCACGTGTAGCTGCCCATAGATCGACTTTGCTTTCAGTCGAGCCAAGCGGTCGACGGCAGAATCGGAGAGTGGCGCCTGCTCTCACAGAATTTAAAACCAGCCTGCATCATCTCCCCCTTCTGTTTGTTCTTCAATTTTGGAGAAGAAGATCACTATTTAACATGCTTTATTCTCATTAACAATTCCAATAATTCTCAATGTGTCCACTTTTCTTGATTTTTTGACACTTGAAAATATCTAGGCCATGCATTTCATTAACCTTCAGCTAATCATCTGACATGTGTCACGGCCCAGATGCATTGGAGTAAGATGACTTTTGTCGCGTCGGCGTATCTTTCAAACGTTTTCTTGCACGACGCCGGTCTTAAAAAACGATGAAATTATTGTCACCGGTCGACAAAGTCGACGATGGTATTTAGATTTGGTGAGGCGATTAGCGATGAGTCAGTTTCATCATGAGATTTGGAAAATTTACGGTTTGACCCGATGCGGATTTGCCGCTTTTAAGTGGAATCACTCAACATCATAAAAATTCATGCCAAAAATCACATCACTATTCATGTGAACAGTGAAACCCTAGGGTTGACACTATTTTTGACCTGATAACGGGGATTTTCTCCGCTGGTTCAAAACTTTTGAGGCCCCGAAAACACAATTTAATTCAAGCCTCGAGAAACATCCTGACCATTTACATGGCTCTTAGCCAAAGAATAACACAAGTAGGAAAGATCCTTACCTCTTGGGTTGTCGCAACTCCATATCGGTGCCGCAGCGTAGCTTCGCCGCGTGGGTAGACTTTTTGCTTCTTGCTTCATAGAAGCGAAGCGGTCGAGCGGCTGCAAATCTAGAGAGAAGGGGCTCTCTCTCTCTCTCTCTCTCTCTAAAACTCAAAAACCCAAGCTCACTGCCGATTTTCTTCATTCTACACGTTTTGGTCTCCTTTCATTTGGAGAATAAGATCACTATTTGCATTTTGTCTTATTCTCATTAACTTACGTTATTCCCGATGTGTCATTTTCTTGATTTTTTGACCACATTAAGAACTGTCAAGTCATCATTTCATCCTCTCTCTACTCATGCAACATGTGTCGCATGGAGTGCGTGTAGTAGTTGACTTTGTCGTCGCGTGTCTCTCGAACCCGTTTCTGGCTTTTGATATGATACCTCGAAAAAGTGAAATTTATTTGTCTACCGAATTGACGAAATTGGCGTGGTAAATTTAGATTCCGAGCGATTACGACGGTGAAGTCGATTTTAAATCCGAGATCTAGAAAATTACGGTTACGACGAAATTACCAATTTGCCCTTATTGATCGGACTTTCTCGGTTCCATGATCGATTGAGTTAATTCTATTCATGATCATATAGAAACTCAACCTTCCATGTCATATGATAGATTGGTTATAGTTCATAACACTCCTCAAGTTCCGATTAGTGTTGAACAACTAATCATTGAAGTTCCACAAGTAGTTGAGAACCTTCCAGAGGATCAACAAGTTTAGGAATTACCACATAATCTTGAACAAACAGTTGAACCACAAGCTCCTCAAGGAGAAGATGGTCCAACATTAAGACTATCTACTCATGAAAGGAAGTCGATGATTCCTAGTGACTACATAGTGTATTTACAAGAAACTAATATTAGAGCCTAAAATGATCCTAAAACATTTGCACAAGCCTTAAGTTGTAAAGAGTCTGATCTATGGTATAATGCTATCAAGGATGAGTTAGATTCCATGAAGAGCAGCGAGTGCAGGACTTATAAAGTTGCCTCGAGGCGAAGGCCATTGGTTGTAAATGGGTATGAGACCAAAGAGACTCATTAGGCAACATTGAAATATATAAGATTGAGACTACGTTGTTAGGGATTCATAAAGAAGGAATCGATTACAAGGGACCTTTCTCCTGTATCAAGAAGATTCTCTTCATATTATTTTGGCATTAGTTGCACATTTTGACCTTGAGTTGCAACAAATGGATGTGAAAACGACTTTTCTTAACGGTGATCTTGAAGAGGAGGTATACATGAAACAACCTGAAGGTTTCTCTTCTAGGGAAGGTAAGCATTTTGTTTGCAAGCTTAAGAAATCCATATACGGTTTGAAACAAGCCTCCCATCAATGGTATTACAAATTCCATGGAGTAATTACTTCGTTTGGTTTCGTTGAAACCCCCATGGATCAATGTATATACCAGAAGGTTAGTGGAAGTAAAACTTGTTTCCTTGTTTTATACGTGGATGACATTTTACTTGCAACCAATGATAAGGGAATGATGCATGGAGTGAAACAATTCATCTCAAAGAACTTTGATATGAAGATATGGGTAAGGCATCTTATGTCATTGGCATTAGATCCATAGGAATGGAATCTCACAATATTTTAAGTTATCATGAAACTGTATTAACAAAGTTTTGAATGATTTGAATGAAGGATTGCTCACGAAGTGTTGCTCCCATTATGAAAGGCGATAAGTTAAGTCTAAATCAATGCCCGAAAATTGATTTAGAAAAGGAATCCATGAAGAATATTCCATATGCTTCAGCAGTTGGCAACCTTATGTATGCTCAAGTTTGTACAAGACCTGATATTGCATATGCAATTGGAGTGTTATGGCGATATCAAAGTAATCTAGGTATGGACCATTGGAGAGCTGCAAAGAAAGTCATGAGGTATCTATAAGGAACTAAAGATTATATGCTTATGTATAGACAGACGGACAACTTGGATCTGGTTGGCTATTCTAATGTAGACTTTGCTGGCTGTGTTGATTCTCGTAAATCAACATCTGGGTACATTTTCATCATGGGCGGTGGTACTGTTTCTTGGAGAAGTGTCAAACAAACTTTGATTGCCACCTCGACCATGGAAGCTGAATTCGTCTCTTGTTTTGAGGCTACCTCACAAGGTATATGGCTTAAGAGTTTCATTTATGGGCTTAGAGTTATGGATTCTATTTCTATGCCATTGAGGATTTTTTTATGACAACTCAACTGCAATGTTCTTGGCTAAGAATAACAAGAGTGGGAGTCGAAGCAAGCACATCGACATCAAATACTTAGCCATTAGAGAACATGTTAAGGAAAAGCAAGTGGTCATTGAGCATATTAGTACTGAGTTGATGATAGTTGATCCTTTGACTAAAGGCATGCCACCCATGAAATTCAAGGATCATGTAGATAGAATGGGGATTGTTTCCTCTTTGTAAATGTATATATACATTTAGTTCATGAAATTCTTATACATACAGTTATTTTCTCATTTTCATGTGCACTTAATTCATTTGAGAAAGTATATTTCATTTGGACCTAGAATAAACATAGGGTTTATTCATTAAATTTTTGTTACCACATTAAGTAATTAAGAATCAAAATGCATTGTGATACATAGTTTATAATACTCATTATTGGAGGACTTATCTCTATGATTCATGTATTTTGTTAACTCAAAGGTTTAATTAATGATTGCACCAAGTGGGAGAATGTAAGGTTTATAAGATTACAAATGGTGTGACCCTTTTGAAAAGTTTCAACTTTTGAATCTTTGAAATTTGAAAGTTTAAAGTGGTAACCTTTTAGAAGCAATACAACTGTAGTTCTTAATAGAAGAACTACTATATAAAGGGGTCCTCTCTTACTGCTCTATCACATCAAAAACTTCATTCATTCTTTGAGAATTCCATCAATTCAAGATAGCAAAGTAAGGGAAAACAAAGGTTATACGAGTTGGTTCTTTGTGATCAGTTTCGGGCTTTTCGAAAATCGATAATTTGGATGTCTTAAGATCACTATTTCTTTTCATGTTTCCATATTAGAAACATGTTTAGGATGACGTATATGCAACTATCACTTTAAACCAACCAAGCTAGGGCTTATTGGCATAACTTGTTGTAGTTGTTATCTAGCATCTTTAATATACACTCTTACTTGAATTATTTTTATAAATAAAGGTTTAAAAAATTCAAAGAAAATATTTCTTATGTTTTGGTTTCATAATAAAAAAATATAAAACAAATAAGAATAAATTAAATTAAGGGGGTGTCTTGGATTAAGACTTTTAAAGACATTTACAGATATTTTTAAGTAGATGACTTTTATAGAGTTTGATAGATTTTTAAAGACTTTTGTAAACTTCCGTAGAGTTTGTAAATGTATGGATGATTTTCATAGATTTTTATTTTAAAAGACTTTGATAGATTTTTGTAGGTATTAAATAACTTTTACAGACTTTTGTAGATATTGATAGACTTTTATAATATTTAAATAACTAGAATAAATTCATATTTTTAATAAAAGTAAATATCATAATTAAATAATTTTGTTCCACAAAAATCAAAGCTATTTAAAATAATATTTTCTAAGTTAAAACATAAAAATTAAACTAAAACATGCTTTTTCTATGTAAAAGATAAAAAAAAAAAAAATTTATTATTAAAAATAAATTTTAACACTATATATTGAAACATTTTTTTAAAATATAAACTCATTGAAATAAAAACTTATCAAAATATAGTTATCAAACAATCATCTAATTTCTTTTTCTTTAAAAAAAAAATTTATTTGAGAAATTAAAATATGTTCACAATTATTCTTCGCGTTAAATAATATTTATCCATAATATTTGGTTTTGATAATTTAATATTTATATAAATTTTAAAATAATTATAAAACATCATCAAATAATAAAAATATGTTATAAGAAATCATAAATTCTCACTTATAAAAAAAATCATAAATTCTCCAAACAAGTTATTATAGAAAACTAAAAGGTAACTATATAAATCAAAACTCAAATATGATGAAACTAAAATAAAAATAAATAAAAATCATTATAAAGATATGTATAAACATATTAATATTTTTTATTCATAAAAACATGTATATTTTAAAAAAATTAAAATGGCATTATAATCTTAATTTTATTTATATGTACAAATTATATGTTTTATTATTTTAAAAACTATTATGTTATATTTTTTCATATATATCTTTAAAAAAGTAGTATTACAATTAGGAGCCCTTTTCGTTCATAGATGCCATTTAGGTTCAACCCAATTTGGCAACAATTATTTTTGCCACTTTTCTACACTTATACATACAAACAAATCTTCACAATTTAATTCCTAAAAAAAAAAATCTTGATTTCACTAAATTACCTACCACAACAAGCCATTAAGTATATAACCACTACTCCGAAATCAACTTTGTGTCATTTTGATGGAGTGTTCCAAAGAATTCGTGTCATTCAAAATCATCTTACAATCCATTTAAAATCATTTTTTGACTCTTCAATACCAATATATGATTTTAAGAACAATAAAAAAACTAACAATTCAAATAAAAAATCATATTTTATTCCAATATCTACAATAGGAATATGATTTAAAAATCATAACAAATTATAAAAATATGAATAATCAAAATTTAGATCTAGGGTTAAACTCTTGCTTCTAAAAAATCTTGTTCGCTTCACTCAATCAAAAAGTCATTTCAAATCTTTCGGGAAAACACAAGAGAATTTTGAAGAGTGAACATTTATACTCATACTAGAAAAGTCATTAAAAATAATTAAAAATCTAATGTTTATAAAAATCAATGACATTTTCATAGTGGTACACTTTTAGAGAGTCTATAAAAGTTGTAATTGAATATACATTAACTTTTATAGATTTTTTAAAGTCTTAAAAAGTGTTAATCAAATACACCATGACTTTTATAGATTTTTTAAAAGTCCTAATCATACACCATAACTTTTATAGATTTTTAATTCCATGAAAGTCATTAAAAGTCATAATCCAATACACTCCCTAAATTTGAAAAGGCATATAAAAAAATTTTCTTAGGTTGAAACTAATTTTTAATTTTCTCTCTATTTTCGGACATAACCTAAACAATCTTGAGTATTTTGATTATCTTATAATAGATCTACATGTAACTATAATCTATTCAACTTTTCTTCTATTTAAGAAGGAGACTTGTTCTTTGATTTCTTTGACTCGAAACATTCATCTTCAGCCTGGATACCTGGGCTATTTAAAATAACACAGTAACTATCGCTGCCTTTATGCTCCAGCCAAACTGACATGAACAGAATAATCCGAGCTTATCGCGATTGGCACTCGTGCTATCACTTAATCGGTGTAATCGTTACTAACACTCACTTCTTCCCCAACCTCATACCTACTGGTGAACTGCTTCGAGAACCCAAAGCCCTTATCCAAACCTCCCACCGCAGCTTCCTACTCCTCCCTTTCCCCTTCCGATATCGCGACCGCCTTCTTCCCCTACCGCTGAGCCAGCACCGCCTTTATATGCTTGTCCAGAGATAATGGAGGAAATGGCCTCTTAAAGAACTGTTGTGGCTTGGAGCGCTTGGAGAAGAGGTAGTGCGTCGGACTAGGACTGTAGAAGGGGAAGATCGGCGAGCGCTTCCCTGGCCTCTCCGTCTCATCCTTGCCGACTGCTCTGGGGGTGTAGAAAGTTCCAAAGACTCTAGGGCGTACTGATTCAGCTTTGGAGGCTTTGAAGCTCATTGTGATATTGCTGATGTGTATAGAGATATAGTTAGATCAAGTAGGAACAAAAATACTCCAGAATTACGATATATACAGATTGGATTTGGCTGGATATATCTAAATATCTAAGAATATCGCGGATATTTTAACAAAAATATCGGTAAAGCAAAAATTAACAAAAATACTTTGAAATTCATGGAAATACTTTGTTAAACTATAAAAAAATACATAAAGAATCAAATATACAAATTTATTGAAACAATATTCATTATAATTTATCGTTAAAATTACATTACAATAAGAATTTAAAACCAAAATTAAGCATCGATGTGACTCCCATTACAGCCATATTTGATAAAGGGATCCCCATCTCTGATGAAAACAATTGTCACGCCCGAAACCCACCTTTACGGCATGATCAAGCCAATTCACACCCTCGCCTTCATCCTCGCGTCGCTTCACTGAATGACACTAACCTTCCTCAGAATCGTGGATTTTCTTTGGTCTAATTACTAACACATGTTCAAAGTAAATGCGCAACTTTCTAAATTCATAAATTCTCCAAATTCAAAATTTCATGCCGACAAAAATTACTTCTAAATATCCAAATCTCAATTATGCATGTCATATAAAGCTGTTCAGAATATAACAATATTTGGGATCTCTCAAATCCAACTTTAGACTAATATAAAAACGAATGTTATCATCCAAGTGACTTTCTCAATTAACTTTCAAAATCCGACATTTCACATAAACATGAACTTATTAGTTCAACATGATCCAACATAAAGTTCTAATCAAATCCTAATGATGACGAATCCCCAACATAGCCATCACTCCTCACGGAAACTAAAAGTACCTGAAAATATGTCAACGAATGGGAGTGAGCTTAAAGCACAATAAGAATTACTAATACATTTTCATGGATTAAAAAGTTTTCAATCATATAACAAATAGAAGATGTTTTTCATCAAAACTTTTGATTCAAAAATAAGTTGGAACATTAACAAAATATACTTCAAAACATCCTCACACCCATTTCAAATCTGGGCTTTCATATCAAATGTGATCCAAACAATTTCATATCAAATTTCGATTCAAAACACTTTCATATCAAATCCAAAATCAACACATTTCAAATATATTTTTCTCCGGGTCATCAACATCAAAATTTACGCCGCACCATGTGACTTTCAAATGGGTGGCTACCGCAAATCGTTCTTTTAAGGGACGCGAACCAAACACTACTAAGACTAGTAACCTCTAACCGAACCCCATAGCCGGGTTCAAATCAATTACATTCGCTACCACGAATGTAAAGGTCAACTATTATTCCCATTGACAAGGGCCTAATAAATAATAACTATTATTCCCGCTGATGCACTGTAATCCAACCAAAGTCAAATATTTCATTCAAAAGCTTCAAATTACAAAACATCATATCTCCACATTTTCTTTCTTCAGAACAAAACAAATCTCAAAAGTACAATCATACAAAACTACTTTTAAGATCCATGGATAATCAAATAAATAAAACAAAGAAAACTTTCATAAAACTAAGATTATATATAATTCGGGCTCAAAACAATTTTCATCCTCAATCGAAGTAAAACAAACAATTTTCTTTTTAAAGATCTGCATTATCCCTTTACCTCAAATGAGTACTCAAAAGCTTTGAAAGAGCTTTTTTTAATCTCAAGAATTTCACCTCAATGAAATATTTCTCCTAAAATAATAAGGAATAAACTATCAATATTATTTATTTATTCTTAAACTTTCCTAATTTGATATTCTTAACAATGATATTATTTTTAATTTTAATCCATAATAATAAAAGTTAATGGGTTTCTAAATATTTTATAAAAATTTTTATTTATAAAGTTTATTCTATCAACATGATTTTTTTGTTCACCTCAAACATATCGACAACTGTTCAAATGATAACTATTTAAATTAGGTAGTTTTACAAATTTTATAAAACTCATATTCCTTTCGAATCTTATTTTAATAATTTATTTATTTATTTTTATGCTCTTAATCCGAATTAAATCTTTTACTAGAAATAAATACTATTAATAATATTTTACAAAATTATATTATTACACAATACTCATCTAGCTCTCTTTACTAACAATTATCATACTTTTGACAACAAGTATTATTAACGGATCTTATTTCCTATAATTGCTAAATAATTATTCTTAATCATATTCCTTATCTAACAAATTCTCGATCCTTAATAAAATATTTACTTGCCAAAATACATATATCTTTAAATTCTTATCAAATACATATATTTATACAAAATTCAGCCTTTTCAAATTTAGATTATTTGTTTATTATTATTTTCTTTCAAAAAATTATCTCCAAATACTTTTTCATTCTCATACTCAAAGTAATTCAAGATGACAATCTTTATTTTATTTTATTTAAAGAACGAAAGTGTAATCTAAATCCGACTTTAGGGTGATCTAAACTGAAAGAAAATTAAAGAAACTACATCAAAGAAATCTAGAAAAATAAAATAAGGAAGATCTTATCTAGAGAAATTTATTCTTCAAACCCTAGATCCCAAAGTCGTACGTCCTCTAGAATTCTACCAACTAGAGAGAAACTCAAAGAAGAATAGAAAGGATTTCCTTCTCTTATTCCAATTTATACTAGGGTATCTATTAGAAAATTACCTTTTACTTCCCCTCTTCCATTAAATTAATTAATTAATTACTAATTGAATTATCATTATTTTTTCATAACGTATGCCTATAAAAAATTCATGCTGTCATTATTATTTTCCTTAATTTATACCTATACAAATTCATGGCATTATTATTTTCCGTAACTTATACCTATACAAATTCCTGTCATTATTATTTTCCCTAACTTATACTTAGACAAATTTCTGGTATTACAACAATATTCATAATAAGATCTTCAAAATATTGAGATAAATCATAAAGAAAAAATAATTTGAGAGTTAAATGCAGCTGATGCTGCATTACGAATTCAGAAGAGATTGTATGATTTTAGGGGTATTTATAGAATTTTTTGAAGTCAAAATAGTCATTACCGATATTTTACCGATATTTACCGATATATCTCCGATATTTACCGATATTTTACCGATATTTTTTCAGAAATTCCAGCATACGCGCGTGTGAGATAAAGTTTCAAAAAATCGCTGAAATATTGGGAATTTCCGATATTTCGTCGATATTTCGGCTATTTTTCCGATTTTTCTCCGATTTTTTGGCCAATCGACTATCGGTTAGCAATATCATTTTGAGGCCTACTGATAACCGATATTTCAGCCGAAAAAACCAAAATTTTGTTCCTTGGTTAGGACACACTAATTTTGGTATTATTTTCATTTCCAACATATTTTAGTAATTGTTTTTAAAAATCCTAAATATGTACAAAACTCATTTTTTAAGTTTCTCTTAATAAAATAGTTATTTTATAAAGACTTAGGTCATTTTCTTGTTTTTCGTATTATCTCCATCTTATTGAGGCGTTTGGTTTGTCGTTGGCTTGTTACAACACAGTGCTTTTTGTCATTTTGTTATGACGTTTTATTTTTGTGAGGTGTTTCACAAGCAAAATGTGTTAAATTAGTCAAAGATATCATATTATGGTCGTTAGTATATACGTTGAATAACTAGAGTCGTAGATATTTTAATCACTATATTATCAAATTTGTAGCATTTATACCGATTTGTTATGAATCCGATTTATTTTAACTTTGAATGAATAAAATTATTTTTTCTTTAAAAAAAATACAAAAAGCAATTCAGAAAAGAGATTTTTTTTTTGTTTTTTCAGATTTATATTTTAAAATAGGACAATTCTCGAGAAACAGTGTTTAATTATCTAAATAGTTATCAAGCAGATATCCTACCCTTATTGACATCTTTTTTTTTTTGACAGCTCAAAACTTAAGTTACATTGGAGAAACAATGTCCTTTTTGACATCTATTGCACTTTGGAAATAAATATATAGTATGAATATCATAAATTATGATTTTATGGAGTAGAAAGAAGGTTTCAAAACGTAACGGATCATTCGTGCTTGTTCCGCAAGTCAAGTACATAATTGGAACGGCATTATATATATATATATATTCTGTCCTGGGATGAATAAGAAACCCTATCATTAGCACTTAGCAGCCATGGCGACCCTCAATGGACAGGGAAGTCCAAACTATAATAGAGAGAACAGGCCATGGTCGGATCTCCCTGCAGATATATTAGTGCAGATAATCAAACGCCTCTCCGTATGCGATCGGATTCGATTTCGCACCGTTTGCAAGGGTTGGCGGCTGCCGGTAGGTCTCATTCAGGGGCTGTTTCCGATCCCGAAACTGCCATGGACAATGGAATACACCTGGATGAAGGTGCCGGATTCAAACCGTACATTGACTGTTTGCAAGCTACGCGAGCCTGATCTCCATAACGGCAGCCGACCTCGATCTTACGTTGTAGAAACCGGGATGGTGGAAGGGAGGAGCAATTTCGTCGATGCGGAGGCTTGTGCTTCCAGAGATGGTTGGGTGCTTTTCTCCAAAGAAGAAACGAAAGGGAGTTGGCTGTTTTTCTTATTCAGTCCTTTTACCAAACAGGTGGTGTCCCTTCCTCGATTGGGAAAGCCTATTTCAGTGATGTTCTTAAAGAAGCCAAATGTGCTCTCCAAGCCCTACTCGACTGGTGTTATATTTGTGTATGCATCCACCAGAGTCGGGTAAGATCTGCATAAGAATATACCGCCCTTCCGGGAATGATAAGACATGGAACATCTATGTATTTGATATTCCTGAGTATTCCCGCTCCGTTCAATCGGTGGCCTACATGGGAGGATGTTTTTACTGCCACTTCGGATGTTTCTGGCGGATGACATCCTTCAACACTGCAAATCAAGAATGGCAGATAATAGATATTACAGATCATCCAAGCTATGATAACGACATTGTTATTGATGATTCTGATATATTTAGATACAGTAATCCAAACTATTTGCTGGAATGTGAAGGGGAGTTGCTACTGGCATATGCGGCCAAAGATAAAGAGTCCGACGATCCTGTTCAGCTCGATGACGAATGGTTTTTTCTGTTCAGTCTGGATTGGAAGACAAAAGTATGGCGCTGGAAGAATGGGGGCTGGAGGAACGGGTTGGGAGGCGGCGCCATATTTATCGGAAAAACCTCGTTTTGGATTCCAAGGGGTGGAGAAACAGAGATTGTTGCAGATAGGGTCCATCATTACTCCCGTGGGATCCCTAAATTCTTTTATTCCCCCAGGGATTGCCCTTGGGAGTGTTTTCTAGAATATAGAAAGAAGTGCAAGATTTGTTATCATCCTTGTTCGGAAGGCCTACAAACTATCTGGATTGCACCTCCTCGAGGGTTTTAGCATTTTGCACCTTTTGTTTTTTCGGATGATGAAGTGTCTTGCACGGGTTCGAGCACACAAGAAAAATGTTTTTAAATTATACGTTCGAGTTGGCCATAAAAACTTTATCATAAAACATACTTGCAACTCGACTACATATTGGATGGTAAAAAAACCTTTGGTGCCCTTTTATGTTTAGTCTTATCCATATTTCCATTATTTTTCTATGCTCTAAAATCCTATCTTTCAATTGTCTCGCATCTTCTTTTTTTTTCCTCACAACTATATAACACACACTATTCTATATCATTTATTTTATGGTTACGATTGGTAGAAACTCAAATGTTGTAAAATCAAAATTTATCATCATAATTCTAAATATTAAAAATTTAAAAATATTAATGATTCACGGTCAAAATGAAATAAAATTAATGATTCAGTTTTTAAAATTTAATTTTCGTTATTAGATTATAATAATTGATAATGATTAATAATATATCACTCTAATTAAAGCTAACTAAAGAGTAAATTATTTTTGTTAATGGGACATGGCTCAACGGGATTAGGCAACCACAACAGAATACAACTTAGTAATGCCAAATGAGTAAATGTCAAAAAAAAGAGTAAATTATAGAAATGTCATTAATTATGAAATAATTTAAATTTTGTAAAAATAAGATTTTTTTTAATGCTTTTAAAATTATTTATATATTTTATGTGGTAATTAACCTAAATTTTTAAATAATTAACATCTTTTAACTGTTTTTTATATCTTCACATGATTTTTAAGGACTATTTTTAAAAATAATTATGTAAACATTTAAAAGTAATTAAGGTTTTTAGACAAATTATTTTTAATAAAGTAAAACAGAATAGTTTTCAAAAACTAATTTTCAAAACAGATACCACAGTAACTGAACAAGCTTATGTAAACATCAAAGATTGTATTGAACAAAAACCGTGACGGGTCGGTGCGATCAGTTGGATCACGAATCGATGGGTTTTATGATCCGATTTTTTGCCCGATTAGATTAACGAACCGCTTGAAACGGGCAGTTTTACGAAAACCAACTATTCAAAAATTTTCCCCAGCTACCACAACAGCGAACCTAAATAGCCCAGTTACATAACCAAGCAATTTTTATTTCATACAAAATTTATAAACTTATTTTGTAAAATATTAATTAAATTCCTATAAAGTATTATGAAAAATTGAAAATAATTTAATATTATAAAAATAATAATATGAATAAAAATATTATAATGAAATCAGACATTATACTTTTTTACTAAATAATAATATGGTTTTTTCTTATAATTTATATGTTGTAAAATATGGATAATAATAATTTTGTTATAAATGATTAACTCCATAAATCAAGAATGACCACACATTTAATGCATGAACAATTATTACGGGTTAATGACGTAATGGATGAATAATTTCATAAAGATAATGATCAGAACATGAATAATTATTACGGTATTATCGATCAGAATCAGAATAATTATTACGGCACGATCAGAATCGTGTGAATAAATATTACGTATTAATGATCAGAATACTATATACGTGGGTTTCCGGTGTTAATAAAATATACTTTCTTCTTGAATTATCTCTTTTCTCTCTTCTTTATTTTTCAACACGTTATTAGCACGACCAAAAATTCGCAAATGCAAAATATTAGGTTGATAACCTTTAACAAGTTGTAATGGTGATAAATCATGATTGGTTGTAGGACGAAGGCGAATTAAATGTGCAGCATGTATAATAGCATGTCCCCATGCCGATAAAGACAATTTGGTTTTCAAAAGTAATGGTCTAGCAATCAATTGTAGAAGTTTGATAAAAAAAAAAAAAAAAAAGATTCAAATTAACCCATTCGAAAACTAACACGAGCAATGGATGTTGAACATCTATATTAATAGATATACAATAATCAAGGAATGCTTGAGACGAGAATTCACCAACATTATCAAGACGAATTGTCTTGATAGGGTGATCAGGGAATTGTGTTCTGAGTCGAATTATTTGAGCCAATAATCTAGCAAAGGCAACATTTCTACTAGAAAGAAGGCAAACATGAGACCATCGAGTGAGGACGCAGATCACCAATTAAAAATCGTATAAAATAATGAAAAATATCCACTAGGCGGGTGAATAAAGCCCACAAAATACGTCCCCTGAATACGCTCTCTAGAAAAGAGGGGGACCGGGAACAACTCCCTTTGTAAAAGATGGTCTAATAATTAATTTGCTCGGGAACAAGCAACACAAGTATAACTATCAAGCATTAAAATTGTCATTTCATAATGGATGCCTGGGTGAGAATTTTGAACTATACTTGGCAAGATCATGGAAATTTCGGGATGCCCAAGTCATTCATGCCAAAGTAAAAATGCATTGGAGTCATTGAACTTCTAGGTCATGACATCATAAGATTCAATAGATCTGATAGTTGTCTGATATAACCCACAAGATAAAGAAGGCAATTGTTCCAAGATACATTTTTGCCCAGAAAGAATAGAAGTAATGAGTAAATACTCATTTTCATCATGATTCATAGTTTCAATATGATATCCATTTCAGTGAATATCTTTGAAACTGAGTAAATTTCTAGTAGATTTATTAGAATAAAGGGCATCTTCAATTTGCAATTTAGTGTCTTTTGGTAGAATAATGGTGGCTTTTCCTGAGCCTTTAATCAAGGCAACAGGACTTAAGATAGTATGAACATTAGATTGAGCTAATGTGAAGTTTGAAAAATATTTCTTATCACGCAAGATCATGTAGGTTGTGGCATAGTCATCAAGACATGCATCACCAATAGATGACATATAATTGATCAATTCTAAGGAGGGATCCATATATCTTCAAAATAAAAACGAAATTTAAATAGAAAATCAAAGTTCGCATTATAGATAACTGTATGGAAAAGAAAATAACATAAAAAAAGTAACAGGAAAATTAGAAACATCAAAATGTTTCAAAGGTACTGCACCATCATTATCAAAGAAAGGATCATCAGAATCCATAGTGTCTTTTCCGTTAATAAAATTTGTTTCAATTTGCTTGTCTTTTCCTTTCATGGGGGCCTGATAAAGGTCAACCAAATGTTTGGTCATACAATAGGTACTAGACTAGCGACCTTTCATTCCACATCTGTAACATTTAGTCTCATAAACCTTTTGTTATGTGACCCTGTTACCTTTCCAGATAATTCTTCTAAACGATTCAACTTCTGGTTGTTGGAGGTATTGTTCTTTCAAACTCCTCCAGAGGATCAATGGATTCTTGACCGTTAGATATTCACTTTTCAGGCCTTCATCAATATGATGGCGGAGGAATATTAAGGCCTTAACACGATCCTACATGGATGCGGTATTTCCTCCTTTGATTGTGTTTCCAAGAGTAATAGCATTCAAGTGGATTTCAACATTCAAGATCCAAGATAAATAAATTGATAAATAATTCTTACATAAAATATCAAGGGCAGCAAATTGTTTTTTTTTTTTTTTCAAAATATTTGTTTTTCAAAATCAAAATAACAAAAAAAAAATTTTGTTTTTTTTGTTTTTTTGTTTTTTTTCTTCTTCTTTAAGCTTCAGGCTTGAATATTCCAGACGCAAGCTTCAAGCTTGTTTTCAGAAAAGAAATTAATTCTTCTTCATCTTCAAGCATCAGGCTTGAATATTTCAAACGTAGGCTTTGGGCTGGTTTTTACAACAGAGTTCAAGCTTCAAGTTTTCCACTTTGAAATTCAAAAAAAAATTCAGACTATAAATTTTTTCTTTTATGGGTTTCAATATTACAATCCCATAATCTTACAACAATATCATAGCTTCAGGCTATGATTATTTCATAGTAGATAGATCAATACACAGTTATAACTTACTTTTGAAAGGTAATTAAAGGGTAAAATGAAATGTACCTTTCTTGTTTTATGGTTTTGTAATATCGTTTAAGGTCCGAGTTCCCTAGGTTGAGCTTTCTGACTTTGTGATTGTTCGAGCTCTCGTGCTAATAGCGTGTTGAAAAATAAAGAAGAGAGAAAAGAGATAATTCATTTCTTTGGGTTCATCCTTCAGGTTTCTTGGCAAGGTTTTCAATGAGGCAATACTAAGGCATCTCGGCAACGCTCAACAAATTAGCTACTCAAGTATATTTAAATATTAAATTCATTATTTTAGCTAGCAACTTTTTTTAAAATTCATAAACCACACTCTCTATTTTACACCCAATTTTCACTAACTTTTAATAATTTAAAAAAGTAAAAACATATATATAGAGAGATAGAGAAAAAAAGGAAGAGAGAATTTAGAGGCTCAAATGAGCTCCTCCCACATTTGGTGAGCCATTTTGGTTAACTTCAGATATGAGAGTGAGTATCAGATGGGTTCAGAAGATTTTTGTATCATGCGGCTAGATCTGAGTAGCAAAAGAGAAGGGAAATAGAGTGTGTTGGAGATGCTCTAACAATTTAGTGATGGTCATTCAAGGGGGAGTATTATAAATGATTCACTGATAAATGTGAATGACTACACATTTATCGGTGAACAATTATTACAGTTAATGACTGTAACCGATGAATAGTTATTACGGTATTAATGACTGTAACCGGTGAATAATTATTATGGTTAATGATTGTAACGTGTGAATAAGTGTCACAGTATTAATGGTATGTAGTATATATATGGGTTTTTGGAAGAATAAAAATATAGTTTTCTTCTTGATTTATCTCTTTTCTCACTTTATTTTTCAACAAATTTTAAATTTTTGAGTCTTTTGTACTGTGATTTAATATTTTATTATTTCGAGTTAATAAATTAATATCTTATAATAATATTTAAAAGTTGGGTTAATACCCAATCTAGTTTATTTTGATTTAATATTTTTCAATTTTTTCTAATAAAAATAAAAATAAACTCTTGAACTGTTTGGTTCATTGAGAGTTACTGTTCATCAGATTCGCTGGTTTGACCACTCCTTCAAACGCTTCATACCCAATTTAAAATAAAATAATATTTTTCTCTGAACTATACCAGTCCAATATTTAAACACTACATGTTACTATTTCTTGAATTATCTTGAACTAGTTATTAATTTTTTTATTGTTAAAATCAGGAAAATTATCATTTAAACTCAATGATTAACGAAAATTTTTATATATTTAAATTAAAGTATGTTATACGGATTTTTTTTTAAAGGGACTAAAGAATTTAGCTTTCAAAAAAAAAAAAAAAAAGGTATTACATTCATCATTTTCAACATGTACATGACATAGGTAGGTGGGGTTTTAGTAGGGATAGTTTTCTTCATAAAAAAAAAGTTTAAACTTTTTTCTTTTAATCTCTCATAATCTCCCCAAATTTTTAGGAACCAAAATATAAACTAAGAATCCTTGTATTTTATTTAAGAAAATATAACTACGAGGGCAATGAAGAAAGATATTTTTCTTGTAAGATTTAAATTTTAAAATAGCGCAATTTTGGAGATGTAGTAGTGTTCAGTAATATTTGGTTAAGGGAAAGAATGTTTCAAAATGTGAAGGATCAGTCCTCCGCACGTCAAGTACATAATTGGAACGGCATTATCGGCTACATCACATATTTGGTTACAGCCTACAGGCAGAGTGATATTGGAAAAAAATGCCCCACCCTCCTCCCGGACTGAATATGAAAGCTTTATCATGTGCAGCCATGGCCACACAGACACTCAATGGAGAGGGAAGTCCAAACTACACTACAGAGATCAGGCCATGGTCGGATCTTCCCGAAGACGTACTAGTGCTGGTAATCAAACGCCTCCTCATATGCGATCGGATTCGGTTTCGCGCTGTTTGCAAGGGTTGGCGGCTGCCGGTAGACATCATTCAATGGCTCTTCTTCCCTGTTCCGAAGTTGCCATGGACAATGGAATACATTTGGAGGAAGACGACGGATTCGAACCGTACATTGAGTATTTGCAAGTTACTTGAGCCTGATCTCCATTGCCGACCTCGATCTTACATTGTAGAAACCGGAATGATTGAAGGACGGAGCGACTTCGTTGATGCGGAGGCTTGTGCTTCCCGAGACGGTTGGGTACTTTTCTCCAAAGAAGTGAAGGGGAGTTTGCTCTTCTTCTTATTCAGTCCTTTTAACAAGAGGTGGTGTCCCTTCCTCGGTTGGAGTCAGATATATTTGATATTGCCACATTCTCCTCCGGCCCAAATTCCCCTGACTGCATCGTCTTTGTGGCGCATCCACCGGAGTCCGGTAAGATCTGCATAAGCGTATACCGCCTTTGTGGAGACGATAGGACATGGAACAGTTATGTATTTGATCTTCCTGGGTATTTCGACTCTGTAGAATCGGTGGCGTACATGAATGGAAACTTTTACTGCTACTTCGGATGTTTTTTCCGATTGACATGCTTCAAGATTTTGATGGGCGATAGCAGAGTCGATCTGTGACATATCAAGAACGTGATTGTTAATGATGATGCTTCGGTATTTACCTTCACCAGTCCAAATTACTTGCTTGAATGTGATGGAGAGTTGTTACTGGCATGTCCAGTAATAGATACCGAAAGGCATAATCAGGATTGCTTTTTTCTGTTCAGGCTCGTTGCTTTAAAGCATGGGAATTTGGAGAAGAATGCGTTGGGAGGTGGGGCGATATTTCTTGGTAAAACGTCGTTTTGGGTTTCACCGGGAGGAGAAACGGAGAACGTAGCAAATAGGGTCCACCAACACACCGGAGGCTCTACCGATTTCTTTCTGTCTCCCATAGATTGTCCGTTGGGGTCTCTGGAAGAACAGAGAAAGAAATGCAAGATTTGTTATCATCCTTGCACACAAGGCCTAAATACAATCTGGATTGCACCACCTAGAGAATTTTAGCATCTTTGTATGTTTAATCTTATCTATGTTTCCAGTATTTTCTTTATTTTGTTAATTCTTCAACTGTGAACTTCTGCATAACACTCGAGAGAGATTTCTTTTTAAGTTTATCGTAGTGAAAATTTGAAACTCACAAATTATTATTATTATTATTTTATGATTATTTATAAATTTCATCCGCCATTATTTTTTCAAATAAATTGTTTTCAGTACTTTAATTAGCGAATAAGACATAGCTTAAGTCACTAAGAGATATGGGTGAGTTGTTGATTTTAGTTTGTTATTTATATAAACCAAAAATCTAATCATATGGTTAACCAAGGATAAAAAAATCGGATATATCGCTGATATATTGGTCGATATATTGGATATCGGTAGTGGGCGAAGGTAGTGGGCGAAACGAAGTGAAATTTACAGTCGAACGTGTTAGAGACGCACATGTGGAGTAGGACTTAGGCCATTTTTTCAGTGGAAAAATAGTTGATATATCCAAGATATATTCAAAATATCAAAATATTGACCCCCGACCTTAGACCAAATAATCTGCTTTTTAAAAGCACTACAAATTTTTTTGGGAAATAATGATTTTTTTTGGGAAATTATCAATCAACTCCCTTAATTTCTCGAGTGAATCTCAAAGCCCTGGCAAAACAACTTTCAAATTCCTATAAATTTAATATGTTAGTTTTTTAGATTGTTAAATGTATTTTAATTAGGTAAATTATGATTTTTTAAACGAAAGATAAATTATGGTTGTATTATATCCTTATTTATCTCAATTTTTTATTTATTCTTTTACTTTTATTTAATTTGCATATTTTTGAAATATTAAAAAGTGATTTTTTTAAAGTTGTAAATATATAATAGTAGTAATAATAAAGCTATTATATTTTATAAGTTAATATTAATTTAATAAGATAAATTATTAATATATTTTTATTTAATTAATTAAATAAATTAGTAGCAATAGTAAAAAATTGTCGAAATTTTAGAAATTATTATTTAAATATAATAAATATTAAATTTTCCTTTTTAAATGAATGAGTACAAGTATATAATATTACTAAATATTTGTTTTTTTAGTTTAGTTACGTTAATTATATTACAAATATCTTATATGATACAAAAAATATCTTTAAAATATACATTATTATTTATTTTATTATTATTAAAGCCTCTATGTTATCATAAATTTTAAATAATTTTTATTTCATATAAAAATATCACCAATATATTTCGATATATCCGATATATCTCCCCGATACATCCATAAAATTCAAATACCGATATATCCGTCAAAATCGATATCTTCAACATTGTGGTTAACAAAATATTCGGTTAACCATTTTTTGGATTAACCATATATCGGTTTTTTGTTAACTTATTATAAAAAAATAAACTTACAATTTCATAATTATATATTAAAGTTCAAATTACAGTAATTACTATAAATAAAATAAAAATATAGATACATTATAATCAATTCATTTGCAATCTCCTAACTCTTGTAATTTATCTATATATATAAATTATTTTTATAATACATGTTACATACATTGTATTTTATAATTTTAGTATAATATTAGTATTTTTTATTTTTTGGTTACAATTTTTGTATTTCGGAAATCTAAAAGTAAACTGAAATTGATAATTGTATAAAACAAAATCAAAATTGGATCAAGCGGTTCGATTAATCTATTTTTCGATTCGATTTTAGTTTGGTTTCTTGATCGATTCGATTTCTTAGGTTTTTTTGCTCACCATTATTGGTGGGGCATAGGGACAGGAGGGCTAAGAGTTCGACTCTCAATGATGGTAAATTTATAAGGAACATAATACTATAATGTAAAAAGTAAAGAATTGTAAAATAAAAAAGTATTCTAATGAACCGTAGAAAATCATTTAATATTTTAGAAAAAAATATCTTCTAATGATAAATTGTTTTGAAACTCACATTTTGCAAAGACAATTTATCATGAAAAATTCTAAATATTTTATCATTTAATGTTTGAAAATTAATTTTAATAATTAGTTTCTAATAATAATATTATTTTAAATTTCTATTTTTATAGGATATTAAACATAAATTTTAAATTGAAAAGTATAAATAGAAGAACATCACCGTTGGAACTTTTTTAAAATTAAAAACAAAAATATGATATACTAATATTATCCTTTTATGGACCGGCATTGTACATCATAACACACTTTTTCCTATTATCCTATAAGTTGATATATTTAATAGAAAATATATTATAATAATATAGTATCCTTTTAAGGACCTGCATTGTACATCATGCACTACCCCTCGAATTGCAATACTCGTTTTTATATTTTTTAAATCAATCTTCGAAAATGATTTGGAGTTAGAAAAGGAGAGAGGAGAGATCTCAGGCTTGAATTTGGAGTTGAGAATATTTTTGGAAACTAATCTTTGAAAATGATTTGGAGTGTAGAAGGGTTACGGGAGATCTCTGATTCCAATTTGAAGGTGAGAATATTTTCGGAAACCAATCTTTGAAAATGATTTAGAATGTAGAAGAGATTATGAGGGATTTCAAGTTCAAATTCCTGTTAAAATAAAGAACAAGTTCAAATTTTTGTAAAAATAAAGTGCTACAATGGGAGATCTCAAGTTCAACTCTTGTAAAAATAAAGTTCTACAATAGGAGATCTCAAGTTCAGTTCTTATAAAAATAAAATACTATTCGGGATATCTCGAGTTCAAATTCTTGTAAGAATAAAGTATTATAAATGTATAAATATGGATAAATAGGTAAGGCATAGATGGAAAGGAGATGGAGGGTCATGAGTTGGAGTTTCAGTGGAAACAATATATTATAATGTTACTAAAGTATTTAGCTATCAAAAAGGTACTACAAGGTGAGTAAATAGATGTAAAAAAAAAAAAAAGAAGCGTCAATATTTCATGTATTATTATTTTATGGAGAGAAGAATGTTTCAAAATGAGTTTAAATAAAAAGAATGTTACAAAATGTGACGGATCGATAATTCATGCTTGTTCAACATGTAAGTACATAAATGGAACAACATTAACGGTTACATCACATATTTGGTTATAGGCGGAATTGCAATTGGAAAACAATACGCTGCCTTTACCGTATATAGAGCCAGATCTAAAGAATAAACCCTATCACGGGCAGCCATGGCTGCCCTCAATGGAGAGAAAATTCCAAACTACAACATAGAGATCAGGCCATGGTCGAATCTCCTTGAAGATATACTTAAAGGTTCATGTCACATCCCACATCGGATAGGTGAGAAACTTTCTGGTATTATATAAGTATGATCAACTCTCAACCTAGTAGACGTATTTTAAATCCTGAGGGCCCCTTGGGTCCAAAGTGAACAATATCTACATGGTTGGACTGAGTCGTTACAAATGATATTAGAGTTGATCTCCAACCTTGATGTGGGGGTCTGTTCCATTTGGGCCATAGAGTGTCTTTGTTCGTTTGACCTCATAATCCCATGGGACACAACGAGGATGTTGTGTTTAAATATGGGGTGTTTGTCACATCCCACATTGGATAAATGAGAAACTTTATGACACTATATAAGTATGAGCTCTTCTCAACTTAATAGACGTGTTTTAAAGTCGTGAAAACCCCTTGGACCTGAAGCGGACAATATCTACATGGTTAAGTCGGGTCGTTACAGTCCCCTCACGGGTCCGAAGACTTGATCTTCACATAGTTCTTTTTTTTTTATTTCCTTTATTTTCTCCCCCCTTATCGCTATAATGTTTTTATTTCTTTTTTTTCCTTTATTTTCTTCCCCTTATAGCTATAATGCTAAGAAAGTGGAAGACTTCACGACTAGACTTTCTTCAAAGCGCTCAAACCCATAGCTGGAAAATGGTTGGTGGCTTTTAGTTGTTGGATCTTTTTTTTTTCTCCCATCCTTTTTAAGCTCCCTAGTCCTTTTATAGTTTTTTTGGGGTAACACATGTTTGTTCCCTTATCTAGACAGTTGGTCATTCCTCATTCGTCATTCCTTTCAATTTATGGGTTCCACCTGGGTTCCATCTGGGTTCCATCACCTTAGGCTGCTTTGCTTTTGAGCCCACTTGTCTACAATGAGGTGTGTCAGGTGGCTATGTCAAGTGACTTTGCTTTTAGGCTCCATTTGTCGACGATGAGGTGTGTTAGGTGGAGTCGAGGTGTGTCAGGTGGATGTGTCGTCAGGTGGCTTTGCTTTTGGGCTCCACCTGTCGACGACGAGGTGTGTTAGGCGGCTTTGTCGACCTATAGTTAGATTAGAGCCATGACTATGCCAAGCTTGCCTCCCCGTTTCCCGTTTACTAGTTGGAGATGGATGTGGCCCCTTCACTAGCCCCATGGTCTCGATAAAAAATCTTTTCATGTTTTTAGATGAGACCAATTATGATGCACCCTTAATTTCAAAAATATCGCTATATTAGTAGTCAAAATATTAGAGCATATGATGATTCATTTATTTATTATTACTCATTTTTATTTTTATTTTTTCAAATAGCCCGTTCTAACGAGCATTAAGCTTTAGTGATCATAAGACCTTGTCGGGTATATGACACAAAGGTTTGCTACCTTGGTAGGCTTGTTTTAAGGTCTGTGACCTTTTTGCTTAAGTACTTAATTTTCACGACTTGCTGCCTTAGCGGACTTGTTTTTAGGTCTGTAATCTCTTTGCTTAAGTACTTAACCTTTGCGGCTTGCTGCCTTGACATACTTGTTTTTAGGTCCGTGACCTCTTTGCTTGGGTATTTGACCTTCGCGGTTTGCTGCCTTGACAGATATATTTTTTGTCCGTGACCTCTTCATTTACGTACTTGACCTTCACAGTTTGGTACTTGGCCCACGTGCCTTTAATGAAGAACTTATGATGCATTTTGACGTCACTTTTGCAGAGCCGGCTTGTAGAGATAAAAACTAGTGAAAGGTCAGTAACACATAATCTTTCAAAACAAAAACGTAGGCAATAAATGGTAGAGGCAGATGATTTATTTCTTAGTTTATTTCAAATTAATTAACATGAAAATGTATTTAAAAAAATTATGAGCTAAAATAATGGGAGCAATCAGCGTTTGTCTTAAAAATCTGTTTTATTTGTTAACAAAACGGATTGGTACAAAAATTGTTGGACGAAAATAATGGGAACTAATTGAATTTTCCTTTCAAAACTTTATAATTTTCATTTTTAAATCAAAATTATACAAAAATTATGGGCAAAAATAACGGAGAACTAATTGGATTTTTCATATAATTTTTTTTTTTAATTTCTTATTTTTAATCAGACGGTTACTAATCACGGAATCAAGATTGAATATGGATTTGTAAAATAATTTGCATGTGAAAAAATTATTAAATATTTTATATAAGCATCATTATAGGGAAACATAGTCTAAAAAAGGAAATAAGATTTTTCACTAATTTTTCTAAAACCTTAACTCTTTCCAATTCTTCACGATTGTTCACCAATCAATAAATTAAATAAAGGGATCCTTCCATCAAGAAATGCTTTCTTGAAACGGGAGTCGGTAGGCATGAGCCAATCGTCGAATTGTCGGCAACAACAGGTTTCCGGGTTTTGAGTTTTTATTATTTTTTTATTATATATATATATATATATATATATATATATATATATATATATATATATGTTGTATTTACCTTTCCTTTTATAAAATAGCTTTTTAAAAACTATATTTTGCATTTTAAGTTTTGAAAGCATAACTTTTGGTTTAAATGATTAATCAGTTATTTTAAGAAATTTGAATTTGATATGTACTTAGGAAATTTTTTAAGGTCGTATTTTTCTTTCTTCTATTTCAAATTATCAATTATGATTTTATATTTTCAAGGAATTATGAGTGAAAATGGTATGAAATTAGTGGCGATGATGCTTTTTCAATGTGGGCCAGAACAGGACAGTGTGGGGGGTCGTTAGAATTTGGACCCGGATTGTTGTGAGCCGGGATCTTGATGTGCGGATCGTCACGGCGAAGTATGACTGGCATGTGCCGATGCGCCAACTTTGGTCGTAGCCCTCCTCTGCAAAAACAAGGAGTAGGGGTCGGCCCGGGTGTGCCGGAGTGGCGCTCCGTGCCTAAGTCGAGTTTCTTTACGAGAGAAAGAGCGCCGTTGTTGCTGGCAGGCGTATAAGAGTGCGTGTAAGAATGTTGGCGTACCTTTCACCGATGGGTGGTCGTGTATTTATAGTAGATGTTCAACCAGTTGGATGGTGGTTAGGAGTCCTTCCCATTGGACGGGATATTTCTTATTTTAGTCCATATCGGATTTGGTACAGGATATAGAATATGAAATTTGCTTTGTTTTGAGATAATCCTCCTTCCTTATTGGAGGAGACCCAGGCGCGATATTGATACGTATTATTTTTCCCTTCCTTATTGATAAGGTTTGATTGGATCGTGAGGATAATATATTGCTAGGGGTTTTATTCTATTTTACGTATGAAGCATTTGCAATCCCGGTTGTAGGATATGGGGCTTCGATTCATTCGAGTTATCCTTTGAACTTGACCCACTATTTAGTACGTCTTGAGGAACTGGGTATTCAGTTGGGCGTGCTTCTTTGGGCTTGGTCGGTGGGCTGCAAGCCTATTTTTAAACCACTATCGGTGCCCCGACCCTTGTATGCAGCGTGAATGAGGCTGTAATTCTTCGCTCATCGGTTCACGGTTTACTGGTATGCGTTCGGGGTTAGACGATTAAAGCCTTGTCGTCGTCATAAGTCTTGTAATAATGATGACCTTTAGGTTTTCGCGCTTATTTCTCCTATTTCCTCCAGTTTCCTTCTGTTTCTTTCGTGGATATCTTTCGTCTTGTCTGCTTCTGCTTCCGGGACCCTTTCTTTCTCAGCCTCCTGTTCTCGCCTTTTTTGCGCAGCCTTTCTTCATTGTATCTCTGGGTCGCATTGTTTTGATTGGTACGACGAAACATTAGGGTTTAACCGATTTACTTTATTTCTTTAATAGAAGCATCCGTCATGGTCCGGGTCGCTCTTCTTCTTTGCGGATTGATGGCGACTCCTCAGTTGTTAATCGACAGCATGCAGTTGGGATGCCTCCTACCGTTATTTCTCTCTGAACCCACTGAGCGATTGCTGAAGCTCCTCCCTCTTCCAGTTGATAAAGTAGAAGAAAATAAACACGATTACATATCTGGGGGTCGAATTTACCCCATCTGCCATTCGACATCTGTGAATGTGGGACCTAAGCCGTCGACCCCTCGTATGGGAATACCTTTGCTGGTCATTGCTCGACCTCCCCTTGTATCCGGTATGGGTCCCCGATGTGCTAACCTTTTATGCGGCCTTAGTGCAGGATGGTTTGTTTCTTTGAGGTCGCCTTTGACAGCGGCGCCGTTTTCCTGCACCCCTTTCATGAAAGGGTCTTGCGACATTTCAACATTTGCCCCTCGACTTGCTCCCAGCGGTTGGGGCGTTTAGTGGGGTTGTCAGCTTCCCTTTAGGAATAAAGGCTCGGCATCTAGCTTGGCCTTGTTCCTTCATCTTTTCGCCCCGAATGAGACATGAGGGCTTTCTTTATTTTTCGAGACGTTAAGGCTCATGCGGTGATCTACGATCTTGGCATGTTTCGCATAGGTCGTGGAAGGATTTATTTCTTCGTTAGCGATTTCAATTGGGAATCTGATCGCCCGTGAGGATGACACCACAGGTGTTCCCACGGCTGGGCGCTCCGATAACATTAGTGAGTATTTGTCTTTGTTTTTGGTATGACTTGTGCGAGAGGTGGTACGGATGTTTACGATTTTGTACTATCTGTTTGTTTCCACAGGGCTCGTCTTGAACTTAGTGAAGATACGTCATAGCCCCAGCGTTAGGCGGGATATCTGCCCTTTTAGCGGAATTGATAAGGTGGGACATTCTGGTCCATCAATCCCCGAGGTTTGCACGTTCCTGCACTTCAAGGTCTTTGCACTGTCTTTACGCTGCCTGAGATTCCTCTCCGTTGGGCTTACTTCTGGCGCTCCTACCCGAGGGGAGATTTTGGTTCATTTGGGGGTAAGATCAGGAAGCCCAGGGTGCTAAAAGGAAGAGCCCAGGGGCGCAACGAGGAGGGGGCCAGGCGGTTCGAGTGGGGCTCCAGAAATTAGGGGCATCTCAGGCGCAGGGGCGGACGGCGTCGTCTCCTTTAGGCGAGGCTCCGTGATTTTGAGCCCCAAATTCTCCTATAAGCTTTGATGGGAGGCTAAAACCCTTTGAGTGCGGCCGCCCAGAGCGGGTCGTTGGTCATTTATGCCATAGCGAATGCAGGATCAGATCTTTGGAAAAAATCCAAATCACCTTCCCCAATGTGGGCGAAGAAAGAAGCTGAAAGCAAAAGTTGGCGAAAACCAGGATTCTTTGCTCGCTAACGCCGAACTCGCGGCAGGTGCGGTCTCCTCCATACTCAAGGACTCTGACCTTGGGAGGTCGAAGGCGATGCTTGTTGATGAGGCTTTGGCTTTATCCCTTCAGGGGGTTGCCTCGGTAAGTCTACAATCGTGCTTGCTTCCATGCTGCTTCCGTGTTGAGCGTTAACTTCATGTTTGATATGCAGTGGCCACTCCCGAAAGGCTGGTGAGAGAGCTGGGGCTAAGTGAAGCGCGTAAATTGCCCGAATTTGCTCAGCGAAGGCGGCCTCTCTGCTCCAGGCGGGACCCGAGCTGCAGGAGCAAGCGCGGCTTATGACTGAAGAGTGGAGCGACTCAAGTCCGATTTAAAACATACTTCGTCGGCTCGCGCTCGAGTAGAAAGTAGGGAAGACGAGGTTCGAAGTAGCCTGACGGCGACCGAAGGCATGCTTCGGGAGGTTCGAGAAGTGCTCCAGGCTTCACAAAGTGATTTGAGTGAGGCCCGGGAGGGGCTGAAGTCTGCCGAGAGTGAGCTTCTGGTGGTTAGGGAGCTCATTACCTCCGAGGCGAGCTGCGGGATCTTGGCGAATTTAAGTGCGATTAACGGTGATGCGAATGACAAGCCTTGACTCGAAGCGGCTCGTCGCGAAGCTTTCGAGTGCAAGGCGTTGCTAGAGACTGCTCGTCGGGAATCTTACGGCCTTAAATTTGGCGAGCGGCTGATCAAGAGATATCGCAGTTGCGGCGCAGATCTTCATCAGCGAGTTAGTTTAGCTGCTCAGAGGGATGAGGTCATTAGGCAGCTGAGGGACCAGGCCAGTGCTCAGTGGGCTTCTGGGTGGCTCGCCTTTCAACGGAAAGCTGTCGACGCATACTCAGATCTGGACTTTAATTTTGACCTCCCGGTGAAGAGGTAGAGGAATCTTTTTCCTACGAACTATTCTCGAGGCACAGTGGCTCCAGCCGTGGCCCGATTCCCCTCTTCGGTCGTGCGTTCCTCCTAGCCGACGTCTGATCTCTGTATTATGTTTGCACAGTGTTTGGCTTTATTTGTTCATCTATATGTATGTTCTTTTTTGGTCGGGCTGGGGCAAGATATGTAGTCTTTAAAACATATTTATTATAAACATATTCTCTTACTCACTTTTTTTATATATATCATCCACATTCTTATTGTAGCGTCGTCGCTTTTCTCCATGATTTGTATGGCCCGGATTGAGGATCAGAGTGAGATGAATAAGCTCGTCAAACTTAGTCGCGGTGGCCTCGTAAGAGCTGGCCTGACTTAGTTGGATTGTCTGATTGGAAGGATTCGTCAATGTCGGCCCGGTTGGGGCGAGGATTCGTCCATGCGGTGAGAAAGAGCTTCAGGTAGATTGTCGGCAAGAGCTCGTCCATGTTGAGAGATGGGGAGAGCTCGTCAGAACGAATTGTAAAGTGGAGCTCGTCCATGCTGAGTGATGGGAAGAGCTTGTCAGAATGAATTGTAAAGTGGAGCTCGTCCATGCTGAGTGATGGGAAGAGCTCGTCAGAATGAGTAGTAAAGTAGAGCTCGTCCATGTTGAGTGATGGGATGAGCTCGTCAGAATGAATAGTAAAGTAGAGCTCGTCCATCTTTGAGGTGATGGGATAGGCTCGTCGGTATGAATAAATGAGTAGAGCTCGTCCATGTTAGGTGATGGGGTGAGCTCGTCAGTATGAATAGTAAAGTAGAGCTCGTCCATGCTAGGTGATGGGGTGAGCTCGTCAGTATGAATAGTAAAGTAGGGCTCGTCCATCTTTGGGTGATGGGATGGGGCTCGTTAGAATGAATAATAAAGTGGGGCTCGTCCATGGCGGGTGATGCGGGATGAGCTCGTCGGAAATGAATGTGAAATTAGAGCTCGTCCGTGGCGGTAGTCGGATGAGCTCGTCGAATGAATAGTAAGTAGAGCTGCGTCCATGCTAGAGTGATGGGATGGAGAAACAGTGGGGATGAATAGTAAAGTAGAGCTCGTCCATGCTAAGTGATGGGATGAGCTCGTCAGAATGAGCAGCGTGGCTCCGGGCACTATGGCCTTGGTGGCAATGTTGCCTGAGCTGGTCTGACTCCTGAGGCAGCGTGGCCTGTGCGGAGTAGGTGGGCTCGTCAAATTGAGCAGCGTGGCTCCGGGCGCTGTGGCCTTGGTGGCAATGTAGCTGGTAGTCGGCTCCGGCGGCGTGGCTGTCTTGGTCGGTGAGGCTCGTGGTGGCCGGCGTGGCTCTGGGCGCCCCCGCTAGTGCCCAGGTGGCAATGTGGCCTGCGGCTGGTCGGCTCTTGGGCGTGGCTGTGCGGAGTGGGTGGCTCGTCAAAGTGAGCGGGCGGTGTGGCTCCGGGCGTTGGTAGAATTGCCCAGTGTAACTGGTGGCACGACTCTGAGCGGACCAGCTGCTTGTAGTGGGAGCTCGTCGAAGTGAGCGAGGCGTGGCTCAGGGCCTTGGGGCCAGTGGGCGTGTAGCCTGGTGGTACGACTCTGACGGCGTGGCCTTGGTAGTTGAAGAGTTTGATATGTTGAAACGCTTCATGTTGCTAGTTAATTTTCAATTCTTGGAAAGAGGCGAGCGTCTTTAATGCGGGTTTATGGAGAATTTGGAACGATTGCACGAACTTTCGAATACCCTAATCTCTTTATAAATATCGGTTTCACTGCTGCGAGGCTTGTTCTTTGTATAATGCACAACTGGAATTTGCGTGAGATGAAGAGTCGAAGATTGATCATCTTCACTGGAGATTCTTACGAATCTGGGTCGTATTATTCTTACGCATGTGGGAGTTGTGTTTTTCACGTCTCCCCCTTTGCTAAGTCATGTTATTCCCCTAGCCGTGCTAAGGATGCATCCAGGAGAGTGGGCGCATCTTTTCTTCTCTCTCTGCTTTTAAGATTCACTTCTTTTCTTCTCCTTTCTCCTTCCTGCTCTCTCTTTCTCCCTTAACTTCCCTTTCTCCCTTTTCATAACTTCTCTTCTTTTCCTTTTTCTTTTCTCCTTATCACATTTTTCTTCTTCTCGATTTTCGATTCTTTCTCCTTTGTCTTCCCTTCTTCCTTTTCTCCCTATTACACCCTTTTTTTTTTTCGAGGGAACTGCTTGTACTGAATATTACTCAAAATGTAATCGAGGACACCATGATTATGGCCCGAATGTAATTCAATTGAAATAAAAGAGACACTTTGCTTTTATGTCTATGCTTATCTTCTTATTTTGCCTTTTTTAAGTATCTTACATATATGAGTTATTTGAGATGTCTAACCAAATGATCAATGAACGTTCCATGTCACATGAAGTCCAGATAAGACATTATTTAACATATTACAAGTAGTGCTTCTTGGTAAAAAGCGCTTAAGAGATCATTCCGCATTCCACGTATGTCGCAAGACTTTCCCTTCTTCCGTTTTGAGTTCATAATTGCCTGGTCTAACGACTCGGGATATGATGTAAGGACCTTCGAGTTAGAGGCCCCAAGCACCATCTTGTTTGGGTTCTTCCTTCTTTGGCGAGGGCTTCTTTAAGACTAAGTCACGGCATATAGCTCCTTGGGTTGACTCTTTTGATTATAGTACCTCGTTGTTTTCCTTTGATGCTCCTCCATGCATGCTGATTTGCTGGCGTTTTCTTCTAGGAGCTCTAAGTTTAGGCGAAGGGTCACCGTCATTATGCTCTCGATCTTAGCTTTCGACTCTAGGAGACTTTATTACGTCTACGAGCTCTTTAGCCATTGCCAAAAATTGCAAGAGACAAATGGGGTTTCAGGAGTTCTTGACTTACTGTGTTGTCTGTAGGCCATAGTACCTCACGGAGGTATTCTACCCAGTTTCCTTTAAGGTCTTCTAATTTAGTCTTCAAAGGTACGCTAAAAGAGTTTACGATTGTGACCTGCTGTCATTGATTGCGGGTGTGTTGGGGACGAGTAATAATTTTTAATTAGAGCTCGTACAAAATCTGAGTGTGATGTGGCCCACTTTCAGGTTATGCGATACGGGGGCTGCAGGGATGCAGAGCTTCTGCACATATGATATTTCGCCGCGCGAAGTGCATTTGCTCTGTGTGGTGTGGCTCTAAAGTTCGACACGCCCACTTGGTGAAGGCTAAATCGCGCTGCGGTGATTATATGAATTTGCAGCATCTTTACCAATGGGCAGGAATTACGATATGTCCAAACCCCATTGTTGGAAAGGCGGGGACTTGTGATTGATGTTAGGGATTACGTGGGGAGGCGTGAGATCTTGGCGTGCTCTGGCGGAGATCCTGCGTTCTTATTTAGATCGGTCGCATCCCTTGAGTAGTTAGCGATGTATCCAACCGCATAAAACTTTTCTGCTAATGCCGGGCTCCGATATGATTCATACACCTCGTGTACCTCTCTCATTACGTACTTGATGTCATTCTCTCCGCGATGCATTTTGAAGAGTGAAAAGTCTCGCTTGTGAGACTTCCTTTATGATTAGTGAATCTGGCTGACCTCGTCCTGATTTTGGCTGCTTCTTTCGGGTCGTCGAGTAGGCTTCCGTCTATTATATAGTTCCAAATGGGGTCATCGACTCGGCTCGGACTATCGGAAGGAACTGATCATGCTATAAGGATCGACGGAGGGGTTCGCCAGTGTTGACCCGGGCGTGACACGCGAGTCTTCTTGTGAAATTTTATTATTGGCGCCCATGACGTGCGCTGAGATTCTACGTACGGGGACATGTTTGACGACCAGCACAAATTTTACAACTAATGGATCGTGGACCTTTTGGGGTATACAGAATCATCGTTTCACTTTTGGCTTATTTAGTCTCTTTATTTTTACAATACCCGGTGGGATCCTTTGTATATGCCTCCTATTTAGTGGGCACTTTGTGGTAGATGGGCGGGGTGGGGCCTGCTCATCATAGCCTCCATACTGGCCTCGTTGTTGAAGCATGGAACCAAATAAATTGCATATTCAGTGTCTGTATCCCTTCGGTGAGGTTAGAATTGGGCAGCTCCACTTCCTTGTGCATTTGAGGCTCCATCCATGGAAGGCTTCCAGGTGGGGGTAGTTCTTTTAGGTAATTAGTGCGAGCAAGTTCTTTGGGGCGAATTCATGACAATCGGCTGGACCACTTCTTTTATGGCTGTTTTTGGCTTGTGTCTCGTGTCCACGAACTAAGCGCTCATGGCGCGGCCATGACTCGGGGCTCCCAGTTGTCGATGCCTTAAGCCCGGATGTGCAGCCCGGGACTTCTAGCTGGGTGTGAGCACGGAAATAGGGGCGGAGCTTGGGAGGCTGTGGTTACCGACGCTAGTATTGGTTTTTCCATTCTCGGGTACCTCCTCCGGCTCCTCTGAGCTGTTCTGATAGTAGTGGGATGCATGCTCGTTCTTTGTCTCTGGCGAAATGCGGCGGATCGAGAGTGGGGATACTGACTAGAGAAATGCAGTGAGGAGTTCTCCTACGACGAGGACTTCTTGGGGCGGTGGAGAACTTCCGAGATACGTTACAATGCATTAAATGCTTCTTCGCGCCGTATCCCATTGGAAGGCATACGGGACTTTGAAGAAGGGTTAGCACTTTGTCGCTCGCCTTGGATATTCTCGTCGGCAGAGCGCGATCAGCTACATCGGTCATTTGGACTTCTTGTTCTTGATGTGGCGGCATGTCCGAGCAACCTTTATTTTATCGGATTTGCCTCGGTGCTGTAGTTGACTCTATAAAGCCTAGGAGATTTTCAGGTGACAACCTGCAGCGAGGAGCATTTAGTACGGGTTGACGTATTGTAATTCATAGGATCTGGAGCCTGCGAGAGGTGAGGATGTGGGATTGACATGGTAGTTTTACCGACATGTAGTCTACGTATGCCTCCGTAGTTGCGCCTATGCATACGGAACATTCGGTTTACACACTGGCCTGCGGTAGGTCGCTCTGGCAGTTCTTGAGCCGAGCGGCATCAACCAGATAGCATTAAGTTCACTGTTTGCATGTGAGTCTTTTCACGGTCATCAGGGTCCATGCTAATGCGATTATGGCGGAAAATCGTCCATAAAGCGGAAGTTCATTGGCCGCGATGTCCGCGATGAGGTGATCGCCCAGCAGGAAAGGCATCGCCCGGGCATGCCTTGTTTATGTCGATGAAGTCGTCTGATCATGCTTGCCATTTGCTTTTTGGCGGGAACGTTAGCCAACCACTCGGGATATTCTACTTCCCTGATTGCTCCTGCTTGAAGAAGCTTGCCGATTTCCTCGTTGATGGCTTTCTGCCTCTCTGGCGTGAAGCTCCTGCGTTTTTGTTTGACCGGCTTGAAGGATAGGTTGGTGTTCAATCTGTGAGTGATTATCGTAGGATCGATTCCTCCCATGCACTTTGTTTCAATGTCTCTGTCTGTCTTAAAAATTGGTGAGAGGTTTTTTGGGGTCTCAGTTAATCTGGCGGAAATATAGGCGAGATGTTCGAATGCGTCATCAGTGATACCCGAGTTCTGGTTCATCGAGGCTCGGGGTGAGGGTGATATCTCGTCGCGCATGTCGAGCTCGTTTACATTCCGCGTTGTCAACTACCCTTTGTTTCGCGCCAATGGAGGTTGTGTAGCATTCCACACAGCCACTTTCGGCCCGGTCTCCTCGGACCATTCCTACACACCATGTATGGTTGGAAATTTGATTATCATGTGATCACCAGCGGAGGGGATGGCTTTCATTGGATTGAGGAGGTCTACCCGGCCAACATGTTATAAGCCCAGAAGCGGGCGTCTACGATTAGGAACCCTGTTGTCTTGATGCTGTGAGGAGCTCTCGAGTTAGCACAGTTGAATCGAGCCCGATGGTAATACCTTCTCTCACGAAAACCGCGGATATTAGCTGTTGGCCCGAGAGATCTGGCTTTTCTGCGCCAATGCCCATTTTGTCGAAGAATTTGAGGCGAAGATGATGTCGTGAACTCCGTTATCGATTAGAACCAGATGAATTTGTTGTGTTTAGCCCGCATTCCTTGAACTTCTGATAGGTCGTCATGGGAATCTTGGCATCCTCGGTCGCGAGTCGAGAGAATGTGATGGTAGTGTCGGTCAATTTGTTTGAATTCTTGTATTTCCTCTACGTCTTCTTAGATCGATGCTCTGTGAATTGGGCCTTAGAAGTAGAACTAGATTCTCCTCTCACGCAAATCCTCGAGATCACATGGATTTCTCAGGGTTGCGATCTTTGAGTTCTTGGATTTACTTGGGGTGTTTGTTGTTAGTCGGGGCACAGTTGGTCTGGACGACTTTGGGCTGTTTTTGGGCGGTCTGGGCTTGATTCAGGGATATGAAGCGTCGAAGGTGTCCGCGTTGTGGCCCAAGTATTCTATCTCTCTCTTCAGTTGTATACAATTGTCAGAGTGCGATGCCGAAAGTAATCACTGTGGAACTAGCAATATTTGGAGTTGTCCCTTGTGGCGAGGATTATCCGCCACGATCCCGATGAGCCAGATTGGCGAATCTGAACGAGTCGGCGTTTATCTATACTATATATTACACTCTTTGTCTTGGGACTCTCATTGGCTGTTCTTCTCGGCGCCACCTATTGGTGCACAAACAATTTCGGTAATAACAAAAATCCATTTAGCCACCTTACACAAAGAACTACCAGGAGTGGTGCTCCGTCACAATTGATACACATATCTGAGTCCATTTACCTATACATTTAAAATTTTCTTCTATTACAAAACATCGAGATTATGCAGACGTATTTGGTGAGCACATCTACGAGTCGGCTGCTTTGCGTGTGGAATGTCTATCTTCTATCCTTTGTCTTATGCAATACCTGGATTGAACACGGAGTGCTAAGCTTTAAGCAGTGGGAACATAAGCATGGACAACCACCAATGGTATTTATCTGAAGCTTATACATATGCATTATATATATCTTATTTCTGTAACTTTAATTCCTTATCATCTACTACATTTCTATTGCGTAGCCGATCTTTGCCATTACATATTCTATGTCTTTGGCTATCTCTTATATCTTTTCTTGTATTCTATTTCTATACTTTGCATATTCTATACTTGTCATGTGTTTATCTTTCAGCTTGTCATATGTCTCTTTTCAATGTTTCTATTTTTTAGGGTTACATATCCTTGTCTAAGATCTTATCTTTTCATCTTCCGGTTCTATGATTTATTGCATTCTATATTACTAATACTTATATCACTTCTTAGATTGTGTATATATCATGTCTTATTTATGTAATGGCTATACGCCCATTACTATACTTTTTATTCTTCATTTTCATATTTGTCTTGTCGTATACTTCATACTACGTTTTATGCGTTCTTATTATCTATCATTTACTTTGTGCTTTTGTATACTTTACATGGTATTTTCTTATGTTTATACTTATTTTCACCAGCAAGTTATATTTGTACTTCTTATTCTTATATTGTCTATACTTTCAATGCATATGAGCTATACTTCTCATATCATATCATATCATATGCATTTCCTTTGTGTATACTTTTCTTTTCTTTTATATTCATATGCACCAAAATACCTTAAGTGGATTCGGGAAATGGCGGGTGTGCAGAAGGTACTATCAGCCCATGCGAGACGGTGATCTCTATCTGTGTCCATGCAGAAGGTATCGTCGCTGTCTGAGACCAGTGACCTGTATCCATATGCCTTGTACGAGTCTCTTATCAACTGTCTCAAAGACGGAGTGATTTCGGTCTAATGGTGACCCTTGCTTTGGGCCACGATCAACAGGATCTATGTCATCGACAAACGGGGCCTCGATGTCATCACATGAATATCTTTGCGACAATGTATCTTTCTCATAGGCATGCCTATCTATCCCTCTACCGGGTCTAAGCGGACAATCGGCTTTGTGCATTTTACGGCCATATCTCATAAGCATGAATAACTGGCTGTTATCATATTTGCTTGCATATATACTATCGTTACTTTTACTCGTATTAATTCTCCTTATCTGCGATTTCATATTCACCGGTTCTCATATCTATATATTACATATAGTCATATCTCTTTATATCATTTATCGTTTATCATGATTTAGCTATTCTTGTACTTTCTATGTCACTGTCGTGTAGGCTTTCTTTGGGTGGCGTTTTAAATATATGTACTTATCATTTATGCAAATCATTCTCATTCTATGCTTTGTCATGCTTTTACTTATACCAGTTGATTTACTTATCATTTGTCTTCTTTCCTGTGTGTTCTAGCATGTTCCATCTTATTCCTTTTCGGTATGTCTATCATATATTTCTATCATTTACATATTCCTATCATGTCTTTATCTATTCATATACTTTCTATTTCTATATCATGTTTCCGATCTATTTGTTCATGTATATGATCAGCATATTCTAACTTATATAATCTTATATTCATATGTGCCTATCAATTGTACTTGCAGACTATATACGTATCTTATACTTTCCTATCATATCTTATCATATCTTATGACTTATACCTATCATATCTTGCCAGCCATATCCTATCAGTAATATCATATTCATGTTTTATGAACATCCATACATGTGCATTTTCTATATTTTCCTTGTTTCATGGCTGTGCATGTATAGCACTTCATATGTATAGTATGATGTGTGTGAAATGCACCTCATTCATATATTCTTATTCCTCTATGAATCTAGTTTTACTTAGAATTGGAATAAAATCAGCTGGATCATCAAACTAAAGGAAATTTATAGCATTTTCATGCATTCTTGATATTTAAAATTTTCTAGTGACAGTTTGTATTACTAATTTTTAAGTCTTAACTTCATATTTTGACACTATGTCCTTATAATAATTTAAATCTAAGTTGCTAAGGGTTCTATTCAGCTGGAATCACTTACATTGAACGAACTTTGAGTTACGTCGAGGAAACAACCGGACTTCTCTATGTTCAACACTAGAGTAAATTTGGTTTGCCTTGGTCCCACTTCAGTGGATTTTTATGCCACTTAGAGTCATAATTTGGCAGTATCCTCTATATGGATGGTTCTCCTTGAGTCTATTTTAATTAGCCATATGAATCACTCAATTGGACTAAGAAATGAGCAAGTTATAATGAAATCTAAAACTGGTTAAAACTGGAAGCAGGCAGTGTACCGGTACATGTCTGCCGCTATGCCGGTACATGTTAACCAAAAATGACCAGAACACAAGATGTGCAGTACATGTTCAGAATTGTGCGGTACGTATCTTAATGCCCAAAATGTGTTTTTCTCCCATTTTATATTTTTCATCCCAAAACCAACTCTATACCTCATAAACGCTTCAAGATCACTTCGAATTCATCTTATGATCTCTTTACCATAATTTATCATTCAATGCACACTCTTATGAACTCTATTAAACTCAAACATGCTTTCTATTCATCTCTTATACAAGGCCTAGAGGTTTTTCTCAACCTACATTCAAAGAAACTTTAGTTAGGATGACATCTAACAAACCCTAAGTTTAGGGCAAGCCACAATCAGTAATTGTATGGAAATTCATACGAAATTTCCTCGTACATTAAAGGCCATGTTTGTGAAGTCGAAAACTCATTTTTGACTTTACAACTTTTCATAATTGCATTTAACCCTTTACTTTCTCTTCTATTTCTATTCCGTTTCTATTTCATCCTTTCTCGAATTCCATAATGGCATATAACGTGGTTATGTCATTTGGCATATAACGATGATTTAATGCCATTATTGTCCTCAAAGTGGTAAAGAACCACTTTACGCCACATCTCTATTATTAAATTCAAGGTCTTTGTTTTATTTTCGAGAAATTCATGACCCCAGCTTTAATATACCCTAAACGTCATTGCTGAGTTATGTTCGGGTTGGCTACGAGGATCGATTTCATCGAGTTGACATCTCGAGGAAGCGCTTTCGTTTCGCACCTCATGCAGGACCTGTGACACTGAGGTTGTCAGGGGGGTGAAGCGCTGAGGCGAATAACGTCGTCGTCTCTCAGATTGTGGCGGGCCCAGACGGTCTCTGATATTTCCCTCATGGCACCGGGGGATCCAGTTCCGATCTTTTCTTGGGGATTTGTCTGGTACGTCTTTTTGGGACTTATCCTGCCTTAGTTTATCTGTTGCACTTTTCTCTTTTCAGATTGGAAGAACTCTCTTTCTTTGATATGAGGGGGCCTCTTCGCCGTTTATATATTTCTACGCTTTGGCGGTACTGAAACATGCGCTGTGAGTTCCGCCGAGATGGAAAACGATACCGGTCTTTCGATTGTACTCCTAACCGCAATGAATCTTGTGATGGCAATTTCTCATCGGTATGTCTATTTTCGGGGGACTAGCGTTGAAGAACCTTTGCACTTTGTCACGACTTGGGGCTTTCTTGCGAATACATTTGGTCAGCAGGATGGTAAGCCGACTACGTATGTTGGCTGGAGTAAAATTACAGGAGCGGCATTGAATAGATTTCCACTGAATGTGAGATGGGCCGAAGGGAATTCTATTGAACCAGGTAAAGGCTGGCCCTTTTAGCGTGGTAGCGAATGCCCTATCGCAGCAGATCCCATTACCCGTATGGCTCCATCGATTTTGTAAGTATTGAGAGGGTGATCAGCGGGGTCTTTGACTCCATGAATGTTTCTATTTGTGGCATTCGGAACCGCGGAGAGAAGTACCCTCGGCTTTGAAGGGGCTGGTTTTGTTGCCACCAGGTATCCATAGTATCGGGGCGTATCCTCTGCCACCTCCTTACCTGATTGAGCTTCTCCCCAGTGAAAATTTGCGAAACCTCTGCTCCCATGTCTGCTCTCACGATCACGGTGGTGATGTAAGTGCCCGTTCGCGACACTGCCCCCAGTATTGCCGTTTTCCTCCTACTGCCGAGGCGATTGGGGTCCGTGCCCCGGATGGCTGGACTGCCTTACGCCGGCTTACGGGGAATGTGTGGTAAGGTTGCTCTTGAGGGAGGAAGATCACGAGTATTCAGTGCATCGTATCTCCAGCGAATGTTGCAGCATGCAGTAAGTTGTTCTAATTCTTCTATCGGCGTTGATTGCGGGTGAAGTGCTTCCACTTCAGCGGGTGTGGATTAAATTCCTTCCATTTGTCTGGGAGTCACGCTATCTGTTGCACGAAAGTGGATCTGCATCCTCGCGGATTAGGCGTGCCCACTGCTTGTATTTTTTGATACTAGCCCGATCAGCTGAAATGGTTATATGTTATAAGGTGCATGTTCTGGCGGGGCAGTATGTTGAATGTTGTTTCACTCAAACTGGAGTAAGGTGGAAGAGTATGTGAGATTATTAGGGTGGACACCGATTATTATGTTGGGATCTCTTTGACATCACTGAATCGTCTGGCCGTATATTTCTTTATGTCTGATGCATAACTTTGACCAGTAGCCCTCCTCTTGCAAAAACAAAGTGACAGAAATTATTGGTGTGCCAAGTGGCCCGCCTCAGATACCCTAAGTCGATTCTTTTGAGAGAAAGAGGCGCAGATTGTTTAGCATTTAGGCGATATAAAGTCGATGTAAGAATGTTAAAGCATTACCTTTCACGATGGGTGGTCTTGTATTTATATTAGATGTTCAATAGGTTGGATGGTAGTTTGAGTCCCTTCCATTGGGCGGATATTTCTTATTTTCGTCCATGTCAGTTCCCAGTACGGGATATGAAGGAGTTGTTTGTTTGGATAATCTCCTTCATATTGGGGAGATGATGAGCGAATGATGTATTAAATTTTCCCTTCCTTATTGATAAGGTTTGATTGGATCCCGGGATAATATATTTGCTGGGGTTATTCTATTTCTGTATGAGAGATGCAATCCCGATTTGGCAGGATATGGGGCTTCAGTCAGTCGAGTTGTCCACGCTGGACGACCCTTAGGCCTTCGATTTGGGCCTGTACTGAGGAGCTTGGGTATTGTGTTGGGCGTACCACTTCTTTGGGCTTGGTCAGTGGGCCTGCAAGCCTATTTTTTAAACCCTATCAGTTTTCAAACAAAGTTTTTGCATTAAATGGATTTCTTTAATTTTTCAAGATAAAAGATCATAATTCAGTTTCCTTATTCATGTCCCAATTCCTATCACCTTTCATGTTTCCAATAGTTAAATAAGGAAAGTCGGTTGTTACCTTCTCGGGGTTATAGGAAACGACGGTTACATGGCCTCTTCATTATTGTGGCTCCTCCATTACTTGATGCATGGCTAACTTGAAGCAGTAAAAAGCTCCATAAGACGGGATAATCTATTTTTGACGGGATAGAGACTTTTGTGACGTTCCCATATACGGCGCCAAATGAAGGTCCAAGTGCTTTCAAGCTCCCTTCACGAGTTCTGGAGACTTGATCTTCACACAGTTCTTTTTTTTTCTTTTCTTTTTTTCCTTTATTTTCTCCCTATTATAGCAATAATGCTAAGAAAGTGGAAGGCATGGGGGCAAGTAGCCGACAAACGGTTGCGACTATTAGTGGTTGGATCTTTTTTTTTTCTCCCCTCATTTTTCGACTCCCTAATCCTTTTATAGTCTTTTTTGGGTAACTCGTGTTTGTTCCCTTATCTAGACAACTGGCCATTCCTCATTCGTCATTCCTTTTGATTTGTGGGTCTTATTGGTCCATCGCCGACGACAGCTTTTGGGCTCACTTGTCGGTAGGGGAGGTGTGTGCGTGTGTCGAACGACTTTGCTTTTGAGCCCCACCTATAGACAAGGTGTGTGGCGGCGACGGTTGTGTCAGGCGGCTATGTCAGGTTGCTTTGCCGACCTATAGTTAGACTAGAGCCATGATTATGTGACTTTATCCAGGGTCCCATTGACAGCCATCAACTTAAGGAAGCGGAGGTGATATAAAATAACGACATGTTTCCTATCATGTCCCATTGCTCCGAGATCCATAATTTGCCAGAGCCAGATAAGTCTCCTGCAGCAGCCAGGAAGCTCTATCCAAAATACAACATGTATAACACTACATCACACAACCCATCCAGGCTCAATATACCACACCAGGTCATTCATGAGTCATAGCGACCACTCGGCCCCATTAAACCATACCCTGAATACTATACATGTAACTTTATATGGTAATATGTTTACAAAGAGTTTGGTATACTCTTATATGAAATGATATATTAAAAGCAGATTGTTCTAATATATATCTGAAAATATAGTCAAAAAGCCACATCAGAGCTTTCTTCCATATATGCGGTCGAATGTGGGTCAATGCTTTGCACGACACATTGCACGAAGGGTCCCACGGCGGGGTAGCGAAACCAGTAGTGATAATCTTCTACAAAGGGTTACTCCGCTAAGTACTCATACAATGATCAAACCAACCCATACACATCCAGAGTAGAAATGTCTACAATGAATGTCGTATGTCATGCATGGAATGTCTTCATGCCCATATCTAAGTCACTCACCAACTCCCTCCACACCTTTATCATCAGAGTAGGGACAGCCGTCATTGGTAGTACCGATGAAAAGCACACATATACGAGCCCTTACTGGCTCATTCATTCCTGCAAGTGCCAATGGCAACTAATCTCAAGTAAATCGACTCCACATCACGCATTTCGAGAATTACATGTGACCATGGTAGTGTGTCTTCTTTGGGCAACGAGGCGTTTGACTTCTGTGGCGGGTCTCTACGCCCGCATACGAGAACTTTGGATAAAGTGGGTCTCACACCCATGTTCGACTTTTCCGTGGGGGGGATTAACGACCCCTTCTTGCTACATGACACACATTAATTATATTTCACTTTATGATTTGAACCATGAGTCATTTATTGGAGCGTCGATACGAGTCTGAAGCTCAACTACCCATTTATCAATATTGATGATGGATGACCATACCCATGCACACACACCCATGTCATGCGATGATGCTATGTCATGTTACATGCAACATTTATAAATTCTGAGTAATTATATTTCCTACGTATAATTTCCATTCATCACAATTTTCATGTTAATAAATCTTATGACACATATTAACATGATTTTGTACTCTGTGCATATTATTTATTTTCTTTGTACATAAAATGGCTCCCAAATCTCGGACCCATATAAAGCAGGCACCTCTTGGTCCCTTCACGATTAATATAGAATTACTATGATCCCAAACACACCACAGGCAAGACACCAGTCGGAGTTGAAAACCAAACCTTAACCGCAAATCGAGACTACGAAAGTAGTCTTGAAAATTTATTGGTATCAACTTGATCCTGAATTCTAAATTCTTACACCTAGTCCCAAAATTTTGAGACTGAAATTTACGGCCTCTCACGGCCTCTAAGAAAAACCCCAAGCCATTAAATAGCTTTTAAGCTAAAAATAACCAAAGTAGGAAAATTCACTACCTCGTGGAGTTTGACAAAATTAAAAAATTTTGATACCCACGCGTAGATCTCGATGCGTGTACCGACTTTTCCTTTTGCTCCGACAAAAACCTATGATCCAAATTCCGTAGATCTTAGAAATAAAATTTTCTCTCTCTACCCCTCTCTTCTCTCTCTCTTTCTCGCTCATTTTTCTGTTGTCCCCTCTTTTTGACTTTTATCTTTTGATTTTTTTTTTAATTTGTCATGATGGATCTCTCATTCGGGGATCTGTTTCTGTTCCAAAACAATTTATTTATTTTCAGTTCAATTTATTTTAAATGAACAGCTCAGCTCAATTTCGACTTAGAGATTTTTATAAAATCTAGTCCACTAGAATCCTTTGCTTGACTTATTACTCGAAACTAAGTAAAAAATTCAGTTATCTCAAAATTGACGAAATTTTTTTAGGTCACTAGATTTTAGAACGAATTGCAGCGATCCATTTAGTCATCCGAGATGCAGAATTTTAAGGATTACTGGCAGGTGATTTAGTAAATTATTATTAATACTATCATTTGTCATTTGAAAATTTCTAATTTTCGGGATTAATGATTGTGCCAAACTGCCTCACATTACCCGTTTACTAGTTGAGCGGATGCTGGCCCCTTAATACTTATTAGTAATCAACGCCTCCTCATATACTGTCGATTGGTTCCTTTATTATTTGCAAGGTTACGATGGCTTTAGGTAGAACTCATTCGAAATCTGCTTTCGATCGAAATTGCCATGGACAATGGAATACATGTGGAAGAAGACTGTAGATCCCAACCGAACGTTAAGTATTTGCAAGCTATGTGTGCCTGATCTCCATCTTAGTCGTAGCCGACCTCGATCTTATATTGTGGAAACCGGGATGGTAGAAGGGAGGACCACTTTTGTTGACGTGGAGCTAGGCTTATGCTTCTAGAGACGGTTGGGTGCTTTTCTCCAAAGAAGTGGAAGTGAGTTGGTGAAGGTCCAAGTGCTCTTGGGATCCACTCACGGGTCTTGGAGCCCGTCTCTAGATCTTCACAGTTCTTTTTTTACTTCCTTATCTTTTCTTTATGTTTGTTCTCCTTTTTCATTCCCCTGTCCTTTTATAGGTATTTTAGGCAATACGTGTTTGTTTCCTTATTTAGGCCACTGATTAATCTTCATTCCTTCTTTCTTTCGGTCCATGGGTCTCACCTGGGACCCATTATTTAAGCGTTTAACGTGAGTCTTGATGATGAACTTTTTGGACCCCATCTTCGGCGAGTGTAATAAATGCGACGCCGGCCTTTTGGGCCCACACATCAATGATGGTATGTCGAGTAAGCCCCGGCGACCTATGGCTAGATTAGAGCCATGATGAGTGTGCTATGCTCGCCTCCCGTTTTTTGTTTACTAGTTGGAGTCAGGTTAATCGTTCATCTTACTTAACAAACATGCCATTTCTGTAAAGCAATGGGAGCCTATGGCCCTTTAACTTGCTCCGTGGTCTCATTCAAAATCTTTTCATATTTTTGAATGAGGCCAAATATGAGAGGATTCATTTATTTATTATTATTTATTGTTTATTTTTCAAATAGTTGGATCATTCAGACAGGGCATTTTGATAGGTGTCAAGCCTTAGTGGGCGTAGGGCTTGAAAGGGCCACAAGCTCCCATTGCTTTATAGAGATGGCATGTTCGTCAAGTAAGATAAACATCCAATCTAGCTCTAATTAGTAAACGGGAAACAGAAGGCGGACTTAGCACACTCATGGCTCTAGTCTAGCCATAGGTCGACGAAGTCGCCTGACATACCTCGTCACTAACAAGTAGGGCCCAAAAGTGTAGCCGCTTGACACACCTCGTCACTGACAGGTGGGACCTAAAAGGCTATAATCAAGACTCTACGTAACCGCCTAAAATGATGGGACTCGGGTGGGACCCACATACTAGAAGAAATAACGAATGAGGATTATCCAGCTGCCTGAATAACAAAACAAACACGAATTGCCTAAAAACCTATAAAAGGATTGGGGAACAAAAAAGGAGAACATGAGGAAGAAACGAGAAGGAAATAGAAAAAGAATTGTGAAAATCTAGAGGCAAGTTAGGGACTGTAAGGAACCGAGCTTGGACCTTTATTGGTGTCGCACCATGCATTAGACGACGAAAATCTAGTTACGTGTTAAAGAAATGTATAAGCATTCCCGCCATGGAGCCTAGGCGGCGGCGTAGTGAAGCAATCGTTTCGAGGAGATCTTTAATATAAGGTGGAGTCACTAGCGATTATTTGTCGACTACCGCTATGGAGCTGCGAAGCCATGCGATGCTAAAATTACTTGTCGAGGCTGCCAATGGAAGATTAATGAAGAAACCACGTATTAAGTCGGATATCAATCGCTTCCTAGTAAGCTAAGTAACAGTCGTTTCCTATAAATCGTTTAACTAAGGCTCTGTTTGGGTAAACAGCTTAATTAAGAACTTATTTTATAAGAACTTATTAGATGTGAGCTTATGTCATAAATACTTTATTCAATAAGTTATGCGTATTTTAAAAAGCGTTTATGCATTATTTTTAGGTGTTTTAATGCATTACTACACAACAACTTATAACAGTTGAAATTACTGAAAAGACCATCATAGACACTTATAAAATTGAAGTGTTTAAATAAATAAACACTTGTAATAATTTAAAATATATATATATATATATATATATATATACCATATATATATATATATATATATATATATATATATCATGAAACCAAGATAAAAAATTAAAAATAAAATAAAGTTTCACTATATACTAAAAACATTTATCATTCAAATGTAATCTTTAGTATAAAAAATAGCTAATGAATCATTATCCCCTTTTCACTTTTGTTTCATATGCATAAAGAGATTATAGAAACTAAAATATTCTACGTTTTTTTTCTTCATTAAAATCTTTGAAACGCTTTCTATAAATTGGAACGTGATGTACCATGAACTTATAGTTTTTTAAGGTGCATTGAGACGCAAAAATTTCTTGGAACCTTGAGGCAAAAGGCGCACAAACGCGAGTTTTTTTAAGAGATGCTCACCCTACCTAATATAAATCAAAATTATATGTCTCATTAAATATAGTCTATAATTAAAGAACATAAAATATAAAATCTAACATCACTAGTGTTTTCCATAATCACAAACATTTCCAAAACAAAATAACAAACATCATTAATGTGACGCCCCAAAACCGGAGTATCCGTTGACAACCCGTCAACCTGCAGAAAATCTATACGTCTCGTATCGCGTGACCCATACCTGAGTAAAAATGGCCACTTGGGCCCATACACCAATACTTATCAAAACACACCCAACTATATTCTAATAGTTCAAGAGTTATTACATTACTCTTTATACAAACACATATTAAAATTACAACATTCTAATACATGTTATGCAAAACATCAAACCCGCAAACCTTTAAACTTTCTTCAAAATCGGCCTTTAAGATATGGCCGTCTCCTCGAGCAGCTCTTGTACACGAAATAATATTCCCTCGTAGGGTGAGCTATTGTGATAGTGGAATTCTGCAAATGGAGTTCTTTCACTTTAAGTGCGTATGCAATGATTCAATGTAAACACACTCAAGTAAATACGTGATCCTACTTGAATGTCTACATGCCCAAAACCCATGTCTCGAGTCCTCACTGACTCCCTCACACTTGCCTAAGTCATGTATGAGAAAACACCGTTTTCAAAACAAAACCTGTTGTTCTAAAAAACACACTACCGAATTTCGGTAAAAATATAGGACTACCCTCCAAAGCGAATGTGTTGGAGAATCTTCCAAAACAATACATGGGCTCCTCCGACGTGTGATTGTAGGACCATCTCCCAACACCATTCTTCGGAAAATCATCCATTGAAATTCCTTAAGCAACCATGTTCGTTTTTATTTTTCTTTCATGTCATGCACACACACCTAATTTCTAGGTTACCCCGGTGCATATGAAATGCATTATGCCATTTCAACACAATTTATACAATACATGCCAATACATCATCATGCATATATTGACATAAATTAAATCACAACAACATGTTACTCTATTTTAATCAATAACATCAAATTTAGCTCACTTGAGCTAAACACAATTTCCACACAATTCATGCACACAACACATGGACGATTTTTGGTCCAATTCCCACAAATCTGGGACTGTTTTTAACAGTCCCAAAACATAACAGTGGGCTGTCCATGGGCAACCCACTCACCCAACATCGGTTCCACTTTGTGAACCCAAAATCCATGACCATTTCCGGCCTCATGCACACCACACCACAATTTATTGAATAAATTCCAACCCAAGCCGCCCAAACAGTTCGTGGACTGTCCAAAACGGCTCCAACAATTTCCCATAATTCGGTCCCAAGTTTTGGGACCGATCAAACGGCCACTCACGGCCTCAATCATACTCAACTATCAACAAAACACTTAAACAAGAGGCAAAGCAAGTAGGATAAAACCCCTATCTCACGAAGTTTGTCAAAAACTCCCGAAACCGGTGCCCACGCGTAGCCCTTGCCGTGGGAAGCAGCTTTGCTTCTTGGCCTGAAGCGATCCGACTGTTCGATCGACCAGAATCCTAGAGAGAAGTTGCACGCTCTCTCACTAAAAAATCCTCCATTTTTGAAATCTGAACTCTCCCTCACTCACTGCACGTTTCTTGCCCAAAAATGGTGAAGAAGCTCTCTGACGGGCGCTAAACTGCCTGTAAGGTTAAACTCGACTAATCCCGTCACAAGTGTAATGCATAGTCGGAAATGGCAAGATAGGTGAGTCAAGGTCGTCCCACAAGGAGTTTGAATGCCAAATACTGACTTGAGTTACCCTAATATTATCTAGGCTATGGTTATTGTGTCACTACTCTAACTAAGTGAAATGACTAACGAGGTTTCTTCTCAGCGGCTAATTCGTGGTTTATGATTTTACCCGACGCCAGATTCCGGTAACTAATATAGATGATTCACCAGACTTGAGTATGTTTATGTAAGGTTATCCTTTCTGCCATTTAACTCCTCTTCTTCTCAGCGCCAGCACTGGTCTCAAGATGGCTTACGGTGATCTCGCTCTAACCCCGTAACTCCGAGATGATCTTAACCCACGGGCCCCCCTTATTTTACTACATACAAAAACCATGATATCTCTGGTCCCGCGGTTAGATCGTATGAGCTTGGCCCGCTCTGTATTTCTCGCTCGACCTTAAGCCTCAGCTCCAATACATAACACGCCAACATCAACATAATCACCTCAGCCATGGTAACCAACAATCGCAAGATCTCATGCGAGAGACTGGAAAGATTAAAGTTCAATCATGATGTAGTCAAAAGTTACTATAAACCCTCAAATTTTTAGAAGTTAAATAATATGATAAATGAAAAACACAAATTAACTAAAATTCAAGAGGTGAAGAAAACTGGATTTAGATGCCTTAACTCAACTTTCTCAAGCCTCAGACCTAAATCGCTTTTCTCCTTCTCTTTCTCCTCTCCAAAAAGTCCCCCATTAGGTGTCTTTACCAGGTCCTATTTATAGCCCAACTCAAACTCGGATGGGCCTTGAAATAAACAAAAATATGGGGTCATATTCATCGCCACTGAAAAGGGGTGGGAGCAATCAAAACACTTCTGCACTGGGGTAGGATCCATCATAACAAAGGGGGACCTGGTCGCTTATTCTCTGCCCTTGAATCCGCCATAACTCTCTCACCAATCATTAATTGCACATTCTTTGGACTTACCAAAGATATTGAAGCCTGAATCATACTGAACAAATTAATTCATCAGATGTCATTTTATGGGCACTAAAATGCACTAGAATAGAACTCGGGTTATTGCTATGTTCTCAATGCTTCTTTGCTTTTACTCCTGTAATTTCCTGAGTGCAGATTCCCATCCGATTCGAATTGAGTGATCTTGGTCTTGTTGGAAAGCTTGTGAAGTCTAGAATGTAGTTCTGTAGTTTGGAGCCATTTGATTTCCCATTGGTTAAAACTTAAAGGTCAACTATTGTACTCCATTTACCATTTTCCAATTTTCGTCAGGTCTTCGCCTCCAAATTCGCAGACCGCCCCGCCAAATGGATCGCCTCAACAAATATGAATACTTTAGAGCATTAGGGCACCTGTTTGAACATAAAAACATTACAAAACTAAGAAAAAGATTAGCTCGTAATGAGGCTTTACATACTCATCACTCTCATTTTGTCTCTGACTCAACACAGCATGGTTAAGCTCTGACTGGTGAGAGGATTTCTTATCCACTCAACCCAACCACCTTGACTTTTCTACCTAATGTCATCATGCCATGTGTCAACGTGGACCCCACCTTGAGCTCAAGTTGACTGGACCGATGTTTGACACGCAGACTCCTGCCACACCAAAGACAAAGAAGCGTCTTCCCATAACGCACTGCTTTTCTTTAAAATATAAATCTTAATCGCCTCTAATCAATGAAAACTAATAGAGCAGATTTCCTCAAAGACACCTGAATCATGTTTATTTGAGATCCAGATTCAAAATCTACCTTACATTTTCAATTACGATTTTACCATTTTTTCCAATTAATTTTCTTATTTAACAATGCTTCTCATTAGTCATTAAAATTCTAAGTTACAAAACAAAATAAATAATCATGGATTTGCATCAAATTCTAAATAAAATAAAAAATCATCATCAAATATCATTCTTCCCATCACAAATATAATTTTTATATTTTAATTATACAAAAATTCTTCCCTATATTTTGCACTTTATTTTAAAATTTTTACTCATTTTTTTTTTTATATATTTTTCAATTATTTACTATTTTTAAGAATTATTTCCTTTATATAGGTAAATTTTCTCAAAAAATCTTATCTTGTTTTTTATAATTTCGGAATTTGTTTTCTATTTTTTCATTATTTTTCAAAAACAATTTCCCTATTTTAACATTTTTTTTCCTGCTTTTTTTATTTATAAGCTTCCCCATAAAGCTTATTGAAATAAGCTAAAATGAGTTTATATAGGGTCATAAGTTATTTTTATAAGCTCTTTGAAACAACAATAATTTTTATTAAAAGTACTTATATATGTGACAAGATAAACTCAAAAGTGATAAATAAACTCTTCCTAATAGTAATCTTATTGAAACAAACTAATTCACTACTTTTATGACAAAGATATATAATCATACTAGCCAATTTAAAAGATTAAAAGAGAAATGATCTGGAAAATATATTTGAAACCCAATAAAATCTCCTAAAATAACAGCTATTATTTATTTGTTAATTATTTCTCACTGGTAATATATTTTCTCAAACATAAATCCAAAATATAGTTTTTAAAACCTATCTTATAAAATAATAAATTAAAGAAGAAGATATTACGGGTAAATGAAAAATTTTAAAATACTTTCTTTGTTTTTAAGATTGTGTTTGATTTCTTTTTAAGATAATACAATGTTTACTCTCCCATACAATTTTCGTGATAAAATATGGGGAAAATAATATAACTAAGATAATATAAAAGAAATTATTTATATTTTGAAGTTTATTTTATTCACTTTCCAATTTATGTATATATATTTAAGGCAACCAACACTGCTATTTTCAAATTCTGCCGAATATTATATATAAATAAGAAACCCAAAAAACCAGAGAGCCATGATCGTGCTGCTGCTCAGCAATTAGCCAGCCTGGGCTCCAGTTTGTATTAAATGATTTATTTAATTTTTATTGATTATCAAGAATCCTCTCAAATTTTGATAAAAAAATCACTCTTTTTCTTTCATACCATTTCCCTTTCTTATAATTGCGCTTATATAAAAATATTTAATGAATTTTTATGGATAAGGGTTTTACAAATCATATTATGACTTGAATCAGACGATAACCCGTCTCTTATTGAAACAAGAAATAAAAATGAAAAATAATATCAAATGAAAGTTTATATGGAAAATCCAACTTAGTGTTCCCAATATTTGACTATAATTTTTGTCCTAATACGTTTGCATAACAAATAAAAAATAAACTCATTATTTTAGCCATAATTTTTTAAATACATTATCATATTAAATAATTTGAAATAAAATAGGAAATAAATTCTGCCCCTTTATTCCCTACGATTATGTGTTGCTAACCTTTTTAGTTAAAATGATGAGTTTTCCACATCACACAAACCTTAGCCAAACACAGCTTCCATTAATGTGCCACAATGGTGCTGCTTCAGCAGGCCTGGTGAGCCGCATAGAGTCACGACCCAAAATGGCATACTGGCTGTAAGCCAAAGGTATAATTCTGAGCAAGAGGTCATGGACCTAAACAAGTCTGCGGGCGGCAGTTTAAGGTAAAGACTGAGCCATGACCAAGCCAGACTGCCCAAAATGGGTGGCCCAGCAGCAAGTCACAAGAACACATACCAAGAAGAGATCATAAACCCAACTATTCATAGGCATCAAAGGGTCGGGCGACTGGGTTGAAGAGGTCAACAGATCAACCGACTGGGCTGGTATAAGACTAATTGGTCACACACCTCAATACTAAAGTAAAACGACCGCTAAAAAGCTGGATAGAACCATTGGTCATGCAATCGATAGGGTCTGACGCGATATGAAGGCTTGATGACTACTGTGCTGCTGTGCCTTTAATGGATCTCTCATGATGGAAAATATAAAAAATAAACAGAATCTTATATTTGAAGCCTCATCCAAATACAAAGATCTTGAATGAGACCATTTGATTAGCAGTGGCTATAGCTCCTCACTCTCAGAGACACTAATGTCCATCAAGCAAGATGAACGCCCAACCCGCCTAACTAGTGAACGGAAACGGACGCCTCTCAGCAACACCCAAGGCTCTGAACTAGATTACTTGCTAATCACACATGTGGGTCTGGGTGATAACCCCGCGACACTTTCATCACAACAAATAAACAAAGAGATCAACACTCCGCAATGGATTCATTCAAGATCAGGGGAATCTCTGTGAATCACACTAGAAAAATGAATCATAAAGAGGATTGAACTTAGCTACCTAGATAAGAGAAATAAACACATCGATGTTCAAAAACCATAAAGACATATACATGAATTAAAGTATAAACAAGAGAAGAAAAGTTGATAGCTTAAACAAAGAAAGAAACCCAAGGGCAGATCTAGAGGTAGTACTAACACCATGATGGAGCCTGTACAGAGCACTTCCTGGACCCAAGGCCTATTTAAAAATACACTAAAAGAAAACCCTCGTTACAACGCTAAATTTGATATGACCGTAGTACACCATACCATGCACTCGTTTGAAGCCCCCATAGGGACCCTTGCTAAATTGAATCTTTATAATTTGGTTGTCTCGATGATACTTATTAGTTCAGACCTCGTTTGAAGTTTTATGACCCTTCGCTAGGGTACTGTCCTTCGTGGTTTGCGCCTTAGCAAATGAGTTTCAGTCCCACCCTTCACTAGTGCATGGACCCCTAGCTGATGCCTTTCGCATACTGTTTTTATAGTTCAGATCTTCTTTGTTAGATAGATATCAGACCTAGTTGTTTACATCTTGCGTACTGTTTGATATCCTGGATCTTCTTGTGGTATCAAGAACCTTCATATGGCTAGCAATTTTGCTTTCAGTGATAAAGAATGAAAATTGAATGATTTTGACATCAGATTTTCTCAAGGCTAAGTCAATGGAAGAGTCATCATTTGATAACTCAAAGATTAAAAAAGATAACATAGTTTATATGAAATGAGGGAAGAAACTATTTCTGATGCATTCGAAATTATTTTAATAATGATAGTCATTTTTATTAAAAATTTATATTTGAAAAGAATATAATTAGTTGACTTCATGTAAAACTATTCCATTTATATTATTTTTATTTTTATTTCTTTGCTTTTGACTTAGATATTATCCATCTGTTTTGAACTGGAGTCAGATGGTGGATTGGCAAAATAACTCGTAATAAAAAATGATAAATATTGTATAAGGCACAAAATCAAGGGTGAAAATAGTATGAGGAAAAAGGAAATGAAATATTTGTATTTTGAAAGGAATGAAACATTTGTAGCCTGAGAGATCCTTCTAACGATGAATTTAAATAAACTGGTTTGATATATTTTTCCTTTTAGATCCTTCCACTTTTACCAAATGGAACCAAACAGGTTTTAATAGCCAGCAAACAATCACTGGCCTGGTTTTGAGTTTTTACTTTATAGATATAGATATATAATACATAAAAGTAAGATCAGGTCATGAGTGCTTACTTTGATCGGTCTCATAAATGATATCCATAAATTGAGCAAGAACAAAATGAACAAAATGATAAATAATTGATTTTATAATTATCCGACTTATATTTATTTTTTTTCCATATTTTATAGCAGAAACTAAAAAATTGTATATATTATTCTTAAAATAATCATCAAACTTAAAAGAATAACATTTCTTCTTCAAACATCCTTCCCCTCCTTCGCTTTCTAAAATCCATTTATCCGTGGAACATATATTTCTTAGTTTTTATTTTATTTTATACGGTATTTTAAAACTATGTGATTTTGTATCAGATGTTTTAAAATGTAACAGAGAAATAATTAACAAACAATAATAGCTTATATTTAGATTGATTTAATATTTCAATCATTTTTAAATTATTAATTATGATTATATATCTTTCCAAACCAAGATTTAAACAATTGAAGGTTACTCAGAAGACAATATTTGGATTGAACACGTGGAGCTTTCACAATATAATGCAGCTTTCCAATGTGGCCCCCGGCATGATTTTTGCTTCATGGTTTAATAGTCTCCGACTGGGAATCCTTACGTGCTTCTTTTGACAGGAACTAGAGTTTTTCCGTCATCGTCGAGCAGACGACGCTGGCACGAGGTGTCCAAATGCCTTGAACCCCCTCATGGTCCTAAGTCACTTCTCAAATCTCAATAGTTTTTTTTTATAGGTTATTAAAGCATACAGTTTTTGGTGAATAGGTGATTGACTTAACCCTTACTTGGCTTCTAGAGAAAACAATAGACTATTTTATAAGCCATTATTTTCTAGTTAAATGCACACTACATCGATTTAGTTTCCAATATTTCATGAAAAGAGCCTTTATTAACTAAATCTGGTAATGAGTGTTCTGAACCAGATCCTCAAGCATTTAATCCTAATTTTGTAATTAATCCAAACAATAATCTGACACCCTTTCTAAAGAGGGGTGGTAAGTCACAAACCTTCCTCCTACTTAATTATTTCAAAAACCCGATTTGTTTTAAAGTTCATGTCATAATATAAGAGCCCTTAAATCAACAAAAATCTGACCCCAAATTTTTAATTTAGAAAATTTCTATATCAAAACTAACTTTAATTATTAAACATAAACATCCCCAGATTATAATTCTCTCTCAAACATTAATCTGTCACTTTGACTTGAATGAATTCTTAAAATATCTTAAAACAATAACATCAAATATTAATTAAAACCGCATCATTTTATTGAACAACAAACTATATATTTATCACTATATTTGGATTCACAACTGTAAGATTAACTCAGAATGAAGATAATCTGATCTATAATAATAAATTAAACTAATATATATCAACATTTTATCCTGATAATTTTGAGCTAAAATTACACCTGAATCCGGCTAATATCAAATCAAATATATCTAATTAGTCAATCATCCATTAAAATGACTTAATCTTTCGTTAAAAAATGATGAATTTGATTCTCTGCATAAATCAAACTGTTTATCTCATTTGAATAAATTATTCGTTTCAAAATAATTTTGGTTAAAATATAATTTAATTCCCATTACAAAACAGGATTAGATATTTCATTTTAATAATTATCCATAATTAATTATTAAAATATAATTGATCTCCAAGAATAAATTCAATTATATCTGGTTTAACACCATGATAATTGTTGTTAAACATAATTTTTGAATTCTAAAATAAATCTAAATTATTTATCTATTAATACTATATGATAATTTAGTTAAATATAATTTAATTTATATTAATAAACAAATTATTATCTGTTTAATGGTTTATGACAATTCTTAATTCCTCATAATAAATTAACAAACCATTTATTTTGAATTTTCAATAAAATGTGAATCCAAAGTTAGTTAACAATGGTATTCAAAATTCAGTTCAAACAACTTGTTTGAAAGGAAATGTGCAATTTTAATTAAAATTCTTCCATCATATAGCAGTCGATATTTTTGATTCAAGAATCTGTATTAAAGTTTAATGAAACAACGCATGATTCACAGACCAAACAAATCAATCACACCTTTATTGACCAAACGGCATCACACGACCATAATAACAATCATACTCCTGAATGACCGCATCGCTACTATGTGCATGTATCAAACATCAAAACGAATAAAAATTGAATATTTTTATTAATCAAGAACTCAAGATCCTATATCCGGGATCCAGAAACCCGCTATATGATTCAAGATTAGAGTCCCCTATGATATCCTCTGAAATCAATACTTCATACGCCTAATGAAACAAACTATAAAATTACCCAAACAAAAAACAAAATTATGGACTTGGTAAAATACAAACTAATCCCATGAATCCTTCCGTGACTAATCACTGCTGCGCATCTCGAGACCGAAAGGTCGCTTTAGAACAACTGAACACCTTTTGCTTTTAGATCCCAGTACTACATAAAATTTCTTCCTCTGAATTAGTGATGAAACAATCCTTAAACATAAATATAATATTATATTTACATAATGTTTGAATTATTGAATCTATTATACTTAAGACATCAATATGAAGTTCTAAAATTAATTTAATTTAAACTCTAATTTATCAGAGGTGGCTTAGTTCAACATGATGTGTATGCAAGCAAACACTAATCCAAACTACTTCTGGAAAAAAGAGTTATTTAAATGATTGAACTGTTTTTTCCACTTAGTTTGGATTGAAGCCAAAATTAATGCAGCTGGAGTGTAACATATTTGGCTGGTAAGGACTTGTTTGATTTCGTTGAGAGGAGAAACAGTAGGATCAGTCCATGGGATTGTCTTCAGAACAAAGAGAAGATTGTTAACAACCGCACCAAGACTGGGAATAATATAATAAATTGACGACGTTCAACCCAACGCCACAGTCGTAGATACAGCCATCGAACTTTGACGGTCGCATCGACGCGTGCCTGGACTGTCCCGGCTGAGGTGAGGACTGTCGACCATGATCTGCCGTCGATAGCACTCCCAAAACACATGGGGCCGGCGAGGTCGGTCTCGCGCCCATGTCCCGATCATCGTATGGACTTCAATTCGCCCGGCGATCGACTTGGGTTTAGTGGCCGGCCGTCCTCAGCTTGGCTGGAAACTCGAGGGGTCAGTGGCGGATTGCGTGCCGGGACGCCGCCTTCGGGCTCACTGGGCGTAGAAGCCTTTCGGGATCCTGATTTTTTCAATCCATTACAGACTTTGCGCATGCAATGGTGGCGGTTTATCAAGTTTCAGATCTGTGTGAAGTTTCCACGTGGTCACTGAGAATGTTAATGAAGCTTTGAATGCTCATTATAGCAAAGTCGCGCATGGGCCGTGATTGACCTCGAAGTTCTATGTGCTTCATGTTTTCCATCCTTTAGTTTCTTTCACAGCTTCGAACCTCTCCCCTCCATCCTCGTATTTCTCCGAAGTCCCTCTAACCTCTTCGCGCCTTTGCACTCTTTCATCAAGATGTTTCATGAGATCCACGCCCTGTTCGCATGGGTCTTTTCTCCGTTTTTCCAGACAGCTCCCAGGTCCTTCAGCTGTCGCTCCCTCTCCTTCCCAGTCTTCTCCAGATTGGTACCATATGCAATTCCTAAAGTTGGAACCCATGTCTTTTTTATCGTTGAGCTTTCGCTATGGATCGGTTTGTTTTCTCGCATCGGTGAGTGGCTTCGCCGCCTGTCCTGCCACACTAAAGTCCCTCACAACAACAGGCGCGGCAAAGATCTGCGCCGTGCAGCTTCCTGGAGATAGTGAAAACCTCCAGATGCAATGACACTTTCAAACCCATCCCAAGTCTTATCATCTCTGATTCACCCAACAACAAGATATCCACGTGAATAAATGAACCCACAGGTCCGCCCTCGTGGTACGGGTTACCTTCTCGGCACGAAACCCCATCATCACGGCGTCCTGACAGTCTCTTTGATCGCTTCACCTCTTCATCGTGACTTCCCTCCCGCCCAAGACACGTGTGTTCTGGAGGCTGCCTCGGGGAACGGTCTCGCTTTCCATCGTATCTCCCAAAGGTGTCTTTGAAACATCCAATAATCGTCTTCCCAAGAATCCCACCCAACTTTACGGGTATTTCTTTCGGGCCTGGCTGGCCTTTTAGGACAGGGTTCTGCATCCCAGAGCTGGCAGAGCGTTTCTGAAAACGATTTTTTACCAAAGGAGCCTGGTCGAGGCTTTATCCTCCTCGAGCCGCCGCGAGCCTTCGCATTCTATCTTCTTCGCAGCGGAAGCCGCAGTGGTTTCAGCTTTCTTCGCCGGGCGGTTTCGGACCTGGAACGCGGTCCTTCCGGACAGATCACACCAGTCAACGCCCATGTCGCCTAGTGTTCCCGTGAGTAGCTTTCGACGGCTTTCTACGACTTCGTCGCGCGGTGATCTGGCTCCGCTTCGCGAGTATTATCTGCGATTTCAAAGTCGTCCATCCCATTTTTAATGACAACGTCAAGGAAGGTCTCAACGCCGGGCGCTTTTGGTTCCTCGTTCTTGATGCCGAAGCGATAAAATGATACCTCGCAGTCCTCTAATCAGGGTTCGATGCCGCCGAGGCCGCCTCTTCCGCCGATCCGGTCCTGAAGCTCACGCACGTTCCGCACCGGCGGCGATTTTCGGTTCGGCCTGGCATGTCTCGGCCCTGGCGCCGCGCGAAAAAGTCAAGCCCATCGGTATTTGGTCCACGCCGTCCTCCGCCGCGTTCGGTCAGGCGCCTTCATCATTCAGACAATCGTGAAAGTGGTGCCGCCGCCTAGTCAAGTCCATGTTTTGACCCTTCCTTCCCCACTGGAGGCAAAGTCGGCACAGCACGCCGAGTAACGCCGGGGTGTTTGAGGTTTATGAACGCCAGTCCGTTTCGAGACAAAAACGTTCTCCTTCAAGGGCGGCAGGCACCAGTTGCAAACAAAACATCCACGCGCCGCCAAGTTCAAACACGATCGCGAGCGCCGGAAGCCGCGCAAAGCCTCGCCAGCCCGGTCCTTCAGCCCAGCCCCCGAACCGCCTCAGCAACGTCGCCCGCGCCGACGGTGCCCGCCATCTACCTCGGAAGAAGTCTGATCGTCCCGATTGGCGAGCGGAGCCTTTATGCGATCCCGCGCGGCGTTAATAACTCGGGCGTTTGATGCAGGGTTACCGCAGTGGTGTTCTGTTTAGTGCACAACAGCCTAAAGCAACGACAGAATCGCCTTTACTTATGTGGCGGCGGCGCCGCTTCCTTTCTCGCTCCAGTTCAAACTCATTCACAGGTGCAGCAGACAGCGACGATCAGTTATGAACTTGAGCCAGATCAATCCCGGACAAAACGATACATGCCGTTGCGCCGCGTAAAGCGAGAAGGATGAGACTGGCAGCCCATATCTGGCCAAAGAAGGTCGTGAGGTTCGGACGTCTTGTGCCAATGCGAAACACTGATCTCGAGATCCACCATGAAAGGTTACTACGTCCCGTCCAACAAAGTTGTGAGTCTCCAAACTGTTAAAGGAGATTCACTACTTCCCGAAGCAGCCAGCCAGATCCTTCGGCTGAACCACCACCCCATACGCTGATCAGATTCTGAGCTTTGTAGAAACACAACTCTAAACGCCCAATGCGAAGCTAAGGTGAAGATAAACAAAGAAATTATTCAGCCATGAGTTCCGGAGCAAGTCGGCGACGTCGACAGGAGCGCCCAAGATCACGCCGCCACAGAACCATCGTCTCCTAGTTTCGGGCCGCTCAAAGATGAGGGCGCTAGTTGTTAGAATAAACGGTAATCGCCCAACCGCCAGCCCGGTCCAGTCAACAAAGTTATCAGCGAAGAGTTTATCCCACTGGTCCCTGTTCTAATAACAGAGAGCAAAGAACGCGTAGAATCGTTACTGGACCAGACTCTCGTGACTCGGCATTCGAACGAAGCTCTGATCTTCGGTCGTCCAGTTCTTCCTCAACAGCAATTTAACTCCGTAATATCTTCCGCCAGCCGAGCGGTTTGTTCTGGGGCTTCTCGCTTTCGAGTTTCTTATTCTCCCTCGTTCGCCGTCGGCTTCCGCCAGCTTCTGGCTTCCTGACTCTCGTAGCCGATTCTGCGCCGTCTCAGATGCTCAATTTCATATAATAGATATATATATATATATGAGAGAGATATATACATAAGGAAACATAAATTTTTTTTTTTCTATCAGTCCTATCCAGACCCCACAGGTCCTCCTTTAATAAATACTCATTCACTGAAGATTCATGTTCTCACTGGAGATTTATTTTTCCTGAACAGAATGACACCCAGAATGGTTGTCAGTTCTGTCAAACCTGAGTCGGAAACGTCCTGCCACATTCCGCCCTGGCCGGACCGCCCTAGTCATCAGCCCGCAGCAGGCACCCGGTTGAAGAGTTTCGGGGGTCGTCATCAGTTGATCCCGATCCGTTCAGGTCACCCGCTTTCGAAAGACGTCCGTCAATCGCCGGAGTCCGCCCTATCCGGTCTCGCTGGCCTCGTGGTCACCTGATTTTGAGCCGCACCGCCACACCCCCAGGCCCGTGCCGGTGCATCAGGGCATGTGGGAAACACCAAGAGCGTCTTCCGTCGGGTTTAACGAGTCAGTATTTCGTCCGCGGGAATCTAGGCAGCAGCCGGCCGCGGCAAACATGGTTAAGAACACCGTCCTCAGCAGAGCCCGCCCACGATCCGACGGAAGAGTCACGGTTACGAATAGCCGGTAAGTCGCCCGTAATCTGGCGGTTAGTCGCCGGCGTAAATAGCCGGCAGCCGCCCGTGATGATCCGACGGAAGAAGCCCGCCGTGTGCTACGAACGCTGGCAGAGTCCGCGCCCGGAGCGAACTCCATGAGTGTTATAACGCCGGAGTGAACGAAGTCCCGCGGTACGTCAAACCAGCGAACCGGTCGATAAACGAGCTCGCCCACAGAAACAGTTCTGCAGTGGTCGCTCGGGGCGGTCCCGGTTAGTGCTGAAGCTCGCCTGGCGAATGACGGCAGTCGTCTACGGAACAGCGCAGAGTTCGCATCGCAAGGCCGGGCGAAGCCGTCTTCGTGAACCGTAGAGAGTCGTCGGCGCGGCTCGAGCTGGGCGCACTTCCTCCAACGAACCCGCCGGAAGATCTCCAACGCCGAATCGGAATATTTTCCACAAGGAATTGCCGGGTATATCCCGTTCACGCACCGTCGGAAGAGGTCCCTCGCCCGGCCGTCCATCGGCGAGTTCGCCGAATACACCAATGGCCAAACAGTTTAGTGGAAGCCGAAAACGCGATCGATCATCCGGCCGGTTAGCGGCACCGTCCGCAACAGCGGATCACCTCGCCAATCCACAGGAATGCCATCACCCGGCGCAGGTTTCGCACCAGCCCTCCATCAACCACATCTCGACGGCGCCGCGTCGTGCAGTAGATTTAGCCGTCAGTTCCGGAGCAAGCGCAGCTCGGCAGCCAGGGCCTTCGTGCGCAGGGCCTGCGGCGCTGGAAGCTTGGTCCCCCGAACGCAATCGCGCGCAGTAATATCAACGGCGTCGGCAGCCCGGCGCCAGCAGTTCGGCAGTGCCAAACGAGTTTCCGAATTCGATCTCCCGCGTGAACGGTGGTTCCAGGCGCAGTAACAGAGTCGTTGAATCGGGGCGCGTTGAGTCCGGCGCCGAGTTCTGCGGCATATCGAGCCACTGACCGGCGCGCCGCGGTCCGCGTGCCGCGGAGATCAGTCTCCCGTCGGTCCAGGTCACCGCACCTCCGCGCCGGCGCCAGGTTCGGTGGCGTCGGCTCGAAGTCGGTCCCGGTTCTGCCAACGGCCGCGTGCGAGCAGAGCAGTCGTCAAACGGCGCGTTCGGCACTCCGCCACGGTCCACGTTACTGCAGGCTGGGGTTCCAGAGAAAACGACCTGGCGCGGCCCAAGTTCCGGTATAGATGAGTTCCGCTTCGTTCTAGCGCTGCGGGACGTCGCATGCGACGCTCGGTGGCGTTGTGGCTCGAGTTTGTTCGGCTTCGAGGTAAAGCGGCGGTCCGCCGCGCGAGAGCGAGTCGCCGCCGAAGCGGTAACGCCGTCAACCGCCGGTCGACCCACGCCAGCGCGCGAGTTCCCACCGGCGCGAACGTCTTTACGCCGATCACGAACTGAACGTCCCGCGGACCGGCGCCGCTCCACATCGAAATACCCGCCGCGTTAATCATCGAGCTACGCCGGCCCATCGTCCAAGGTACTCATCCCGAGTCTGTAATGAAGATGATACCGTACAACATCTGAAACTAGAATATCTGGTATCCTGACACGGATCTTGAGTTTCTGCTCTCGTCGCTTCTTCCGTGGGAATCACTGTTTCCCTTTTCTCCCTGTCCCTGGAGTCACGCTTATTCCCACAAATTCATGCCAGGGATGTCCCGCCATAAAGTGCTGCACATCTCTGGCCAAAGCCGTTATTTTTCTTTTTCCTCTTTTCTCTTACTTCTTTTTCCTCTTCCTTTTTCTTTCTTCTCGAGTTTCTTTTTTTTCGAGAACCCAGCTGGGACGGTCGGCTCCGATGATGGTCGGTTCGACGGGAATAACCGGTGCAAAGCCCATTTAGCGGAAGAGAAACTTTTCTTGGCGTCGTTAGTCCTCGTATCGTCTTCCCATCCGCCAGACAGTCCAATCGCATCGCGCAGAGCGGAAACGGCTACCGGTTCGGTTCAATACCGGTCCCCCGTTATAACATCAACGCGCCGCCCGTTCGTCAACCCACCCCAGCCGCAAAACGCTAAACGCATCACGGCGCCGCGTTATTCTTTCCTCTTCGCAGAATCCGCGATCCGCCCCGGTCTCCATCAACCCGCCGAATGCAAAGACGCGGCGGTTTTCCGCGGTGTTTTAGCTTCCATGCCACAGACATTCTTCCTCGCTGCGCAGCTTTAGCATCAAGTCCCATTATGGTGCTCCTGGGCCTCACTTTTCGATTATAAGACTATTGCTTTCCTTTGATACTCCTCCACAGACGCCTTTGAACTGCCCATCTACGGTTCTGCCTAGCCTGGTACCGTCATTGCTCTCCGACGCTAACTCCATCCTCTTATACTTTATCCCGATCTACTCTGGCTATCGCCAAGGTATACAGGCAAACCAGGCTTAGCGCACTTTGCAGTTGGTCTCTCAGAGTCTATAGTACTGGGGTGGAGATACCTTCCTACCCAATTTTTAAGTTCTTCCGTAATCTCGCCTTCGCGCGCTTTAAGGTCTGATGAAGACTTTTACCCCATTTGATCTGCAGTCGACTGTGCAATAATTTTTAATTCTGTTTTATAAAATCACTAATTTAGTCATCCAACTGCTCCCCATTGTCTCGATACTGTGGTTTCGATGCCAAACCCCAGAGATAGCGATGGCCCGCCGCCACTGTAAACATGATCTTTTGCTGACCGTGGCTGAAGCGCTTCGCCTACCATTTGGGCGGCGAATCCACACACTATTGCGAACAGACCGACCTTACCAATAAGGGTCCCAATATGTCCAAACCCCATCATGGCAAGCCAGTGACCTGATCGATGTGTTAAGGGCTCTACGAAAGGGGAGATCCTCATGCGCTCTTAAGAGATCTCGCATTTCTATCAGCCTGGTCAGATTCTCAGTATGGTCAGCGAGATCCCCGCCTTAAGACTTTTCCTCGCTAATGCCCAGAGCCCGCTTATGGTTCCCGCATATACCCGTGGTAATTCCTTTCTCTCGCATGTATCAGTTCTCCCGCTGATGTACTTGGCGAAGGGTGTGAAAATCCTCGCCAGAGCCTCGTATTGAACTCCGGGCCGTTCCTACTCTTATTTCGTCAGCTTCTTTCGCCGCTTGCAGCTTCCCGTGCATATTATATCTGATAACATCGCTTCAGATGACTTCTACCGGCCATCAACACAAACGGTAGCGATCCGCAACAGGTTCTCCGCCATGATCATCGAGCGCCAATCGCCAGGTCTTTCCTCCTCGTGAGGTCAGGGCTAACTTCGCCAAAGCCGTCACGAATTCTCCTCGTTGGACACAAGCCGACCGGAATCCAACACAAACTTTAATAAACGCGTTTTCGGGTGGCGGATCGCATCTTCTCACTTTCGGCCTCAGAGGTCTCATCTCACCACACGGTCGCACCGACCCTTGAATAACAATTTGGTCGAACGCAGGTCAGGCCTGAGCAGACGCTTTGAACACGCCGCCATAGATATAACCAAAACAGAGTGGCTAAGATCTATCCCTTCGAGGTTAGATAAGTCTGCCTCCGCCTCAGATTCCAGGGCCCATCCCGCGCGGAGCTCGGGCCGTGAGGTCACGCCGCCGGCACCCGCGAGGTTCACTGACAACCCATTACAGATGAAGTCGCCAACACCGCCTTTATCGCTGCCTGTATCCGAGGACATCAACCACTGGGGGCCAGCCCATCATCGGGCTTCCAGGCCCGGCTGGCAGACGGTTTATCATACCGCCAGATTGCGAAGGGCACGGTACTGGAAATACCGCAGAGCTTCCGAAATAAGTGTCATCACCAGGCCAGAATCAATTTTTCCATTGCAATTTCTTCCGCTTCTGGAGCTCTACCGCAGTAATAACCGGATGCCGAACTCGTTTCTTTGTCTCGACGAGGACAAGATCGGGTTGAAAGTCCACCACACTGGCGGCGCAAAGATGAGTGTGAGCTCCCTTCGATGTGGCTTACTAGAATCGAGGGGAACTCAAGTATGTCTTTAATGCCGAATGCCTCTTCGCACTTTCGAGTCCTATCAGCGGCTTTCTTCGTAACTCGAAGAAAGGCCGGTATTTATCACTTGCTCGATAATAACCCGCGTAAAGCCGCACTCAGCATCATCACTCCAGATCTTCCTGCCAATACTGACTTTACGCTCTGTATGGTGATGGCATATCGGCACCGCCTTTATTTTATCCGGTTTGCCTCAATTCCCGGGTATTGACTATAAAAACCCGGCAATCTTTCCTCCTACCACGCCAACATGCACATTCGTCGGGTTCGGGCCTTCATATCAGTACTCAGATCCGAACGAACGCCGGGAGATTTAGGCAATGAGATTTCCATTGTGGTGGATTTTATCAAAGAGTACGCCATGATATACCTCCATAGTTATGTTTATCCGCTTCCTCGAAATATCTTGCCCACTAACCTCTAGTAGGTCGCCTCCCGCGCTTCGAGTCCAAACTAAGATACCCGACATAACAATAAAGTTCCTCAGGTCGTGGACGCAATCAAATCTTTCTCGTCATCTGGGTCCACGCTGATCCGTTGTAATCTAAACGATCCATAAAATCGAAGTTCAGCCTGGCGCCCACGATGAGGCTGTCATTCTCGTATGTGGTCATCTTCTCTACTAGCTGCAGCTATAACACTGAAGCCTATATTAATAGTCACACTGCTATTTGAAGCTGACGAGTGACAACATTAGTACAACCACCTAGATTCTCTATCTCTCCCAGATCGCCTCCGCCGAGGGTTTGTCGATCCCCCACTGATGGCTTTCTGCCTTTCTCTCAGCAAGCCCGCTTTCACTTGAACGGCTTAGCGACGGCAGTTCAATCTATAGTGATTATATCTGAGGCCTGATTCCTCCCATATCTCCATTAAGCTCTGAGCTTAAAATCTTCATTATCTTGAAAACTGCAGAGCTTAGTGTCCTTCCGCGCGAATGGTCGGCGAGGCTTAGATGTTCGGTCACCCAACATACCTGCTCTAGTTCCCCAGGCTGTGTGGTGGAGCACCTCAGGCTACATGTCACTAAGCCTCACTGCATTCAGCTGGTCGACCCAAGTTTTGTTTCATGGAGGTCAGAGAAGATCCCTTCGCCACCACATCTCCTCTGACCATCCCTACTCCATGTATATTTTAACTTGATTATCATGCAGATATTTTTAGGCCCATTTTTATCAGATTGAGAGAGAAGTCTTCGCTGGCAAAACATGTTGTGGAGCCTATTGTAAGGCTTCACGACTAGAATCATCGCACAGATGCCTCGCCTGGTATGGTCGCCCATGAGGCAACAACTTCAGTCTTGAATTTATCTCACTGGCACACTTTTCTCCCAAACTCGCAGAGGAGCACGGTCTCACTTTTTCTTCCCAAACGGTTTTGTTACTTCGTTATCGCGAAATGACGTCAAACGGACCCAGCTTATCAATAAAACCCACAGCAGACCGCGTTGGGCCAACACCACAACCACTAACGTCGCCAGCGGTGCCGCACCTTCCAAACCGAGTCGAGAACGTATCGGTAGTGGGTCGAGTCAGCGGTAGCTTAGAGCACCGCCGTATTTCCACTTTTGCCGATCCGATACGCAGGGCCCTGAGCAACCCAGACGCCTCTCCTCCCAACTCCAGATCACGGGATCGCGGCCGCCGTGCCAGCCTGACGCCATGAGCGCGCCGCCGTTGAGTCGCCACCGCCCTCATCGCGGGCACGATCGCTTTGACTCCTGGCTTCGTTCCCCGGAGATATGAAACGCCAGGCATCAGCGCCAGGCGAGTGACATTTCTTCGCCGGATGGCACTTCCACCATCGTTTTCATAACCCCGCCATGGGCCCGCGTAATATTTTGCGGCGTTGTCTCTCGGCAGGATCTCGATTTATCCTGGTCGCCATCTCTCGCGACCGCCGTTTTCGCACTTCATGACCGCGACACCGAGGTCGCGAGGAGGTTTGCGCGTGAACGCCGCCGTTTTTCGACAGGCGGACCCGTGATCGTTTTCAGATTCCCCATTTTTAGATCGTTTCTATCTCGTCAGATTTTCCTTGCCTGCCTTGTCTTTAGGCTTCCAGCCCCGCCGCGCATCCGTCAGATTCTTTCGAGCCAAGAGCCTCTCTCGATATGAGGGCCCCACTGCTTGCAGATATCTCCAGCCAGCACTTCGCCATGCTCACTGGGGCCCTGAGGATGGAGGCAGCGATCGCCATCCTTTCACCCAGACTCAACCCCGCAATGAATGCCGACAAGAATTTCGCCTGTATAAGTTCATTCTGGACCCTACGTGAATCTCTGATCAAGATGACTTCAAAGCTTCCCATAGTCCCGCCACTCCTGGGATGTAACCCTCTGCTTCGTGACGCCTGCCCTGGATGAAGTGGGAGACTAACGTAATGATAGTCTAATGAAGAGATTGATGAAGGGGATTCTCTATTAAACCGTGCTAAGGTCGGGGCTTTTAGTGTAAAGTGAAGGAAGTCTCAAGACTGCATGTAGTCTCATACCCATGCAACTCCATTTGATTCTGTATATTGAGATGGCCTAATGGACTTGGTCTCACCAAACACTCTATAGTATTCACCACTTAATGAAAGAACTGAACACTTAACTTAGCAGGATTCAATGAAATACACCATATCTGATGTCCTGAGCGCGTCCCTTAACCACCTCCTTCACAAGGTCAGCTCCCGTCAAGACCTAAACCTCTCGCTTCCCATGATCGCTTTTCCGGCCCTGGCGGGATGATGTGGTTTCACTTCGGCACGCCCCGCATTTGCCGCGCTTCTTCTCCGCGGAGTTAATCGCGGCCCGCTTCTCGCCGGACCGATTGCTTTCCGTCATTAAATTTCGTGGCGCCGGACCGCGGTCGCCCGGGGAATGTTGGCGACCTTCCTGACCAGGTCGCGCTCCGCCATCGCATTCGGTCAGCAGTCGCTCAACCCTTTCATAAAGCAGCCGTCGACTAGCGAGTGCTTCCACTTCGTCGTATCAGCCTCGCACGCTTCATCGCTCAGAGAAGCCTGCGTCCACACTCCCGTGGATCCCGCATCTCGTGGATCGATGTCGTTCTTCCCCGCCAGGTTCGAGTCGATACCATCAGAACTGGCGAAATCGCCGAGATTATGAAGAACCGTCGCTCCGGCCACTCTACAACCGGCGATGCTTTTCAACGAACTGGTCGATGCGGCAGGTCATCACGGACTCTGACATCGGCGTGCACGACAGCTTTCTGACGAATCGCTTGGTAGACACCACAGATCATGATCCGCCATTCGAGATTTAGCACTCCTGCAGAAAAACAACAAGGAAGAAGGGTTTGGTGAGGTCGCCCGCGTCACCCGGATGCTCTGCCATCAGCTCTTCAACATGACCGCTAGATATGGTGTAATGCATAGAGCATGCGCCTAGTTCAAAGAAACTGCAGGGCAGTCGCATCGAGCACTACATGTCTTCACTTCAATGGTAATTTCAGATTTATAGTAGATGTTCAACCATTGGAGGCAGATTTAGAGTCCTTCCACTGAGGACATTTTATTTTTAGTCCAGTATCTGATTTGGTACAAGATATGTGGTGCAATACTTTTGCGGAGGCCTCTTTCAACAGATGCTGCGTCCAACCGCGCGGATCTACATATTCTTTCTTTCCTTTTTTTAATGGGATTTGGCCGATGGGCAGGATGACGCCTTGTTGGGGGTTATTCTATTTTCGACTGGCAAAACACAATCCGACTTATTTGGAAAAGGAACCTTCCACTTCCAAGACGATTTTATAGTCTATCGCCAGTCTCATTTTGGTCATATCTATGGGTCAAAGATTTGCAGTGGACGCGCCGCCTTTGGTCTGAATGTGGGGCTTCAGATCCCATTTTCAAACCCCATCAAAATTCAACAAATTTTTAACTAATATTTATTACAGCAAGGCTTGAAGATATCCAGTATGATTTTTAAGGAAACATTAGTTTTTTTATGAACACCCAATTCAAAGGTATTACATAAAAAAATTATTAATAATTTATCTGGGTTATAAAAACATGTATATATTATTATAGATAATTACATAGATGAATTTATTGTCAATAATAAAAATTATTTTTTTAATAAACATTTTATTCTAACTCTTGTATTTTTATTAAATCATAAACAGAAAAATTATTATTTTAAATATTATTTTTAACTCCATCAAAGAAATTTCCACTTATTTAAGTATAATTAAGAGCAAAGATTATGATTAAACAGAAATTAAGGATCAAAATTTAACTTTGTACACAACCATCATAAAATTTTCCCAAACGGATAAAAACATAGATTCACATCTATAATGACTTGATTTGTTGTATCTATTGTTTGAATGTCACAACACGGCAAACATTGAAGCAACAAAGATTTACAGTCAAAATCAGATAATAATATTGTAATAAGAAAATAATGATTGACTGATATTCCATTTTCCTTATGATTTTTTTTTTTTTTTTGTTTATTCTTCGACCTTGAAACACTTCTCTGCAAAAAGGTGGGCAGATGATATTTCGCCAATAATGACAAAAAATTATACATTTCATCGTTTAAGAAAATGGCAGAGAACTGAAAGAAAAGAGGCTGGCAGGTCAAGGGCCTGTGCCAATATAACAATTATGCTAGATGATCGGATTTCGATGAATTCTACCGATAATTAACAAATAATATCAAAATATTCTTAAATGAAAATAATTTTCTAATCGCTACACAATATTATACGTCAAGAATGAGGTGAAAATTTTCATAATGAAATCTAAAGGCTTCAAAAACACTTTACAATTTTACATCGGGAACGATCTTCGTAAAAGCACACATGACTCACAATTTTGGTAATAAAAATCTGTTTTCAAACATTACTTCATAGTTAATTTGAGCATTGAAATCGTGTTTTCAAAACACAATTTTATATTTAACATTCAAAATGCAAACTATATATATTCTCAAAACACACTTCTATTATAATTTAAATTACATCAAATCGTTTTCTTCAAAACAATGAGTGTTGTCATATTTTTATATCGAATTTAGGTCTCTCAAAACCTGATTTTCCATATTATAAACATTCAGAACTAAATCGTTAATAAACTATTTAATATATATATATATATATATAGATATATATATATATATATGAAGAAAGGGAGATATATAAAGATCCTATTAATAAAACTTAAAATAATTATTAATATGATTATAAAAATTTTAATAAAAATATCGAAAGTAGTTAAATGGACTTTTATTTGAGGAAGAGATGGATATGAAAAGTAAAGAAGATAAAAAACAATTAGGAAAACATAACAACACTTTTAAAAGTAATGTAATATAATAGAAAAAGAATTGACATCAAGAAAATATAATTAGATTTTTAAAATGAATGGAAGGTATTATGGGAATATTTAAAAAAATTTGAAGTGCTTCTAAAAAAAACACTCTTTTAGGTTTCAAAAACGTTTTTCATAATTTTACCAAACACAATTTTTTCCAAAACACTAAAAGTATTTAAATTAGAAATACTTCTTAAGAAGCATCAAATGTGACACTTACTTTTTACTCTCAAAATTATCATAATATTTTTTATCGCATTTACTTTTTTTCATATAAGAGCTGATGATCTAATTGTTAAGTTCTACCATGAATACAACAATCATAGTTTAAACCCTAAGATCAGCTGGTTGCAGATGGAGAGATGTCTCCCCAAACCCATTTCACCTACATGTTCCTAGGTTATTCAACACACTCTTTACCACTTGAGTTAGGCCACAAGGACATTATCACGTAATTAATAGTAACAATTACTTATAATTTATCTTATATCAACAGTATATATGATAATGTAGTTTAATAAAATAATTTAAATTAGAAATGATAATAATAGATAATTGTATTTGGTAAGTAAAATGACTTGGGGAAGGTCTTCCATGCTTAGCTTTGGTGATGGTATGATTTGCCAAATTATATCAATTGTCTGTTTTAAACAATAAATATTCATTATAAAACTATTGTAAAAACTAATTAAAGAATTCTTGACTCACATTTTGTTTTTGTTTTTGTTCATTATTTTTTTTTTAAAACTTTGAATATTCATCATAGTATGATAAAATTCCTTCACTTAATTCTTTTGTACTTCTTTGAAGATATATAATAGAATTTTTGTATTATCATTTATTCCTGTAATATATTTTACATTATCAAAGTTACTTAAGATACCAAATTTTAAGATTGCTGTAATCATTTTTATAGTTTCTAAAAGTGTTAATTATCTCATTAATAATAAATTTGTAAATATTAATTATTCTATACTTTTTAACTTAAAATTTAAATGTCAAGAATCACTCTCAAGTGGTTAAGGATGAGGGAAGATAGAAGGGGTTCTGTCTGAGCGTCTCAATAAGACAGATAATTATAAAGAACATAATATTATTGATCAATAAAGTGAATAGATCAAAAGAATTTTTAAAATTTAAATTTAGTGTTTAAACTTCATAATTTTATATTAAAAGTCATGAATTAGTTAAACATTTTAAAATCGTTATTCATAATAAAATACTTGTGTTTTTGCAGAAGTTATAACTTATTTTCTGAGATCATTTAAATCAATGATTATTATTCCTATTATAATAGATTTTTTCATAAAAATTTAGAAAATAGATATTATTTTAGCAAAATATTATCAATATATATATGAAGGGCAAGATAATCACCAAATTGAGATGAGTAATCCTACCTCTCACTCTAATTGATATCCATCATTTAATAAAATTGAAAAATTCCTTATAAGATATTAATTAAAATTATAAAAATTATATTTATATATAAATAAGTTAGAGAATGGGCTCATATGAGGTCGAGATGGCTGAAAGAAATTCAGAATGCAAGAAGGGAGATATGAAAAACCAGAAATTCATGAATATACAAAGAAGGGATATGAAACCAGAAATTCAGAATACAAGAAGAAGGGAATATGAAACCAGAAACACGTAATGAAGAAGGTGAGATAAGAAAACCAAAAGTCATAGTCGATCTCTCTCGGAAGAGTTAATAGTCTCAATAATGGAATGCCTTTAGGCGGATCGGATCCGCTGTGCGGTTTGCAAGAACTGGTCCAAATCCGCTCGTCATGTCGTTAACCACGATAAAATCGTTTACTGACTATCAAGAGTTACAAACGGTTGAACCAAAATCGTTATCTGTCCACGGTTTTACAAACCTTTTAATATAGCTCACGCTGTCAACCGTGCTTTCATGGTAGAACTGGAAGGATTAATGGTAGAGAAACCCGGAGTGCTGAGGTGTATGCTTCTCGTGACGGTTGGGTTCTTTTTGTACGAGTCATATAAAAGAAAGTTGTTCTTTTCTTCAACCCTTTATTTAAAGAGGTGATATATCTTTCCTAAGAGTTCAATAGGCAAGAAGCGCGATCTTTTCGCCCGCTTCAACTGCTTAAAGCGTTCGGCCTACCTGGGGGTCAAAGGTAAATTTCATGCGGAATTATAGCCAGCGTGGATAAAGCTGGAAGATTTTATAACTCGATAACGATATTAATTGGCAGATAGGGGTGCTAATGCCGTGGCGCTGGCGCGAGGCGAATCGCAATGTCACTGATAGCTTTCATCTTGCAGCCTTTGACATGATGTGCTGGACAAGAACAACAACCGAGTATTGTGATACGCCAACTCATCCACCGCTGACAATGATAGTTGGTCGTGGCGCACATTTGGCCGCCGTTACTGCTGGAAATGTGATGATTTTTTCTGTATAGCACAAGTAGTCACCAAGCGTAATAGTTGATTTGGAGCTGAAGAAAACAAGTGAGTGAGGCCTGGAAGCGGGAAAATGAAGGTTTGGGTGCCTCCATCAGGCTTCAGTTGTAGACAGAGCCATTAGCAAACAGACCTAATACTTACAATGGAGGTTCCATCTTTCAACCCTGGATGGGTATGAGCATGATCATCCAAATCCAAACCTGAGATCCGATCCAGATGCTGATTTTTCTACTTCAGCAAGGATAAAATGACAAGTGGAGGAAGGCCAAAGATTTATGGTGTTGCAGCCGTGCATCTATTGGATCAACCTCCTAAAGACTTCTAGCCGCGATATATTCAATTTTTAATATATATATATATGTTTATGGCTTTTGTTCCCTTTGGAATTTTTGCAAAAATTTTTCTGCGGCAGTCAGGTCATGCGTAGATCTGGAACCCTCTCCCTCATCCGTAATTATACTTCTCCTCTCCTGACCTGTGGCATCATACCCTTGTCTGGAGATTTGTTCATGTCACCCTGAACTAACTCCTGGCTTCCCTTTGATTAGCATTATGTTCTAGATTTTTATTTGAGATGTTAGTGGCTTCAATCTAGCATGCTATTGGGGTGTTCATGACAAACATAAATTTATGGTTTCCTCATGTATGAGAAAAATATTTAGTCTTTTACAAAAAATTAAGAATGGCATATAATATAGGCTGTGTGTCTTTTTAAAGTTGTGATCTTATTTATTAAATGTCTACACTTTTGATCTATCATTTAATAAAAATTCAAAAAACTCCTCTAAATTTCAGTTACCTTTGCATATAGGTAATATTTTATTCAAAATTTATAAGGTATTAATGTAAAATACTAGTTTGAAATTACTATTTGTACTTTATTTTCGCTATAAACCCAAGACTTCTTTTTAAATAAGAAAGATGTATTGCTCATATATAATCAAATATATTCTGGGCACATATAGGATTTTATGAAATTATCACGTGTAATTAGTAACAATTACGTATGATTTATTTCACTGTAATTTTATATATGATGATGTAGTTTAATAAAATAATTGAATTTATAAGTGATAAATTGCTGATAAAGATATATATATATAGTATATATGAGGTATATATATATATATATATATATGGTTAGTATATATATATATTCAAAATTTCCACAAGTATAGGATTTGAACTTGAAACACATCGTCATAATGTAGTAACAATCACGTATGATTTATCTTCTATCAACGGCATATGTGATATTTATTTTAATAAATAATTGAATTTATAAGTGATAATTAAGTTGATAACTACCAAAAGTCATTTAAAAGAAAAACTACTAACTTTAGAATCAACTGTATGTCTAACTCAATTGATTAAATGTAGCTTGATAAGCTTTTAAAAAAAGAACTAACTTTGCTTTTTTTTTTTTTAATATTCATTCACTGTAATATCATAGTAATCTTTTCTTTAAATTGTCCATTTATTCTAAACCCTGGAATTCTTCCCTCTCCCAGTGCACCAAGGCCGGTCACTATGGTTGAAATTTATTTGATCATGAATATTATTTACATTTTATAAATGACTTAGATTTACATAAGATGCTTAGACATCCTCAATACTTTTGTATTGGGGACGCTGTAAATACTTTTGCCTCCCAAAACTCATATTTATTCCTTTCCCCTCAACTTAATCACTATTCAAATTTAGTGCCTTATTTATTAGATCTGTTATATTAAAATCCCAACTCAAGTTATTCATTTTTATAGATTAGAACGGTTAATAAAATTATAATAAAAGATTTGAATTATTTTGAAAAACAAATCTCATTGGTAAACAGAAAGATCTTAATTTAAAAAAGTCATTAATAACAATCCTTATACTAATAATTATTTGAAATATTTGAATAACATCATTAATAGTTTTAATACTTCAAACTATAAACTTTTTATAATTTATTTATAGTATAATTCTTTATTTAAAATTTAAATTTGAACAGCAAAAATAGTAATCGTGATTAAAGCCAAAGTAAGTGTTTTTTCTTAGATCGACCTCACTTGCTTACATCGTGAGAAGAATCATCTTATGCCCATCCACACCTTGAATTTCGAACCATGCCTCACTTGACAAGTCAAGCCAACCTAATTTCATTTAATAACGAGCCATGCCCAGCAATGTTTCAAACGAGTTTTAATTAGGAATCGGAGCAAATTATTTCAAAAGTCCATTATTTATGTTAGGGTTTCTATGGTAATTAAAACTTCTGGATTAATTTAATGGCATGATTTTTTTGTAGCCAGTAATATTTTGAAGTTATATTTGCAGAATCATATTTACTGACTAAACTATGATTCCACCTGAGACTCTAAAAGGTGCCTATTAAACATTTATTATATTTGTGATCACATGAGCTTGGTACAAGGATAGGCAAATTAAGATGATTATTTTTAATATAAGAGATTTTTTTTCTTTGCTATAAAAGTGTAAAGAAAAAACAAAAAGGGAAAACTGAGTGTTACGGGGCCATAAGAAATATTTCCAGTACTCTGAAGGCCCAAAGCTTATCAAACCTAGCCTCACTCATATCCGAACAAAATAATTGATAAAGAATCCCAATAATATATAAAGAGTTCACAGAGGTGGCAAAAACAAACTCACAACACCCAAATATTCTCCACTCGACGGTGATCCAAATACTCACCCGCATCCAAAAAAAAAAAAAACTTTATATACTTAACTGATCTGAACCTGAAACCAATCCTTCACTCTTCCTTCTCTTCAATTCTGGCATACCTCTCCTCATCATCATTGATCTAACCTTCCTCTCCTCCCTCTCGCTACTCCATGGTGGTCTATTTTTCTTTTTGCTAAAAACTCCAATCCTCCATTCATTCCTAATTTGCCAAGCGATCATGAATGCACCTACTGTGTCATAAAGCCAAAGACAAAGTTTGAAAAAAAATGGGGTTTACACAGAATTTTTTTGAAGTGCAGATACTGGGGTGGAGTAGATTCAGTGGAATATGGCATCGGATCAAAGATGCCAGTGCATCACCCCAACCCTCCGGCAACTTGAGAAAATGATCCTCAAGCTGTAAATCTACTACCTACTACTCATTCCTAAAGTGAGACTTATAGATAATAATATTAACCTCGTCCAAACCTTGACTATCAACATAAAAAACCATCCTCCATGAGAGTCATGAATTTAATCATCAGAATTAGTTTTCTAATTTCGTGGCTAGATTAATAGTGAGAATTGAAAATAATATGATTGGAACCGGTAATAACTCAGACAAGCACAACCTTCATAATCCCAGTGCAATGTGCTAATCTTCTGGCATAACTAACAACCGTGGTACAATTCATTAACCTGTGGTACAATATAATCGTGGGTCCCATATAAATTGGTGAACTATGAGGGCCACCATAATAGAAAACTGTCCAACGCGACTTTGTCATTACTTGTCATGAAAAATGTAATTAAGTCAATCGGCCAAGTTTTTGCCACCTTAATAGGTCAATGACCTTCTGGTGAATTTCACTGGTTATATAAACAGCGATCTTATTTAGATTGGTACACTGACCGACGGAAAGCTCTTCTCATTAATTTCTAAACTCGTAGTATTCTTCTGACCATCCACCACAGAAAGGTAATTACCCCCGACGGCCGACTAAGGTGCACTCGATGAAACTCACCGAGAATATTCAACCGCCACAGAGGTGTGGAACCCACCCATAACCCACTGGCATCATGGCAATTAATATGTGAGCTACTTCAACCGGGTTGAGTTTACCAATCTCGACTTAATGGTACTCAAACACGCGTGAATCTGGTCGTGGTTTGTTCTGTAAGTTTTGAAATGAGACTTGATGGAGTCATATAGAGTGGCTTGGTGCCAGCTTCGGTCAAACGAGAAGGAGAGGGAGAGATGAGGAGAGGGAGACAACTGATGCAGAGAATGAGGCCTTGGAGATAAATAGAGATGTTTGACTGGGTTAGTGGCTGGGACAGAAAGAATTATATAGACTTAGAGAAAAGTTTGTTTTTATTGGTCTCAAGACTTTCTTTACAGATTATTTAGTTTATCCATTATTTTGACTAAATGGGACTTTGGGTTTAGATTTGATAAGCTTTTGCTTCAAATTTTCAATTATTTCCTCAGACTAGGACTCAGAACATAATTTTCCCAACAAAATATGTGGATGTAAATTTGAAACATTATATAATATAATAATTAAACATTCTTAAGATCCCATACCTTTCTGATTTCTGCACTCTGTGTTATTTCAGATTTTTCACAACGTCGCAGTCGGATCTTCCGAAACTGAATATTCGATAACGAATGCCATATAAATTTAACCACGCGTCATGGTGCCGCAAGAATTGGTCCGTACAACCCGTCGATTTGTTGGAAGCGAAGATATAAACAACGGCGCTGAATATAACACAAATACGCGCCGAATCGCGATCATGGTCTAATCTGAGATTCTTCCGCAAAATCTACGAGCCACTCCATCACGACCGTAAGCCGCCCCATGGCAAAAACGAAGAACAGCGAGCAGGTTTCGTGAACGCAAAAGTGTACTATGCTTCCCGAGACGGTTGGATCCTTTGAGTGCACATCATGAAGACTCTTCTTTTCAACCCATCCAATTATAAAGGCATATATCTCTCAGCTTGATCAGGTTGGTTTGAATTCGCTACATTTTCTTTAGCTCCAGTTTCACCTGCTTTGTGTTTTCTGTAGAGAAATGGTTTAGTAGATATTATATACATGTATATTGCCAAAGCTGAGGGGCAAGATAAAGATTTTAAGAAGATAAGTAAAATATTATCATAATTTAGGCACAATGAGTGGTATATGCTACGTGAAGGTCAAGAACGATTTACTGTTGCTTTAGTAGTTTCTATGTTGTACTTCACTGTTGCAAGCTGAGAACCAAATCTTAAAAGACAGCCATCAGCACTGGATCTCACTGAACTTTATCCGGTTACTTGTTTATTACGGAGATTTGTTACTCATACGTTAGCAAAAGATTGAGGGCGATAAATCGGTGTAATGAAGTGACGGGGAGAGGAAGGAGTGCGCGGAAGGAAAGTAATCAGGAGGCATGTTTAATTTCGTATTAACCTGTTGTTTCATTTTCAGCAAGGTGAGACAGAGATAATAGGCAAACGGGGTCTACTACTTCTCAAACACAAACAGTTCAACGTTTTCAAACCTGAAGGGAATTGAACTGAAAGGACTCAAATCTTCCGGAAATAATTTTGTGGCTATTTTTATAATAATTATTGGCTAGAAAAATTAAAAATTCCATGGTTTTTTAGTTAAAGTCGCTTAAATATATTGATTTCAGAAAATACATTAGTGGAAGCCGCAGCGGGTCCAATCAGCGCGGCGTCATCGAGTGTGGGCGCGCGAGCCGCGGGCGATCGTTTAACCGCCGTGAGGACTCTATGAATGGTCTCACGACGTTCGCTTAAATATGGACTGCTTCTCGCCTAGCGCACTGTTCCAAAGGTCCTTTCTTGATTCTTCATGCTCATATTACTGAAGATAAAGAAGGCTGATTTATAAGAGTCATCCGCTTAATAATATTCACATCGATCAACACCATACGATCCGTGCCGTGAATTCGATCTGCTAGACTGAACAACAGTCGATTGTCGGTTATCTCCATTCCATCACTCTCGTAATGCCACAAGCCATTGGGAGTGGCTGGAATGACGTTATGCCTAAATCTGTGCGCTGCTTGAGCCATGACTGCCTCGTTTGTCATATTGCAGCAGCCTCGAGGACTGATGCCGCCCAAGGCTTGGCGCCTGCGAAAGAGGGCTAGTCGCCAAATGCTGAAAACATAATCCTCATGAAAATTGAGAAATAATGCCAGTGGGCCAGGCGTCGCCCGGTTTAAGGCTGCTGAGGGCTAGTCGCTGCAAGGCCATAAAAACAACCATCTCAAGGAAATGATAAATAATGGCTGTAGGGACTTAGTGCGTTCTGGTGCAAGGTAATACTGCTGAAGGGCATACGCAAGGCTAAAAATAATCATCTCATGAAATGGAGTTAAACAATGCATGTAGGACTTATGTGCTTCGAGGACTAGGGCCAACCTTCCAAAGTGGTACAGCAAATAATCATCTCTTTAAAACGAGAAATAAAAACCTATGGACTTGGCGTCGCCGAGGCCTAGGGTCGTCGAGGGCCACCTGCCAAAGGCATAAAATAATCATCTAAAAAGTAATTTTTATTCTGTCACAGGTGCGACAAAATCGTGGATAAGAAAATTAACGTGCATTTCTTCAAATAAGCCGAAAGGCGCGGCGAAGTTCGGCGATGATACTCAACCATTTGATGCACGTCATCTTCTGATTTCAGCTTATTCGTGGTGGTATATTTCAAAGTCATAGGCTCTCATCCAGATAATCATCAGTCCAAATTGGCTTCCAAAACTAAGACGATACTGCCTCCCACAAACGTTGTGGCCTCAGTGATGACAAATCATTAAAGATAATAGGATTCGCCTCACTTACTTCCTTACTGATGTCGAACTCTTAAGAGTTTGTCCCTGAGCATGACATATTTCGGAAAAACCATAAAGGCAACTAAACTGATTCGAAAAAGGTAAACGGCAATCTACCTGTAAAATACCAAAGATAGAAACATAATTTTTATCCTGATGACAAACTGACTCAACTTGAACTCGTCCTCACAAAACTGAATACCTTAGTCACTTCGTTTATTCCAGACAACATGCAAAATCCATATTTTCGAGAACTCGTGCCCAAGACAATTGGTTACTCATGAGAGAGGACACATGGAAAAACCTCTCACAGTGTTAACCCAGTTTGGCATGACATCTAGTGAGGTGAATACAGAGAAAGTCAGGTGGTGAGAGGCAGTTCATATGGATGAGTCACTCCCAATGACATGAAAACAAAGGTTACAAACAAAAAAGGCTAAAATGTGTGAGAATATCAAAGATATGGAGAAAGGAAAAAAAGCCAAATGAATAGAAAAGGGAGAGAGATAGAAACCACAGAGAGAAAAACAAACAAACATCAGGTGGAGAGTTAAAAACTGAAAGAAAGTAAAGTATGGAAGAAAAAGGAGGAAGAAAGAAGTAAAGGAAGAGAGGAAAAAAAAAAAAAAAAAAAAAAAAAAATATATGCGTGTGAATGATATCACGCAGTTGAGTGTGACTGACGATCGAAGAACTGAAAACGCACCGCGCGAGGTAGGTCATCAATCATCACTTCAGTAAATAACGCACGTTTTCGCCACGGCATTATTTTATCAGGTAGTCTCGCCAGTTTCTTCCGGATCGGTCATGGATCGAGCATAAGAGTTCCTTAAGATCATCTATGCCGTTACGCCGCTTTAACCCGAAAGCAATCTAAAGCAGAATGGAAAACCGCATGTTCCACTTGACACCGCAATTCTGCGGACCTGGGGTAGAAAGGCAATCTTGGAATGATTTGAACTTTCAAACCAACCTGATCATGCTTCTTAGACTTTACAAAACTGCATGAGTCTTAACTTTGACAGATTAAGGTCACCTTTAAACCAATGTAGGCTAGTCATGACAAATGGAGAACGTCCCAGTTTTGGCTCTGAACTCCCCGCTTTTCTGAACCCGATCAGATTAAATGTCTGTAATGTGGCAGTCCCAGCAGAAATTATGCGCTGAATCCCTGTGTTACTTACGTAAAACTTAAATTTTGACCAAGATATATTTTTCTTTCTATACACATGGACCTGATTATAGTCTTGAGTCATCAATGCAAAAGGTTTACCTGAACTGAATGGTATGTTAACAGAATTATGATATGCGTGATAAAGAATTAAAACACTATACATGAAATTAATTTCATCCATGAATAATTTTGGATATAATGTGATCGGATGAGCAGCAGAAGCACGAGCGACATGGAAGAAATGATTAGCGCAGTTTGATGATTGTATCGTGTTTATACAGGGTATCGTATTTACGTGGTGGAGTATGGAAATTGATCTGACCTGTGTTCGGGGGAGTCCGGTGCTAAGATCAACACGCAAATGATTTTTTGGAGATCGGTCTGGCAGATTTCTGAGATACTTCAAAGTACGTGAGGATCGTAGATTGTCCATAGTACGTGGATCACCTGTGCAAGACATTTAGATTATATCCATAACACTTGAGGTCACCGTGCACGATCAAGAATCACAAAGCTGATCGCTATATTTTTTAGATTGTTCAATAAAAAAAGATTTTTTGGTTTTGTAAGGTCACGACGAACGCCTATGACGTTGCACTGCAGGAGGCCAGGTGAGAGAACCCGGAAGAGAATTTGATCTGAGTCAAAGATATCAAGCCTGATCTGGTTCATGAACATGCAGCATTAGGTGACTGTGGTCCACATCAGACGCTGTGAGCCTGTTTTTAGCAGCTCACTTAGATATCTCACTCAGCTTTTCTATCTGATCGTAATTCACCCTTTCAGTACATGAGAGACGAGACGCCTTCGAGGCTGTGAATAAGAAGATAAACAAAGCTGGCGGACTCGAACACAGCGTTTAAATATATCGGATAACTGGTTTCTTCAAGATATATTTGGCCTGTAAAAGAGCCAGATAATAAACTCTCGATAATAATATGATAGTCAGAGGTTTGCGGAAAATATAAATAAATGAGTCCTTGTGGAATGGATACGACCAGCCGGGATGACTTAATTCATCCCATTTACCTTGGCACTCTTAAGCCTGGGCTGACAGTTGCTGAACCTTAATCCTGCAACAGAGGTAAGGCCACAAACATGGGGAGCTTTGTGCTGAACAGACTACCTTGAAAGAGCTCAAAAGTGCCAAGATCCACCAAGGTTTGACATCACTCATTGTTAACTGAGATTTGAGATAGGGTATGCAAATACCCAGATCACAGCTGCACTGACGCAGAACACTTGTTAACGTAGGTACTGACCGCTGTGTCATCATGTCTTGTTATATATTAATATACGTGAATATATGTACTATTAGAAATGTGCAGAAACCCAATAAACTGATCTGAGGCTATAAAACAACCCAGTGAATTGTTAACAATACGATCATGAGAATAAAGTTTCATTGATATGTTTTATTATTATAATCAATTAATGTGGGATAAATGAAAAGAGAGAATCCCAAACTCTGCCATCCGAACTCGTAGACGGGAAAAGCCCGAGGGTGCGAACGAGGTCAGCCGACTATGCAAGAGTCATCACCCCGCTGATCTAAAAGAGGGCATCAGGAGCACATGGGTGCCATTTTACTCACTACTGTAAGAAATGACCAGTGCAGAGTGGGCACTGTGGGATGGCTTGAGACCCTTAGGTTTAGTTTGACCATCCCTCCTGTGTGTGCGACCTGGGAGGAGGAACCGAGGTACCTTGTCTGCTTGAACTGACACAGAGAGCTTGTGAGGCCATGACTAAGATTCTCAGCAGAGGTGAACCTGCATATGGACGGCGAAAACCCTTCAGTGGACTGGGAAACATGACGGCGCACAGATTTCAGTGAGTTTTGCACCAAGCTCTTTCTGCATCGACTTTCAGGCTGCCATGTTCGGAGAGTTTCTGGCCAGAGCAGGAATCCAAAGATAAGAGACTAACATATAATAAGCCCACGTGAGCGGAAGTACGCCTGTGATGACGGCGTGCCACGTGATATGGCCAAGGTTAGGTAAACTCAATGGTCAAGCTGTCCAATCTCAGCAAGACTGTGACCCTCCCATGATATGATCTACAGTCAACACAACAGTGGCTACAGTAGAGAGACTGAGGATCCTGATGATCCAAGAGTGGGTGCCAATTATGAAGAGAAAGGATGGGCTTCCCAGAAAGAGAAGTAGAGACTTTGATCTCGAGGATCGCCCAAGATAAGGTCAGATCATCAACGCATGGGCCAAGGGTGAGGGTGCTGAGCTGAAGAATGGACTGATATGCACCATTGTTAATGTATCGACACAGAAAGACGTCTCAGATAGCAAGGAACCTGAAGCTATGATACCTCAAAGTCAAAAATCAGTTAAGGTTTAATGAGATCGTTAATTCTTCAACTATGATGTTGAGGGAATCGGGCCTGTGATGGCACGCGTAAGGCCTTCTCTCAACACATGATACGGAGGTCATAAAAAGTGTAATTATGGAGGGGTCAGGGTCACAGCCACACTTTGTGGACCAGGCATATGAGCCATGCCATAGTAATTGCTAGACTTGAGCTCTGAGATAGCCAATACACAGTATATGTTTCAAGATCTGTCATGAATAAAGATATTGATTTTAGCCTCGTGCATCACACTACTTATCATTTAATCACGTTATGAGTCAGCTTCATAGAGTGGCCCAGACTTATAGCTTCAAAGATATGTGAGCCTTCCCCCAAAAAACTAGTGTGAGGTCTGTCGGGATGATGCCCAATCACAGAGCAAAGATCCTTTTGATCTCACCCCATTAAAGGATTCGAGAGTCATGGACATGATCGAGTTTGATGTCATCCCCTGACGACTGTTAAGAGAGCTTAATCACCACACAATGTAGATGAAGTCCCAGTTGTGCCTTGTAGATAAGAATGATATTTTTACCTCCAAACCAAGACCTGCAAGTGACAGCTGAGGGAACACAAAGCCTTACCCCGGGACATGAAGTGTGATACAGATTGCAAGTCTGAATGGGCTTTCATGTATATACGAGAATGTTTTTCAAGATATTACCTGATTTACTCTCCCAGACAAACCTCTCGCACGAATATATCCTGACACGCCCCTTGGCTTCGCGACTGCTAAGGATGATAACAGTTGAGTCGTAGAACCGAAGGTCCCAACCAAAGAATAGTCGATGAGAGGTCCATTGGTGGATCATAAAGCATTTCGTTCTCAAATTCAAATATTTAAAGAAGAAGACAATAGACTTTCAATTATGGGCTGATATTAATTATATTGTACATGGTTACTTTGTCGTAAATTATCTTGATCAGATTGATGATCCTGCTGACTGGCCCTGAGGGGTGCTAGCTACCCTAAGATAAACCTTCTCACCACACATCGTACTGGAGCTGTTATGCGTACATCCCTATATAGTTTGCTTAGATGTGGTGTATGGTAGATTTCTGAGTTCATAGTGATGCCTTCAAACAACAGACTACGAAGTGATTCATGGACTCCTCAGCGCATGGGGTGTCTCCAACTCATCAGAATGGGCCAGGTAATTTTATTGTCTACATCTCGATCTAATTCTGAATGAGAGATATGAGATTCATTTTATGATCGTTTCCAGCCCTCTGAGGGCACTCAATATATGCACTTCATAGGCGCTGAATGGGTTCATCAGATTTTTAGGTATACAAGTCAGCTTCGTGTCTCACAATCGGCAAGGTTTGAGGCGCTGAGCGAGGTCGGGAGAACTAAAGTCGTACGAGATGTGAGCTCTCGACTCAAGTGTGCACATAAGAGGTCATCAGCAGAAATTCCTCTCGACGAAGGCTGCACCTGAGACGAGGCCAGAACTGGTAAAATAAGCCTGAGTGGAGACTGTGTGGCGCATCTGTGAATTGGAAACTGGTAGCCCACTCTGCCTCATTCTCGATCACTGGCCCCGAAAGGGGAACAGATGAAGATCATATACTACATATCAGCACTTTGAACAGATGCTTTATGGGAGTTCGAGGTTTGGGCTTATAGTCTCAGATGGATTTTGTTGAACTACACAGTGGAACTCACCTCACAGAAGATGGAGCCTGCGCGGTAAGCCACAGCTCCTGCCTGGAAAGATTTTAGTGCCACCATTCGTGCTAGTGAGTGGCCAGGTTTAACCCACAAAGTTTGAAGTATCGGGATTGAAGCTTCACTTTTTGCATTACCACCACACATTAAAAACAAATGTATTAATGTGTCGATCGAGTCGCGATCTAGCTGGTGCTTCAGATTCTGCGCAGTTCGCAGAACTAGAGCGATTTAATTTGCGATGCGATGATGACTGGAGCGTTAGGGGTTGGTAGCTCACGCGCTTCCTGCGAGTAAGTGATTGATGTCTGCAAGGTGAACCTGAGGTGGTGTCCACGTGAACAATTTGTGCGATCTGCAGTGATGAAGTTTGGGCCATTTACATAGAGGCGGTCTTGTTATGAAGATGGTTAAATTCCCAGTTGACCGATTTGAGAGAGGAGATCGAGGAGTTCAGTGCTCTTGGTTCAGATGCATTAGGTGCCTGAATGTACCAGTCTTCCGTCGCTAGTATTATTAGAGCGGGATGAAGGGAACACGTTGGGATTTCTACAAGGCGGTGTCTCATGTGCGATGGGTAAAAATAAGCACGAGCTCAGCGGGACTACTCACAGCCATTGAGTAATGCAGAAGTGGAAGTGGAACCTCTTCTGATGGTTTTTGTGACTCTTACCAAAGATGAACAGCCGACATGTCTGATATGGGTGATAGTGGTGGCTCACTAAAGTCGACAGAGGCTTTCTAACTATGTGAATGACCTTCCTGCCAGAGGAATTCTAAGTATGCTCACTCCGAGGAATAGTTGACTGCTGGTGCCGGTCTCTATGCTATCGGACAGATCTGGGTTATGGCTCCTTTGGAGAAGAGCTCTAGGGCCAATAGTGCGTGGTTGATGATGAGTGCTACTTTGTTCATCCACAAACCGGATGGTCGAGTTGGAGAGACCCCCCTGGGTGTTAGGAACATCTGCGGGCATCGTCTGGATCTGAGGTGGTTGGAGGAGCATTTCCCTTTGTAGGGTTCGCTGTGTGATTATCAGAGCGAAGTATCTGATCAGTGCCCTATGAGGCCTGGAAGCTTAGGTGTCAGTCTCTGAGTGCATTACGGCAGAGGTGGGAAGGCTACCCGAGAATTAGGATTTGCTGAAACGCCTTAGCAGAAGATGATGGAGTGAATCTGGCTTCACATGCGTCCCAGTAAGGGCTTCTATGTGTTTTTATAGCTGACTTGGGCTATTCACGATACCGATAGCTACTAATATTCTGCTAATCCCCCGTGCTATGTTTTATAGGACATGTAGATATCGAGATAAAAGGAAAGCTAACAACGCATAAAATGACGAAGAAGCACAAAGAAGTGCGGTAGTGGAGCGTCAGATGCAGACGGCGAGGAACTCCCTGACTGACGTAACTCTGCGATGGCGTGAGCCTATCTTGGTGAACTAAGACCAGTCAGTTACTTCTAGAGTATTCGAAACAGAAGGAGCTTTGTTTAACGGTGTGCGAAGGTCTCCCATTAAAATGGAGAGCTCTGAGTTTTAATTTTAGACGTTGATGGTATGATTCGAGTATAAAGGAAGCGTTTAGAGGCAAAAATGGGGATGGGGCGGGCGAGACGGACGGATGAGAAGGCGGCAGAAGCGGGTTCAAGAGATCGCGACGGCTTCTTGATATTCTTTTCTGATTTGTTTATCTTTGAAATATTTCAATCTGTAATGAAAATCACTATGAACTAACTTTCTCTCTTCAACCTAACATATAAGTAGTTAATAACAAATTGTGTTCTGTGTTTAATCATATCGATGCAATTTCTATGGTTGTTTCTCTGATTCCAATCCACTTGTGTTATTATTTGGCCAGTGCCGACATCTTGTGCACAGGAAATGATCTGAGATGATGACTCATAAGGACCTCGTTAAATGACTGCTGATAATGGGGGAATAGAGGTATCCAGCGTTCTAAGGTGTAGCACTAGAGGTTCATATTCATCTCTTCGAGTCAAGGGTCAAGTAGAAGTATAATACACCTGGATAGTGAGTTCTCTATCATGATGCTATCTTGTAGACACCGATCGACCGCTAACATAAATCGCTATATTTATATTAAATAATATTTTCTATCAGTTCAAATCTGCATATTCAGATTGTGGTAGAGTGAAGGCTAACCTAGGTTTTCTCATTATATACATCAATTGTTAATATTAGGCTTTCTTTAATTAGGTTAATTTATTCTGTAATTCACTATAAAAATGGATCAAATATTGTCTGGGTTACTAAACCGGCCATAGCATGCTTCTCTTCGTGAAGACGACACTTGACTAACCCTTTGTTTCACCTCAACTCAGTATGTATGCACGCAGGGTCTAATTTTATAATTTTCCACCTCCCACTTTTAGGTCGGAAGGTGGACTTGATCTGAGACGTCTTCTCTCGGCTCAGGTAATGAGAAGAGTTCACGAGGGTAAAACCGACATCGACCTCAAGTTTGAAGAGCGGGAGTGACCATGTCTTCACGAAGGTGTCTTTAGAGGGAGTGTTAGTTTGTAAGCGATTTGTTTGTGTTGGATTTATTGGACCTTTGAGGATACTAGATGGGGTGAGCCGTTACTACCTGGTTCTTTCCGTGTGTCCATAAGGTGTTCCATGTCTCATGCTCAGGAAGTACCTCTGATTTAGCTCTGTGTTAGTCGATTCAGGCAGGAATGAGTTGATACAAATGGGACAGCCTTGAGGAGGACTATGCAGCTATTATGGACAAGCGAGGGAAACAGAGTTTGCGACTAAGACCTTGAGGCTGGTAAAAGTGTTGTGGCAACATCGAGGAGTGTAGGAGGTAACATGGGAACGAGAGGACACGATGCGAGCTACCTATCTGTTCTTGTTTGAGGAAGCAGGTGCGTTCCAGTCATTTAGTTTAATGTTATTAAATCTCTATATTCTTGTGTATGATTTTCCCTGGGAATTTCGGGACGAAATGATTTTAAGGGGGTGAGAGTGTAAAACCCGTAAAAAATTTAAATTTAGATTTTTTGAGAAAAAGGGAAAAATGGTAATTTGTCAGAATAGTCAGAGAAAGGAAAAGCTAATTTCCTCTAGATCTGTTTGCTTGAAATAGATTTCTGGATTGGGATAGTCTAGTGAAAATCTAGCTACCCAATCAAATTTAGTCGGGATTCAAAACAAATAAAGATTTCATGTTTTTCGAAATTTCGTGTGGGAGGAGACAAAATGAGGGTTGTACTTGAGGGGACCACATGGAAAGTCAGGTGCCATGTGTCAACCACAGCCTAGTGGTACATGATGTATGATGAGGTAGAAACATAAGGGGTTAGGTGGAGGGGAGGGTAAAATGAGACATGTGGGGATGATCCACCCCACCGGTGAATATGAAAAATGGAAAGTTAAGGCAAAGGTTGTGAGGAGGAAGGATTAAAGATAGAAGGAAGGAAAAAAAAGCCAGAATGGAAGAAGGTGTGTGTTAGGAGAAGGAGAGAAACGAGAATATGAGAGAAAAAAAAAAAAGCAAAGCAAAAGCAGGGAGAAAAACAAAAAGAAGAAAAAAGGAGGGAAAGAAAAGGAAAGAGGAAGGAAGAAAGGAAGGAGTGTCGCGTGGTGAAAACTTTGGATAGCGAAGAACCAGGAACTACGCTACAAGGGTAAGGATTCCTCCTACTGGGTTCCATTCCGCCCGGGGGACAGGTGTAGGGCCTAAAGATTTCGCCTTGCGCCGAGAGTGGGTGTTTCATTGTGTAGTCTATTTTTGGTTGTGGGATTTATGAGCTATCTGAGTTCCTGGACCATCGAAGTGAGCTTGTGGATCCGGGCTCAGCAATTGAGCATAATGGAAAGCGGTATGCGAATTTCCGCACCAACAACTAATGAATCGATACTTTGCATGGCCCAGGACGACCATAGAATTTCGATCCAAATACCGATTTGTCTTTAAGTTCTTGAACTCACATGGAAGCTCATTGAGTGTAGAATTTAATAATTAATTCTTAGCAAAGCAGTAGCCTAAGAAGTGAAATTTGGGTCAAAGAGCCAGTTAAGAATGATACACGTTACGGTTTCGAACTTCATTTCGAACAAGATTGTGTCACGAAATACTTGAGACTTATATGGCTGAGTAGGAAGTGTGTGTTGAATTTTGTGTTATATTGATAAGTTTGCAGATTTATGGACTAAGTCTAGATTTTAAGGCAGTATGGCCCAGTTACATGAGCTGAGACTAAGCTAATGTGTTATTCACCATGTAATTGAATAATATGTTAATGTGTGAAATCTTCTGATATATGTGGGATAAGAATAGAAAATAATTATCGCCGATACAAAGCGCGCAATTTATCCATGACACTTGACATGTAATATGTGATTTATATGTTGCATGTGACCGTAAGCGTATATGTAACATGAAATGACATGAAATGACACCATTGCATTTATGCCGCGGGGCATCGTATATGACTACTAGGTTTGCCTGATACCTGGAAAGGATTATTATTTGGGATTCGATAATTTTCGAAGAATGCAAGCTGGTTTTTACCGAAAGATTGTCCTGATACTTCTTGAGTGACCAAAAATCTCAATGCTGCTGAGATTATTCATGCCTTCTCGGTGACAATGCGATCGAGGGCGATCCACTATATCTGGAATTTCTTGTCCAATACAAAATAAAACGAAAAGATTTCTTTTTTGGAAAAAGGTGATGAATGACGCCCGTAATGCGGTTTTTAAGCACTTGGCATATGCATGTGAGAATCGATGAGACTTCGGGATTGGGTCGCAGTTAGCGCGCATCATTCGCGACGTAGGCATTCGGTGTGTTGATTATGTGGCGGCATTACATGTTGCGCCAGGTGGGGTAGCGCGCGGAATATCACGGCTTTGCTCACCGAGTCATGGAATAACATACCGGTTACGAGAGGGCAGCTCCTTTGATGTAGGTATGAAGAGGCTGGTTGTGACCTTGAACACTATGTTTGTAAAATATGATGGGACAATGTTTTGATATATTTTGGTTTGTAAAAGAGTTGTCATATCGCTCGCGCATCTAATATATGGAAGTTAACATAACGCGAGAAAAATATAAAGAAATGAGTCCTTGTGAATGGGATTGTGGCGTGTGGACATCGGATCATCGCGCCTGAATATTCAGCGGGTTGGCGGGTTGTCAAATGAGCCCTTGGGTTGGGGCGTCCACGTCACGGTTTCCCCTTTGGAATAACCTGTTACAATGATTACGGGGATCTCTGATGATAGTGAATGCACCAAAGTGTTCAGTTATGACACACTTTACTCGTAAGGTAGTGTGAGGAACTCCTGACATCGAGTTATGATCGGCTTCCAAAACACTTCACAAATTCCATGATAGACTTAGCGTTCTCCGATGGATGTGGAAAAAGAATAGGTGACTTACTATAACTTCACCTCAAGCTAATAACATATACTATTAAGTGCAATTTTTCTAATAGACCTTGGAAGGAGGTTATCGTGTTTGGTGATAAGCGGTGAAACTACGACAAGGCTAGACCTGCTAGGCTGGATGGGAAGACTTTACATAGGAGGGTGTCGTTACTAGTCTACAATGTCATGATCTGTTGAAAGTGCATTAGGTGATCAAAGGGGCCCTCAGATGTGTATATTTAAATTTTGGCAAGGAAGGCAGCAGGCGATCTTGATATGATAGTAAAGACTTATCAGTTGATAACTGTGTTGTCCAATACCGCCTTAATACGGGATCTAAGGCTTCTCTCCGTGGGGAGAAGATCACATCGTCCGGGGATTATTAGTAATTCGTCATAGCGAGGGGAGGAGAAGAGCATTTCTAGAGAATTCGTTTGACACATCGTGTCTTACCATTCCCAAGTTACCTCCTCCAACTCCTCAATTGTTCTTATATACTTTTACTAACGCGGACTATCCAAGATACTCGTGGTCCCTCTCCAGAAGGGTCCCATCATTGTCGATAATGTCTCTCCCAGTCCACCATATAAGGCTGGATCGGACTTCACCTGACATGGAAGTGGAGACACCTCGCGCGGACATGATAAACTCGGTGGTAAGCCAATAGATATGCAACTTCTTACACGCACTAAAGTCTCTCAGAAGTGATATCCTCGATAAACTACCTTGCCAAACTGTCTCTCTTACAGCGCCATCTGTAGAAGGCATTGATCCCGCTCACCTCAAACTCTAGGGTGAAGCGCCATCGTTGAGCGTAGCTCTTCACAAAACTCTAAGGAAAAAAAACAACGGAGCGACTTCCGTATCAAATACAACTTCTCAAAAGGTGTCTCTAATCAAGTGGACAAGGTGATGGACCTCTCCCCATTTGTAACTCACAAACTAGGAATCAAACATGACCTTCGATATAAAGCCTCAGCAGGAATTTTATCTGTATACTCACACGATAGCGTTGTTGTAGTGAATTCCTAAGGGTAAGTCTCTCCTAGCTACCCTTAAGATGCAGGACACACATGCTTTCGTAGCATGTCCTTCAAAGCCTATATCCTCAGATTAAGCTGCATCTTGTCTATGGGATGAAGCGATGCTTATCATAAAGCTGTGTCCCAGGCCTTCCTAAACTCTTACAGGTGTGTCGTAAACACAGGGTCCACATTCGATACTATGGACAACGGTACTCTATGTATTTGGATAATCTCTCAGATAACCTGGCCCGAATTCTCAAAGTGTGAAGGTCATCCTTTTCACTAGAAAATGTGTGACTTAGTGATCCAGTCCCTCTCACTGTAGCATCATGCCTACGTGGTGTCATGCTGTAGTGAGTCTGAAATCCATCGTGATATGCTCCCACTTCCACTCTGCTACCTCCAATGGTTGAAGTAGCCCTGTTGGCTTTTGATGCTCAGCCTTGATCTGCTGACACGTGAGACATCGTCGAACAAAATCTCCAACGTCTCATAGTGGAACTCGGTACATCTTCGTGCCACCTAGATGTCTGAGCGTAGACAGTGGAACTCACGGAGGATCTCCTCTCTCTTAGATGGTCTCAAATGGGAACCATGAAGCCCTTATCTGAAGACTTCATATGTGTGGATGGCTCAACACCCAGTCACCCATTTTGCCCGTACTGGGTCCTTGTTCGGACCAGATATCTATCGTCCTTGCCGGGACTCAATCACTGCGCTTTCCGATGAGGATGGGCGTAGCCACCGACCAGAAGCAACGGGCGATCCGGGTGCGCCGTCGAGCTTGCCACATGGTCACCAGGCACACCGCACCTATGACTTTAGACTAAATTATCGACCACAACATTTGCCTTACCAAGATGATGGCAATACAAAGTGAAGTCATAATCCTCGAATGCTCGTCATCGGGGTTTCTCTTTGGAATCATTGTGTGAAAATATACGCTGAACTTTTGTGGTTTGAAAACACTTAAAAACACCACCATACCAATGTTGGCGCTGAAATCTTTAAGGCAAAGACAATGGCCGCCAACTCCAAGTCACGTGTAAGATGATTACGCTCATGATTCATTGGTTAATGGAACGTAAAGCGAAGCCTCCAGTTGCCAGGCATCAGTTAGTCCACGAAGCGTCTGCAATACATGGTGTGCCTCTGTCCCTCTTAGGGACTATATAACTGTACGGAGATGTAACAGTAACTACTATTTTCAATGTCTTCTCCACGGTCATGCATGTTAAAATTGACCCCCTTAAATTCAGTCGTCGTAGTCTTTGCCCAGCTAGGAAGAATCTAATAGAACTCATGTGGCTTCCAGCGATTCCCACAGCTGCATTGTCTAAAGTGACCAGGCCTCTCTGACTCATACTGACTCACCTTATCAGTGCGATTGACACCTGGCCGATGCGACGTGTCAGGAATTTCACTATAATGTAAACTTCTGATTACTAAACGGCACCTGTGCGATCTTCATGGTCCTTGAGTGTTTGGAGAACAATCCTCAAATGATCTTCATGCTCCTCCTCAATTGGGGTAGATTAGATGTGTAACCAAAACCCTGACGAATATCGAAATAGGGTTGGGATACCACATGCATGGATCATAGATCTGCATTTGTGAGTGCTCTTAACTTAGCATCATTGTAGCTTGAAATGCCCATCACAGCATTCTAAGCGTTGTCTTAAGGATATACGCACTCAACCCTCGATTGATGGTAACCGATGCGAAATTCTCACCAGGTTGAACTCTCTTCTCTTAGTTGGTTAACCGTCAGCTAATTATAATGGATATCGATTCTTGATTATGACTACGTTCCAATTGTCGATAGTTAGTGCGTAGTCGAAAGTCTTGTCCTTATTCTTGAAGAAAACCAGCGATTGTGATGATCGCTAAGTGCAATAAAACCCTTGTCTAACAATTCCTCACAGGTTGGACGAAAGGTTCATGCAACTCCGCGTTGCCATCATGAAGTCATAGAAGCCGGCGACGTGCGGGGTGTAACTCCATGGCGAAATGCACATTCGCTGGGTAATCTCGAAATAAATCATCACGGAAAGACATCCTCGCTACAAAGAAGGCCTCCGGTGACAAATCACATTGATGAGTGCTTAAAACACTACCAGGTCCTTTGCATCGATCTATGGCTTTTTCATGTTGTTTTGGCATTACTATATAATAGTTTTGGGTTGTTAGTCTCTTATTAAGTGTTTATTTTGAAATCTCAGACGATGCGAGGCAGAAAGAACATCTTTTGGAAGCTTTTTGGGCGATAAGGAGTAGGCGAGAAACGCGCGCCCGCGTCGCTGACGTCTCACGTCAGCGGCGTCACTAATCGGCGTGAGGTCAACTATTAAGGCGTCACTAAATTACGGCGTGGAGGTCAACTATTACGAAATTGACTGGCCCCGTAGCGGCGTCCCCACGTCGCGGCGTCTGCGTGGCGTCCGCCTCACGCCCGTCCATCCGCGTCAGCGGCGTCGACTCGAAATGCGGATCTCATGACCGTCGAGGGCTCGAGATGAGGGCATGGTAGAAAGGGCGTCGCGGCGGAAGGCGAATTGGAGAACCCTGCAGCCTGTTCGGGTACCATGGATTGCGTATTAGTTTTCTTATTGTTTGATTATTTTATGGATCGCCTGGATTATCGCCCGTGGCCATATATTATTTTACTTAGCTATAGTCTTAAACTTCTTTCTAGGGTTACATCTAAACCCATTTGTCACGGACCATGGATTAGAAGTTAACCTTTCTATGTTTAGCCTCATTGTTTGTATTAATTTCACATCACTCCTATACCATGTTAATTGTAACGATAATGTAAATGATATAACATCACTTACACTTGAAGATCAGAGATTCGAGATGAGGGTTATGGGGATCTGGGTGAGTAGCCTTTAATAGTTAAGACAATATGAAGATATATTGAACACCAGGGTGGTTTTGGGTTGACATTAAGCATTTAAATAAATTGAGATGAGATATGCTCAGTTCTATTAATAGGCGATCTCCTCGAGGGAGGAGTTATCCAGTGGGCAGAATCTTTCATCATTGTTATGTTATAAACAATACGAATAACAGCATCTTTTAGGAGAATAATCCATCGAATGTGGCGAGGGTGCTCTAAAACCATTATCAATTCACAAAACCAATAGTTTAGTTACGGTTAGTATCTAAATTCAATCTTAGAATGTTTATTCGGATATTGTGCGAAGTGAGAACATCTACTTAAGTCGACGCTGTGGATGATCGATATCCGTGCGTGAGAGTACACTACTGTACTTGGAACTCGCGTGCACTTTGCGTAGGCATTCATTTACCTACCAGCGTCAGCGGCATCAAGTTTTTGGCATTCACAGTGGAAGAACCATCGATCTCGGTAGTAAGCACATAGATAATATTCGAATTTTCTTTATTTTTTATTTTTTTTTAATTATTTTGAAATGCGTGGTGGGTTTGTTAGTTGGTGTGTTATTACGATTAGTTTGTGAAATACGTCGACGGCCAGCAAGATTAATCAACACTTGTGTGATCAGAACCGAAAGACACGCACAGTTAGTGAAGAAGCGAAAGACGAAGCCACGGTAGAACTCATAGTCATGGAAAATCTTGAAGAACCGTTTGCGGTGGAACAAGCCGGACCCGCAGAGAAGCGAACTAAATCAAAGCGCGGGCCATTCTATCTGACCCGGAGCGATCAGGTACATGCCTGCTAGATGATTCGTTCTACACTCAGCGGTTGTTGAGCCCGTGATCGAGGCGACCATCCAATCAAGCAAACAATTTTGGTGAAATGATCCACCGATCTGAAATGCTTGAGAACATATTGTTCCATGGACTACCGGCGAGAACGAACGGCCATTTGACCGCTTCTCGGTTGCGTACCATCAAATCTGGCGAGATCCTGGAAGAAACTAAGGTGCGGTTATTCCCACTCACTCGAGGGATAGAGCCAAGCATTGGCCTAACCGGTCGACCACCGAGACTCATTACCTGTAGAACGAGGTTCATTGCAAAAGTTCGACTAGGTCTTATGAAGATTACCTGACAGTGCGAAAAATGATACATTTGGGCGTGACTTGAAGGGAGAGCTTTGGCGAAGCATGGGACAGAGTTCCATGAATTATTCTTGAAGTGTCTCTACGCAGACTAACGAAGGATGGATCTGATCCACACGCTTCTACAATGATGCGAGAAATACAACCCGAACAATGATGGTCTCCTCAATTTGGAGGATCATTGATGAAGAAAACCGCAGACCCGGCGTGTGAATGCGGAGATCTTGCGGCTGACCTACATGCAGGCAACTGAAGGCTACCGGTGAACCGCGATTGAGTAGCGTGCGAACTAATGAAGTCCTGATAATGCGGTAAATCGTGGCAGCGCATTGTCTTAAATGAATTGATAAGCGGAGCATTATTACCCGTGGAGACGGCCCCGGAGCTATCTTCGTTTTGTGGGGGTCGGCATAGTAGTGCGGTTAACTGAACAGGAAACTACAGCTCGTGAAGCGAAGCTGGTCGTATCGAGGTTTGTCAGGAAATCAATCTCGACAAGGACCGTATCAAGGGTAATAACTACGGAATCAGAATCGAGGAGACAAGATGGCGTGTAATCAGAACGAGAATAATCAAAACAACCAAAGGTATGGATGGAGAACTAAATCCAGGAACAATCTGTGATCGAGCGAGCTAATGAGCCTTGAAAAGCGGTTGAAGCGACTCAGCATAGATCATTACTTCTCATTCAGCAGTTTATGGTGAGACTAAGTGGTATCGGCCCGATGAGTCTTGATTAAATGTCAAGCGGCCTGCAGCCTTCTGGGGGTTTGGAGGCTTTATGGAAATGAGCTGTGGCGAGCCCTCTTTACAGAGAGAAACAGCAGGGTTCTTTCTTGACAAGTCAGAGGGTGTCTAGGGGAATGAACACGTGGCCGGTCACTAGAAATTGGGTGCAGATCTAAAGTCTGACCCCGTTGCAGTGGGTCAGGCGGGGGAATGCTGACCCGGAGACCAGAGAAGATGATCACGATCGAAGAACGATCACGAGGGAGAAAGCGATCGTGAGACCTCTGAATTGACAAAGATTGACATGCGGTCCTGCACGCGCGTCTCAAAAGCATAGCGGATAGCGATTCCGAAGTTTATGGATGTTTCAAAAATTGCATATAAACCCTTCCATTTGCGATGCCTTAGGCGGCTACTGGTATGTAAAGTTCGCGAAAGGCGTTTATCTGAGAAGAAGATTAGCGGAGACTTTGAGGCGGTAAACTTAGCGAAGAATGCGGTGCCATCCTTGAGCTTCTGTGAAACTCAAAGATTGACGGTTTCACTATCATAGTGCCTGATTGAAATCTTATTTGAGAAAGAAGCGTGTGATTGGGTGCCGACATTAATCTTATGCCTATCCATCTTTAAGCGTTTGGGATTAGAGAAAAGCGTCAGACTAGATCCGCTCTTCCCAAACTGTGAGCTGAATCTTTGAAACGCAGGAGGATAATGAAAGATGTCTTAGTAAATTCGACAGTTTGTCTTTCGATTTATAGTTTTAGACATGGAGGAAGATGAAATACCGATTATCTTGGGAAGACCTTTTCACAACAATGAGCAATGATTGATGATGACTAAGAGTACAAGAAAGAAGAAGTGAAATTCAATGTCTTCAAAGGCGATCGACACCAGTAAGAAAATGATCTAGTATATTAATGGTTGATCCTGTTGAAATTTATAGTGTGCAGCAAGTGGTCTGGATGACCTTACAGGAACTAACTTCAGTAGCGGATAAAAATGAGAACTTTGATAGCAGGCGGAAGAATACGTTAAGTGGATGGATTCTTTTGGGCAATAAGAAGGAAATACTTGAATCATTGGCGAAATTTGCAGCAGTGGGTTCCATCAATTGACGAAGCACCAGATGGAACAAAACTCTACCTAGCCATTTGAAGTACTGCATCACGGGAGTGGGAATGTTGCCAGTAATTATTTCATCATCCCCTAAAAATGGAGGAGAAGTTAGTGAGAGTTCTTGGCGATCACAAACAAGCACTTCGGATGGTCTACAAACGACTAAAGGGATCAGCCTTCTAATATTGCATGTATAATACGATAGAAGGTGGCCACAAACTGGTGGAAGCAGGGTGAACATCAGCAAAATGAAGGAAGTGATTTGAAGAAGTTCTAAAATGGCTACTGAATCTTTGATTGTTTGCCTATTTGAATAGTGCATGGAGTAAAGCTTCTATTTGTAGTACCAAAGAAAGGGGATAAGCTATTATATCAGGTAGCCGATATCTGCCAATCCCCAAACTTGTTGTGCGTTCAGAGGAACATCAACCAAACTATTTGAAAGCGAACAAAGACTACTCGGGAAAGATCACTTTCCTCTGCCATTTAGATGGGTCTTTCGATCACGATTAAACCAGACCTTAATATTGCTTTTTGGATGGAATCATCAGTTTATTCTTCAATAGCCATAGCGCTTGAAGATCGAGGAAGACAACGATACTTGCCCACTACTTCAGTGCGTTACGACTTTCAAGCGGATGCCCTTTGGTATGTAATGCTCAATTTTTGGAAATCCACATTAGCCTCTTCGACATGATGAAAAACGTTGATTTCATGGACCGTTCTGATAAACAAAAATTCGCTGACAATTACTATATTGAAAGCTGTACTGATAAAGGAACGTTTAATTTCAGTGCGAAGTGCAACTATGATGAAATTGTGATGGACATGGTTTACAGAGGATGAGAGCCAATGAATTGAAACGGTGAAATTTTCCTCCTTCTTACGTGAAAGGGATCAAGTTTTCTGAGCGTCTTGGCGATTTACATAGGCGGTTTATAAGATTTCTCGCAGTTAAGGCCATTATCGATTTGTTGTCAGGGGATCCATTCGATTTGAAACCCCGATGCGTACGTACTTTCAACGTGGAAGATAGATTGAATCTCGGCTCTATTGTAGCTCAGTTAATGGTCTTTTCCATTGAATAATCGTGTGGTGTGATTATGCGGTGGGGCGGTTGATGAAACGGAGAAGATCACTGGTGATCCTGCATAAGCGGAGGCGTTGGATGATGTTTCGAAGCTGAATTATTACCTCACGAGAAGAGCTGTTGATATCGTCTTTTAGCTTTAATTAGTCAGACCATATTTGGTGGCAACAAAGTGGGTGGTGCGCATGCCCGATCGTTAAATATTAAGTACTGTGACGAGAAAAGATCTGAAAACCTCGATTGATTCGGTGGGTCCTCTGTTCCCAAAAATTGACGTTAGCTTAAGGATAAAGACGCGAAAATTTGGCCAGCGGAGACCATCATCATGGTGGAAGAGGCGAAGATGTTACCATGAGCGATGTAATTTCAGGACCGAAAACTTTCCTGCCGAGGATAAAAACTAGTATGCTTGATTGCGGGTTATGGAGCTATTTGGTATGAGTGATTCACCCGAGAATTGCTTTATCGGAAAGAAAAAAAAGGTTTTTCGCACACCTTACCACTTTCCGCTGGAAGAACTCTATTCTCTCGAGCCTTTACGTCTTGTCGGTGATAAGGAGATGTGTACTGAAGATGAAAATACATAGTATTTTGAATCATTGTACACTATCGTGTAAATTGCTGGACCTTTGATGAGCGAAAACATTGACAGTTACCTGATGGGCTTTTGTGGCCTTCCTTATTTAAGATGTATAATCTTGACCACATGACAAAGTGTCGGCGGTCAGAACTATCAGAAAGGACTATTTGTCGTCCCATCTTGGAAGTGGAGTTGTTAAGTCATGGAATCGTTTCATGGGACCATTCCACATCGTACAACAATTTGTCATCTTTGACTTGGCGTGGACTCTCTTTGAAACGTGGTGAAAGCGATTCTAAATGCGAATGATGCCAAGGTTTGGCCCGATTCTGTGACAATATCTTCTCACTATTTTTGGAACTCTGAGCTTTAGTCACGGATATTGTTTTTGTTCATAACAAGGTCATTGATGGTTTTGCAGTAGTAGATCTGCGCCGTCGCATCCCATGCGTACCACCTGATCAAATGGACAACTGAAATCGACCGAGCAAATCGATACATTCGAGCTGACTCGCGACTCGAGGAAGGATTGAGTAAAGATGAGCGATGCACTGCGAATATCGCGCATTCTGGACTAACTGGTATATCCCGTTCGTTTGATAACCATGTGAAGACATCATCTGCGGTGGAATTGGGCATCGAAACATTGGACCTCGACAACTAAATGGGCGAGTGCAGCTTCGCGACAGCAACTTCTTGACTGGTGGAAACGTTGGGTTCGGGAAAGCGAAGCACCGAGAATACGTGTTACAGGAAGACCAGGCTGGCGCGAGCACTCACTTTCGAAAGGAGTTCGGCCGGACGTAGGATTACTTTGTTCAGAACTAAAGCTCAGCTCTTTCCGGAAGGTGAGTCTCGATGATGGACCTTTTGTTTGACGTAAGTCTTCCATGGAGTAAGTTTCACACCACGAGAAGGTTCGTTCAGTTCGCGTTTGGCCAGTATATGGTGTGGCGCAGTGTTGGTGACCAAACGAAGTCGTTCTCATGTGCGCGAGAAGCGGGTATAATCGTCAAGATTACGGGTTGTTGCGCTCTGTTAAGTCAAGGTTAATGGGACTCGATAATTAAACATCGTAGCTGCCGGAAGCCTTCGTTTCTTGATGGTTTTAGTTCTATAATTAACACCAATGATTTGCTGGACTACCGTAATTCATGCTCAATGTTTGTTTATTAGTGGTTTTAATTGGGACCGGGAAGCGTGGTCGCGGGTCTTCTGGCGTGTTCGATGGCCGGGAATAAGTTCGCGCGTGGAGTTCAGCATGCGAAACTACGCAATGTGCTGAAATCTCATGAGACCTTCTGCATCCGCGTCGCGGCGTGAGCCCATGCGACGTCGTGCCTACATATTATTAGTGACCATGTGGCGTGCAGGTTCTCCGTGTGACGTCGACTGCCGCCACGCTCGTGGCCGAGTTCTCCATCGCATGTGGACTTTTCTCGTCGCGGCGTCTTCCGTCGCGACGTGTATTGTAAGGCTCTACGTCGCGTCGCGGCGTGGACTCGCGTCGCGACGTCGTTTTGCGTGGCGACTTCGTTTCGATCACCTCCTCTCGTGTCGCTGGCGGCGAGTCTACAAATCGCGGCGTCATTTGATATGTCCTACTTGCGTCGCGGCGTTGCTTTACCGTAGCGGCGTCGCTAATCGAAGCTCGTCGCGTCGCGCTGTGCCGGCTGTATTCGCGGCGTGAGGCCAGTTTTAAACCGAGGGCCGACTGTTTACGGCCTTTGTTAACAAAACCTGCTCCGAAACCCTAGCTCCTGCATGTGGCGTCGAGGGGACCTTGGCTTCCGATATTCTCAGGTTGGGGACCTCCGTCTTGCTCGAACCTTTATGGTCACCCATTATTATTAGTTTTGGGATCCCACTGGCTCAGCCTTCCGCCACTGTCCGATTCTAGTTTGGGGTGCATTAATTGAAAGTTTATTACAGTGTTTCATTTAGTAAATTCTTGTAGGTCTTCATTTGGTTAACTGGTTCTTTTAGGTACCCCAGGTCATATTTGAATTAGTGTTAAGTCTTAAAAGTAGCTTTTAGTATCCCACCAGTCAATGTATTGCATTAGGTGTTTGAAGTTTGTCGATTAGGATGTCGGCAGCGTGACTACACTTGTAGTCGGGCGGTGGTAAACTCCCGCTTTAACATATAGCGTTTTGTATATGACCTTGGTCAGTTCAACATAATTCTGCAGCAGATCCTTCGATAGAAGGGGTTCACCACCACAGTTGCACAGGGGAAAACAATGAGGCCAAGGACAGTGTGTGGTGCGGTTCCCTGTTGTTGCCATGATGGTTACCAGGGCTATCTGCGACCCTACTCCAGTGTCAAAGATGGAATGCAGTTAACTCTGTTAAAACTTAGCAGGTGATCAATAGCTATGGCCTCGAAACATGTGCCAGGCCCCTTCGATCGGCTCGCGACGCCACGACTATCATGGGTCATGCGGTGTTGACGGAATCGGTGATGGCGGATAAATCGCGCGGTCGTGATAAATTTGAGCGAAGCATTTGGCACCATTCCCCTAGGTGTGGCATCACTTTATCACTTACGGCGTCTTATCGCAGGCGGCGAATGTGTGGTGGCTGCCGGCGCTCCTGCTGACTGCGCTATCTTTACGGGGATATGCCATTTAGCGTTGGGCGAGTTATCGAGGATGCCATCCTCCATGCCGGAATGCGAAAATAAACACAGGGCACCCTTTTCTGATCTTGACATGCAAGCAGCGGGTACCTGGCGACAACCGAACGGCTTCATCTATCAAGACCATATCGTGCTGGCGCGGGCTTACCGTGTCGCGACTTTGAGAATCCCTCAGGCTGGACAGAATGGCTGAAACGAGGGCGAACTTCCGGTCTCAGTTCAGCGGATTCTACCGGGGTGACTTTACCAGGAGGACATTAACCCGATCCTCGTCTCTACCTCCCACCACCTCCACCCGGCTGACCCACCGGGCGCGTTCCTCTAGCCACTTCACCGGTCGGGACCGGTGCTCTCCACGGCCCGGCGTTGCGCCTTTGGATGAGACTCAGAGCCGATCTCACAATTCGCGGGACATGGAGCGCTGGCGTCTGTTTCATGCACCGTTAAGCCAATCGAGGCCATCATCTCGGCGGCGGCGACCTCAGGGCCGGCTCGCGCGGCTCCTTCGCCGGCACGCCACCGCCCAGCGGTGATCTACGAGTCCCTTACCACTGGCACTGCGGTGGAACCCTTTGGATCTTTTGTTTGGGTATTTGTTGGATCTTCATGTTTTGCTTATCATTGCTTTATTTGGACCAATTTTAGTTTTGGTAGTTTATAGTATTGTTAGTTGTTCGCATTTGGGGTGTGTTTTGTTTTTAGTATTCAACAGATTGTGAGGTAGTGTTAATATTTGTTTGAGTTTTGTGCATTGCATTTTTGCTTATGATTGATGAGATCATTTGTTAGTTGTTTATTTGTTTAGGACATTTTTTTTTTTTGCATATAGTGATGGTTGCTGTGTATGTCATGTTGAAAATTGAGGATCATTTTGGATTGATTGCACTATAAGTTGCAGGGCATACTCTGTGGCGTGATACTTTCGATGGTGGGTTGAATAAGTGAAAAGAGACCGGTGAACCCAATTAGGATGACAAGACACCAATTCTCGAGACCATCGCACACACACATTGATGACTTGAGTGTGCATCAGGCGCAGTTGTTGACCTAGGAGAGATTGAACCATTCAGAAGTGATAGGACACTAATGAAAAGAGGATTGCCATTGAGGCTGACAAAAGAAAATAAAAGCAATAGAAAAGAAAAGAAAAAAGAAAATGGTAAAGCCGGTATAAGTATAGAATAGCGGGATCATCGATCGAATCGGGCGCAGTCAGGAACTTTATCAAGCTAATGCCTGGAAGACCACATGTGCGGGAGTCTATTGACTTCACGCCCGTTATGGAATGAAGATGGATGGATTCTGCAACCTGAACCATGGCTGAGTTTAGTTTGTTGGGAGTGAAGGTTGAAAGGGAATTGAATGCTGGGTATAACCAGCGGTGAAGTCTACTGGCTGAACTCCCCATCCCAGGGGACATAACTAAGCGCTTAGCACTAGGTTCTTTCTTTTTGCTTTTGTTCACATGAGAAATTTCTGGTTTTGTTGTCATGAATAAATAGATGGTTGACATCATCTTTGAAAGTTCGCGTCTTCCCTATGGTAGAAAGTTGAACCCAAGTTTGGGGTGTAGTTTCGAGGCATCTTCACGGGGCCCGTCCATACTGACACATGGGGTTTTAAGATGGCCCATTGAATACCATGGGAGTTGATACTAGTGGTTTCACTATTTAATTAGGTTTCTAGAAGGGTAGTATCATTGTGCAGCTGTTGAACATCGGGCAAAAGCATTGGTGTCTTGATTAATTAAATTGATTCCAGTGTTTTGAAGCATGAGCACATTGTCTTAGATAACAGTTCGTGGTGCTGGTGTGTGTCTGATCTTGCCAAGTCGGTTCTTGCTTGAGGGACTGACAGAAGTGCAGTTTGAGGTGTGGGTAAGTTTAACCAGCACTGGATTACACTTTCATGCGTCGATCCTCTCACTGACCTCTATTATTGTTTTGGCATTATTTACTATAGTTTTGGGTGTTAGATCTCTTATTAAGTGTTTTGTTGGAAATACGGAACTTTAGTGAGCAGAAGAACAATGTTTGACTTTTTGGAGTAATAAAGGTGGCGGAGCGCGCCGCGTGCGCGGCGTCTCCGTCGCGGCGTCGCAAATACGGCGTGGAGGTCAACTAATGATGACCGCTGGCGAACCATGGCGTCCCCGCGTCGCGGCGTCCCAAATATAGCCCGTCATCCGTGCGACGCTCGTTCGGCATCTCGGATCCTCCGTGTCGGGGGCTCGGGAATGCGAGGCATATTGAAGGAGCGTCACGGCGGAAGGGCGATGGAGAACGCGACGGGCTGAATTTCGCGATTTTTGTGAACCATGGCGCGATTACATGGTCTGCGAGGATGTCCTTCATATTACATATATTATTTCTTTCTTCATGATGTTCTCAAGCTTTACTCTGGTTACATCAAACTATCTGGACCATAGTTAAGTTAACGCCTTTCATCTAACGACAGTTGTTGACAATTTATCACATGCGCTCTGCACCGCGTTGGTCATCACTGGTAACCATCGATAACCAACTACTAACATGCTACACAACCAGGCTCGAAGACCGAGAAACAGGGGGTGATTAGAAGTCGAGTGAGGCTTCAGCGTTGGATTGTGAGATGTTAGAACACGAGGGTGGTTTTGGGGTTGAACATTAACATTTGAATCTGGTGAGATAGAGAGATCGCACCGATTCTATTCACGAAATGGCCGAATACCTGAGAGAGGATATCTAGTGGCAAAGATCACCTACGCGTTGATATGTTACAACAATCGAATAACAACATCTTGGGAGAGTGTCCATCGAATAACTGAAGGAGATTCGCTCTAAAATCACCATTATCAATTCTATAATAATGTTTTAGATTCTGATTAGTATCTAAATTCAAATAGATCATTTCTGAATGTTGTCAAGGCGATTCATCTGTGGTGTCAACACACCTTTGCACAGCGGTTGATATCGTGCGTGCGAAAGTACACATATTCGCTGGGACTACGTTGCTTCACGCGCAGGCAGTGTTTTATAGCGTGTCGACCTGTCTTTGTCTCACCTCGTCCCGGGTGAGGCTTGCCTTGCTAGCTATTTGTCTACTCCATCTAGAGTGGGTGCACGGTCTGGTGTATCATCTTCCCCCTTGAAAAAAGTCACGGAGCCTCCCAGTCAGTGTGTGGCGTTAATCCTCTATATAAATCAGTGAGCGACTCTGATGTGTACTTTACTTTATTAATCATGCCAAAATGACATCAAAATTCGATCTAATCGACTGCCTAAAAGGTCCATGGCGGGAGAATCTGGGATCTATATACAGTCAAAGACCTCTCATCAATTAAGCCTCTACCTGGTTCTAAGGAGATTCACATACAATGACTTTTCGAGTTTCTTCCCGAAATAAACTTTTACTTCTGCGGTAATAACATGAATCCTGTTCTTTCGATTTGTAACTGTTATCAGAAGTGTTGGGAGCTAGCGTACCTGTATACTCGGTTGATCTCACAAAGCTTAGCGAAGTACCTAGCGTAGGTATGCCTAAGTCCTAAAGCCGGCACGATTCTTGCCTTGATCGATGCAGCCCATTGTAGCCCTCTCGCGCATCGGTTGATTATGCGACCTGCGGGATTGACATCGGTTCCCCCTGGCTCATGTTGGAAAGGAGGAACATGCATCCGCGTATCTCCACGCTGATTAGGCGTGATGTCTGCAATTGGATCCCCCTTCTGGATAATCAAATCCTCGTATTACTGACCTGGCTGGCAATGGTATGTCATCTATATGATTGACTGAGACTTGGCCTTGTACATTAGCCCCAATCCGTCCCTAAAATGCGTGCGAAGCATAATCCGCTGCCTAAGTAGAAGATTGATTCTCAACTAAATGCTGCATGTTACTTCAAACACCTGGATTAACTAACATTCTTGTTTATTTCCTTGTCCCATCTTAGCCATCCATTAAGCATTAAGATCTCACGGTGAAGTAGCGTCTGGCGCTTACCTAATGGTACAGCTGCGGGTGCCTATAGCCTCTCTAAAAACACTGGTCAAACATGGTGGTGGTACATTGTGTCAAGGACACCTCTAGTCATCTTCCTCGTTTGCCATCTACACAGGTGTCAAATAACAAATGAGATTTGCTGCTAACTAATAGTGTATGTTTTACTACTAATGGGCCCCATCTGACTATCACGTTCATTACGATTTCTTGGAACTCTAAGGTTATGTTTCTAACCTAGTGTGCATCTTTCCTATATACATTATTCAAACTATCTCTCTAATTCTGTTCTCGCCATACGTCTCACCTGATAATCGCAGCGCTAACTGTAAGCCTGAAAGCCTTGACACACAACAATGATGATCTAAACCCATGCGCAATTCGACAAATTATTATACCTAAGCTCAATTCCTAAATTGTGTTGCAATTTTATTTGGTCCGATTGACAACGAATCAACTAGCGAATTTCATCTTGGGTCGTCTTGCCACACTAAACATTCATCCCCGGATATTTTGTTCCTGAATGACTGAGTTACTCGACACCACTTCCACCGTCCACTTCGCGGGACATTCGTCTATATTTAAATCTAAAATATGAAAAGAAAATGATATTGATCAGAGAATGAGAGTTCGTTAAAACCTCTACATAATTACCATTTTATTTATTTATCTGATAGTCGAGTTTATAAATCTTTTAAACAAAACACCACTGCAAAAAAATGTTCTTCAGGACTTTGATGGCCTTCTTGTGATCATAGCCTCGTCGGAGTGTCGTCTCCTTATACACTCAGGTGCACTTGAGGTTCCTGGCCGGGGTGAGCAATGCCTGCACGTACAATGACATCGTACCGCATCGAACCATTCCATCTGGAAAATGCAAATCTGCCTGGATGTTTCATGTGTTATGGCCTTTCAGGCTCTTCATGCCATAAACTCGGTCCACAGTGACTCCTCATCTGGCATGAGTGTGAGAAGCAGAGTCCAACAGTGTTCACTTGATGACACTTATGAATGACCTAAGGTATTTGCTGTTTATCAAAATCTTAACATTTTAATGGTGGCGATTTTACGAGGTCTGTATGTGACTGCCAAACTGTCAGTACTGAGTGGACCTCTCTTGGATCCATCTCTCTGTAAGAATAGAATTTGGGTCTTTCACCTGGAGTCTACCCTTAACTCTTCTTCCAAATTGTTCCTTCTTATTTATATATATAATGATGTCATTTTTAGGATGATGGTCTGTTTGACTCTGCCATTCTACCGCGTGGTGAATAATTCATACGTACACCAGGCTTGGCGCGATGTCCCTTGCATATGAAATGCAATTAATACTATTCATTACTCTATCTTATCAAAGATGAGACACACCGAAGCAGTGCAACATGGACAGACCTCTTTCTATATTTTCACATAATTTATCTCATTATTAATAAAATTCCACTACCATGTGATACCATATAGCATGTATTAACGATTTTCACACCAAATCAGCATGTTTTATCAAATTTTGCAACCTTTTAAAAACATCTACACGAATTAAGCCCGATTCTGGATTACTTTAAAATAAATACTAGAAAATTTAGTCGTTGTTTGAAGTGTCATTCCTTCTCTACAGTGTCATAATCTGAAAAATTCAGTCAGTATTAAGCGAGTCAAAGTCAGTTTGGACTGTCACACAAGTAATCAAAAAATTTCTATCTTCATTCAAAATCCAGGACTGAAATCACACATGACTGATCCTTATTCTGAAGGCATAATACATTCAATGACTTTTGGGCTAATATAAATCAAGTGGAAAATTCCCTACCTCAGCAGTTGGCGAAACTCAGGTACAGGTATCCACGCGTATCTCTCGTTCGTGGATGAAACACTAACTCTCGGTTTGTTCAAAAACTGGCCTTAAAGCCAGGGAAGAATTTACCACCATACATTCTCTATCTTCACTCCGTTTCTCTCTCTCTGCAACATGTTACTCTCGACTAGATTGATCTATCTCACTGAAATTGATCCCCACGAGGCTTCCTCCCATACCCCATCTCTCCTCACTTTACTTACATGTCATATCCCATTTTCTTGTTTGCTTTTTCTTCTCTTTTTCTTTCTTCTCTTAAATCAGTCTGTCTTCTTTCTTCTTTATTTTCTGTGATTTACATCCCAACGGATTGTCTTTTGTTTCTCACCTCTTCGTTATTATTTTGTTTATTCTAATTTGACTTTATTCCTTTTCATTACTCCATTTTGACACATGTTATTAAGACTGTCCATACAAAATTACCGTATTGTCTTGCCACCCTACCTTAATATATTTATGTATGCATCTCTAGGTGCCATGTGGCATCACATGGATGTACTACATCCTTGAATGCGGTGTCTCGCATTGATATCAGTTGTCTCGAATCCATTTGAAGTCGACGGGTAACAATTTAGTGGGCATTCATGGTGAGAAGTCGTTTTGATCCAGATATGAAAATTTCAGAGTTCAACTACAGAGTGCAAGTTCTCACCATTTTCGAAAAAATTGAATTTTTCACGGGACTTTTTCTATTATTCCTCCCATAACACTAGTTCATCTGTAAAGTTCCATGCCATGCTATATAAACTTTATGTCCCGCTATGCAATATTCTAATTCCAAATATTAATATATTTATTCTTCTCAATGGGGAAGGATGAGTTGTATTATCCCTCGGCGTTCCCAGAGTTACTCTCCACTCCTGGTTATTAACCCTTGACACTCACTATCTGTTGGGTCAGCCCGATATGAAACCGGTCTCATTCTCAAGACCGCATTGATTCCTCAGAGGTCCCGTAAGTCTGCGTTAATCTCCCTCAATCACCACATGAGTTGGATGGAATTGTCTCTGTGAGCGAGGCGTGTGACCACTCATGGTACAGGATAAACTGGTGATGGCATACAGTAGATATGATATGCCACCTGATGCAGATCTCTTGTAATACATTTCCGATTAGAGCCGTATCTAAAAGTGCTTATTTCCTGCTCATAACTGCTTTAGCCTTTCTAGGTCCAGAATTACGGCTGACTCTTGCCGATGTCCCAAAGAAGAATCCGCCTCGATGGCAGCCTCGTTTACACTAAACTTGAATTTGGCTGATGTTCTCTGGGGCTTGGAGAAAAATCCCCAAGCGATCCTCATGCTCCTCAGATTGGGAGTAGATCAAATCTGTATCAAGACTACGACTAGCCCGGTCATGACGGGTTTGGAATACCTTTGCATGGTCTCTGAATCTGTGCGAACATTAATCAACGAATAATCCTTTGAACTCGAAATCACCATATACTGCGATCTTAAATGTTGTCTTAGAATGTAAACATCTAACTCTCAATTGATAAGCATTTTGAAGTTCTTCTTGGGTGAAGATAGTGCCCTTCTATGATTAGTGAAGCTGAATCATCAGTCACCGATACATGAGATGTTGATTGATCATAGCTCTGCTGTATTAGGTGGTGAAGTACACGATCGAGAAGAGTCTTATCCTTCTTCTTTAACAACCAGACAGATTCTTTGACTGGTGAAGTCTTCCAGTTCATCATGGCCTGCCACATAGCATTTCTGACATTATTTAAGACCATATGAGTTCTATGACTCCATGGCACCATCTTCATCTTGAGTCATGAAATGGGCGATGTGCGGGGAACTGACTATCGAAAGTCCCCTCCTTCCCAGAAGTAATCCGGTATATGGAAGGCCATCTTTCCTTACTATGAAACTACCCAGAATGAAGCTGAGATCTTGTCTACTGCTCCTGGGTGAAGCTTGCTTCAACCGTGCTTGCAGGTGCCATCTTGAAAGGTCAGCCACGGTCTGGAGTGTTTATCTTCTTATCCATGAACTGTAACACAAATCTACTGGACGAGTCTAATATTGTGAGCTGGTGGCTCTCTATGATGTGTTGTCAGCTAGTCCATCCCGAGGATCGACAGCAAACCATTTGTAATCCATGACCCTCAAGTCCACGTTTAGTAGAATCCTAAAGATCTCTAACTCGCAACCCCGACATATCAGATCCCTTTCCCTTTGTTTCTGGGGAGATCTCACACACAATGGATGCAAGGTCTCAACCTCCTGACCCAGATTCTCTCACATGATTGCAATGATGAATAGATCTTGATGCGCAGAATCAAACAATATCATTGTCCATAGGCGAGATAATGAAACATACAGCATGCGCCGACCTTTGTTCATTTGTTTCGGTCAGTGGTACAGCCCCGTGCCAGATCGCCCCAGGTCTCTGAGATGCATTCATCAGCATGTTCTAGCCTTGACCCATACTCGGCCTCCTTTGGCTTGTCACATCAGCAGAGGTTGCCATGACTCTGGACTAATAGGTTCCTGGCCCATGTAAGGTAAGGAGGAGAAAACAGTGTCATTGCATCCCTGTGATTCAGACCCTGTGGTGTCCCATATCTGCCATATCTTTGGGACCTGCCTGCAGGGCAATCTGTGCAAAGTGTCTGAGTTAGTGGTAGTAATAACATGTCGTTAGTCTGTCGCTGGCCGGCACCTTTGTGCCAGCTACGTAGTCGCGACTCACGGCCACAAATCCTGTTGACGAAGTCTTTTTTTCACTGAGGCTAGAAGAAGGCCGCTCTTCTTCCTCTTCTCACTAGTACTCGCATCCTGGATACTCTGTGCATCATCAATCTCTCTCAATATTTGTACCGACATCTGACCATGTCCATATCTTACGAAATCACGATCTTGCCACGGATGGTCAACCGGACCATCCTCAATTTCCTCACCTTAGCCATGTCGGTGGCATGTCCTCAACAAAGGGCTAACTGTGAACTTAGCCCGCGTATTCCATCCTTGTCATTGTTCCTTGTACCAGCTCTAAGGGCCTCAGGGCTTTGCATGTCTGGGTTCAGAAATATTTGCTCATGAAGAGCTCATGGAACTCTATCCTTGTCATCACCTTTGTGTCCCTCGAGGTCTTGATCCAATCCCACCATACTTGGGATTCACCCTCTAGCTGGAATGCCTCTAGTCTGATCTTTATCACACCAGAGGTGATCTCGTAGCCTCGATATCTTCTCGATACATCAAAACCAATGGTGACCACCATGGATCCCCTCACTCCATGAATGTCGGAGGATGATGGCACTTAAACCTCAGAGAGTTATTGACCCTCCTTGACCCCCAGCTACACTAGTTTGTGTAGTAATTGTGTGCTTGTCAGCCCAGTGCTTCTCTGAGGCTCTTTGAGTCAAAATCGGGTGGTGCAGCTAGTCTTATGGACGACCTCAATGTCCCCATCCTTGACTTTCCATCTACACATGTCAAATAGAAAATTGAGATTTATCAAATTTCTATCTCAGTCTAACTAGTAGTGAATATGCCAACCACTAATAGACTTCAACCTCATGAACCACATAGTTCATCATTTTCTTAGCGGTCTCGTAATGCGAAACGCTAATACAAATTTATTTGTCATGTTGGTTTGTTTTTGAATCCTAAGGTTATGTTTCTTAAGTCATTCAACTTTTCCTATATCGTCCAGCCATGCATATTTTCCGCATAATCACAATCATGTAGCACACAACATGAAAATGTACAATACATGCAATGGAGTCAAATCCAGTACTTATGTATTTTTCTAGAGTAACTACATACTTATTTCTAATACGACTATGACGCTAATATCGGTACACCGAACTCTATGCATTCACAACCTAAGCTCTATAATATAGCAGCATGTCTGAACTCATGCCATGGCCCTCGGTACTTATGTACTGAAACCATAAATCTCTTGACAGTAGTATTAGGACCACACTTGTGGATATCCACACTCGAGCTCTCTAGGTAATCGTTTACCTAAGCTTTGATACCAAGCTGTGACGCCCCAATTTTCGGGGGTCTCGTTGACAACCTGTAAACTCGTAGAATTTCTGTCTTAAGTCATGTTGCACTTAAGTCTTTGTACCGAAACGGTACTAACTACCTGTGGACACCGAGTTACTCGGCACCACTTCCATACATCTCTTCACTGGGACTCATTCATTCATATTTAAATCTAAAATATGAAAAGAAGACAATTAATTACAATGCGTAAGGGGTTCGATCCGACCCTCATTACCATAATTACACTGACTATTCTGATGATCTAAAGAATTTTATCAAAATTCTTTTACAAAACCCTTTCAGGCCCTTGGCCTCCTTCACCCAAATCACGGCCTCGTTAGATGCGTGGTATACCTACCACTCCTGTGCACGAAGGGGTCCACATTGAGGTGAGCAAAGCCCGATGAGAATAATTCCTACAAGGGCTACTCCCCACCTAGTACCTTTATTCTTTTATTCAAGCAAAACAAGCATGTTCCTACTCGAATGTCTACATGTCATGGATGAGAATGTGACTCACCCTATCCTATGTCTTGAGTTCTCTCCGACTACCTCACACATGCATATGCCGAGTGTAAATAACCAAACCGTCCTATGTCCACCCTTGATGTGCCACGAATGACCATTTATTTTCAAAACAAAAGCTTTTTTTTTTTTTTATGATCAAGCCAGTGGGGTTTCGATATCAACTTGAATTTCCCAGAGTTATTGTGTGTTTATGCATTTGTGGGCCCAGTTTTCAGTTTCACCGCAGGGCCGCGTATACCTTTCCAGCATTTTCTGAATCTTTCTGCGTTGATCATGTCTAGCTGAATCTTGATTTCGCGCTGGGGTGGGGGATCCACTAACGCTGTACTGACACCGTAGCGCACGACGAAATGCATTGGAAGCAATTACGGAATTTGTCCATGATACGAGTGCGTTGACACAAACGCGGTGTCAATCAACCGTATGTACCCGCGCTGCCCATGAACCGCAAACATAGTGCCGATTATTACCTTACGCTCACGCCCGTACCATGCGATGTCCTGGTGCATAATCTGATCTGATCATGCCATTGCCTATTCATGCTATTATACATTACATGTCGATTACTACCGTAGTATTATAAACCATGCATAATTCCCATGCATCATTTGGATAATCACATCAATTAGCATTCAATTTCCAAATAAATCACACAACTCATTCCAACATATCAGTTCATGCATACATTGACATCTTACAAGTCATCACCAAGCAAGTAATGACTTACATACACTCTAGGCTTAATTGTGACACCATGTTCTGAGCCGCCTACGCAACCATGCAATGGCGCGCCATATGCGCAGTGCCACTCATTATCGAAGCAATGGCACACAATCAATTAATCTCAATCGATGTGTATATCGTACATATTGCCATTAAACAATCTTCGAATATTCGCGAGCTGGTGATCGTTTATCTGTCCGGTCGGTCTTTTCCCTGTGTACAATGGTGCGACTCACGGCCGTCGACCATTCGATTGACCAGCGGGTTGTGCTTCCCCTTGATGCACGGTAGGCGCAGCCACCACTGACCGGAAGACCACGTACCAACTAGTCGGCCGATCTGGGTTCAGAGCGGCTACGCCAGTAATTGGATGACCTTACAGTGCGACCAATTCATCGAAACACTCCAAAAAACTTGTTATTATGTTAGAAAAGACTGAAAACATCCTTAGGGCTCAGCGAAGGCGGGATGAAGAGCGCCAGACGAGAAAATAAGCGGTAAGGAACCTACCACTTGGAGCGTGAGCAACACCTCGAGGAAGCTCTGCTGACACTTCCCGAAGTCGAAGCTTTCGAGTTCCTAAACCTCCCACGCGAAACCTTAATGAAACTTGGAGTTTCGTTGTCCACCATGCAACTTCTCGTCGGCGTGCTCGGAGCTTTGGTTCTTGGTCCGTCGGAGCGATCACTAATCTGTGGTACGTAGAGAAGGAAGAGCTCTGCTCCTCTCTCTCTTCTCTCCGTTTCTCTCCTCTTCTCTTCCCTTTTCCTTTCTTTTCTTTTTCTTTTAACCATGTTTTGATTAAGTTTGATAGATAGCTCTCCTTGGTGCCACGTGGCAAATCGTCCGGTTCAAGTTCAATTTTTTTAAAGACCAACGATTATTTCACGACTCCGAGATTCAGTGAAAACCTCGTTTACAGGGTCACTTGACTGACCACCGGAAAATCGTAGAAATTCCGTCTCAAGGTCGAAGCTTTTTTGGGTCATTGATTTGTAAATGAATCCCTTATTCATTGTTTCTAATCATCAAAATTTAGAAATTTTCAGGGCTTCCACTAAACCATATGGTAATTTCATTATTTTTGCCATTTTTAAGAAAAATTAGATTTTTCCCGGGTTTTACATATTCCTCCAGAAATATATGATTTCATATGCAACAAAAGAAAAATATAAAATACATACAAACTGGAATGGAACTGATCCATGAATCTTCTAGGCAATAACCGATTTGTAGGCCTTAACCTTAGAGTGCGAGCTCTAAGAACATTTCGTCGCATTTTTCTTTCAGATATGGGACACAGTGAAATTCTCTTCCCTCTGAAATTAGTCTGTCACCTTAAACTAAATATAATGTTATATTTATAATAAGGTTTAGTGGGCCATTGAATCCACTTACATACTTGGGCCTATAATTAGCCCATATAAGTTCAATAGTTCAACTTAATTAAAACTCTAGTGTGTTTATGCGGGCTTGGTTCGCAGTTGTTGTAATGTGTTAGAATTAGAGCCCGGATAAGTAAACAAGTTTTTAATTAAGTTGAACCTTCGAACTATATGGGCTAGTATAGGCTCCAATATGAGTGGATCGATGACTCTAATCTATTATAAATGTAACAATATATTTATGTTCGATTAACAGACTAATTTAGAGGAAAGGAATTTCTTTGTGTCCCCGGATCTGAAGAAAGGGCGTTGATTGTTCTGGAACCCACTTTGTGGTTAGACACGCCGTCGATTGTGTCACGGAAGGTCATGAATCGAATTCCATTCAGTGTATGTTTTAACAAAGTCAATTAAATAATTTTTTGGTTGCGTTGTTTATTTTTCCTTAATTATATGAATCATAGATTTCTAGATATAGGGTTCCAACATCACAGTATCGAAAGAGTTTTTCCTGAATTTGGATACTACAAGTCTTGAGTTTCATAAGTTAATAATTTTTTTATTAATTTGATATTTGATATATACATGTAAATAGCGTTTCGGTCAAAGTGGCTTGCCTTAGATATTGGCGTAAGTCAATGTGATGCATTTGGTGCCTGATGTGGGTGATTTATTTGGTGCATAAATCCTTTTTGATAAACAATATAACCCCATTATGAATTCTTGATCTTAAATGAATTGAAGAATTTTAATTAAAGTGCATGTTTCCTTTCGTCGATTCGTTTGAAGTAAAGTTTTGGAAGTATATTTGTTTAACTAATTTTTGGTTATTTTCTACATTGAGAAAAATCTTGAATAGAAATTAGTTTTAATTTGTTGATATAGAGAATTAAATTATTTTTAACAAGATTTATAAATGTTAAATAAATAAATAATTTAATTTTATTGTGAAATTAAATTTTATTTTAACAAGATTTATCTTATAATAGATAAATGTTATATATATATATATATATATATATATATATATATATATATACTATATATATATATATATATATATATATATATATATATATATATATAATTTAATTTATTATGAAGAATTAAATTATTTTTTAACAAGATTTATAAATGTTAAATAGATAAATAATTTAATTTATTATTAGGAATTAAACTATATTTCAACAAGATTTATCTTTTAATAGATAAATGTTAAATATAAAAATAATTTAATTTATTCATAGGAATTAAATTATATTTTAACAAGAATTATCCTTTAATGGATAATTGTTAAATAGATATATAATTTAATTTATTATTAGAAATTAAATTATATTTTAACAAGACTTATCCTTTAATGGATAATTGTTAAATAGATATATAATTTAATTTATTATTATGAATTAAATTATATTTTAACAAAATTCAAATAGGATAGTATCTCTGTTTGTGATAGTGGTGGTTGTCTCTTCGTCATTGTGAGAGTGGTGGTCCCTCCGTTGGCAGGAGTTTAGGTTGTAGCTTTGTTTTTTGTTGGAATCAATTCAGGAAGGAGATAACTATGAAGGCTAGTTTGGAGTGACTCTCCATATCTGCGGATGAGGATGAGGAACTAAACCTAGTTAGGGGTGAAGAAGAGCGAGAGGAGTGGTAGTGTGATCTATGTCTAATTAGGGTGCTGCTTATCAATCATCAAGTAAACCCTTTTACAGCGATAGAAACATCAACTAGCCAGTGTGGAGGCCAAGAAGAGGAGTGAGCATCCAAAGCATCGATTAGGATCGTCTCCTAATACAAATTTTTCATCAGGTATACCTAGATAGGGTTTTGGAGAACCTCAGGCGTTTAACAATCACTTGCGCTACTACATCATCTGATGGTGAATTCACTTGAAGAGTAGACCTAGAGTTGGCAATTCGAGTGAGACCAAGCCCAGGCTTGTGGGCGAGGCAAAACCCCGGGCGAGTCTTGAAGCCTAATTTATTTTGGGCTACCATTTTAATGGCCCAGCCCAACCCTATACCAAGCCAACGGGCTCGCGGGCCAGCCCAGTCCAATGTATAAAAAAAAAAAAATTTCTTTGCTTTTGTGATAAATAATACTATTTTGCTTATGTCATGGACTATTTTGAGGTTTTTTAAGGATACAAGAGGAGAATAATTTTTAGTCAAGGGTGTGCTAATTTTTCTTATAATTGGTTTATTTTCTCTACTGTGTCATATCCAAGTAAAATTGAGATATGAATCCATATAAGATCCCTTTAACATAGCATACCATGCATATCCACAAAAAAATAGTTTACTATTAGAGGAGTGTATCTTACAGTAACACTATATGATCCTATGTATTGAACAAAAAGAATGGCATGGTCCATAACAAAAAATACATGCAACTTCGTAACTCTTAAATAATAAGTAGTAACATGTGACTATGAGATATACTCTCACCAAGATCTCCAAAACAAGAAGTGTGAAGTGCTTTACATCAAGATCATCAAAACCAGAATTAAAACAATTCCTTACATCGAAACCAAACAGAATTAGAGAAACAATATATTCTCATCAGGATAATGTTAAATCATAAATCTAAAAATCATTCCCATTGGAGACAAGATCATCATCAACAACAATATTTGAATATTCTTTAGACAATCAAATATCCTCTACTTCCTACACATATGCAATTCATAAATCAACAATGCTTATTTTGTAAGTTGTAAGTAAGAAACAAAAAAAAAAAAAACAAAACAAAACAAAAAAAAACAAAACAAAACAAAAGTTCAGGGAGTAAGCAATTTTTACCAGAAGGCCCAATTTCTTTAAAATCATGCAGCCAGTTACAAGTACAAATGATGACTTGCATAGTTTGGGCAGAAAACAATTTCTATATTTATGCAAGATACGACCACTAATACTAAATGAAGATTCACAAACTCTTATTTGTGATTGGAATACTTAAAATGTCCTGACCATAATTTCGAGTTCAAAGGAATAAGAATGTTTATGTAACTTCGATATTACAGCACATACGAGGTCATTTCCAGCATTAGCATCCTTCATCCAAGTTTATATCAAGTTGAGATTGGACATCATTTTGAAGTCATTTGACTCATTTCCATATGATACTCATGACACATAAACAAAATAATCACTATACTAGGTACTTGAAAAAAGAATAAAAAGAAGAATAATAAATAGAATTTATGATACTCAAACTTACATCAAGTATAGATGTCATTGATGATGTTGAGCTTGGTCTGGATGTCATTGGAGGACATTGTTGTGAATAAGCACCCATGGTCATTGATGATGAGGTAGTTTGAAATGAAGCAATTAAGCTTGATGCAGCCCCATACTTTGTATATTCAACAAAGGGTTTATACAAGGCCTCTTACACCCTATTCATCTTCTCTTGATGGTCATATGGATAAAGTCTCTTACAACAAAAGCTCAAAAAGTTCAACTTAGAACAAGGGTCAAGAACACATCCAAGTGCAAGAGTGACAGTGTAACACCCCAAATTATACTATAGTAGTTATTACATGTTTAAGGTATAATATAAGTAAAATTTGCATTTTTCGGAAATTTAAGTACTAAGGTTAAAATGGTAAATTATAAAATGAGGACCCAAAGGTCATAATTCAAGAAGATAATATGCTATTATAAGAATTTGATAAGTTAATTTGAAAATAATATAAAGATGAAGGACCAAATAGAAAAAATGGACATTTGACTCAAATGAGGATAAGACCAAACACGGTCTTAGAATATCTCATTTTTGGCTTTGAAGGTTAGGGCTTTACGATGGAGAAGGAGAGAAAGGAAGAAGAGAAGAAGAAGAAAATCCAGGTTTGAAAATTTCTTATGTGATGTTTGGAACTTTGGTATGGAATTGTTTGGAATTCATGTTTGGATTACTTGTATGGAACTACCATAAATCTCTTTTTGTCTAAGTTGTGGAGGAAAAATCCTATTAGAAATGTTGTTAGTTAGTATGAGATGAGTGTTATGGTTTATTTTGAGTTTTTTGGTTTGAAGAAATTTCGATTAGAAAAGAGCCAAATCCTGGCCCATACCAGTTAAAGCGACACCCTTACTAGGTGAACTGAGACTAAATTTCTTCACTTTCTAGTCGCTGGCATAACGATTATACGCCTAGGCAAACCCCTCCCACCTAGGCATAGCATTCCGGCTTAGGCGTGTTTGTGGAATCTGTTTTGGTTCCTCTCTTCCGTTAATTCTAACAATCATCCATTGGATTAATGAGGATCCTAACAAGTGATTCAAAGGGTTTGTACGAGTATAAAAGTTATATGAAAAATGTTTTGTACCTTCGCTTCGCCTCAGTTATCCGATCGTTGGGCAAACATTGTTTCTTGTCCTCATTTTCTAATGGGATTAAGAATGATATAATGAGTTTTGAAACACAAAATCGTATGCCTGCTTAAGACCAAATAGTGAATGAATAGGCATCTCAGTCGATGCTTGACCTCACGCTGGAGTGTTACGACATACATTTACATGGGCGGAGACATATTGCTAATCGGTGCTTGGCACTCTACTAGTGCTACGAGCCGCACATTGCGTGGGCGAGGCACGTCTCTGTTCGGTGTGTACCGTACCTTCGGTACCTATTGTCTTTGCTTCCCTCTCGATTTCATTTATTGGTCTATGCGGGCATATACTTCTGCATTGTCTATCGAATAATACTGACAAATGCAAACATTTATATGATAGAATCTGAAAAATGAACAAGAAGAAAAGCATGAAATAAGTTAGGTTACGTAATGTACCTCTGGTACATACATGCAGATCTTTGTTCTGAACTCCTACAGGAGATATGAAATTTCATTATAAGAATTATGTCACATGAAAACTCTATTATAGAATTATGTTATACATAAACTCTGACATATGCATTATGTTATATGTATCCTGTAAATGTGTGACAGGCCAATGGTGAGTGTGTGAAATTAATTTGGAAACGTAAACACGTGTGCTCAAGTGCATGCGTCGAGTTGACGTAGTATAGTGGTTAGTCAAGTGTCGTTCCCTCGAAGAGAAGCGTGTTGACTACTGACTAAATGATTTTGATAATATTTGGATCTATTCCTAAAGCGAATTACGACTAAATTACTTGAATTGATAAAAACCTAAAATTGAATGTATTGAATTATATTGATGCTGAGAAACCTAGGGTTTTATCGTCTCCTACCACTCTTGATAGATGTCAATTCAATCAAGGGCTTATTGAAGTATACATGAGTTATGGTAGAGGTTGATGCTTTCCTACAAGATATTCTCTCGAGATATATTTGCACATCCTCGCCAGTGGGATGTATTGCATCTCTGTACTTGATCCTTAACTCAGAGAAGCACACAAATATTGCAAACCCTATTGCCACACTTGTGGTCTGGAATATCTCTATTCTTCAACTACCCAAGTGTTGCTTTAACCATGTCCCTAGAAGTTATCTTCTCTCGATCTCAAACACCCATCTTTAGCATGTCACGGTTGGCCATACAATAACATGTAATTAAACCTAGAATTAAAACAAGTATATGAACTCATATTAATGATCATATAAGCCAAAACCGAAAATCAATCCATCAAACCGTGGTTAGGGTTGGCAAAACCCTAGAGAAAAGAGTTAGTTCATCATATTATTCATTACAACTTAAAGAATTTGAATCATGAAGTGGGTTAAAGGAAAGACTACAGAAAAATCCGTTTTCGCAATCTATCCCGAATCCATCTATCTTGATCTCTCACTCTTGTGTCTCCTCCTTCTTCCTGATCCAATCTTCCCTTTGCTTTGAAATTACTCCCTTTTTATACCTCGAGACACGAGCCCATCAATGGCCCAGAAATCTAGAGTTTTTTTTGAGTTTCCATAATGGAAAGGGAACCTCGCCTTATTTGCGAAGTGGCCATAATAAGCCAGACAAGGACTTTGATTTCGGGCTTTGCGGTTCCCATTTCTTTGGGAGAAAGGGGGTGTACGTAGCGGCAAAGTGCCGCCCGCGAGAAAGAGGGTCCGCACCGACAAACTCGTAGCCCTTTTTGATGTTGCCTTTTCGTCATTTTTGCTTATGCTCTGTTTTTCTGTCTTTTAGCTACCCTTTTGATCCAACTTCGCCATATTCTATAGAATAATATAGTATGAGGGATTAGCGTAATATTGATGAAAGAAGATTGTGAATCATGCATTTTAGCTATAAAGAACACCTAGAATTTAACTGAATTGCACGCATGATTCATCCCTATCAACACCCCCAAACTTACCTTCTTGCTTGTCCCCAAGCAAGAATAGACTCCAACTAGGGAACACAAGAATACGTGAAACTATATGACGATACGGGCTAAGCACACATGACAACAACAAGAAGGGGTCCATATTAACCAGTTCAAAAGATTCAAGGACTACCTTACTTGTTTAACTTTCAAGAACTTGCATTGGGTCGGGGTCGGTCTCGGTTGACCATGTAGGTACTTACATTTTTAATGCTCAATAGTCTTTCCCAAGGAGTCTAAGTGCGGTTAATGTGTGATCTCTGATGCATAGTTTGACTGCAATACCCCCAAACTTGAATCAAACTCGCCTATTTGGAATAGCTTAACATGGAAGGATGAGAACGCACCAGTTTATTCACTTCATCTACTAATGGGATTTACTTCTAAGACAAATCTGGGAAGAGTACTAGTACTGGGAGGTTTTAGGTGAGGGTTCCTGTAGCGGGGATCCATTAGAGACTCAGCTAGGTTGGTTAGGGAGCCGCAGAGCATTAGTTCCTAGAACTTCACCGAGCCGACGAACCTTGAGGTCCTAGATCATGTAGATCATCCATACTTTGTCCCATGTAGCGGACAATGAAGTCAATGGCTCTCGGCCAGTTGGCTTAGGGCATTCGGCTTTGAAAAAACCCCTCGGATTGAGCCCGGGATTCTGATTGGATGATCCCCATTATTCTTATTATTATTATTATTATTAATTTTTTATTTTTTTATTTGGGCTCAAAGGCGATCCTCTTTTTCTAAGGTGTCCCATCAGTTATGTGTTTACTTCCTAAGGTACGTAGGACTCTTATGTGGTGAGTCCGGAGTCAAAGCATGCCCCGAAGATTACGTGTGTGTGTGTGTGTGTAAGATAGGCTACTTTGGGAATTGAGTTCTTGAGATCTAAAAAAAAATGGCCAAACATGGTTGTGGCTTTTACATACAATCCCAATTGTCAAACAATCTAAAGTCCACTATTCCATTTGAACATGGGTTTCATTTACTCTGACTCTCCTTTTTGTTGCCATCTTGCTTAAAATTAAGACATGGATACTCAATACCAATTCTAGAGACTGTCATATTCTAATATGTGCAATTTGCATACATGTGAGTGCATGGGAGACAACCTAACACATGCTTAAAAGAAAAAGCTGGAGCTAGCTTGTAAAAATAGCAAAGATAATAAAAGAAAAATATGGACCTAATCATACGAGAATAAGTAGCCTACCCCAAAAATAAACTAAGTCGACGTACCCGCCCCAAACTTAAAATAGGCCGGTGTCTAAATGGTAGAAAGAAAAGAAAGCAGAAAGGTAAATAAATACGTCAGGAAAAATAGATCCTTTGCGGTGGTGGCGGTGAGTAGTCTTTATGTGGAATGACGGGGCTGAGCGGCACGCTAGGTGGTCTAGTCTGGTAGCTCGGATAATGTATCTCAGCCTAGATGGAGTCCATGTCCTGGCTCATAGCAACCCGATGCTCTTGCGACTCGTCCCAATAGGCATCGAAGCGGGCAGTGAGTGCATGGACCTGGTCGGCCAGGGACTGGGTCGAACTAGAGGGGACCTCGGGTAGCCGTCCACTGGGTCGCTTGCGCTGGGTGTGACGTTGGGACATCATCGTTGGTCTTGTCATCGTTGATCTCGTCACTGGACTTGTCAAGGCTCCCGAACTTCACCCTTGGCAGTGGAATGGGTAGGTGTTGCTACACCTGCTCCTCGGAGTCCAACATTTGAACTCTGGCTTATCGGCATAGCTCAGTGATCAGGGAAGGATGGACCAGGGTGTCAGTGTAGTGATCGTGAGTCGTCTCGATCAGCCTTTCCTAGGCTCCAATGACGATCCCGATGTCGAGCGGTCCTTGGTCATGGCGTACGGGAGGATGAAATCTTGTCCTTGATCCTTTGTACTAAGATGTAGTGAAGGTTTAATTTTAATAGATAAAAATTATACCAAACCTTGGCCACGGGCGTATTTTGTCATCGAAAATGTGGTGAACTCGGCGGCGCCGGCGGGTAAGCGCGCCACGCTCGTACGTGTGAACTCGCCGCCAGGCCCTCGAAGTCGGTGGCCGCAAGCAGTACTCTGCACTGCTCGTCCTCCTAGGCCCGATGAAACGGTTGGTATTGTTCCCACGAGTTGACCCACCTACCGAATGAGGCGCGGGCTGACCTGGAATGGTAGGTTGAGTAGAACTTCATGGCAGACGTCGGGGCCCTCCCGGGGCGAGGGAACACCTGAGTCTGCCAACCTCGAGTTTGGATGGTGTAAGTGAAGAATGCATTAGGTGAAAAACCGCTCAGGATAAAGGAACGGATCTGGCGACTCGTGGTAAGCGCTACGCCTCTGAGAAATGAAATGACGGATCGAATTTGGAGGAGGAAGTGTCGCCTGGGATGTGGAACTAGAGCGGTGTTGCTTGATTGAGATAGTCTTCTTTGGTGCCATAGTGGTCACTGACGGCTCGAAATTTGAAACAAAATGCACACAAGAAGTAATAGGAGATGAAGGGGCGCACCAAAAACATTTGGAGGGAAAAAGTGTCTGTCGCGGGTATTTATAAAGGCTTGGAATACAGTACCTTCAGTGGCGAAGACATGCTATGCGTGCAAGCGTGGTTTCTTCTTGGCGAAGGCTTTAACCTGCAGTAGTGAAGGGAGCTTTGCGGCTCACGGACAGTCGTGCCCATTTCAGCTGCCGAACAAGAGGCTTGCCTCAGAATGTTGCCTCACGGCGCGAAGGCTGGCTTATTGCGGTGGATATTGAAAGATGTGATCTTGTGTTTTGCCCTCCCACCTTTAAGATTCATCAGATATTAAAATAATTAAGGTTAAGGATGCTGAAGCAAGGGTATTTTCTTGTAAAACATAGTGCTTCTTGGGTTGCCTCCCAGCCCAGCCTTAACATCGATAACTTCGACAATCACAAATCTCCATGTTGTATTCTAGAGGAACTGGGAATACGAATGCACCTTCGTGGTGCTCAAAATCGCTGCTCAGGGTAGTTATACTATTTTGCCTACCATGCCTTTGATCTTCTGGGCAACTCGTTGTGCAACACAAGATTTACCTCGGGAGTTTACCACTTCACCTTGTAAGATCTCTTTGGGGTAGAGTACTGAGGTATCTTTGTTAGGGTAGTCATCTGGGAGCTTCATGGGTCGGAATACATGAAAAGTGATCTCGTCTTCTAGGGCTCTCAATTTGATGATTCTCCCTTTTTGTCGTCGATGGTGCCCAGTGATCGTGAAATAGCTGCCAGTATGATAGGTAATTCTTTATCTTCTTCCCATACCCGAGCGATGAAATCTGTAGGAAATATGAACATCCCACTTTGACTAGAACATCTTTATCACCCCCACCCCCCTCCCGGGGGTGTTTTAGTGACTATCTACTATTGGAGTGTAGTTGTAGTTGGCGAGCTTCACTATTGATCTTACGAATATAGATAGCGGCATGGGGTTAATACTTGCTCCCGTATCACCTGAGCCTTCTCAAAGATGGAATTTCCATTTTGTGCGGTATGGTAAAACTACCGGGGTCTTCGGCTTTGTGCGGAGTTTCGTTTGCGGGGATGGCACTACACTCCTCAATGAGGTTTACTGTCTCAAAGTCCGACAGTCTTCTTTTGTTAGACATTATCTCTTTCATGAATTTCACATAGCTGGGCATCTGCTCTAATGCATCGGCAAAAGGAATGCTTATGTGGAGTTTCTTGAACACCTCTAGAAATTTGGTGAATTGCTTATCCAATTTTCTCTTTTTCAGGATTTGAGGGTATGGGATTGGGATAGTAGGTTAAGTGATGTTTGGTCGATCCTTGGCCTCTGTTTCTTCTTCATCCAACTTTTTTAAGTGGGTTTTGTTCCTCTTTGCCTTGTCGGTTCAGCTAAAATTTGGATTACTTCTTGTCTCTACCTCCTATCATTGGTGGGCCTTTAGTCTTCTTAGTTCTTGCCACTCCTCAATGTGATAGTTTTGCACATTCGTTACCCTCTCGCCTCGGGTTCACCTTAGAATTACTCGTGTGCTCCGTGCCTCTCAGGTGACCAAGTTGGCCCATTTGGCCCATTTGAAGCCTCTAAGTTTCTCAATTGTCTTTGCTGATTGTTCAATTGGGTGATGCGACTACCAAATTCCTTTGTCTCATTCATAAAGAGCGGTGTGCGAGGTGAGCATTTGTCGCAGTGCTTGCTCACAGTCTACTTTTTCTCGGGCTAGTTCATTCACTTGTGGTGGTGGCATGTTGTTACGACTGTTCCTCTAACCATAGTCGATTCTTCGATTACCTTGGTTACCTCTCTATCCTTGACACGCATTACGACTCGATTAAGTATGCGTTACGATATCGTGCCATATTACCCTTCTTATGGTTGATTCTGGCGATTCACATATTAAGCACGCTCTTGTCATGCACTCGTGACACTCCATAGTCTTTGTCTTCATCCATTGCAAGATTCTGAATTTCCCATGGATTACTTTGAATAGAATTTATTGTACCTTGTTATGTAGTACCATTTTAGTTAATGGCGACGGTTACCAGTTGACAGAGAATCTACGTATGCGCTCTCTTTGAGGGTTTCTTAGGTGCTGATTTGTCTCTAGGCCACTTATTAGTGTTGGAAGCTGTATCCTTCAAGATCTCATAGGCCTAATTCATGGTTTTCTTCATCAGAGCACCTCCCGTTGAAACATCAATGATTGTCTGGTAGTCGCTTAAATAGTTATAGAACGTATGCTTTGCATCCACTTAGTCAATCGTGATGTGAGCTTGCCTCCTCAATGAGCTCATGGAAATCTCTCCTAGCTTCAGTTAGGTTCTCCCCCTCAAATTGTCACAAATGTATTAATTTCTTACACCCGATTGCAGGCTATTTTCGAGGGTGGGAAAAATTTAATTAGAGAAATTTCTGCACCAAGTCATTCCATGAGGTGATGGGTTTGGAGGTTGGATGGTCTGACAGATGTTTGCTTAGATTGCTAAGTGATAATGGGAATAATGTGATCTGAGAGCTTCTTCGGTTTATATTTAAGCATGTCATGAACTGATAAAGCTGGTTAAATAGCATTGATTCTCCACTGGGTAGCCATTGGGATGTATATGGTGTAGCATTTGCAATATTGCTCCTTTTCAGCTGAAGTTGTTCGCTTGTATGGGTGAATTGACTGATATAGGCGATTGAACAACTGTAGGTGGCAAAGCAAACTCCTCAAGTAGCATATGCGGATTATCAGGCTGTACGAAGGGTGTGGTGGTCGGATTTCTATAGTTCTGTCTATTTTGTTCCACCTATGGTTCATCCCCATCATGAATATGTCCTGCGTCTACTTGATGTTGCATGATTTCAGGTCGAGTTACGTGGGTCTCTTTACATAATCGATGTAGTGTCCGTTCTAGTTTAGGATCGAATGGAAGCAGTTCCTTATGATTTTGTCTTTGCATACACTCTAAATACGTTCCTGAAATCACAGGATAAGGACGAAACCAAATCATAGCACATATGCAATAAAGAAGAATATGTAATCCAATAATAAAAGTAAAAAGAAATGATCAAGAAGTGAAGAACTAAAGAAAGTAAGATCAATCCCAAAAGTACTATCTATAGCACGTTGTCATGTAACACTAAGCTTCTCGACGGCAGCGTCAAAAACTTGACGGGCCAATGGTGAGTGTGTGAAATTAATTTGGAAACACAAACCCGTGTGCGCAAGTGCACGCATCGAGTTGACGTAGTGTAGTGGTTAGTCAGGTGTCGTTCCCTCGAAGAGAAGCGTGTTTACTACTGACTAAATGATTTTGATAATATTTGGATCTATTCCTAAAGCGAATTGCGACTAAATTAATTGAACTAATAAAAACCTAAAATTGAATGTATTGAATTGCATGTGGTAGTGAAACCTGAGGTTTTCATAGTCTTCTACCACTCTTGATAGATGTCAATTCAATTAAGGGCTTATTGAAGTATACATGTGAGTTATGTTGGCGGGTTGATCTTTCCTACAAGATATTCTCTCTCGAGATATATTTGCCTTTCTCGCTAGTGGGATGTATTGCATCTCTACCTCAATTCCTCGGCTCCGAAACGCTTAAATGTGCAAACCCTAGTGCCACACTTGTGGTCTAGAATATCTTTATTCTTCGACTACCCAAGTGTTGCTTTAACCATGTCCCTAGAAGTTATCTTTTCTCGATCTCAAACTCCCAGCTTTAGCATGTCCGATTGGCCAGACAATAACATGTAATTAAAGCAAGCATATGAACTCATATTAATGATCAAATAAGCGAAAGCGAAATCAATCCATCAAACCGGTTAGGGTTGGCAAACCCTAGAAAAGAATTAGTTCATCATATTATTCATTACAGATTGAAGAATTCGAATCATGAAGTGGGTTAAAGGAAAGACTACAGAAAAATCCGTTTTCGCGATCTATCCCAATCCGGTCTATCTTGATCTCTCACTCCTGTATCTCCTCCTTCTTCCCGATCCAATCTCCCCTTTGCTTCAAAATTACTCCCTTTTTATACCTCGAGATGCAAGCCCATCAATGGCCCAGAAAGCTGGGTTTTTTCGAGTTCCCGTAATGGAAAGGGAACCTCGCTTATGTGCTTGAAAGGTGGCTTCACGACGGCGAACGAGGCCTTTTATTTCGAGCTTTACGGTTAAGCTATTCTGAAGAAGTCTTCCTTGGCGAAGGGATCTTCATGACAGTGAACCAGTGCCTTTTTATCTTTGTCTTTTCATCATTTATGTTTCTACTTTGTTTTTCTGTCTTTTAGCTGCCCTTTTGATCCAACTTCGCCATATTCTATAGGATAATATAGTATGAGGGATTAGCGTAATATTGATGAAAAAAGACTGTGAATAATGCATTTTAGCTATAAAGAACACCCTAGAATTTAACTGAATTGCCATGATTCATCACGATCAATGTGGACTACTCCAAGTGGTCATATATGTTATCTGTTTTCCCACTAAGATATAAGCATAGCTAAGCACGGGTGTTTCATCCGTGTAGGTGCGAAAGAGGACATCAGAAGCATTCATCATGAGAACCAACAATGATAGGAGCCCACCTGATGTAGGTTTTTTTATATTTTGTTTTATAATGTAAATGTAAAGTTTTTGTAATAGTGGAATTTGTATAAGCACAAGTAAATGGGACTCAGACATGTTTATGTACAGGACATTTTAAACACCACTATGGTGGTACTACTAGAAGTTTTATTTATGGATTTGTTTATTGAAACGAGCTCACCAATGTCCGAAAAATAGGTTAAAAGTCCCAGTACCATACCGTGCCCCCTATCTTTGCCCAGGAGGGGGTAGGGGTGTGACAGACAGAATACTCTCTCCAGTACTTATCAAATTTTACCTTCATCCTTGCTACCATATCTTTGATCACCTCATCTTCACTATACAAGTTTTCATTCATTTTATTTTCTATACTATAAACTTGCATGAAATACAAATTGGAGGTGGGGTAAGACGACTCGAATATCAAGTTAGTAATATGCAAGGATTGAAATTTCAAATATATGGATCTCGGCCCCTATAGCGGCGTTTTGCTCTGAAAATCGTTTAGAGGAAAAATCGAAAAAAATCGGGAAATATCGGCGATATATAGCCGATATATCGGTATCGGACCGGCGGTGATGGAACACGCAGCGGCGTGGCCGATTTTGCTTCAAAATATAGGAGATATATCGAAATACTCCGAAGTCAAAATATCAGAATATCGAGATATATCGAAGTTCTTATCGGTGATATATCGGGATATATCGAAATATATCAAATGACCATATTTGCACCAAAATTAAATCCAACGGCTATAATTAAATTACAAATATTTTTTGACCATCAAACAGTTAATTTGACCCAAAAAAAATCTATAAATACCTCTAAAATCATTCAATTTGATCACAAATTCTCTCTACCAATATCCAATCTTCATTTCACTTCAAAAAATTTTCTTTGTGATAACTCTTAAATAACTATATATTAGTTTAATATTTTAAATTAGTTAATTTAGTAATAATATATTAATAAATTAACATTTCATCGATTAATTTTTTAAAAAATCAAGTTATATATTAGTTAATATAGGTATGCATATTATAAATTTATAGTATTATATGAAGTTTTCATATTTTTAAATTAGTTTAATTTAGTAATAATATATTAATAAATTAATTTTTCATATTAGTTAATATTTGAAACATGATATGTGGATGAATTTAATTTCCTATCCATGAAGAAGTTGTAGATACAAGTCAAGACATTTATTCATGACATGTTCGATCTTATAATCAATATTATCAGAACACCATGTCTTGGTATGAGTATTGTCTTTACCAAAATTTGATCTATCCATCAAATGTTGCAATTGAGTCACATCAATCTTCATTTTGATTTTAAAACTCATTACAGTATAAATGATTATTAATGTCATTTTACACTTTTAGAAAGTATTTCTATGAATTTCAAAGTATTTTTGTTAATTTTCGATATATCGATATTCATAAAAAAATATCCACCGATATATCTCCGATATATCTGATATATCTCCGATATATCTGATATATCTCCGATATATCTGATATATCCATAAAACGCAAGTACCGATATATCCATCGAAACCGATATTTCCAACCTTGGTAATATGATAGAATGGGGCCAAGAAAGCACACATCTTCTCCGTTCTTTCCTACTCTTCATTGGATGGGCAAAGCATATCACTTATATAATTAAAAGTCAAACTATTGAAAGCACGCGATAAATGCTTTCAAGCATCATGTAAAAATGCTTTTCTATCCTAGTAGACATCCAACCTCTAGAAACTATCAATATCATCTAAATGCACTTCTTCAACACATTTATGAAATTGTCTTAACCTCCCCTTCGAAGCCTTCACATACTTAACATTTTATCTTATTTTATATAAAGCCTCTTTAGCTACTTTCAAACCTTCTTGAACTATGAGATTCAAAGATATAACACTGCCATCATAACATAAAATCAGCATCATAACTAAGTCATTTTGCAAAGTAAGCCTCTTTTTCAAAATATTTTGCATGCTATCATTAGAAGAGGCATTGTCCAAAGTCAAGGAAAATATTTTCCCATATATTCCCCAATCCTTAAGCACTCCAAATACCTTTCCAGATAATTCCATCCCTGTATGTAGACTCTCTAACTCACAGAATGCAAGTAATTTTCTATTTAACTTCCACTTATCATCAACATAATGAGTTGTCACAATCATGTAGCCTTGAGTAGTTGCAACAGTCCATTCATAAGAAGTTAAACAAATTCTACCAAGAACATTAGTTAATATGTTCTTTAGCTTTGTTTTTTCACTCAAGATGACATTTCAACAATCAGCCTTAGCAGTGTTTCTACTAATAGGTTTAAAATCAGGATTCAAAACTCTATTCACTGCACAAACCCCTTCATACTCAACACGACAAATGGATCATGCATTGCTAACACATCTAGAGAGTGCATCTCGATAAGCCTTATGATAAAGTTTTCAAGACCTCAACATCCCTTAATGGTCAATCAACATGGCACCCACATCATTATATTTAGGAATCAAATGACACTTTTGGACATGGCGTCTTAAATGGGTAGTTCCATTATCTAAATTACAAGTATAAAGTCTCCCATAGCCCTTATATTTACATTTTTCTGCCCCATCTACTAAACCAATCTTTTTGTAATGATTCCACATCTCACAAGTATTACCTCGAACTTTCTTAGCAACAACTTCTTTCCCGACATCATTAGAAATTCTTTTACTACTAGCACCAACAGACTTAATCTTATCATTAGTATCACAACCAATAGAAGCATTAGTAGCATCAGTACTCTTAGTTTCAGGCGTATTTTCAAATATTTGCGATTAAATAATCGACGTCCGCGGTGATTCAAATCGTAACTGAAATATAAAATTAAAAAGACTAAATGTGAATGATTATTAGATGGTTCAATGGCACCTAATTTCAAATTATGCTATGACTCTTGAAAACACATCCTTATATATATATATATATATATATATATATATATATATATAAGAAGCAAAGACCGATATTTCAATAAATTCATTCAATAAATGAATTACATTTATTTCAGACATCACATTATGAAGAAACAAAGAGAGGGAGAGAAGGAAGACACATACTTGATGAGAAGTAAGTCTGGAGGAAGATTGCTGATTTCGAATCCGAAGGTCCTTCGTCTTCGTTAGAAAGCCTACCTAGTTCTCTAACTTCCCTCCAAATATGGATCATTCAAAAGATCTTGTGGATCCTTATGGACGAAGGTCATAAGTTTTCTATTTTGAACTCAATTACAAATCAAAAGCAGCCCCACATTAACAAAATGAAAAATAAACAAAAATGAATTTCCAAATATGAGAGAGAGATTCGGTTTCATAAGCAAAATATATTTGGAAATACAAAGATACCAAGAAAATAGTAGAAAAATTTCCATACTAAATCTCATAACTAAAAAATGAATTGCTTGACATACCTAAATATATCCATTGAAGAAACAAATATGCATAAACCCTAAACCCAACTCAGTTTGGTTAACTAAGAAATTTAGGAAAATGTCATAAATATCAAAATTTCCAAATCTAAAATTCCCATCACCAAGACCCCTTAAAACAATAACCCGGTTCACCGGGCTATAACAACTACAAAGCTTAGTTCAATTGAGATTTTAAGTTTATAAGAAACAAAAACAGCTAGACATCATATTTATACTTCTAGCATTCCCCCGTCAGCCTATGATGGGTAGAATAGAGCTCTTGAAGTTGTTATGATAGCTAGAAACAACCATTTCTTGGGTGGATGTGGCATCAGCTACACTTGTTGTTAGCCATCCTATATTTGGTTATTAGGGAGGTCTATGGTTTCAAAATCTACTTGGATATCATGTAGAAAAATAAAGAAAAACCCCCTTTATTTCATAAAAATTACATCAGATTTATAGATGATAGCAACAACCTACAACCTAAGTCCTTTATTTTGGGATAAATATGACAACAAAATCCTAACTAATATAGGAAATTCAAAACAAACTAGAGAGATTTGATAGCAAATTATTCTATGCATTTCTTTTTATTTATGCTGGCTAACAAACATAGAAACCTTGTTCAGGACTCCCTAGAATCATGTGACCCTCCATAAAATTCAGATTCAATACCCGAATCTCATCTAGATTTTGACAAGAGGTATTAATCATGCTAACATAAAACATAATATAAATACTACAACAGCAAAGCACCATTTCCCTTCTGCTCCCAACAAGCTTTATGAATATGTTCATAAGTTATAGTAATGAATCCAAAAACGAAAAAAAAAAAAAAAGGAAAGGAAATTACCATTGTGATTTGAAGAACGATGAAGAGCTAGAAGAGGTAATCCAATTGCATGCTGGAGCAACAGTGAGCTGAGAGAGTTTCAAACTTTCAATGGAGTGGGGTGTAAGATTATTGGGTACGCATCCTCGAATTCCATCTTAATCAGAGGAGGCCAGAAGAACAAGAACACGAGGTGGAAATCAGTCAAACCGATGTGAGAAACGAGTTTATCCTCATGACGGAGGTCAGGTTGGCGAGAAAGGAGAATTTTTTTTTCTGCAATTTGCAAACCAAAAGGAAATTAGGGTTGGGGACCTTGGGGTGAATGAAACACAGCGTTTGGGGAGATTTTTTTAATTGGGCAACTGGGCTAGACCGAAAAAAATCGGGCCAGCCTGGCCCTAAGTTGATTAACCTGACAGGCCAATTGGACAGGACCAAATTTGACTTGCTTTTTTCGGGCTAATAAAATTAGAGCCTAGCCCAGCCCTAATTTTGGGTTCGCTGGCCTAGCCTAGCGGGCCAGGTTCAAATTGCATACACCCCTATTATGCTTGTTTTGATTACATACACAGGATCTAAAGGCTTCATGTCGGAGGTGTAAGGTACATCTGAACTTTCAAACAAATATATAGATGCGACGCTGGGATTAATTCTACTGCATGGAGACTCTACATGAGAATCAGAGTTGAGATTGATGTGAGAACCCCATTGAAACGATGGAAGAAAATTCGAAAAGCACAGGGGGAGTGTTTAGTTCTACAGTTCCGGTATGAGAGGCTGAGTTTGTTTTGCTATATTTGTGGGCTGCTGGGACATGCAGATAAGTTCTGTGACCAACTGTTTACATGAAAGACAGACGAAATCCAGCGAGAATGGAGCCCAGAACTCCGGGCACAGATGCGGAGGAGCACTGGCTACGGCGGGGAGAGATGGTTGCGGGAGCCGAACGAAACATCAGGGCAGTCAGTTGGGAGTATAATTAGATCACGTGAGTTAATCTCGGGGTTGGCAACCGACTTACCTTATCGAGATGTTAGATTATCACCAATGCTAAAGGATAACGCAGGACATCCATAAAATCAAGAATATACTCAGATCAAAAGTAACTCTAAACCCGGAAGACTTGGAGTTGGAAATTCAGGAAGATAAAAAAAGGAAGAGAGTCGATTTGACATCCCCCAAAACTTCCGGAAGAGACGAAGATAGATTCGGATAACAGCATGGTTCGAAAACTCAGCCGAGTCCGATACGAACTCAGCCGATTCGTCTCCGCCTCGAGCCTCACCGCGCCGATTCGGATACTAAATATGATACCCACTAGTGAATCGGTAAAAATCGGATGAATCGGCCAAGTTTCTGAGTTCAACTTGATCGACTAGGTAAAGTTGCAAATTCGTGTTTGCAAGATCCAACCTTTCCCATCACAGAAATCAAAATACAAAGAATATTATCGACAAACAAAATTCCTCCAAAAGCTAAGCTGAATCTGAAATAAAGGTTCAAGTTTCAACTAACCTTATGAAGATGAAAGAGAGAGAGTTGTCGGAGAGGGAAATTTGAATCGTTAGTGATTGAAGGATGCTCGAGGATGGAGCGACTAGCGAGGGTGGGGCGAGGTTGTCGGTGTGTGGAGTCCTCGCAGTCTCAGATTTGCAGGGGAAAGGAGGGAGGCAGGGAGAAGGGAAACGTGAGTTCTTCATGTGGCTGTGGTGGAGGAGAACCAGGGGAGGAGACTAGAGAGAGAAGATGACACTTGAGGGTTATAAAAACCAAAAAAATATCTTTTTTTTTTGATTTTTTATATATTATGGAAAACTCAAATATGATATATTTGTCTAGAAAAGTAGTTTGCCTTTTATTTGATTTGGGTTTGCCAAAAATTTTAGATTATCATATTTAATAGGCATAAATTTAATGGGTTTTACTTGTTATGCGAGTTATTTTTTAAATTACCTTGTATTAATTCATAAGAAATGTAAAAATGTATTTATATTTTAAAATAAGATTTATGGTTATTACTAGAAAATTTTTAAATATTAAATAAGCAAATATATAAAATAAATAAAATTTTATTTGCTTTATTAATCTTCGCATAATGACAATATTTTTAAAATCTACTCTATTACATTTTACAAATACATGAAAAATTATAATTACATATATATTTTATGAAATGATAAATAATTTACATTAAATTTTAGTTTCCTTAATTATATATATATATATTTTTAATAATTTATATAAAATTTTAATAATTTTTAAATATTTTAATCATCTTATTTGCTAGCATTATCGGCGTGCGGCCGATACAGCGATCTGTTACATCCCACCGGAACCGTCCGGTGTTGACCAATACCGCGACTTTGAACCATGGATAACAGTAGGATGGAAACACATCTACGAGTGATAGGTTACCAAAGGGAGGAGAATTATGTATTTGCTATGGAGGATTACTCCTGCTCATCTCCACATCACATGGCATTTCTGGGTTGGGCCTTTGCGACCTATATGAAGCATGGTTCAAAGGGTCGCAGTATTAGTCACCGACTCGGCTGATTTGAGATGTCGGTGCGGTGTATTGGTCGTATAGGCCCGATACGCAAAATAAGATTATTAAAATATTTAAAAATTATTAAAAATTTATATAAATTATTAAAAATATATATATAATTAAGGAAGCTAAAAATTTAATAAAACAAATTATTTATCATTTCATGCTAAAAATATATATGTAATTATAATTTTCATGTATTTGCTCAAAAAGTGTATTGAGATAGATTTAAAAAATAATATTTATCATTTCATGCTAAAAGATTAAATAAAAAATACAAATAAATTTATTTATTTTATATATTTCTTATTTAATATTTAAATTTTCTAGTAATAACCATAAATCTTATTTTAAAATATAAATACATTTTACATTTAATAATAATATGTAATTTAAAAATAAGCGCATAACAAGTAAAACCCATTAAATTTATATTTATTAAATATGATAATCTAAAATTTTTAAAATCCTAAATCATGTTAAAAAGTAAAAAACGTAATTTTTATCAAATATTTTATATTTATTTTCCATAAATACATAAAATTAAAAAAAAAGAAGATATTTTTTTGGTTTTTATAACCCTCAAGTGTCATATTATCTCTCTAGTCTCCTCCCACAGTACTCCGTCTCCTTTCCCCCTGACCATTTGCGATATACCACGCCTCCCGTGTTTGTCTCCCCTCGTCTCCTAGTTCCCCCTGCGAATGCGTGGCTGCGATAGACCCTGATGATAGTTGACAACCCTCGCCCTGTCCCCCACCCCCCTGCCGGTCTCTCCATCCTCGTGTGTTAGATTTTCATAAAGTGGGCTTTATTAATTGGATTTATTAAGCTGATAGGATCTAATTAAGTGAGATTATTGAGGCTTCAATAATTCGTATGGGGTGGCTTAGTGTGGGATTTAGTGCAGTGGCCGTAATGAGGGCAGTGTTGGGAACTCAATATATAAAGAGAGGCTCAAGTCCTCCCAGAGCTAAGATCGGTAATTCTCACATTTGGTTTTAAAAAATATTTTAAGAGATCGATGAAGACGCATTCTCATTCAGCGGAATTGTCGCTGGTCATTCGGGAGAAGATGTAAAGGATCTTGGCGTCATTCTAGAGTTCTTCATCAATTCCGCATCAGAAGATATTCAAATGGATTCAAATGGTATGAATTTTAGTTTTCTCCGTGTCTTGTCTTTATGTTCTAACATGGTAATCTAGATTAATAGAATCGTATCCTACGGTTGGTATCGAGCTGACCATAGATTAGAATAACGTAAGGAATTGGAGAAAATTTTTAGGTTTATGAAGCGGCTCGTGCATCGGTTCAGTTTTGATAAATCAAAATTAAATATTTTGCATATTTGGAATCTACGGCCAGAGGCGATCACGCCGATTGGGTGGCCGTCGTGGTGGCGGACCCGGCGCCCTCAGCGCCGCCACGTGCGGGGCGGCTGGCGTGAAGGACCTGGCGAGATACGCTAGCGGCTTCTTTGGCGTCATCGCGGCGTCGGCATACCGTCGACAACCGACGGTCAAACCCGGATCGCGCGATCCGTTAAGTTGACCCGGTTCGGTTAGTGGGCGCGGCGTGTGCGGCCCCGGCGTGGCGATGGCGTGGCTCTTGGCGTGGCGTAGCGTGGAATGACATGGGTCATGACGTCATCTCTGACTCGTCTTCGACCCGACCCTTGACCCGACCCGACCAACCCGGATATTAACCCGACCGGTCCGGCCAGCCCGACGATCCAACGGTCAATCCGTGACGATCAGCGATTAGCGACCGACCCGACCAGTCCGCGCCGGCCGTTAACAAACCCAATGACCATAACCGCGTGCGCCCGCATTTGCCACCGCAGCGCCCGAGCCTTACGGTAGTGCGTGGTAGCGTCTGAATCTTCGGAAAGGCGAGGTATCGCAAACTTCGTATTGAAATTCTCTACAATGTGGTATATAGACTTTGCATGTTTACGAAGCTTTACGAGATATGAGGGGAAATCGTATAGAACCCTATATCGCCTAGAAATTAGGGTATTTTATACGTATTTTGTATTTCTCTATGGTTTGAAATACATGGTAGCTAACATGTATATCAACATAAAAGTTGTGTAAGTCACAAATTCGTGTCTATGAATGAAATGAACAGTATAATTAGCATTGGTTATATCCACTGGTATGAGTGATTTTCAAGGATTCAATTGAGTTGTGGCATGAAGTGGCAATGACTTGATTGGGTTTGAGAAATGTCAGTCTCATATTGTGGTGGGATGTACTCTGTTTTTATTACGTGATCATACTCCCAAAGAAAGGGGTGATCTGTGTTAGTTCATGGAGGATACATGTATGGCATGTGCTTGAGAAATGACTGATCTTAGTGGTTCATACACCCAGGTGGTGATTTCACGAGTAGGATATGTTCTCATAGCGTATCATGTGGAAATGTACAACTGCATATCGCTATTTTCTGCCCAAAGGTGATTATGTGATGATGTATGTAATTCTCTATGAGTATTCACATGATCTTTGATTGTATTGTTTTGTTTATTTTCGGTCAATTTTTAACGTGGCCCAGTATTCCAAACTCCAGACAGGATCTTACTGGATTGAATTTGAAATGGAAGAGGACCTTCAATTTGGAATGGAGCTGGCGGATCTTCACATGGCGCTTACAATGGATAAGCCCAGGCAGATATCCTGACCTCTAGTCGTGAAACGGACTATCTTTACTGGGAGAGGAGCAATAGGATTGCTTGTTGGCAATGAAGAAATCCATACAAGAACATTTGAAAAGTGGTTTACGATAAAAATTTATGCGCTAAGGAAATGATGGCAGCCATGAGGCTAAATCGAGTTTCTGTCATCTTGATTGGAACACTTCTTCAAAGCTCTTCAACATGAAGTACTTGCGATAGATGCAATTTGGGGTTAGAGATTATGTCCACGAGGATGGTGGACCCTAAGGCGAAACTCAATATGCAATGTGCATTGCGTGCTTGCATTGTGCGTAAACCACGAACACCCTTCCACCTGATTTGGGATTATAAAGACAAAATTTCCACCAATTCCAGGAATGAGACTTGGTCGATAAATGACTTGATACTTAATGGTGGTGGCGGAGGAAGAAGCAAGGAAGGAGAAAGAGCATATGGCCTTATATCTTTGCAAGTCCCCATAAGAGGAAGAATAAAGTTTCAAAGTCGAACTCATAAAGGTGCTCATGAAACTCTGGAATTCGATCGAAATCCTAGGTCAAAGAAGACATTCTTGAAAAAGGATGGTGATCATTTGCTGCAAGAAGAGTCACGCGAAGAAGGGTATGCAAAATTTAAAGCTTGGATGTCCAAGCGTGGAAGCTACGATGACGGATTCTTTTAATACTTGTTTGTGAATCTGGCTATAGAAGCACCATCCGATTCTTGGTGGTGGAGAAACTAATCATGTTACGTTACATAAGGATTCATAAGCCCAGGAGGAAGCCAAACGGGATGAATCAAAGCTCACTGTAGGAAATAACGAGAAGGCTGAAGTCATGTTCGTGGGAGATGTAATCTTAGTTTTAGATTCTGGTTTTAAATTGATGTTGAAAGACACATTTTCGCATATGCTTTGCTAGAAGAATTTAGTTTGATATCATGTTTGGATTCTTTGATTATTCTTTTGAAATTAAGAGCAAATATTATTTCAATATTTCTTAAATTCAAATAAGGTTGGAGTAGCATGTATGTCCAGCGGTTATCTGATTAAGTTTTATCTCCCAGATGACATATCGTAGCTTATGCAATTTGAAAGAAATTTGTTTCTAAGATACTACACAAGGAAGAGTCTTATGCATTGTAAGCATAAGCGACTTGGCCATATCTCTAAGGATAGAGTAGAAAGGCTGATAAAGACTAATATCACACGCTCTTAAAAATGACCAGAACTCTCGTATTTGTTAATAGGGAGTAAAATGACGAGATAAGAAAAGCTACTTGATCAGTAGTTAGGCTTGTTGGAAGTCATTCTGCCAAATGCCAGTGGTTTCATGTGGCAACCTTGTGTAGAAATTTTATTTCATCACATTTATTGATGACTATTCTCTATATGGTTATTTGTACTTGAGTTAAAGAAAAGTGAGTCTCTTGAAAAATTCTGGATTTTTCGGGTTGAAGTCGAGAAACAATTGGAAGAGTGATCATAAAGGTTGTTAGATCGTAGAGGTGGAAGTATTATGGCAAGCATGAGCGTCTTCCAGACCAAACAAGGGCCATTAAGCCATCTTAGAGGGACTGCAGGATAATTAGCCAGTTATATGCACAGGAGTCTTTGAGCAAAATGGTATAGTAGAAAGGCGCAATCGCCCCTCTTATGGAAATGGTAGGAGTATGATAGTAGAGACAAAAATTGCAGGTTTTCTATGGGGTGAAGCTTTAAAACAGCTTTGTACATTTTGAATCGTGTACTGAAATTTGTTCCATTGACTCCTTTTGAATTATGAATTTGGGCGAAAGCCTAGCTTAAACCATCTTGGGTTGGGGATGTCTATGAGAGTAAGGATTATATAATCTGACATTAAGTTGGACTCAGAACCACTAGGTGTTATTTTAGCTATCACCGGAACATTCAGAGAGGGATCTCGGTTCTATAATCCCAATGGAGGCACAAGAATTGTGGAATCACGAGACAGCTAAGTTTTGGAGTTTGATGTAGTAGAAGAATTTGCTCCGCAGACTAATGAGGATGATAGTACGATGAGTAATGTGGTATCATTGTCTCCTCCCATACAGTGATAAGTGGCTGAAACTCCACACACACCATATTGAATTTTGTTGAGACTAGGGATCTGTTGTTGGTGGCTCTAATCAGTTTATCAAGGCTCTACGGGTGCGGAATGTGAAAGCTGTGCTACTCCAGTGGGGAGATCCACTAGGGAGGAACGATCGGCCAATACCACGGACTATTTAGTCTATATAGGAGAGCAAGACGATATTGGTTAAATGGCCCATTTGATAACTTATGAGGAAATTTGTTTCTTGTCCTCAATCGAGCGTGGTTGGATGCAATGAGAGATGAAATTCAGTATAGGGCATAACGGAGTTTAGGAGCAATAGTGCGAAGGTCATGGGCCCATTGATTTGCAAATGGGTGTATAAGACTAAAGGGACCATAAAGGAAAGATTGAAGTTTAAAGCGATTTGAGTAGCGGGTTTCACTTTCGGAGAGGGAAGGGTAGACTATGGAAGCAGCCTTTTCTCAGTCTCTTCTAAAGATTCTTTAAAGATTTGATCCTTGGTGATTATCATTTTTGATGTAGGTTACACGGATGGATGTTCGCGCCTTTCTCAATGGAATAATGAAGAAGTCTATATGATGCAACCCGAAGGTTTTGTGGCAAATGATTCAAGTAAACTTGTATGTAGACTAAAAAAAGTCTATTTATGGTCTCAAGCAAGCTTCTAGACAATGGTACTTAAAGTTTCATAGTGTTATTGCTTCATATGGTTTTGTTGAGAACAAAGTAGATCAGTATCCTCTTATAGAAAATTGAGTGCGAAATTCATTTTCCTATTACTCTATGTGGATGATATCACCTTTACCCAAGCAGTGACCTTGGTTTACTGCATGAGACAAAGCGGATGTTGTCAAATAACTTCGATATGAAGGACCTTGGTGAGGCGTCTTTTGTCCTGGGCATTGAGATTCATAGGAATCGTTCTTGCGGACTATTATGGTTTAATACCAGGAGGCATATGTTGATCGAGATTTTAGAAAGATTCAACATCACGACAATGTAAGCGGGGGGTATACATGCGTAAAGGTGATAAGTTGAGTCTATCACAATGTCCTCATTCAGATATAGAAAGCTAAATGAAGAATGTACCTTATGCTAGTGCGGTTAGGAATTATTATGTATGTAATGCCACTAGGCGATATTGCCTTTACAGGACTTCTAGGCAGATATCGATTAAGCCGAGACATGATCATTGGGTTCTTTGCCAGTTATGAGGTACTTAAAGAGGACAAAAGACTATATGTTGATTTACAAACATGTTCAGGACTTACAGCTAGTTGGGTGTCGGTTCAGACTTTCTTTGGGTGCATGGAATTGAAAAAGAAGTCAACAAGCGGATTTATATCTTTAAGTTAAGCCGGGAGTGCGTGTCATGGAAAGTGAGAAAGCAATCAGTTATCTCTACCCATTACAGGAGTTTGTAGCATGCTTTTCAGCAACTACTCAGGCAATTTGGCTCCGAAACCTCATTAAGGAGTTAACCGTGTTTGATTTTGTGGATAGGCCCATACAGTTGTATTGTGACAATAACTCTGTAGTGTTGTTTATTAACAACAACGAGGAGGTCTCAGAGTCTATGACACATGGAGGTCAAATACCTGACCATAAAGGAAAGAAAGTTCAAAGCGGTGTGACGTTGGTGGGCCTATCAGCGGATGATATGATTGCGGATCAAGCTAACTAAAGGCGCCCGTACCTTGTTTGATCGACATGTCATTAACATGGGCTTAGAATTATCGGGATCACGTGAATTAATTAGGGCTATTAAGTTTTATGTTCTTTGCTTATGAAGAATGAATCGATTTCATTACATTTTGGTAATAATTGAATTTGTATCAACTCTTTACATTCAATAAGGTATTTATGAATCATAGGTTTATCGAGTTAATTACATATAATTATTGAAAATCTCAAGGCATTGTGTAAACCTTGAATACAGGCTATGTGGCATTCTTGGCATTAGCCTTAACAGCATGTTTTACATAAGTAAAGTTATTAAGGTAACACATATACGAGTTCATTGGAACCATGAGTGAATATTCTCTGATGACACACTGGGTTTGTGACATAAGGGAGAGAGAATTTGGACTAACAAAATGGATAACACATGAGTATCACTCATTATGAGGTATTGTCCATTTAAACACACTACCATATTTTATCAGTAAAGTTAGAAAGCACTCGTGACCATGGAAGGAGCTTGCGTGAGTACATGCAATTACATACTGATTCAGTGTTGAAACTTCTTGGGATCCCAGTTGACTATTAAAATAATCTCTAGACCAATATAAAGGTGCGCACACGGTTTGTTTCAATTAATATCGCCCAAGTGGGAGAATGTTAGATTTTCATAAAGTGGGCTTTATTAATTGGATTTATTAACTGGATTTATTCGGTCTAATTAAGTGAGATTATTAGGCTTCTTAATAATTCATATGGGGCTGGCAAGTGTGTGGGCTGAGTACGGCCCGGCCCGTAATGAGAGGGCCCGTGGTCAGAACTCAATATATAAAGAAGGCTCAAGTCCCTCCCAAACCCTAAGGATACGTACAATTCTCATTTAGTTTTTTACGAGAAAGTATTTTGAGATCAGTGGAAGCATTCTCACATTCAAGCCCCGAGTGTCACGAGGTCATTCGGAGAGATCTTGAGATCTTGATGTCGTTTCTTTGCAGGTTCTTCATCAATTCCGCATCAAGAAGATATTCAAATGGATTCCAAATCAGGTACATGAATTTTCAGTTTTTCTCCATTAATGTTATGCTTTATGTTCTAACATGGTAATCTAGATTGATAGAATCGTATCCTACACGATATCCTTCAGCGACAAACGATTCTCAGTCTCCCCTCTTCGACAACTCTCTCTTCATCTTCATAAGGTTAGTTGAAACTTGAAATCCTATTTAAGTTCGAGTTTTTGCTTTCGGGAGGAATTTTGGTTTGTCCGATAATATTTTGCATTTGATCGTGATGGGAAAGGTTGGATCTATGAAATCACCGGAATTTGCTACCTAATTAAAAGCAGTTGAACTGAAACTTGCGATTCATCTGATTTTACCGATTCACTAGCGTGGGTATCGTAATACAGTATCTGAATTGGAAGCAGATGAGGCAGGGGAGGCAGGTGGCTGGGGTGTACAGGACTAAGACCGAGTTTGAACCATGGGAAGCTTGGGGGTAACAGCGCTTCTTTGGAAGACTAGTCGTCCTAAGACTCAAATGGCTACCAGAATCGCATCAGAATGTTGTTGTCCAAATACAAGGTCTGCCTAGTTGGAGATGGAGATTGACAGGCTTTTATGGCCTCCTAGACAGGAATAGAAGAAAGGAGTCATGCAATTTGCTAAAATCTCTGAAACAAAGTCAGAAGCTTTGCCATGGTATTTGTCTAGGGACTGATCTGCTCTCATAGTCTAAAAGCAGTGAACACCCTGTCCATTTCATCTCATTCAAGGTTTTCAAGCGGTAGATGCATGCAGACTACAGGAGGTCAGGATGGTGGGGGTACTCGTATACTTCGGAGAAATCATTGAGGTCTTAGATTTGCAGAAAAGCTAGACAGAGCACTCGCCTCTACGAGTTGGCACAACCTGTTCACGAGCAGCTTATGGAATGAAAGCCTCGGTCAGATCACTCAAGCTTAATCCTGTCTTCCAGCACAAGGTACAGTCTGGCTCTGGGCCGAAGTTTTGCTTTCGAGAATGCATGAAACAAGGGAAGGGAGTGTAGACAAGTAGTAGGAGTTGATTTTATGAAGCTGGTCAGCATCAGGAAGATATTCTATGCAAGATTTCTGCATGTGGGGAGGAACTTCAGACGTGGGGTCGGAACCAGAGAGTTCTGTTTAGGAAAAAGATCCAGTTGTGTCGTAACCGTATCCAATGGCTCAAGCTCCAAGTTGGGAATTCAGCAGCAACTCAGGTTATGTGAACTTGGAAAGAACTAGGGGTGCTACTTGCCCAACAAGAGGACTACTGGAAGCAAAGGGCTAAGGAATTTTGGCCCAAAGGCGGTGACACAAACACAAAATTCTTTCACAATTATGCCTCATCCAGAAAAAGGAAAAACTCTGTAAATGCGTTGAAAAATGAAGCAGGAGATTGGGTTCGTGGGACAACGGCCTTCTGCAGATGATGGTGGAGTACTTCTCTGAAATTTTCACATCAAAGGGCAGTATTGATAGGTCCCATAATAAGTAAGGTCTAGAAGAAAGTGACAGAATCTAAGTGGCCTCCTCATTCGTCCCTTCGAAGCTAATGAGATAGGAATTCTCTATTCTCCATGCACTCAGGAACCTGATACTCAAGGCCCGGATGGCATGAACCCAGGTTTTTACCAATCTTATTGGGATGTTGTTGGCAGGATATTTACGAGCTAACATGCTTGAGCTACTGGAGATAGCAATCTTCTACCTGAGGATTTAATAACAACCTCTATAGTTCTGATCCCAGAAGACCATAATTTCCGATCAAGGATATTTACTTTTATGTAATGCGCTCTACAAGATTGTGTCCAAGCAATTGCCAACCGACTTGGTGATCCTCCCATAAGTGATTTAAAAGTCTCCAGTACCTTCATCCCGGGTAGATTAATCACTGATAACATAATGATTGCATTCGAAGTATGTCACTATCTCAAGCGGAAGCAGCAAGGCAAGGTTGGGTCCATCGTTCTCAAGATTGATATGTCAAAAGCCTACGATCGAATTGAGTGGAAGTTTCTACAAAATATGATGCTAAAATTGGGTTTCCATGCAAGATGGGTAGACCTGATTATGAAGTGTGTGAGCATGGTTCAAAGTCGCGGTATCAGTCACCGACTCGAATGGTGTATTGGTCGCGTATTGGCCGATAAGCAAAATATTTAAAAATTATTAAAATTTTATATAAATTATTAAAAATATATATATAATTAAGGAAACTAAAAATTTAATAAAACAAATTATTTATCATTTCATGCTAAAAATATATTTGTAATTATAATTTTTCATGTATTTGTAAAAGTGTATTGAGATAGATTTATAAAAAAATATTTATCATTTCATGCTAAAGATTAAATAAATAAAAAATAAATTTATTTATTTTATATATTTGCTTATTTAATATTTAAATTTTCTAGTAATAACCATAAATCTTATTTTAAAATATAAATACATTTCATTCTTAAATAATATCTATTTAAATACATGCAATCAACTATCATTTCTTTATTAAACATGATAATCTAATTTTAAATCCCAATCTGTTAAGTGCGTAGCATCAGTATTTGTATTTATTTTCTATAGATATAAGTGAATGTTTTTGGTTTTATAACCCTCAAGTGTCATATTATCTCTCTAGTCTCCTCCTGTTGCTCCTAGTCTCCTTTCCCCCCACGACTATTGCGATGCCCACCCTCCTGTTTCCCTTCTCTCGTCTCCCTCGGTCCCCCTGCGAATCTGCCATTTGCGATGGAGCCCACATAGCCGACAATGAAACCTTGCCTCTTTATAAGCCGATCAGCTCCATCTCGATATCCTTGATGACAGAAACGATTCTGATCTCCCTGGCAAGCTCTCTCTTCATCTTCATGGTCAGATTTGAAACTTGAAATCTCTTCCAGTTGAGTTTTTTGCTTTTGGAAGAGAATTTTTGTTTGTCCGATAATATTTTGCATTTGATGATGGGAAAGGTTGGATCTATGAAATCACCCGGAATTTGTAATTTTTTACCTAGTCGACCGGTTTAACTCAGAAACTCGGTCGATTCATTCGGGGCCCACCTGCAGATTCACTGGTAGATTATAAATTACTTAGTATCCGAATCGCGCGGTGAGGCTTGGTCGAGCGAATCGGCCCGAGTCGTGCGGGACTTCGACCGATTTTCGAACCATGTGAAATCTTGCCCATTCTTCATCAAATTCACGAGGCACTGAATGCGGGACCGATCTCGGAAGGAAGCTGTCAAGGTGATCCCATCTCCTATCGTTTGGGTTTATGTGTTGAGGGCTCTCTCTGCTTCTGAATGACATGGAACTAAAAGGTTTGATACGAATGCAGAGGCCTTGTGGCACCTGATTTCTCTTTTATTTTTTTGCCTTACATTTTTGGAGCAAACTTGCAGATCAGGACTATAAAATCTTTTGCACACTTGGTATATGAAGAAGCGTCAGATTAACAATAAACCTGTCAAAATGCAGTGGTTCAATTTGACCCCGTGTCCATGTTTTTATAAAGGAGGAATTATGTGAAACCTAGGGTGGCAACCCTGATACAGCGGACCTTTAGGCTTCCAGTACGTTAGTGCGAACCAACTATTTTTTTCATACATCAAGGAGAGAGTATGGACGATAATTCAAGGGTGGAACAAAATAAATCTCTCACGTGTCGGGAAGGAGATCCTATAGAAAACAGTTGTTCAGGCCATCCCCTCATATGATATAGCGTATTTTCTCTTTTATTAGTGAATACCATGATCCTGGGATTCGGTGTTCGTCGGGCCGGGAGTCCGAGTTAAGGCACTGTGAATTGTGGCTAGCTTTTGATTCATTAAACCTCACCAAGACCAAGCGGACATTTCTTAGAAGGGAGAATCTATAAAGGCCATCCGAGAAAGCAAGGATAAACTCTTTGGCTTTGCTCGGGTGTTTTTGAACCAGTCCTCTGGCAGCCATTCTACCTTAAGAATTCTATCCCATATGGGAAGTATGTTCGAATAACCTAGAAGTGGAAAATCCATATGAGCGATATTATTAGAGAATTTTCCAACTTTCGAATCTTTCACTCCTCAGAGAGATAATCCTGGAAAAGGGAAAATTAATCTCCGATAAGGAAGAACTAGTCGTCAATAAGGAAAGAAAGATTTCTCCATAGCGAGAGGAATCAGTCTGCGGAAAATGAGAGTTTGGTGAACCGAACCCTATAAATCGGAAAGATCCCCCACTAGGAAAGGTAAGCAATTCTAACTACTCCTATTCTTTTCTCCCTCTCCGCATTTTTTGCTGACTTAATCATCGGAGAGGCAACCGACCCACCGTCGCTAGAATGCCCTTTTTGCAGGTTCACATTGCGCTATTGATGCTCAGGGAATCTGATGATCAAGACCCCTACAATTTTACGTTCAAGGGATTTGACGATCAAAGTCCCAACAATTGGCGCCGTTTGGCTTGAGACGAATAAAAAGTCTCGGCTGACGGTACTGAGCGTTGCAGCGATTCTCTAACAGCCCGATTACCTAGAATTCTTCGGCTACACTTTCCATAGTTCCTACCCGAAGCGGTCTCAATGTCGGACGTAATCTGATGCATTAAACACGGTCGGTTCCTCCATTGAGGCGTGGAGATGGAGGAAATAGGAAGTAGGCGAGATGAGATGTAGTTACCAAGCAAATGGGCGGCACAATGTGAGGGAATGATTGAGTTTGTGATCCTGGTTGAAAAGCCCTCGAACTTGGAAAGGATGTGTGCGGCGTCGTCTTGAACCTCAATAGTCATAATAAAGCCCATTATTTCCGGCCGGCGGTGGCCTTGAGCATGATAATGAATTGTCTTCCGAGAGGTCCCTATCCATGAGTCTTCTATTAGGAAGGAAAGCTCGAGGCAGCATAAGGACCAAATCACAAAAGAAGCACTCGCACCACCCTACCCTCAGTGATATCGTCAGAGGTGCTTCCTGCCGAGCTAGGGAGCATGCTAATAGGAGACGAACCAACTGCTTTAAGCGCCTTGAAACACGTAAGTGTTACCTGACTGTATGATACCTTTGGTGTAGGGCCAACATTCTATGCGCAGCCTACAGCCCTGACCCGAGGGCCCGACGACATGCTCTTTTTCTCCTTAGGGCAACACATTCTTCATTATGAGCCACCCCGAGGGTTTGTCATGCTAGCTTTTACCATGTTTGATGTCTCTAATGACCCTTACGATCCCATTGCTCCATTCTGACCAGACTGATGAAACTGAGCAGGCAATGACCGTCACAGTACAGTACCCAAAGTAATTCATAACTAGTCTGCGAGCACAATGCTAACATGGTTCCCTGCAGCTCCCATATGTTAAGTCATTTCGTTCAATGAGCTTTAGACTGTGTTCATCTCTCAATATCTTTGTTCGGTGCGGCAGAAGAGGAACATTAGCTCTTTGTAGACTATTATAAAGCAGAAAAAGAAATTCATACGAGACTTCACAAGGAGGTTTGGGCAAGCCGTCCAGCAGGTAGAGGATTATAGCATTGACATAGTGTTCGCTCAAGCTTCGGAAGAAGCCGGACCCATCCACTCCTTTCTTCTACTCCTATCTTTAGAACAATAGAAAAATTTATATATGGCGACGGATAGGTATCTTGAAAGATGACATCCGGCGCTGGCAGCAAAGCTGTCCTTGATCACAAGCAATGGCTGAGCAACAATGGAGGAAAAGCGCAATCTGGGCCAGGAAGGTAGGAGCAAAAGCGGCGATCCGAAGTGACTGATCACGAGAGAAAGAGGAACTAGTAATTCACCTCCCTAAACATCACATATGAGAGACTGCTGCCCCTCATTCGTGACTTGCTAGATTTCAAGTGGCCTGCAACGATCTAGATGGATCCTTCTCAGAGAAACCCATTTGTACGGTGTGATTATCATAGAGATCACAGGCATGAGACCAACAGGTGTCAAAGCCTGAAGTTCCTAGTGGAAAGATTAATCAAAGCAGGGCACCTCAGAAGGTATGTCAGAGAAGTTGACCGCGGAACGAGTCAGGACCGCGATCAAGCATAATTACACGATGTAGCTACCGAAACCGAAAGCCGAGCCAACCGCAAGCTATATTGGGGCCCGTCGACAACGGTATCAATCAAAGTGCCAGGAAGCTCTTGACGGCCGTGGTGAGAGCTCGTGTAAATGCTATCCACACGGGAGGAAGCGTAGAAGAAACCACGTGACCAAGCGTGCGTCGCTCTCGGTCAAACCCGAGCGGGGTCATTTGTGGCTATTATGATGCCAGCCTCTTCTATGTATTAGTGGTTTGATTTGCATAGGGTCTTGGTAGATCAGCGGCGCAGCAGGACTTATTGCAGAAGCTACATACCTTGACCGGTCAGAAGCTTTCCACGGGAATGCTAAACTCGATTAGGCGAATACTCTTTAGTTCATGCAACAACCATGACACTGGAGACATCCATGCTCCATGCTTAAGGGACCGATCCACCCAGCGAGTTTGTTCTTAGTCGTCGAAAACTTGGGGGCGCTGTGTGATGTAAGTAGAACACGGTTGCACTCGATGAAGGCCGTCCCTTTAACATATCACCAGACAGTCAGTTATTTGACTAATGCAAGGCAGGTTGACCTCCTAAGCAGATAGCTGGCCCCGCGGAAGTGCTATCAACTATCCATACGGGAGCATAAAGGGGAAAAGAGCTCAGATAGTCCTCCCTTAGATGATCACACTCCCCGCGCTCATGAAAACCACGGGTTATTTGCCTAAGTCGGGGAGGAAGAAAGGAGATCCATTAAGTTGATCCTGGAGCGATATAGCGTTGGTCGAGAGAAGTTCACATACGTTAGCTCTCTGCTATCCAACAAGGAAAAAAATGCGATAATGCGTATTGTTGTGAAACATAGACGTGTTCGCCTAAAATCACTCAGATATGACCAGAATTGACTCGATGCTGGCCTCTCACAAACTGAATGTTATCCCTTCGGCAAAACTTGTGAGACAGAAAGTAAGGTGTTTCTACCCAGATCACCATCAGATTATTCTAACAAGGGTGGACAATCTTTTGAGAGTAGGTTTCATCAGAGAGGTAAAGTATCCTGAATGGCTTGCCAATCTGGTGGTGGTCCCAAAGAAAGGGAGTAAGTGGAGAGTATACGTGGACTACACGGACCTCAATGAAGCATGTCCGAAAGATAGCTTCCTCCTGCCACAATAGATTAGATCATTGATGCCTCAATTGAGCATGAGATGTTGTCATTTCTAAACGCTTTCTCGGTCTACCACTAGATTCCTATGCACCCGCTTGATGCGGAGAAAACAACCTTCATTACACCACACGGGCTATACTACTATAATGTAATGCCTTTTGGCCTGAAGAACATCGGAGCGACCTATCAGAGGCTAGTGACAAAGATATTTCGACCATTGATGGGCAAGACTATGGAAGTCTATATCGACGATATACTTGTCAAGTCCAAAGAACGCCCTGATCATATGAAGCACCTAGAAGAAACTTTTGAGCTGTTGTGTACGTACGGTATGAAACTCAACCCCCTAACATGTGCGTTCGAGGTCAATTCAGGCAAGTTTTTGGGCTTCATGGTGACGTAGAGGGGAATTGAAGCCAATCCTATTCAGTTTAGAGCTATTATGGAATCTCAGACTCCTTCCTCCAAAAGGAGTGCGGCAAGCGACACTTGACTTGCATCCTAAGGGGATTCATCTCATTTTGACTGATTAAAGTCATTTTTACCACTTTATTACTACTTTAAAGGCAAACCCAAATGACTCACTGACATGAATGTGGACCAGCCTTTTCATGGCAATCAAGAAATATCTCACCGAACCACCAATTTTGACTAGCCCCAGAGTAAGTGATACGCTCATTCTTTACCTAGCAATTTCTGATGTCTCGGCGAGTGCAACTTTGTTCAAAGAAGACGAGAATCGGAAACAAAGACTAGTGTTCTTCATAAGAAAATCTTTATCTAAGGTGGAAACTTGATATACCTGTCTCAAGCAGCGGAGCTGGCTCTCCATGGCGAAGCAAAGCCCGCCTTACTTTCAGCACACCTTATCGCTTGCGGTCGACCAATCTTCCCTACCAGTTCATAAACTAATTTGCTCCGGGGAAGGGATGGCCCGATGGGCTATCAGCCAAGCGAGTTCTGATCCAAAGACAAACCCTACTTGGCAATAAAATGATAGATATTGGCAGACTTTTTAGCACAGATCACCTAACAGGACGCGTACCTGGGTAATGCCGACTGGTGGATCCTTAGTGTGGATGGCGCTTCCCGATAAACGGGAGTCGGTGTTGGCTTATAACTTAAATTCCCAACCGGGGAGAGGATGGAGTAGGTTATACAATTAGACTTCCCCGCGTCTAACAATGAGGTTGAATATAAAGCAATCCTAGCCAAAGATAGACCTCCTAATTTATCCTTTAAAATATCATCATACAAAGATCATATATGGTCGCTTGACAAACGAGGAGTACAAAACACTTAGACTAAGCAGCATGGCCAAGTATGTATGCGTGGTTAAGTCTGAACAAAGCTTTGCATTGAAGCTCGAGCATATCCTATGGGGTTCAAACAAAAAGTCGGATGCCTTACAACAATGGCCGCTTCCTCACACCAAAGAAACAATAATTTTCCTATTTATTACCAAATATGACGCCACTCGCGAACCGTGAACAGCAGAAGATACATGTCCCTCCTCGATGACTCCACAGTCCGCAATTTGTAAGCTCGGGAAAACCGATAGCAAGGTCGGCTCAAAGATTCGCCCATGGGCTTGATTTTCCTGGTGAACGGGAAATAGATAAACGTTTCTTAAACGACTGCATCTTAAATGCCCTACTACCTGGTAGGGGTAGTATGCACAATAGTGTTCCATGAAGGGAATAGTGTAGAAACCATTTAGGAGGCTGAACTTTGGTGCATAGGGCCCATAACCAAGGACTATGAGGGCGGATATAGCCATCTAAGTCAGGAATTATGATCGTTGCTAACCCAGAAGCTTCCTCATTCTGCTGGGTGCATGCTCGTAACCTAACAACCATAACGAGCTCCCAGCCTCTCGCCCAATCTAGGAATTGATATAGTCAATTAATACCTACTACCCAAAGATAAAAGAAGCTATTATTGCGGAAGCATGTAATTATTTCAACAAATGGGTAGAAGTCGGGCCACCTCTATCATGATAAAGATGTGGTTCAATTTGTATGGAAGAGCATCGTTTGCCGGTTTGGAATACCATAGTCGATAGTAACTAACAATGGGCCACAATTTGATAGCAGGGTATACAAGAACCTTTGTGATGAGCTAAAAATCAAGAACTTGTATTCAACCCCGCGGTAGCCATAAAGAAACGGCCAGGCTGAATCATCCAACAAGACTCTCCTAACAATTTGAAAGGCCTCGTATTTGGATCAGAAAAGTCAAGATGAGGCCAGAGTCCCATGCAGCCACATGTCTGAATTGAAGCCAAAACCACCAGGATATCGCTCATTCACCTTTACTTACGCATCGGAGGCTACAATCCCCATAAAAATCAGGATGCCCACACTTCGAACTGGAATTCCTGAAGAGGCTAATGCCAAAGCTGTTACTAAAGACCTGGATATGGCAGACGAGCTCTGTGAAGCTACAGCTATGCGTATAGCGTCATACCAACAAAGACTGGCAAACCTGTACAATAGGTAGGTAAAACCATGAACATTCCAAGACGTAGACTTGGTCTTGAGAAGAGTCTTTGAAAACACGGCTAACCCAATAGACAAGAAGTTCCAACCAAACTGGGAAGGGCCATATATGGTAGTCTAAGAGGGAGCAGCTGGATCATACTCATTGAATAAGCTAGACGGGGCTCCCATTCCTAGAATGTGGAATGCCACACATCTGAAGAGGTATTACTAGTAAAATTTCCTTTAAAAGTACTGAAGATGTTAGTCGGTTTATGTGATTCGGGTTCAAGCGCTTGATTCTTCCTTTTGGTGAATGGCACTGTATAAACGTTCTCTAAACGATCCGTATCTCAAATGCCTTACCACCCATCAGGCAAGATGCATCGGGTGGAACTCCATGAAGGAATAATATGCGAAACCATCAAGGCGCGTAACTTTGGCGCACACCACTCCATACCCAAGGCTACACCGGCTAACTATGAGGGCGTATACACACTACATCAGAAAGGTGATCGCACAACTGAAAGCCCACATTTCGAAGGGTGTCACCGTAAACCCCGACAACCATAATGAGCCCCGGCCTCGTCCCGGGGAATTGATATAGTTAGACCACTACCTACCTCCTCAACACAAAAGAAGCTATTACTAATAGCAATAGACTATTTTAGAAAATGGGTAAAAGCTGAAGCTTTCGCCTCCATCAAGAACAAAGATGTCGTTCAATTTGTATAGAAGAACATCATTTTTTGGAATACCACAATCGATAGTAACTAACAATGGGGAACAATTTGATAGCAGGGTATACAGGAACTTTTGCAATGAGCTAAAAATCAAGAACTTGTGTTCAACCCCTTAATACCCACAAAGAAATGGCTAGGCAAAATCATCCAACAAGACTCTCCTAATAGCTTTGAAAAAGCATCTGCATTCGGCTAAAGGGAAATGGGTAGATGAGCTACTGGGTAGGAGTCCTATGGACTTATAAGATCACCAGCCGGAAACCAACTGGGATATCGCCATTCGCCTTTACTTACGGGATGGAGGCTATAATCCTACCGTAAACGGATGCCCAATAATTTTAACTTAATTCCGAAGAGGCTAATGCCGTCGCATTAAAGACTGGATATGGCGTATTTGTGTCACAAGCCGCAAATTGCATGTATAGTGTCAAATACAACAAAGACTGGAAAACCTATACAACAGGCGGGTAAAACCGTGAACATTCTAAGACGGAGACTTGGTCTTGAGAAGAGTCTTTGAAAACATGGCTAAACCAGCAGACAAGAAGTTCCAACCAAACTGAGAAGGACCATATATGGTAGTCCGAGTGGGAGCAACTGGATCATATGCATTGAATAAGCTAGACAGGACTCTCATACCTAGAATGTGAATGCCACATCCGCAGGGCTGTGACGCTCAAAAACTGGGCCGCGACTACCATCAACTCCGCGGATATTGATCGCCGTGACTCGATATTTTCTCATTTAAAAACGGCGCGTAGTCCCTTGTACGTGAGCTCTACCCAAATACAAACCTGCATATACTCATCTCCAAAACAAATGCAATATGGATCAATATAATTCAATCACATGAGTAATACGTCACTCAAACAAACACATCACTACACAGCAACAACTATGAGTTCATTGGGGCTTTCAAAAGAGTTAATCAATTCTCTTTTATACAACACATATATTAAAATTCTAAAATTTTAATACATGTATACATCAAAGCCACAACCCGGCTTTCTTCTAATCCTCGGTCTCTAGGACGAGCCGTCCCCTCGCACGCTCCCTGTACCTATAAAATATATCCCTCGATAGGGTGAGTTAATGCTCAGTAGTGGAATCGCCCTAAGTGGGCTACTCTCCACCTAAGTGCAGTGCAATGTTCCAAAATAAACATACATTCAAGAAAATGCATGATCCTACTTGAATGTCTACATGACCAACTCGTGATCCCTGTAGTCCTCATCGATTCATCACACTCACCTAAGCCTCAGATGAAAATTATTATTTCGCTCTTGTTGGACAACCTCCTGATGTATATATCAATCAATAGCCCGACACTGATATATTATTTTTTGTGGATCATTCTTCCATGAATATCAATTAAATGCTGCTCCTGGTACAATTGACATTTTTAATTTAATTTGACTCCGATAATTAATATTTTTAGACAACCCTCCGAACGCTTTCTGTACTCATCTCATGACTCACCCTATAAATTTGCAAGGTTCCAATAAGATATGGAATGCATGTATGTCAATTCAAATACAAATGACCACATGTAAATATATAAACATGCATATATTTACAAACAATCAATTCACACAATCATGTCATGTAAATTTCATTTTTATTACACTCAAATTAGTCACTTGGGCTAATGATCAAACACTTGAGCAATTTAATTTAAATCACTCGACCAAACACATATTTTCACTAAAATATTTTTTGAGAACACCAAGCTGCAGAATATGAAACTCTGCTGGTTGGCCCTCAAAAATTCACAATTCATCGCCCGCTCAGAACCCGCATCACGCCATTCCCGCCCACTCTCAATCACTACATGATTTAACATACAATTATACCATTCACGCCCAAGCAAATGTAATACCACGATGCACCATTTTGATTTCAAAATTCCATATTAATCTTGCTCTGCTGCCTGGGACCGATCAAACGGCCCCTAACGAATCAATCGATCAACATTCTAAAGTACTTAAAGCGAGAATAAAAACCCCAAGCAAGTAGGTGAAGCCCCCTACCTCTCAGAGTTTGAGAAACTCCCTAAATTTATACCCACGCGAAGCTCCTCTCCGCGCAGGGCAGCCTTCCCTCATTCCGAAGATCGCGACTACTGGATCAGCCCAGATTTAGAGAGAAGTCGTAATCTCTCTCTGCCAAAAGTAAAAATGGCTACCGGATCATTCCGGGTTTTTCACTTCCACGCTTTTTTAGCCCTTTGAATTTGTGAGAGGAGTCCTGTATATGTTTTGTCTTGTAGTGACTTAAATCAATTAATTCAATTATTCTCCTCTTCAGCGCTTTGACATTCGACACTATCTCGGCCGTCCATTTTCATTATTTCTCTACTCATACCAATACAGGTACATGAGTACATATTATATGTGACTTTCGTCAGATTTGCACCTTACGCATCTAAACGCCGATGCCTCAAAACGGTAAATCTCGCATCGTCTCTGACCCGACGAAATTTTACGGTTAGCTAGATTTAAATTCCACCTCAGCTACTTGTAATTTCTTGCCTTTTCCGTAAATTGAATTTTTCGGGTCTTACAAGATTACTAGTAAATTCCCTTTAAAAGTATTACTACTGGTAATAAAGATCGCCTTAAAGATACACATTAACTGACTATTCCAAAACGATATATATCTACAACAATTTCATCTTATATCACACTACTAAGATTTATTTTTGTAAACATCACTTAAACGATATAAACAACATTTTAGTTAACCATTCCATAAAAAATGTTTTAATACAAAACTTTTTAGTGATAGTTTAACAAATTGTGCAATAGAGAAAATATTAGCGACATCTTCTCAAGGACATTTTAATGCAACATTAAGAAGTTTTGTATTATGGTACCACCAAATAAACGGCTACAAATTTATTTGTGCTAACATTTTTAGCAATACATATTTCATATCAATAATTTGTTATGACATTTCAATGATGTTTTATAAAGTTACATTTGTGGATTATATTCTTCATGATGTGTATGGTGACTTTCACAAATATTGTAATATAGAAAAAATACTAATGACATTGCTTGCGATAATTTAACAACAAATATTATTATAGCTGGTGATATGTATAACTCACAATTAAACAAAATGTGTCTACAAATATATCGAAGCTAACGTTTAGCGATATTTCAGATATATGCCATAGTAATTCATTACGACGTTAAATGTCATTTCTATAAATTGTAGCTATAGACCTAGACTCTTGCAACGCTTTATGGTGACTTTTTCGACAAAATATTGCAATAAAGACAATGTTAGTGACATTACTTATGGCAATTTAACAAATATTGGTAAATATATATCATAAATGTATTAGTTCAAATGTGAATTATTTATTTTATTAAAACAGAATGGTGTTAATGAACAAAAAAGCAATATTAAGTTAACTTTATGTTAATTTTTTTTTTCAAATATATCCAATTAATTTAAATACCTATTAAATTACTTGTATTATATACAAGAATTTATAATGATTAAAGTCAGTCCGTGGAATGAGAGACAGAGATATGTGCATACAGTAGTGCGCAGGCTCAATTACGTGACGATCTGCAAGACTACACACCAAAACATGCTTAGATGTCACAAATTAATAATTTTAATTATTTAAATAAATTAAAGGAAATATCAAAAAGTTATCCCATGAGTAAAAAATTATTAAAATGAATTATTAAAAATAATTAAAATTTTATTTAAAATATAATAAAACACTTTTTATAAAAAAACAATTTTAACAAAAAAAATGTTTTTTTAAATTTTAAAAATACTATAATTTTAATTAAGTTTATAAATATTTTTTATATGTATTTTGTTATTATTTTTATCAAATTTTAAGTGTTTAAAATATTTTCATGAATTTTGATTTTTGAAATAAATTTATATTTTATGGATATTTTTGCATTATCCATTAAGATATTTATAATTTTTTTATATTTCCTTTTTTGATATTTTCTGTCAAATCAAAATATATTTTTCCATATTTTGATCATTATTTATATGTTTAGGAACAATATAATGATTCTGAATTCTTTTAAAAAAACAACTATATAACTCGATTTGTGTGATGTGAGATGTCTTATGTTCAACAAATAAAGCTTTACTGTTTTTTAATAAGTTTTGAAAGCTTAATCACTTTTAAAATATAGTAAATCGTCTTCTATTGGTGACTCGAACCTCATCTCCTAGTGTCTTGCCTTTTAAAAGGCTTTAAACTAACCTGAGCTGTAATAACTATATAATTGTTTTTAATAGTTCAAAATTGATTTTAATCTAATTAAAAATAAAATGTAAAATTTAACTTAGCTACTAAACAAAGAGAAAAGAAAAATATTAATTAGAATAATTTATTAAAATTCAAAATAAAATTTATATCTATGTTTAGAAATTTTTTTAATTTAAAAATTAAAAATAAAATATTCTTTTATTTAAAAAAGAATATTTTAATTTTTGTTTTTATTTTTAAATCTCAATTTAAAATCAATTTTAAAATTAAATAAGTTAAATATCTACTAGTTTTAAAATCGGTTGATCTTTATTTTTCTATTAAAATTTATTTTTAATTATTTGTTTTTTTACATTTATATGGCATCAAGCACAGAAAGGTAAGAGATGATGGAAGGAGGAAGTCAGTCTCTGAATGAGAGAGTTGAGAGAGATAGCGCAATGTGAGCAGGTGAGGCTCACGTGATTGATCTACGAAAACTCTCACACAATAAAATACGCTTAGATAATACAAATTAATAATTTTAATTATTTAAATAAATTAAAGGAAATATCAAAAGTTATCCTATGAGTAAAATTATTGAAATGAATTATTAAAAACATCAATTGAGTTTAAAATATAATAAACACTTTTACAAAAAACAATTTAACAAAAAAAATAGTTTTAAAATTTCTAAAACACCCACTTTAATTAAGTTTATAAAACATGTTTATGCAGGTTTCCTTCATGTGTCACAAGGATATCCCCAGCTCTGTAAGCTAAAGCTATAGATTTCATGAATTTGATTTTGAACTATTTATATTTTTTATGATATTTTTAAAAATATCCATTAAGATATTTAGGATTTTTATATTTCCTTTTTTGATATTTCACAAATCTGGGAAACAGATATTGTTTCATATAGATTTTGATCATTATTTATATGTTTAGAACAATATAATTTATTTGGGTTTAAAAACAAAACAAATTATATAATCGATTTTAATGACATATATTCACGTGCTCAATAAATAAAGCTTTAATTTTTTTTTTTAATAAGTTTTTGAAAGCTTAATCAAATTTTTCTTGCATAATATAGTAAATGCTCCTATTACACTCAAAAACCTCATCTCCCCATGTCTTGCCTTAAAAAGTTTTTAACCAACCTCCTGAGCTGGGATATCTGTATAAATTGTTTTTTCTTTTGACATAGTTCAAAAAATGATTTTAATCTAATTAAAAATAAAAATAAAGTTAATCGTGTTTTACTTTTAAAATAAATATAAAAGGAAAAATATTAATTAGAATAATTTATTAAAAATTAAAAATAAAATTACTATCTATTTTTAGAAATTTTTAATTAAAATAAAATAACATAATAATAAATATATTATTTTTTTTTAAAAGAATATTTTAATTTTTGTTTTTTATTTTTAAACTTCACTTTAAATTAAGAAAATTGTAAATAAATAAATATCTACTTTAGTTTTAAAATCCGGCTGGGATCTTTATTTTTCAAGTAAAAAATTTTTTTTTTTGATGATGCTTTTTCAACCGGAACTCGGGCCGGAGCGTGTGGGGGCCGCCGGGCCGACCCGATTGCTCAGGGTCGATGCGTGCCCGACTGCCTCGGGCTGAAGTATGACCGCCGTAATACCGATCTCGCCATCCCGTCGTAGCACTCCTCCGCAAAAAACAAGGAAGTGTGGGGCCTGGGCGAGGGCCCCAGGCCTGCGGCCGCCCGATGTCAAGCCGCTTTCTCGAGAGAAAAGCAGAGATCGCGATTGTTTAGTATTGGCGTATAAGAAAGTGTAAGAATGTCAAGCGCATCTTCACCCCATGGCAAAAAGGTCTCAGATTTATAGTAGATGTTTAACCGGGGCTGATGGTGGTTAGAGTCCTTCCTATCGACGGGACATTTTTGCCTTTAAACTACATCCGGGATTTGGTACGTGATATGTATGAGCCGTTTGTTCGAGATAATCCCCTCCTTCCTTTATCGGGAGATCCAACTGGGCGTATGATATGTTATTATTTTCCTTCCTTATTGATAAGATTTGGTTGGATCAAGGTGATAATATATTGCTGTGGGTTATTTTATTTCTTTAGAGCGATACATAATCGACTGGTGGTGGATTACGGCCCACCATTCAGATCGCCCCTGACCGCCCGGCCCCTGATTCTGGGTTTCTGGCCAAGAGCTCTGATTACGCCGGCGCATTCACTTCGCCGGCCACGCCGTGCTCTAGCTTAAACCTCATCAAGCACCCCCACCAGGTATACCGGCGTGGTGCGGCTGTAATTCTTCTCAGACGTTGTAGTTTTAATGCGGTCTCCGCTCGGCGCCGGGTCACGCAAAGCCTTGTCGCCACATAAGCTCCTCAGTGGATAATGATGACCCTTAGTTTTCGCGCCATTTCTCCCATTTCCTCTAGTTTCCTTCATTTCTGCGGATATCTTTCTGCCTTATGTCGCTTCGCTCCTGACCCTTCTTCTCACCCTCCCGTTTCATCACGCCACAAGCAGCCTTCTTCATTGTATCTCCGGGTCTATCATGGTCCGTATCGCTGATCGGGTACGACTAACACTAGGGAAGGAACCTGGACAGAGACTTTACATTTCTTGTCATTGTCTCCGCTACGGGTCCGAGTCGCCTTCTTCTTTCATCGGGTGATTAATTCCTCGGCTTGTCAGTTTAAGACTGCATTTCCGGGCCGGGAGGATGCCTCCCGGCCGTCGACTGAGACCAACTCTAACGTCGAAGCGCCTCCTCTTCCCGTTGATAAGGGTAAAAAGAAAATAAACCTAATCACATATCCTGGGGGGTCGAGTAATCTTTAAACTGGCTGCTCAACATGTCAGTGAACAAAAATCTAGTAAGGCTCACCCCTTCGTATGGGAGTACCTTGTTGACTGCTATCGACTCTCGTATCCGAGTGTCCCCGATGTTCAACTTATATACACCTGCCTGGGATGGTTTGTTTTTTCAGGTCTCTCGATAGCTACTTCTATCCCTCCCCTCCTCTCTCTTTCCTCTCTCTCTCCTCCCCTCTCTCCCCTCCCCCGCACCCTTTCATGAAAAGTGGTCTCGCAACATTTCTCAACATTTGCCCCTCCCAACTGTCCCAACACTTGGAGGCATTTTGGTGGGGTTATTGGCTTTAGGATAAAGGGCTCATCCTCAGCTTGGGGCCTTGTTTCTTCATCTTTTCGCCAATGAGGACAATCTGAGGGCTTTCTTTGCCTTTTCCAGACGTCTGCCTCGCGGTGATCTCCGATCTTCCATCTCGCATAGGTCATGGTGGACGTCATTTCCTTCTCACGGCTTTTAATCAAATACAACCCTTCCGATGTGGATGACACTGCGTTCTACTGGTCAGCCTCCCATAATATTCGTGGGAGTATTTGCACCGCTGTGTGACTCGTCTAAGGTGGTCTGATGTTCTGATTTCAGACTATCTCCGTTTGTTTCCTGCAGGCTCACCAACTTGGCCAATAAGATGAAATGCCATGGGCTTAGCGCTACGACACCCTCAAGCCACCTTGTTTTAATTGATAAGGTCGGACATTTCGGTCCATCTAATCCATAGGGGTCTCACGTTCTCATCAGGCCCGTACCGCTACTCGTCCTCTCCCCGGGCTTGGGCTTATCACGGGCGCTCCTACCAGTGGGGAGAGATTTTCGTTCATTTGGGGGCACGGCCTAAGCCCCAGGAGTGTGAAAAGGAAAACCGAGCCTTCCATTGAGGGAGAGCGTCGGCCGAATTAAAGTTCGGCTCTAGAGCTCCAGCCTACTGAGAGCCGTAGCTGTGTCGCCCTTTAGGCGAGGCTCGTGATTTAGCCCCACTTCCTGCTCGACCTAAGGGCTAAAAACCCTTTCGAGTGCGGCCGAGCAATCGCTGCGGCTATGCCTATAACCGTCTCGAATCCCGCCTGAAGAGGCCAAATCGCCTCCCCGAAAGGCGACAAAACCGAAGAGAAAAGGAAACCCACCGGGGGAAGCAAAAAACACAAAACCGTGAGACTTTCGGCTAAATGGGGACCTAACTGCCATGCAGTGTGCTACGCTCTCCATCTCATGTGACTCCGACTGGGAGGTCAAGGCGCATGCCAAGCTGACGAGGCTTCGCTTTATCCCTTCAGGTTGCCCAGAAGTCTATAATCGTGCTTGCTTCATGCCTTCCGGCCAGCGCATTCTACGCTGATATGTAGCCACTCATCCGAAAGGCCCGGCCGAAGGCAACTGAAATGAGAAAGGCACCAGAATTGTCAATTTGCAAAGCGAAGGTGGCCTCTCACTTCCGAACGACCACTGCAGAAATCAACGCAAAGATATGACTAAAGAAGTGGAGCGCCAAGTCCACTTAAAGATAATGCCGCCGCTCAAGTAGAAAGTAGGAGGACGAGGTCCGGCGAAGCTCGACGGCATCCGAAGTAGCCGCCGGAGGTTCGGCGAAGCGGCTCAGCCACAAATGATTTCAGCGAGGCCCGAGAGGGGTACTTCAAGCCCACCGGCGTGAGTCATGGTTGTGGAGAGCTCATCACCCCGGCGAGCGATCTTGCCGGAATTACGCGCTAATGGCAATCTAATGATAAGAGCGCGCACCGCGCCGCCACGTCAGAGTGCGCGCGCCACAGAGACTCCGCTTCGTCGGAATCTTCTCGCTGCAATTGGCGAATCATTTAACAGATCATCGCGTGATCGCGGCAGATCTTCATCAAACAGTGCTGCTTGAACGCTTCTGGGAGGGAGGCTATCATTAGCAAACAGACTGTGCCACAGCGCCCATGGGCTTCTGGGCTGCCTTCAACTAAAGTCAAGCCGACGCATACCGCATCCCTGATTGAATCTTTGACCTCCCGACGGTTATACAGAGGAATCTTTTTCTACTGAACACTCAAGAGCCCCGACTCCGGCCGTGGCCACTCCCTCTTCGTCGTCCCTTCCGTCTCTGATATCCGACTCTATGCTTATGTTTCCCGACGCTATTTATCTGCTTATCTATATATATTTTGACTTTAGACCGGCCCGAGGAGCATGTGGTAAAATTTCTTCCTAAACATATTTATATATATATATATACTTTTTTTTTTTTAATATATATATATCGTCACACTAGACAGAGCATCGTCGCTATCTTCCACAGATTGAATGTTTGTAGATTATAACACTCATGAGACACAACAAGCCTAAGATTTAACACAAGTATCTTATAGAGCCTTTCCACTTCGATTAGTTAATCTATCGAGGGAATCACTAATGTCACACTGGGATGAGTCTGGCCCATGCGAGTTTTGTAAGAGTCACTGATGTAAATTATCAGGCCCGCTCCATGTAAATCGATGGATGAGCTCACCAAAGGTGAACTCAAGCCGAGTGGAGCTCGACCGTGAATCAGGATGAGCTCAAAATGGCCAATAGAGCTTGTCCATGTTGAGTGATGGGAAGAGCTCGCCACGCGAATTGTCGACAGAGTCGCCCATGTTGAATGATGGGATGAGCTTTGTCGAATGAATATGAAGTTTCCAGCCTGGCCCACGTCAGTGACGGATGAGCCCCCGTCCTTCACGAGACAGTAAAGTAGAACTGGCCCATGCTGAGATAAGAGCCTGCCACGCATCACGGTAATGTATCTTCATGTTGAATGATGGGATGAGCTCACTAATTTTACAGGTGTCGAGCCTGGCTCCATGAAAAGACGGGATGAGCTCACGTAATGAATAGTAGCAGAGCTCGGCCCATGCCTGAGTGATGTGAATATATTCACGCCGTATCGAATAGGAAGTAGAGCTCATCCATGTCAAGCGGAAGTACGAGCTCGTCGAATGAATATAAAGTAGAGCCTGGCCCATGTTGAGTGACGGGAAGTGATTCGCCAATGCGAATTGTCACTGGTGGAGCTCTCGCCATGTTGAATGACGCCAATATCGGCACTAAGAAAGTAGAGCCTCGCCCAGTGCCGAAAGTGACGTGGGATGAGCTCGCCAAAATGAATAGGTAAAGTGCCACCTCCCATGCAGCATGGGATGAGCTTGTTTAATGAATATAAAGTAGAGCCTGGCCCATGCTGAGTGATGGGGTGAGTCAGTGGCGACCAGCAGAGCTCATTCCATGCTGAGTGACGGGATGAGCCTCGCCGCATCGAATAGCAAAGCAGCTCGCCTCATGTTGAGTGATGGATGCTCGTCAGAATGAATAAGAAAGCATTTCGTCACGTTTATGATGGGATTGCTCGTCAGTATGACCAGAAGTAGAGCTCGTCCATGAGCGATGGGATGAGCTCATTAGGCGACTAGAAAGCAGAGTCATCCACGCTATGATGGATGAGCCTGGGCCGTAAAAGACAGTAAAGTAGAGCTCGCCCATGCCGAAAGGATGGGATATAGCCGGCCAGTATGAATTGTAAAGTAGAGCTCATTCCATGTCGAATAATGGATGCAGCCTCGGGATCGAATAAGAAAGCAGAGCTCGCCCATGAGTGACGGGATGAGTCACGTCAATGCAAATTGCCAATAAAAGCCCGCCATGTTAGCACGATGGGAAGAGCTCATCGAATGAAGACGCGAATATTTCGCTCCATGTTGAGTGACGGGAAGAGCTCGCCGTAACGTAATAATCAGCGCAGAGCTCGCCCATGTCGAGCATCGGGAAGAGCTCTGTCGCACAAGACAGCAAAGATCGTTCCGTTTGAGTGATACGAGCTCGCCACCGATCGAATAGCAAAGTAGAGTCGCCTGGGTGTTTGCGCATGGGTTTATCGCTGCACGCATTGAAGTGGTGACGCTCCAGAAGTCCATGCCGAGTGATAGGATGAGCTCAAGCCGCATCGAATAGTAAAGTAGAGCCCCGCGCCAAGTAGATGGGATGAGCCTGCCAGTATGAATTGTAAAAGTGAGTCTGCTCATGCCTAAGATGGGATGAGCTCTGTCGAATGAAGAGGCAGAGCCTGGCCCATGCCTGAAAGATGGGATGAGCTCACAGTGGCGAATTTTAAAGCAGAGCTCAGCCCATGCCGAGTGACGGATGAGTCGCCACGAGCAACAAGTGGCCCGGCGCCGTGGCCTGGGTAAGTAAACAGCCCGAGCTGGTCCGACTCCCGAGGCACAGGCCGCGGCGGAGCAGGTGAGCTCGCTTCAAATCTTGAGCAAAATAAGCACCTGTGCGACTGAAATCAGGTAATGCAGCCTCTGAGCTATCCCTCCACTCCCGAGGCAATGTGGTTGTATGAGTAGGTGAGCTCAAGCCAAACTGAAAGGGGGCCAGGTTCCGCAGGCCTGTGGTACGTAGGCTGACAGCTCGACCCGAGGCGCTGCGGGCTCAGGCGGAGTAGGTGAGCTCGCCAAATTGAGTGCAGCTTCTCTCTCTTCCGGTGGCTCAGTGGCAATGTACTGAAATGGTCCGACTCCCGAGGGCAACAGGGTCTGCGGAGGAGTAGGTGCACTTCATAAAGTGAGTGGCTGCGGCTCCGAGCGCTGAGGCCGAGTGGCGATGTAGCCCGAGCTGGTCTGACTCCTGAGGCAGCGTGGCCTTGGTAGTTGAAGAGTTTGATACGCTGAAACGCTCATGACACGGCTAATTTCTACTTCGGGAAAGAGGGCAGCTGCTTTTAATGCTGGGCTTTATGGAGAATTTGGAACCATTGCACTAAATTTCGAATACTGTGTATCTCCTTATAAATACCTGGGCTTCATTGTCGTGAGGCTTATTCTCGTATAATGCAATAACCTGAACTGCAAGTGAGACTAAGAGTCGAAGCTTGACTCATCTTCGCTGAGATTCTTCCAAGGTCCCGGAGTCGTCACTGCTTGTTCTCCGCATGTGTGGAGTTGTGTTTTTCCCTAGTCTCCCTTTATGGGAGTTACGGCCAGGCTCCCTAGCTTCGTGCTGAATGCATCCGAGAGGTAGGCTTATCATTTGCGCCGCTTCTCTCAGGTTTTTTAATTTTCTTTTTTTCTCTCCTCTACTCTCTTTTTCTCCCTCTCTCTTCCCTTTCTCCCCTTTTCCTCTTCCTTTCTTCTTTCTCCTCTTTCCACTTTCTTTTCTTTTCTCCTTGAATACACCTTCTCTTTATTTTTTTTTTTTTAAGGCTGAGGAACTCGCTTGTACCTCGAATATTACTCAAGACGGACCGAGGACACCACTGATTGTAATCGAATGTAATCCAATTGAAATAAAGAGACACTTTTGCAAGACTATGTATCTTCTTATTTTGCCTTTTTCCGTATCTTACATATATGAACCCACAGATGTCTAACCTAATGATGGGAACACTTCCATCCGTCACATGAGATCCGACAGTACTTATTTAATATTTATGTATGCTACACTATGCGTTACCTGGTAAACGCTTACATGCCCTGATTCCACGATGTCGCGAGATTTTTCCCTCTCTCTTCGCTTTGAGTTCATAATTGCCCGGTCCGACGAATTCTAGATATGATGTATGGGCCTTCCCAAATAAAGGCCATTTCCTGGTGCCAAATTCTTCTTGGCCGGTGAGCTTCTTTAAGACTAAGCTCGCCCGCATGTAGCCTTACGGGGTTGACTTTGATCAGAATACCCGCCGCTTTCCTTGATACTCCTCCGTATGCCTTTGAACCTGCTCGCGTTTTTCATCTAGGAGTTCTAAGTTTAGACGAAGGGCCTCGTCATTATGCTCCTCTGATGGTAACTTGACTCTTGGAGACTTTATTCCGATCTCAATCTACACGCTTCGTGCTACAAAGGCTGCAATAAATGCAGGTTTCCCCGGTTGTTGACTGTGTCAGCCTGTAGTTCAGAAATTTGGGTATCTTTTCACCCAACCCTTAAGATCTTCACTGTCTCTGGCAAACTTCAGGCCTGATCAGACTTATCAGTCCATCTATGATCGCGATGTGCTGGGGGTGGACTAGTAATAATTTTTAATTCCGAGCCTCTAGCATTTAAATCCCTGAATTTAGCCTTGTCGAACTGTTTTCCGTTGTCCCGAGATACTGCTTCCTTGAATACAAAGCGCATATATTGAATGCCACTAAATGCGATTCTCTCGTCCGTAATTTGCGGGCTAAAGGCTCCTAGCTTCTACCCACTGCAGCAATCCATCGCACGATTATGGATTGCATCGCCCTTACCACAGGCGGTCCCAATATGTCCAAACCCCATTGTTGGAAAGGCCAGGGACTTGTGATCGATGTTAAAGGTTCGACGGAGGCGAGATCTGGCGTGCTCTCGCGCATCTCGTGATTTCTACTGATCTGGTCAGATCCTTTCGGTACATGGTCAGCGCAGTATCCCGCTTCTTTGCAAAACTTTTCCCTGCTAATGCCCTGCCCGATATGATTCCCTTAGATACACCCTGGCAAATCTCCCAAGACGCATCGATGTCCTCTCCCCGCGATGCATTTAAGGAAAGGAGTGAAAATCGCCACAGAGACTTCCTTTATAATTAAAGGAACCCGTCAATTTCGCCTTACTTCGCTACTTCTTTCAATGTGCCGTAGGCTTCCGTCATTATATAAGCTCCAAATGGGGTCCATCCAACTCGGCCTCTGACTCTATCAAAAGCAAACCGCCATGCTATAAGGATCGACAGAGGGTCTCAAGTATTCACCCGCTTTAATTCGAAATTTCTGCGAGGCTGTGGCTAACTTCGCCAAGGCGTATGCTCGGGAATTCTCTATTCTGGGGACATGTTTGACTTGAACCAACACAAATTTCTTTTAATAGATCGCGACCTTTGGAGGTATAGAATCATCAAGTCACTTTGACTTCAGAGGTCTCTTCTATTTATCTGCACCACTTCACTTTAGGAGTCACCTGTGATACCCTTAACCGGCCGACCCCAGTGAATGGGCGAGGTTGAGGTCGCATCACTACTCATACCACTGTTGTTTCAGCTATTGAACCCAAACTATGCAGTTATTCAATGTCTATCCCTCCGTGAGATTAGAATTAGACTCCGCTCCACTCCTCAGCATTCGAGGCCCATCTGACGAGAGCTCCAAATCGGGGTCGCTTTTTCGCGAGTGGTCCGAGCAAGCCCAGAGAGCCACCCAGCAGACGGCTTCCGCGACTCCAGGCTTCTTATGGTCGCACTGTATCCCATGTCAACTTTACTTAGCTCTATGGTCTATTCTTTCATCACCTCCCGAGGCTTCCCCGTTTGTGCAATACTTGTTTCATCTGATATTCTGTCGGGACTTCTATGGTATGAATGAAATAGGGACTTTAGCTTCCGAAATAAAGGTTACCAAATATAGTACTAATTTCTCCATCCTTTGGTACCTCTCCTCCGTCCTCTCAGCCCACCACAATAGTAGACCTGGGCGTCAGACTGTTTTGTCTCTCCCACGAGTACCGAAATGGGCTCGAGTAGGCCTGACACGGCCAAGCACGCAGTGAGGAGTTCTCCCTCGACAGACTTACTAGGACTCCGTGGAGAACTCAGATACGCTTAATGCATTAAATGCTTCTTCGTGACCTCAGATCCCACTGAAGGCCTGATTCAGGACCTCTAAGAAGTACCGCACTTGGTCGCTTCGCCTCGATACAACCCGCCAGTGGCCGGTCCTTCCCCGTCGCCGGACTTCCCTCTTTATTCTCGATGGCGACAAGCAAGATGTCGAAATAATAAAATTTTATTTTATCCGATTTACCTTTAATTCCCGTGGTTGACAGAAGCCCGTGAATTTTTCCTAATGACACGCCTAAGGCGCATCTGGGCCGGGTTCAAAGATCATGTCAAACTCAGATCTGGAACGCCTGAGAGCGAGGATGGGAGATTGGTCAGAGTAGATTTTACCAAAGATGTCGCCTACGTATACCTCCATAGTCGCGCCTATCTACTCCCTAACATTCTGGCTCACTAGCCTCGTAGGTCGCTCCGCGCTTCTTAAGTCCTGAACATCACACGATAACAATAAGTCTTTGTCGTGATTTAAAGAGGTCTTTTTCCCAGTCATCCGGTCCATACTAATCCGATTGTAAATGGAAGGGCCCATAAATCAGAAGTTCGCTACCCGGCATGGCGTCCACGTATGAGGTCACAACCTGGCAGAGAAAGCCGCTCCGCATGCCTTGTTTTACGTCATTAAGTCTATATAGAGTCGCGCCATTTGCCATTTTCTTTTTTGACGAGTACAACATTAGCCAACCACTCAGGATATTCTAATTCCTCCCGATTGCTCCCGCTCGAGAAGCTTGCCAATTTCCTCACATAGCCGCTCCGCTGAAGCCCTCGCTTTTGTTTGGACCTGGGCTTGAAGGACGGGTTGGTGTTCAACTGCGGAGATTGTCAGAGGATCGACTCCTACCATGTCCTGGTCATTTCATGCGAAAAATGTCTCTATCTCGTCTTAAAACTCGAGTGAGGAGGCTTTCGAGGTCTCCCGCTAGTTCGAGTCGAGAGTAGGCGAGGATGTCTGGCCGCCATCCAAATGATATCGGGTTCTAGTTCTCCGAGGTCACCGGCCGGGTGAGTATTCTGCCGTGCATGTCAAGCTCCGTCCACACATCCATGTCAGCTTAATCGCCTCTCTTTGCTCCCATGGAGGCGTGGCATTCCTCGCCACTACCGATCTCCTGACCATTCCTACAACAGTATGGTTGGAAATTTGATTATCATGAGCAGCTGAGGATGGCTCTTATCAGGTCGAGCAGGGTCTCGCCCAAAGAACATGTTATGTCGACCGGCGCCCACGACAGGAACCTTACCGGGCCGCCGTCGCCGGCAAGGCTCGCCGCAGTGAGCACCAACCGACCGAGCCCAATGGTAATATCTCTTTCTCCCTCGAAACCCCCGCAGTGTGTGTCGATTCGGATCTACCTTTCTCTCCAACACCCATTTTGTCGGCAGCCGATGCGAAGATGATGTCACCGAATCCTCGCTATCAATTAAAACCTAGTGGACTCCGCTGTGGCTACTACAATTGCGCCGAATCACTAATGGCCGCCATGGGGTAGCCGGCATCCCTCCAAACTGAAATGTGAGAACGTGATAGGTGGTGTCGAGTCACGCAACTAGATACCGCCAGCCCCATTCCCGTTGATCCGATGCCACGCACCCCTCCGAGCAACCAGATTCTCTCCTCCCCGCGAACCCTCCCGAGATCACGCGACTTCCAGGGGTCACGATGCCGAGCCCCGCCGCTTGCCGAGGTGGCCGCTGCTGAGCTCCGGGGCCCGGTTCGATTCCTGGCCCGGACTCGAGTCTGATTCGGGCTCGGGTTTCCCTTTGAGATATGAAACGCCCAGATCCGCGTTGTATTAAGTATTCTATCTCTTTCGCCTGTATACAATCGTTTCGTGCGATAAATTGTAATCCCTGCTGAGCTCGCAATACTGGGTGTTGTCTCTTGTGGCAGGGTCTGATTTCCCCATCCCGGCCTACCATCTGTAACCCGCCCTGCTGCATTTCGTGACCCGAGACACCGAGGTCGCTGGGGTGGGAAACGTCAGAGGTGAGTAACGCCGCTTGTCCGATTGTTGCACTTTGACGATCTCCGAGGTTCCCGCTTTGGGTGGATCGCTCACGATCTTTCCTGTGGATTTCTCAGCTCGCCTCCCATCTCCCTGTGGCCCGCCCTCGCCGCTTGTCTGCTGTACTTTCTTTCGGGTGGAAGAACTCTCCTTCTTGATATGAGGGCCTCTTCACGTTTATATATTTCTCTCGTTTGGCGAAGCAATTCTGCCATGCTCGCTGCATGTTCTCGAGATGGAAAACACGTCCTTCGATCAGATTCTAACTCGAATGTAGGTTGCGGATGGCGAATTTCTCATCTGGGTATGTCTATTTTCGTGGACTCAGTTGAACCTTGAACGCACGACGCAGGCTTTCATGAGCCCCGCCTTGACGGCCGTGATGGTAACTTTCTAGCTTTCTGTATGTTCTCCGTCTGATAAAGCCGGAGACAACAATGGATAGTTCCCTCGAATGACGATATCGGCGGGGAATTTATTGAACCGTGCCAAGGCCGGCCCTTTTAACGTAGCGCTGGCGATTGCTCCACGCACCCAGTCCCGACACCCATGTAGCTCCATCCGATTCAGAAGTATTGAGGTGACTAACGGGTCTCGACCTCACCGAATACTTACCAGGCACTCCTCGAACTCGCCCCAGTGGGGAAGTGTAAAGACTTACCGTGAAGGGAGACTCCTGGGCTTGTCGTACCAAGGTCCATAGCATCCCTGGCGTTGTCCCCAACCACCTCCTTCACACTCCGCCGAGCTCCCGTTGAAGACCAAACCTCTCGCTCCCATGTCTTTCTCTCCTCGCTTCCCGGCCGAGGGGTGGTGCGTAGTACTTCGCTTGCATATGTTTCCCAAGTATCGCTTCGCTTCTCCGCAGGGCCATCGGGGTCCGCGCCTCAATACTGGACTCGCTTTACTTCCGACGCCACGGGGAATGTCACGACCGAGTTGCTCTTCGCGGGGAGGAAGGTCTTGGTCTTCCCGGGTCTGTCGTATCTCCCGTGGATGTTACGAAGCCCATGCGGTAAGTTGTTCCGAATTCTTCTATCGGGCGTTGATTAGCGAGGCGAAGTGCTTCCGCACTTGGGTTGGTATTGGTTTTACGTGCTTCATTGTCCTAGGAAGTACGCTGCTCTGCGTTGCACAGTGGATCACTGCATCTCGGCGGATTGGCGTTGCCCCTGCTTGTGTTCCTTGTTTATACCTTGATGGCGAGAAATCGATTAACCATTGCTCACTTGTCGTTCCTGAGCGCCAAGCGATGATGCTTTCAGCGGGTAGTTTGGAGCATGTGGGGAGTCGTTAAATTTGGACCCGGATTGTTTAATGAAATTTGGGATGCGGCGTCTGGATCGTGCGAATTTGAGTATGGCTTCTTCTTGATACCGATCACGCCAGCCTTAGTCGTAACACTCCTCTGCAAAAACAAGGAAGTAGGTCGACAAGAGTGTGCCGTGGCGCTCCGTGCCTAAGTCAGTTTCTTCGAGAGAAAGAATTTGCTTAGATTGTTTAATCTTGTGGCGATATAAGAGTGCGTGTAAGAATGTTGGCGTACCTTTCACCGATGGGTGGTCTTGTATTTATAACAGATCATTGCCAGTTGGATCTCCCCCAATAAGGAAGGAGGATTATCTCAAACAAACAACTCCTTCTATATCCTGTACCAAATCCGATATGGGTTAAAATAAGAAATATCCCGTCCAATGGGAAGGACTCTAGCCACCACCATCAGTGGTTAAACATCTACTATAAATACAAGGCCGTGTGGTGAAAGTGCAGCCCGCTTGTTCTTACGCGCTCTTATGCTCCGGTACTAAACAATCTAAGCGATCTCTCTTTCTCACGGCATGACACAACTCGGGCGGCACGGCTGACCCTCGCCCCACACTTCACTGTTTTTGCGAGAGAATATACGACGAGGTTAGCGGTGATGTGCGGCGATCGCTCACCGACGATTTGATCGCGCGCATCCGACCCTAATCGAGGTCGACTAACGATGCCTTTCCGGCTGGGTTCCGGTTAACAAACATCATCGACCACAATTATCTGTTTCATGGTTTAGAGAGAGAGGGAGACTGAAGATGAGAGAGAGTATGAGAGAGATGGAAGGAGAAAGTTGGGCTTTGTGGAATGAGAGAGTGAGAGAGATAGGCATAACAGAAAGGTAAGGTTCAATTATGTATTGATCTACGAAGACTCTCACACACCAAAACATGTAGAGTCTAGAATTAATAATTTTAATTATTTAAATAAATTAAAGAAATATAAAAAAGTTATCCATGGTAAAAAATTATTGAAATGAAATATTAAAAATAATTAAAATTTTATTTAAAATATAATAAAACACTTTTTACAAAAAAAACACTTTTAACAAAAAAAATTTTTTTAAAATTTTAAATACCTACCTTAATTAAGTTTATAAAATATTTTTATATGTATTTTGTTATTATTTTTATCAAATTTTTAAGTGTTAAAATATTTTCATGAATTTTGATTTTGAACCATTATATTTTATGGATATTTTAAAAATATCCATTAGAATCTTATTATATTTTTGTATATTTCCTTTTTGATATTTTTTTCAAATCAAAAAATATTTTTCCATATTTTGATAATTATTTATATATTTAGAACAATACTCATTTATTTAGATTTAAAAACAAAGTATATAGTGTTGAGTGATGTGAGATGTCGTATGATAATGAATAAAGGCTTTAATTTTTTTTAATAAGTTTTTTGAAAGCTTAATCACTTTTACAATGTAGTAAACTATCTCTATTATTTACAATATGTGCTATTATTTTCATTTTAATAACCTAAAATCTACTTTCCCTAAGAAATTATCTAAAAATATTATGTTTGGATAAAAACAATTTATTTTTATTTTTCTAATATTCTATTTTGAAAAAAAGAATTGTGTTATTTAAAGATCGTGATAGAACAAAATCAAATATTTGAAGAATGACCCAAGCAATAGTATTAAATTTTAAAAAGAAAAAAAATCATAAAATATAAGTAAAAAAAAATCCCAATTACTCAGGTAGTTAATTAAAAAAATTAAATATTGGGGACAATCGGGCTACCTATTCTTAATGTTTTTGAAGGAAGAAAACACTTTTCAAAATAAGAACCTACAACCTCCACGTGTCAGTCTTCCAATGCCACTTTTTCATCGTATGCCACGCCAACTCACCAAATAAAATCAAACCTCCAAACCTCTCCCGGTAATCCGATCAAAGCCCGCCAATCCCAACACTCCCGCCATCCGTTCCTATAAAAACGGCGCACCCAATTCGCATGGCCTGTTCGTGTCGCTCACTCCTCTCCTTCTCCACCGTACGGAAATCTCAGCCCTGCATCCCCTTATTCTCGTCGCCGAGTTCACAGAAACCGCGTTCCTTCACTCTCGCTCTCAGATATCGAGGGCTTTCTCTGATTTGCTCGAATCCCAGGAAATTCAGAGCTTCAGCGAGGTCATCCATGACGGAGGTTGAGAAAGGGAAAGGAAAGGTGAAGGTGTTTGATTCCGAGGAAGAAGTGGCGGTGGATCTGGCGAAGTATACCGCGAATGTATCGAATAAGATCACCAAGGAGAAGAGTTCTTTCACTGTAGTTCTGTCTGGAGGTTCTCTGATTAATTCATTGAGGTAATTGAGGAGTTTGTTTTTATTTTTAATTTTTTTGGGTTTTTTTAAAGATGCGTTTGCTAGCTGAGAAAGGGTTGGAAAGGAAAGGAAAGGAAAATAGAACTTTGAGTCTGGTACTATTTTTGCGTCTTTTTTTTCGGTGGATATGCGTACTTACTTTTGGAAATTAAACAAGGTCAAACATTCTTTCGTTTCTGCGGTTTTCTCACTTGCCAAACACTCTGTTAATGTTAAGGTATAAATGAGAATTAAAATGGAAATAGGTTTTCAAAGGCCCTTTTAATCAAATAACCCAAACAAAATCAACTGCTATATACATATACATATATATATCTTGTCTTTATTTTATATTTTTGGAGTTTTGAATGCGGTTGAATATGTTTGAAACATAAATAGAAATTGATGCAAAAGTATTGTTTAAATTTCAAGTTATGATTCAAAATGGGAGAGTAATCAAACAGAGGCTCAATTTTGGTCATTTGATGTCTGAATCTCAGGAAATTAGTGGAAGCGCCATATATTGATTCGATTGAGTGGGGGAAAACGGCATGTTTTCTGGGTGGAAGAGAGTTGTTCCCAAGGATCATGTTGACAGTAACTACAAGCTTGCTTATGATGGTTTCCTGTCTAAGGTAAGTGAATTCCTTAATTTTGAAAAGAAAGATGATGAATGTTTTGATGGCCTTTGAGAAGAATCAACAAGTCCTTTTTGTTTTCTTGACAGGCTTAGATTAGATTTGTAATTCAGTTCAATAGAATTTCAAATCATGCTTCTCTTATAGTACTGTTTTTGTGGATTTCATGGAATTTAAATTCAAATTCTAAAATTTTCTGTGGGTATGTAAGGCTCCCAAATGGTGAAATTGGGATTGGGTCGCTTTCTAGTTCCAATGTGCCAATTTAATACACCAAACTGCAGCACCTTTAGGAAGTATGACCATGAATGGATCAATTTTGTTAGGCTTAGGTCCTTAGGAGTGAATAACAAATTTCAGCTTTAGTAGATAATAATAATAATTATTATTATCATTTTGATAACCGTGGATTTATGCCCACCTCAACCAGTTGAGTAAACCCTCAAGTGTTCCTAAGGGCAGGGATGAAAATATCCAATATATTGGTCGATATATCTCCGATATATCCAATATCGGTGATGTTCGACACGATATCGGCGATGATCGATATATCTCCGATATATCGGTTTTGGACGATATCGCCGATATCAGTCGTAGCCTTGCGCGCGTTAGTTTAATTTTTCGGTAAAATATCCGAGATATATTGGGATATATCGGGATATATCGAGATATATCGGGATATATCGAGATATATCAGAGATATATTTAAATGGCCAGATTTGAAATCCTGACTTGATCCAATGGTTATGGATTGATCACAACAGTTTAATTTCCGATATATCGATATTCATGTAAAAATATCCACCGATATTGTGATGCCTAATTCGAGAAGTCCGTTGACTACTGTCAGCGGCCCGGAATACGGTGGATGTCGGGTAACCTGCCCAGGCATTCAGCTCAGTGATCCGGCTATGCGGGGAGCTCTGCCCGGATATCCTTGTCATATAACTTTGTCCCAATCAGCGTGTCCCTTTGTGATGTCTATATACGAGGCAATAAGCGGCCTCTTGGGCCCGATAACTGACTACTCATCGTAATATAGGCAACTATATCCGATAGTTTCAAAAGGAGTTAATCGATTCTCTTTTTTATACAACATATATTAAAATTAAAGAATTACAATATATGTATACGTGTAATAAAAGCGCTTGTCCAGAAACTTTTCTTCAAGCTTCGACCTCTAGGAATGGCCGTTCCGCACGCTCCATGTACACCCGTAAAATAATATCGCCGACGAGGTGGTAATCTTTCATTAGTGGAATCGCCTAAGTGGTACTCTTGCGCCTGAGATGCGTATCACGATCTTTCGAAATAAGCGCGTTGTAGTCGTGATCTCTTGAATGTCTAAGCGATCATTCATTACCCAGTCCTCGCGCAAACTCCTCCATGACTACTTGCAATGCGTGTAAGAAAACTAATTTCAAACAAAGTTATTTGTTTATGTTGTGAGTCACCCTCCGATCCTAAGTAGTGGTATCTGGAGTGTTATATTTAGTGGACTACCCTCCGATGTATATCAATTGGGCTGACTCCGACGATTGATATTATGTATGGACTACCCTCCGATGTATATCAATTGGGCCGTCTCCGACGATTTATATTTTTAGTATGGACTACCCTCCGATCATTATTATTATTTTTAGACAACCCTCTGAAACCATTCTCTCTAGAATTTCCTCATGCACTCACTCCCTATCTCTGGTACTTGTGCATATGAAATGCATTAATGATGCCATTTCAATACTCATATAACACATGCAAATATATCAGTACATATATTAATTTAAATCACACAATCATGTTATGTAATTTCATTTTCATACACTTCAAAATTAGCTAGCAGAACAGTATGAAACACGAGCAATTCCCTTTGGAATCACTTTCGACCAAACACATATTTTCACAAAAATTATTTTGTAGACACTATTCTTAGGAATAGTAGAGCCCTCGGTTACTATTCGAAAATCATAAATTCATCAGTTCACTTTGTAGACACAGATTTCCACGGCCATTTCCGGCCTCACACACATCAACACATGAATTATAGCACAATTCATCACACATGAAACCATAACAGTCCGTAACAGTGCCCAGATTTCCCCAAACGGCTCCCAAAAATTCTAACACTTTGGTCCCAGAAGTTTGGGACCCGAGACAAGCAGCAAATTCAAGGCCTCGACCAATCGAAACATTGAAAAACTTAAATAAAGTGTAAAAGTAAGGAGAAACCTCTCGGGTTGAAACTCCCTAAATCCATTATTACCACGCGAAGCCCTCTCCGTGTGGCTTGACTTTTCTTCTTGTCAGTAGGCTGTAGGCGGTCGGATCGCACGTATTTTTAGAGAGAAGGAAGACTCTCTCTCACTAGAACCCACCATTTTCAGCTCACTGTTATTTCCTCCATCCCTTCACGTTTTGCTCCCCTTTTTGCATTTGAGAAGACAAACACTATTGAGTGTTTTGTCTTATTATCATTTAAATCTTTTCCTTTAATACCAATTATGTCCTTTTCCCAGTTTTGACATTCGACACTATGTCGGCAGTCCATTTTCATAATTTCTCTACTCATGCCACTTATGGAACATGAGTACGTGTTATATGTGACTTTTTTCACATCGAATATCGTTTGGCACCGAATGTGATGCCTCGGCATTGAAAATTCCATTGTCTCTCCGGAGTCGACCCAGCTAACTAGATTTCGTGAGAGAAATTCAACGGTGAGGATCCATTTCATCATCAGGGATCACAGAATAAATTTCAGATTTTTAACCGAAATTACAATTTCGTAACCGAAATTACGATTTTGCCATTTTCCCAGAAATTGGAATTTCTCGGGTCTTACATTCTCCCCTCCTTAAAAGGAATTTCGTCCCAAAATTCAGGACAATTACTATCACTCACATGCATATGCAACGTGCACTCTACCATGCATGCAAACAGTCATTTAAATCTTAAACGGCCACGTACCTTCATCCTAAACAAGAAGGATGGGTGCAGCCATCGTGTCCTCGTGCTCCACGTTGACTCCTCTACTCCGCGGTGCATATAGCACTCTCATGGCACTCCATGGAGTCTTGCGTGCAAGGCACCGATCACGGCTATCAAAATACATCTTGGTCCTCCTCAAAGGTCCCATTAATTATCAACCTCGTCTGTCCCAATCCGCCACATGAGCTGGATGCGGGTGCCACGGAGCATGGAGGCGTGAAATACGCAAATGGACTGACATCTTGGCGGTAACATAGCTAGTACACAGCGTACCTATCCTCGAGTATCTCGAAAGGCTGATGAATCTCGATAGCTTTCAGCTTGCGAACACGACCTCCTCTGCCAGGCATTACCTTCAAGAAAACGTGATCACCAACCTCGAACTCTAGGAGTCGACGTCGAACATCTGCATAACTCTTACAGGCTCACAGGCCATGAGAAAGGCAGTAAATATCAAGCTCACATTCTGAGTGTCTCTGTCGGTCGGAGACCCGGTGATGGAGCTCTCTCCTACCTCGGTCAACATAATGTGACACGCATGGCCTCCATACACGATTGCCTCATACGGTGCCATCGTATACTCGCGATAAGCGTTGTTGTATTCTAATTCCACTGAGGTAAGTGTTTCTCCCAGCTACCCTTATGATCCGGGCCAGCATGCTCGTAGCATGTCCTCTAATACTGTATATTCCTTCGGTGGCCATGCATGCGAGGGTGGAGCAGTTGTACTTCATTACATGACCCATTATTCATGCTTGCTTTTGGAAAGCTCTTAAAAAAGTCGCGGTATCAGCTATCAGTCACTATCCGACACTATGAATCACCGAATTTTATGTAAGCCCAGGACTATCTCTCAGATATCTGACCGGCATAATCTCGATAAGGGAAGGTCATCCATGGCTAGAAAATGTGCCTGCGCCGTGGCGATTCACTATCACCTATCTTTGCGTCATACCACCTCTGTGCGTCCGTGGCAAGTGGGTCCACCAAAGTCCATCGTGACGTGTTCCCGCTCCGGCTTAGCCACCTCGGCGCTGGAAGTAGCCTGTATACGGTCTTTCGGCCTTAACTTTGGCGACCTGCGTGAGACATGTCGTCGAACAAAGTCCCCCTCGTGTCTCTTCATCCCACTCGATAGTCTTGGCGTAGAAGATCTGATACATCTTACGTGCCACTACGGATCTGCGGCCGTCGGAAGCCCGGTGGAAACTCCTGAGAATCTCCTCTCAAATCGGTCCCATTTGGGGAACCACTGCGAGTCCCTATCGAAATTTACCATATGCGTGAAGCGGTCCATTGTCACCGTATGACCGTACTCGGTCCACGATGGAACATTATCTGCGTCCTACCACTTTGGGACTCAATCGATCACGCTCAATGAGGCGGTGTAGCCCTTAAACTCCCAGGTACCCCAGTGCGCTCCATTGTCTTTGTGTATTGTCCCACAGTCTCGAGCATCCGCCACTCCCGGGAAGCTATGCTAGCCAATGCTCCCCGTGACTTTCGACTGAGTGCATCAGCCACCACATTTGCCTTATCAGGATGGTAATGCAAAGTGAAGTCATAATCCTCCAGGAACTCCATCCATCTGCGTTGCCTCATATTGAGGTCATTTGCATTAATATCATGACTTTTGTAATTAAGTCGCTCGAACTCCTCACCATTGTATAAGTAGTGGAGTCAAATCTTCAAGGCAAAGACTACGACCGCCAACTCCAAGTCGTGTGTGGGGTAATTCTGCTCATGATTCTTCAATGCGGGAACCATAGCTACTACCCTCCATGAGCGCATCAAAAGCATCCCGATCCGGCCTCGAGGCATCCTGATACACTATGTACCTTTGTCCCACAATAAAGGGACTATCCAAGTGGGAGCTGAAGTAAGTCTCCTCTTCAACTCTTGGAATGCCTCCTCGCATCGGTCATCCTACTCAAACTTGACCTCCTTCCGGGTCAGCCTAGTCATAGGTTCTGCTATCCTGGAGAAATCCTTAATGAATCTCTGTAATGCCGGCCCGATCCCAGAAACTCGTATCCTCAAAGGCCGACTTCGGCCTCTCCCAGCTCATCGCGCTCATTTTAAGGTGCCGATTGACACTCCTTGATGCGACACCATATGTCCCAAAAATCTCACCTCGATGGCTAGAACTACGCACTTACCCGAACTTGGGTATCTGGTGATGGTCTCTCTAACAAGCGTAAGCGGTCCCTCAAGTGATACTCATGCTCCACTCGGTAGGGTAGATCAAGATGTCATCCACGAAGACCACGACAAAGTGATCTAGATAGGGTTTAAGATACCCTATGCATGAGATCCATGAATCTTCTTTGAGCGCGTCCGTCAATCGAAGAGGCATCCTTTGTAAACTCAAAGTGCCCATAACCGTCCTAAACGTTGTATTAGGGATATCTGTATCCACGACCTACCGGTGATGGTAACGGTGCGAGAAGGTCTATCTTGGAGTAGACTCGCTCTCATCTCAACTGATCATACAAATTGTCAATCCTCGGCAATGGGTACCGATTCTTGATCGTAACCCTGTTCAACTGTTGATAATCATTGCACAGTCGAAGGGTCTTGTCCTTCTTCTTCGCAAATAGAACCGGAGCGCCCCATGGTGAAGTGCTCGGTCTAATGAACCCTTTGTCCAGTAATTCCTGTAACTGGACTCTGAGTTCCTGTAACTCAATCGGTGCCATCTTATGCGGAGTCATAGAGATGGGTGAAGTACCAAGGTGTAACTCAATACTGAAGTTTACATCCCTATATGGAGGTAGTCCAGGTAGCTCATCTGAAAAAACATCCACATATTCGCACACTACTTTTTTACACTTGCCAGGGTGAGATCTGGTAGTCTCTCCTCGTCCTCTGAGTAAGACTCGTAGCCAACACGCTAAGCATCACGACATGGACTGCATTATCTTGTATGGGGTAATGTCATGCTAGCCCTGAAATACCACCGCGATGCGAATCCTGCGTGTGGCGGTAACTCTCCCCGCTCTGTCCCGATGCGACTCTGTAAGTTTGTCGGCGATCCATCCCGAGGATGACATCGAGACTGACATGTCCATGATCCTCATGTCCCTTTGTGGAGTAGGAGTCCCAGGATCTCAACTCACAACCTCGACATATCATCCCTATTCTCGCCCTAATCCCTAGGGGAGAACTCATATACAATGGCTTCTCTAAGGTCTCAACCTCTAAGCCCAACTCTATCACTATGGTCAGGGTTGTCCCAACCATGGAGTCCATATCCACATGGCGAAGTCCTATAACACAGTTGAATGGACAACTTCAGCCCATTCTCAAATCTCTTAACCTTGGCCAAGTTTGTGGCCACGTAATCATCAACAAATCGTGCTAGCTCTGTGAACCTAGTCACATAATCCATCATAGTCATCGCCCCCTGCTTCAGCTCTAGGAACTCCTAAGCCTTCGCAATCTCTAAGAATGCGTGCCCCATGACATGACGCCCCAAACCCGGGGTGCAGTGACTGCACCGTCAGCCACGGAATCTGAGTGGATGTCGGGTTGCAGAAGCGCCACTTCGGAAGAAAATCTGACGAGAGTCTCCTTTGTCACGAGACCTCCTACCCCAGACACAGTGCACGCATATACACATCCCCGAACGGTCGATATAATCCCAACATAATTAAAAGCGGCCTTGGGCCCATAAACAATACTCATCACAATATACCAACTGAATCCACTATCAATAGTTTGAAAGGAGGTTAATCAATTCTCTTTTATACAACACATATATTAAAATTAGAGAATTTTAATACATGTATACATCACAAAACCAAAGCCACAATCCGGCTTTTCTTCTAAACTCAGCCTCTATGACGTGCCGTCTCCTCGCACGCTCCCTGTACCTGTAAAATATATCCTAAAGCGGGTGAGCTGCAATGCTTTCGGTAATTGGAATCTGCGCCTAAGTGAGCTGCTCTCACCTAAGTGCGTGCAATGATCCAAAATAAACTACATTCAAGCAAATGCATGATCCTACTTGCAGATATCACCATATTAACTCGGATCTCGAGTCCTCGCGACTCTCTCACGCTCCCAAGCCTTGTAGTAGAGATTCTTGTTTTTGTTAGTGGACAACCTCAGTGTATATATATGTCGATTCTTGTGGGACCGCTCAGGCAGTTGATATTTTTCATTTGGACTACCCTCCAGATAATTAATGTTTTAGACTATCTCCAGAACCATTTCTCTAGACTCATCTGTGCACTAACTCCTATAGTCCTAGGATGTTCCAGTGCATATAGATCATCTTGTACTTAATTCTAATATGATCTAATTCACATGTAAATATATAAACATGCATATATTTACAAAACATTCCAATTCACACAATCATATGTATAGAACCACATTTCCACATCAAAATTAGCTCCCTTGGGCTAATGATCATACAGTAATTTAATTTAAATCACTTTCGACCAAACACATATTTTCACAAAATATATTTCGTGACCTTTGTTGTTTCGGGAACGGTAAAACCCTAGATTCTTGTTCCTCTCAAGGCTACAATTGCTCCGGTTCACTTTGTGAACGTATTTCTCAGCGATTTCGGCCTCCTTACACAGAATCAAGCACACCTCTAGGACCTGCGGACGGTCTCCATGGATGTTGTGTTTGGCTTACAACACCTGTACCCATAGGCAAAAATCACCTCCAGAGCCTTCTGGTATTCCTCCTCCATGGCCTCCTTGTCCTTATCGGCTTGAGACTGGAGAGAAGACACCCCGTCCTTGGTTTCCCTAAGCTCTAGTATGAGAGACGTTTGATCAACCTCAGACTCGGCCTTAATCCGACCTCTTACCTTTCTGACCTTGGCTTAACTTTACATGGCGACTAAAGCATCTTTGGCCCTAGCCGAATCACCCTCGATTTTGTCCCTCACGTAAGCCCTTCTGAAGTGGCTACTAGGTAGAGCGACTGAGCCTATCATAGCCTCGTCTCTCGGCACCCCACGCACCCTGTCTTCTCGAACCCCTCCTTAGCCTTCCATTCCCAATGTCTGGACTGGGACTGAGCCTTGCCTAGGGACTTTTCAAGGGTGCAGCGCTTGGAGGCGGCCGTAACAAATAGTTAAACATCAGAGGTTCAGCCATACCAATTCAGTAGTCTCATCGAAGTCATGGTTGCGCATATACATCCCGTCCTCGGCCACGCACTAGCAGGACTTCTTATCTAGGTCGGTGGGGAAGGGAATGGAGTATTCCTCCTCATGAGCCACCGTCATTAAGAAGAAGCTGTGAGGGTACACTACTAGAAAATCCTGAAATAGCTACTAAAAATAGCTACTATTGTCACTTCGTAGCTATTTAACTACTACATAGCTACTAAATAGCTACTAGTATAACAGGTGTTAGGCTTAGCTACTAAATAGCTACTATGTAGTAGCAAAAAGTGGCTTCACCGATGTTAGCTACTAATAGTAGTAGCTAAATAGTAGCTAAATAGCTACTACATAGCTAATAAATTGATGTTAGTTGCTAAATAGCTACGACACAGCTACTATTTACAAGCTAAAATACTACCAAGCCAAAACCTTGGCTACTAGGTAGTAGCTATGTAGTGCCGGGTAGCTACTACATTATTGGTAGTAGCTAAATAGCTACTTTAATACTATTTAATCAGATTAACATACCAATTTAACTACTAAGTGGTAGCTATGTGGTATTATTTGCTTCATTTGTATTCACTACTTTTTTAATTACTAAATAATCTTTGATTGGTAGTGCATTATTACTGCATTTACTATTTGAAGGCATTAACTTTTAACAAGTGAAACTACATTGTGTATCTGCTATATGTGGCGACAACAACGTTGTTGGTATTGCTTCAAAATAATACTGTAACCACTATGTAGCTAACCTTTTCATTTATTATTATATGACGCCACCTTCATTGTGAAGAGCTACTATATATCTACTACATTTGTTTAAATCGCTAAATAGCTACTATATAACTACTACACTGATGTTAGTAGCTAAATAGCTACTACACAGCTTCTATTTAACAGTTGCAATACTACTAAGCCAAAACCGTAGCTACTAAGTAGTAGTTCTGTAGTAGCTAAATAGCCACTACATTGTTGGTAGTAGCTAACATATTAACTTGGCTCCTAAGAAGTATCTCTGTAGTAGCTGAATAGCTACTACATTGTTGGCAGTAGTTAAATTTGTAAATTTTTCAAAATTCAGTCATAAAAATTTTAAAAAATAAGTTTGGATTCATTTTCTAAAAAAGATTTATAACTTTTAAATGTAATTCAAAATTGCCTTCTCCAATTATGACAAGTTTGGATTCAACTTTTTAAAAGATTTATAACTTTCTAAAAAAATAAATCAATTATGGAAAAATTAAAAAATAAGTCAATTTTCATATATTGAATTATAATTTTAAAAGTATAATAAATTTTAAAATTAATATTTAATTAAATGATAAATTCAACTATAAAAATATAATATTTAAGTGTTTGGCAAATATAAATATTAAATTATTTTAATAACAAATCAATGTAATAAAGTAATTAGGAGTGTACGATTATTTAATTTTACATTTTGCAATAAATTTTATAAACTAAAAATATTTAAGTTGTAATCCGAGAATTTGAATTTTACTAAAAAGGGCAAAACGGTAAATTGTCGCAATAATACATATTGCAAATGTTTGAAATTTTCTAGATCTCGGATACAATGACGGACCTCGTATTGGATTAGTCTTTACAAAAATCAGTGCAAAAAATTTAATTAAATTAAGACAATGTCGGAATTTTTACTACATTTTGGGGCAACGAGTGGGTGGACATCAAAACATGATTTTTTGAGAAAATCTCTTGTTTTTGGAAAATATTAAGTAAAAATTTAATTTTAAAATAATTTGAGCTGGCAGGACGATAGAATTGTTTGAGGTGAAAACGGGACTCGAGCAAATTACGGACACGTGGCTCGACGTGGGCCAAACATTTAAGTTAGATAAGTTAGAACAAAAAAGAACCTAGGCTCATGGATTCAAAATCATCACACTAAAAGTACCTCTAGTTAAGTTTAGAGATACCTTAACCATCTCACATACACATACATGTTCGGTGGTATTTTTGAAAATATAAATATTTTAAAAATCAGACCAGTGACTGAACCAAAAAAGTTACTAATTCACGGCTTAGGAACCGAACCGATTGTCAAACCAAATGAAACTAGGAGCGAAAAGGTAGTGGTCGATGAATTAGACCAATCAATTGCCGATTCGATCCGATTTTCAAAACACTGAAAAATATCATTTGCAAAATTACTTAAATTAAGCAAGAACTATGATGTTAATAATATAATTGATTAAAACTTGCAATAGATTAAAGATACAAATGACTAAAAACCAATCATGTTAATAGTGTAATAGATTGTATAAAACACAAATTGATAATATACATAAAATCCAGGTTATTCAACATAATGATGACTATAATTAGATATATTCGGTAGTGAGCTATCGCACAATATCTACATCGCCCTTACGGATAAAGCGTCATAACAAGGCGTCGAACAACACCACATCGTGCAAACGATAATAAACCAAGCCGATAAAATGGCAGAAACTACAAAAAAATAAAATAAAACCTAAATTGTCTTTGAAGAACCACTTAATTAAGGAAGAAAACGAAGTAAAAATTTAAAAGGGGTTTTCATGACAAAAAAATGGTAAAAAAAATCATAATTCCTTTTTTGAAGAAAATATAGGCTATAATAGGAAAATATTTTTCAAAAAAAAATCTCTCTCTTTATTATTTGTTTTGTGATTAGTCCAATAGTATGTGCAATTAATTTTAATTTTAATTTTAAACATTTATTAATCTTACGAAAAAAAATAGTTTATATTTATTAGTTGGATTAAGCGAAGTATAAAAAATTAAACATCATACTTTAATTATATTCAAGAAATATAATTTAAATTATTTAATATTTATGTAGAGAAAACATAATTACAATAAATATAAAAAGTATGCTAACAAGACCAAAAAATATAAATTAAGATCAAAATATTTTAAGAGCATTATAATATGGAATTAAGTTATTACCTCACAAACTAGCTAATCAAATGCAGTCTCTTTTTGAATAGATTCCTCTTTTGCTCTTCATATAAAATTGTGTAATCAATTCCAATTGGTCCCCGTTTTTAAAACATTGATAAATATATATATTGAAAAATGTTTTTTAAAATAGGCTGTAAAATTGAGGGCATTGAGAATTATTTTCAATTTCACAATGTGCTTCCTTCCTCCATCTTCAAACCCCTTTTTACCCTTTTCCATCATTTCATGAATCAGTCTCTACTTTTAACAGCAAAAAAACAACAAAACAGGCATGTACAAATAACAATTTCTGTTGTATGGTAAATATTATATATAAAACAAAATATTATTTAATGTTTATATATATCTATATATATATATATATATATATATATATATATATATATATATATATATTCAAAAGTACTCAATGATTTCTAAAAGGATAATAATAATGATTTCTGTTGTAGGTTTTAAATAACTGCACCGAACAAGCGTCTATGTTTTCTTGTGCCTTTGCCTTCGAATACTGCAGCGCCTTATGCGATTATGTCACGCAAAAAGAAAGTGCTCTTTGCCTTTATAACACGGAAGCGAGGAAGTTGTTTTTCAACACCAATTTGAGGTAAATCATAACGGTTTTAGGGTTTTCGCCTCTTGTTTTTGCATCTTTCGACCTCACTTTGTGCTGTAGATCGGGTATGCTCTGTCTTCAACCTTTGATTTCCTTCGGATCTACCTGCTTTTGATGTTTTCACCGTTAATATCTGATCTAGTTTTGTATTGTTGGTGCTATCCGTAGGATCAGATCTTAATTTATTGAGTTGTGCTTTTGGGTTTTAATTCTTTGTTAGGGTTTTATATGAATTTTTAGGGTTTGATGGGTTTTTTTTGCTAGGATTTGTGGAATTTTGTTCTTATTGGCAACTTACTGTATCTTTGGTTTTGGGGGTTTGTAAGGCATGGATCTTCTTTTTTGTTTTGTGTTTGATATGGTCCTGATTTTCTGTGATGATTTTGAATGGATTTTTTTGTTATTTTTTCTGGGTTTTGGTTTTGAAGAGTTCTTTGTGTTTATGAGTTTTTGTTTGTTTGTAGGCGAGCATTTAAATTCAACGTGATCGACCACAAACCCCACGTCGAATCCGTATGAGAAAGACATTTGAGCCATGTCCCTGATCGATTTTATCTTGTCTCAACATATTCAATTCAATCCCTCACTGACGTAAAAAGTCCTTAATAAAAGGGCAATCTTTGGGGTCCCGCTCAGATCCGTGGGACTCCCGAATCTCCTCATTTACATTTTCTACGCAAATTCAATTCGGGCAATGAGTGTCATAATCAACGGTGTCGTGGTCCTTTTCTTCCACCACCACTGACGGCACCTCTGTGGATCCTCTCTCCCCCTAGTTCCCCCTTTTCCCTCTGTTTTGTTTATGTTTCCTTTTTAAAAACTTCTGTCTGTCCACCATGCAACAGCCTCCTCTGTTGTGTCTTTAATATCTTTATTTAATTTTATAGTGGTCATTCGATTTACAAAAATAAATAAATAAATAAAAGATTAAACAATAAATAGAAAAGCTACAGGCATGACACAACCGGTAAAAATATCATATGGACACATGCAAGATGACAACAATCATGATCAAATCCAAAATAGAGTATTAGAATTGGAAGTGGTTAAAAAAACTTAAAAAATCCAATCAATTAAAAAATAGGTTAATCAAACTGAATGATTGGATTTTGATTTTTGTTTTATACAAATCTTCTTTTAATGAAAAAAGAAAAAAAGTCATGTAAAGACCCATATAATAATTAATAACATCCAAATTAAAAAAAGAAAAAAAGAAGAAGAAAAGACCCATATGGATTACTAGCATTGAAATCTTCCCTAAGCGTGGGGGGTTCATTCAACTATGAGTCATGGCCCTTTTGTATAGGCATGCCTAAAATTGGAGCTTTTTCTACTTTGTTCTACCATGATCATGGAAAAGGTATTCAAAGGAACATAATATGAGGTCCAAATACAAGCTCTCTATTCAAAGAGATGGTGACAACACAAAAAAAAAAAAAAAAAAAAAAAAAAAAAAATATATATATATATATATATATATATATATATATATATATATATATATATATATATATATATATATATATATATATATATATATAATATATATATCATGCTAATTTTTTTGCTAAGGGTGAGTAGGAGAAGCCTGAAATTCACGATCAGGTAAAAACTTACTACAACCTTGAGCTGGTAACCGATAGGCAAACCTCAAAGTCTTTGATAAATTGAGCTATCCTTTAAAATTCAAATTCTATCTGGTAAAAACCTATTATAATCTAAAGTTTGTGTCGTTAGGCAAGCCTCAAAGTCTTTGTCAAATTAGACTACCCTTAGAATTCAAATTCTATATTCTCTTTAGTGGATTAAAGCTAAATATTTGTTTTAAAAAAACCTTAAATAATATTATTGTAAATTTATCCTTCATCATTTTTTTCATTAAAGAATGACTCATTCTTACAAGAAAATAACTAAACTATTTTATAATGATTGTAGTGGTGCAAACACGATTCATTAAAGCCAGATTCTATTATATCTACTTTAATATAGATATAATGTAGGCAGAACACTTGTAGGAATATGACAATATCCATTCCACATACTCTTTCAGCTGGAACAAAGAATATTTTAAGTTACATGAATTTAGTATAACTTTGGTTTAAATATTGTCTTAAAGTATAACTTCTTTTTATGCTCCACTTAGGATTCCAAAACATCCTTTTAGTTCCCTCAATAAATAGTGACTTGGTCAAAATATTGTTTAAATTAAGGAGCATTTGCTTTTCTACCCATGGAATGCACTCTTTTTGTTAGGGGTGGCCACAGGCCAAGCGATTCATACATTGTTCGTGCCGATTAGGAAAAAAGCTCATTGATTCGATTCGAAAAATTCGCGAGGCAATTCAAACACGATGTCGAGTTTGAATTGTTAAAATGAGCCGAACTTCGGGTTTTAACACGATGACTTGAGCTTATCGAACCTTATATTCGAAAGCGACTCAAATAAGTGATAAATAATAATATTTTAATATTATTATATAGCATATATAGCATTTTGTTTGTATGTTTCTTATTTTCTTTTAAGTTGTGTGCTTTAGTAGATTATTTTAATAAGCGAGTAGGGCATAATCCCTACCCTCTCTTTATTTTTTTATTTTTAAATATTAATCAATTTATGATACATAAAAGCAGGCCTACTCGAGGCCGAATTGACGTAAAATAAAAGCTTGAAGGCAGAAGCGGGATCTTCGAGCCTTATTAATATCTTTTCGAGCTCGGCCCAGGAGCCTAACAATATCCATTTCAGTTTATTTCGTGGCCATCCCTACCTTTATATTTAAAATATTTAACTAATTTGTATTTAAAATTTAAAATAAAGAAATAAAGAAATTATGAATATACAACTATAAATGTTTTATTATCGGAAATATATCTATATTTTCAAAACTCAAAGTTAAGGACCTATTAAGTTAGAAAAATATCCCAATCATCTAACATACTTATACGTTTTTATTATTATAATTGGAAAGAAAGAAAAATAGGAAAAAAACACTGTAGAAGAAGAAGAAAGTGTGATAATGTAATGAAAGGAGAGGAGAATGGAATGAAAGGGAAGGGAGAGAGAATCTTTCTGATTAGCGTGGAGAAATGAGAGAGAGGCTCAAAAATCTGAAGGCGAACACTTAACATCATTACTCCCACACGTTTTCTCTATAATCATTCTCTTTCTATTTTATTAAATTTTGTTTTCTTTTTCGAATTTGAGTTTCCCTATATCATTCTTAAGAAGTTGTGATTTATGTTTCTTCTACTCCATACATCTCCTTCTCACGTGTCCTAATATTCTTATGGGCATTTGTTATTTATTATTATTATTATTTATTTTTGCTTCTGATTTTAGAGGCGTTATGGACCACCCTTGTTCTTATTTACACCGATGGCCTTCATTTTGGTTTCTTTCGTTTGAAACAAACATAATTTAACATGTTTTTTGTTTTTTGATGTCTATCCATTTTACGGTCCAAATACATGATTCATTTTCCTTTATGCTATACAAACCCAGAGAAACACATATTTATTTTCATCGACTTCTAGCTTTTTGAGTTGTATTCATCTCTCAATGCCAAAGAGTTTCTTTAAAAAATTTCAAGTTATATTTTTTTTTTTTTTGGAAAATAATTGAGTGCTATTTATAATGAAGTGAATTTAGAGAGAAATATGGCAAAACCATAAATGTAGAACAAGTATTTTATCTTCTTGTAGTGATTTGTTTTTCTTTTCCTTTTATTTTTCTTGTATATTTTTCATTCACATAATCATAACCCTGGGTTTTTGTTTTTTTAAGAAGTTCTTTGTGTTTGGGTTTTTGTTTTGTTTGTAGGCCAAGCATTTAAGAAGTTCAATGACATAATTTTGTTCTTATTCCCTCATGTTGTCTACAATTGTCAAGCAACATTAAAATGGCTTGAGTCCAAAGTTGGATGTATTCTAGGCTCATAAATGGTCTCTTAAACCCAGAGTTTTTGGTTGGTTTGGAGGAATTTATAGAATTCGCATGTAGTAAACCCGAATGGATGGATGGTAACAAGATAAAGTGTCCATGTACACTTACGAAGTGCTGAAACCGTAGTTATCATCAAATTAATACTGTAAAGTATCACTTGATGAAGAATGGCTTTATACCGGGGTATTATGTTTTGAAGCGAGCCGAGGGAAATGGAACCAGATTCAATTCAAAATTATGGTGATGCCTAACCAGCATCTGAGTCAGTTGAAAATGCATACCATAGTATGGTTATGGATCTGCCAGGAACTGATTTCAATCCTAATGAAATATCAGATGAACCTCCCAATCCAGAAGCACAGAAGTTTTTTGACATGCTAAGTGCTGTGAATAAAGAATTATGGCCCGGTTGCCAAAGACATTCCCAGCTATCATTGGTTGCTAAAATGTTGAATATGAAGGCAGAACACCACATGTCTCAAAGGGAGTTTGATGATGTGCTTTCGATTGATAAAGGAGGTTGTACGGATGAGAATCGCGTGGCGGAACTTTACAGGCGCTAAAGGTTGGTCGAGTTTAGAGCTTACCGGTTGAAGATCCATTGTTGTAACAATGGTTGTATGTTGTTTGGGGAAGACAATGATCTCCTGATTTGTAAGATTTGTGGCCATCAACGATACAAGGCAGACTTCGAGCATAAACAAATACAAGAAGAAAAACAAATGTACCCTCTGAAAATGTATTACTTTCCTTTGTCTCCTCATTACTAAGGTTGGCCCATAGCCGAAGGCTACTGCAATGATATGAGGTGGCATGTGGAGCACGAGGTTGTAGAAGGAGAAATGCGGCATTGCTCTGATTCCATTGCTTGGAAGCATTTCAATCTGATACCACCCCAGATTTTGCGGAGTTGAGAATAGAAATGTGAAATTTAGAGGAGTACGTGTCTTGATGGGTTTCTACCAACCATTTAGGCGGGTTAGGGCCCGACAATATTCATCATGGTAGAGTGATTTTAACGGTTTATAATTTGCCGCCATGGTTGTGTATGAAAGAGACATCCATGTTTCTAACTGTGCTAGTCATAGGGTCTAGGAATCCAAAAGCGAAGCTGATGTTTTTTGCGACCATATAGTTGAGTTAAAGAGTTATGGGATGTTGGAATTTTTAGCATATGACATTTCAACGAAACAAATTTTCAGTTAAGAGCGGCATTAATGTGGACCATCGATGACTTCCACGGTTATCACGATGTTGTCAGGGGTGGAGCACGGTGGTCGATTGGCATGTCCCGCGTATTTGCATGGGTCACTCGAAGGCATTCACACTTTCAAAGAGTGGAAAGTAATCTTGGTTTGACACCCGTATTAGTTTTACCTAGGACGCATATTCGAAGGAATAGATATGCTTTTAAGTAAAAATATGATGGTAACGACCCACATTTCCTCCTATATTGGAGTGGAAGCGAAATTTTACGCAATTACTAACATGGATTGAAAAAGGTAAGCTGAAGTTGGAGCCTCGATATTAATGATCCAATATGTAAAGCTCACGGATGGAAGAAGGAGCATCTTTTGAGTTTGCCATATTGGAGCACGCCTCGTCGACATAACTTAGATGTCATGCACATTGAGAAAAAATGTCTTTGATAACGTGTTTAACACGGTTATGAATGTCTTAGGGTAAAACTAAAGACACACTCTAGAAATCCCAGACAAGAGTTGAATGAGTCTTGTCGGCGCTTAGAAGTTGGAGAAAGCGGAGGAATGTGATACCTAAAGCTTGCTACGGCTTGATAAGATCGGAAAGAAAACGAGGTGTTATGAATGGGTTAAAATCCTAAGATACCAGGATGGATATGCATCAAATTTTTGCTTTCGATGTGTGGACATGCGAAGTTGTTTAGGATGAAGAGCCGTGATTTGTCATGTTTTCATGTAGAGGTTGTTGCAGTGCCTTACGTGGTGTTGGAATGTGTGGAAGGCACTATGAGGGGAGTTGAGCATGTTTTCAAGGATCTAACTACAATTATAAAAAATGATGACATGGCTCGACTAGAGGAAGAGTCCCGGTTATTACACGTGTAAACGAGGCGCATATTCCCTCTTAGCTTCTTTGACTCGATGGAGCATTTGCCCGTACACTTGCCTCATGAAGGGCGACTTGCTGGGCTAGTGCAATATCGGTGGATGTATCCTTTTGAAAGGTAATTCTTTGTTACTATGATTACTTACTTTTCACTTATGCAAATGACCAATCAAGACCTATAATGTAGAATTTACCTTCGTAAGCTAAAAAATAATGTGAAAAATAGGAAACGCGTGTTGAAGGTTCAATATGCAATGCCTATTTAGTTGAAGAAGCTTCATTATTTTGTTCATACTATTTTGAGGAGCATGTCTGAGACAAGGCAGAGGTGCCAGAAATAATGATGTTTGTGGAAGGGAATTGGGAAAATGAGGAGACATTGTCTATTTTTCAAATATCACGGGCGAGCATTTGGATAGGCCACATGAGGCAACACTATCATTGGAAGAGTTTTCATCTTTGCACACGCCTATATAATGTTGAGATTGCTCGAGGAAGTGGATCCATATAATAAGTAAGTATTCCTTACATTGATTAGATGATGTGTGTAACTAATCAACTTTTGCATTTTTTTTTATGTAGTTATCCATAATATGACTATGTAAATTATTTGGCTTATAAAGTTTATCTTGATGTTTATGCAAAGAAAGTCAGTGGACATAGCGATCTGAAATAGATGCCTTCTTAGAAAAATTAGCCTCTTGGTTGATACATATGTAAGTAATGGTAGTATGCCATAAAGTACTCTTCATATATATATATATATATACCCATACTTATATTAACCATTCACTATGTTTTATATGGTGAAACAATCACTTCAAATAATATCATGAACACACAACTCGAGGATCTTGCTAAACGACCTTAGAAATTTGTAGAGAACATATCCGAGTATTTTGTAAATGGATATAAATTCCCTCCAATGGGACATGGAACCGAGAAGAGCCTGATGAATAGTGGCATCTGCGTGAAAGGGGTCTAACTATAGTGATCATCATGAGAATGACTACTATGGTCGACGAGGAAGTTGTAGAGGATTGGAATATCACGGTTGGCGATCAAGCGAAACGATATTGTTCAAGTGTGAATGGTTTGATCAACTGCGAATATCGGAATGGTTCATCCACAAGTATAACATTGTAAAGATAAACCAGAAGCGTAGATTTAACAAGTATGAACCTTTTGTTTTTGGCTCGACAAGCAACTTCGGGTGTATTTATTGTCCATATCTGGTGCGAGAGATGCGATAGAGTAGATTGGTGGGTTGTTATAAAATAAAAGCGTAGAGTACATTTGTGGAAATTCCTCGATCATACGGAATAATTCATCCACCACACCGAATCAACCATTTCGAGAGGATGTTATGCAATTTCATGCGATAGAGAGTGTCTCCCGATGAACCAATATCTTTGGTCGATCTGATGGAGGCGATGTCTGAAATTGATTCGGTCGGGGCGAAATGGAGAATGAAAGCGGGTTTGAATGAGTTGGGATCGATTCGAAGAACCCGGTTGATGTGATAATGATTAGTCGGTGATTTATCATGTTCATAATTTTTCATATGTTTTTTATTTATTTATTTATTTCATAAACTGTACTAGCATGTTTATATATTCTCTGCGAGCAGTGCCGGTCGAGGATCGAATGGGGGAGGTCGCGGTAGGGCGGAGGGTGGAAGGCGTCGCGGGGTACACTATCCCATGCAGAGAAGGTCTATAGTACCACTCCCCTGAGGAATTGCATACCTATCACGGCCATCTGGAATCATCTTGATTGCATTCCTTCATCGACCTGGCTTGTGGCCATGTGAGTCGCTCACAGTTGGGTCTACACCATCAACCATGTCTACACTTGTGACCTCATCTGGTAGGACTCAGTTGATTGTGGAGAATGGGAGGTAAATGAACATAATATATTGAAATATTTTAGATTATTGTTCTTAAAAATTTTTTTATGTGTGAAAATTGATATTTGCATGCTTTTGGGTTTGTCGAGTCTCATGCCGATCACGCGTCTACGCCATCACCTCATTTTTCTCAAGAGGCTGGGTTGACATTGAAGGGTATAAATGGAGCACCATCACAAAGAGATAAAATCGCTTTTATTAAGGAAGAGTTCAGGTATAACTCATTCACTTATAGCCTTTATATGTAAAATGTACACAACCAAATTGAATATATGAAGTGATGTGTGTTTGTTAGTTTGAGATGTTGTGTTTTGGTTTGAATATTTGTTGGATTAGTGGGAGTATTTATATAAGTGTCTTTTTTATATTACAAGTACTTAAAATGTTTGTTTTATTAGGTTGGATTATTGCTAGTCTGAGAGAAGCTTCGTGTATTTCCTTAGAAATATCATTATTAATTATTTTAACATTTATTTCGATACTTGCTGAGTAACTATGCTTTTATAGAAATATTTCTCATGGGATGTCGAGATGGAGAATTGTCGACAAAGCAACTTGGGAGGTGCTTGCAGTGTAGGTATACGGATAATTTGAATAAGTGGAAGCATGAGGAGGCCGGTGCATGTTACGAGGTCCATGCGAAGCGAGTGGAATGAAGCATGAAGTCTTGTATAGAGTTTCGGGCTCGATCGAGCAGATGTCTACGGAATGCGTCGAGCCAAGAGAAGGCGGATTGTAAGTACTTAGAATTCTCAGAGCATGTTAGGAGGATTGTAAGTACTTAGAATTCTTACTTTAATTCTATTTTGATTTGTAAGATCATAACAAATATATCTTCTAATTTACTAATATTTTATATAGGAGAAGAATAGGGAAGAGCCATCCCTTATCGAATCCATATCGACAAGCGCACACTTCTAAGACCACTCGTTTATGGGTTGATGAGAGACTCCTGCATCGGGAGTAAAATAAATTAAAGTCTATTATATTAATTCAAGTTTTTTATTATACACATTCATATATTTATCTGAATATCTATTCAAATTTTTAGGAGGCGTGCATCGAAATGCAACGGATGGTGCAGATGAAGGTTCGGAGAGAACCTGACATCTATCGACGAAGGTCACGACATACTTCTGGGTTGTGTTGGTGATAAAACACCGGCGACTCATATCACGGATTAGGTGACGATGCCGGTGTCTACGAGTGGCCCGTCTTACCATTCCCGCGTAACTTATCCGGGAATGATCTTGAGCTCGTGGCGGCTCGGGGCGGTCGACAAAGAGGTGCGAGGAGGAAGTGGATACTAAGGTTAAGAATTAACACGAATCCAGCAGTGAGGTTAAGGCTTTATTGGGGCTTCAGGCCGATCGACAGTCTCCTCATCATTTCCTGACTCCACATGTGGATGACCCCCCTACAAATGACCCCACCACAAATGATCCCCCTATCTGTGATATGTGAACATTCTGTTGTTGAACTTTGGTGTTGTATGGCTATCTAGAACATGGGATTTAGTACGTTATTTTGGTTTATCTTTATTCGATTGGGCGTTAATTTTTCAGGATAATTTTATAATTTTTATTTCATTTTAATTTTTTATTATTTGTTTTAAGGTTTTAATAATTTAGTAATTAATTTAATTATAAATTTGAATTTACTACCTTAGTTTAGTCACCTAACTAGCTATTCTTATTTAGATACTAGTCGGTAGTTAAATAGCTACATTACATAATACTACCTGGTATTCGCTAAATAGCTACTACCTAATTCAGTCACTAAATAGCTACTATGTCATGTAGTAGCTAAGTAGTAGCTATATATTGTTTTAGTAATGTAAGACCCGAGAAATTTCAATTTTTGGAATAAGGACAAAATCGTAATTTCGATTACAACATTGTAATTTCGGTTAAAATTCCGTAATTAATTCTCTAGGTCTCACGGTGACAAAGCGGATTGGCCTGCATTAAAATGTCTCGTGAAATCTAGCTAACACGTAAGAATTTCGTAATTTTTCGAGACCGAGTTGGAGTTGACACGTTTCGAGGCATAACGTTCGGTCTTAGTAAAGCGTTTTCGATGCTAACGAAGGCACATATAGCATGTACTCATGTACCATAAGTGAGCATAATTAGAGAGAAATGATGGTAATTTAGGAGTAGTGCAGAATATCAATACGGTAAGAGGGACATAATGGTCATTATTAGAATTTGATTTTTAAGTCACTAGATGACAAAATTGCCAATAGTGTCATCTCCCTCCTTAAGTTAAGACACAAACCAAAGAAAAACGTGAATTTCCATTTTTAGATCCAGTAGGTGGGTTTTTGAGAGCTTTTTAGAGAGAAAGTGTGGCTCTCTCTGAATGCAGGGAATCAGGCGGTCGGCGACGGGGCAAGGAGAAATGTTCTCACGCGGGCGGCTCACAGCGTGGACTCGAGATCGGGAGTTTCGTAAAACTCCCTTGAGGTGGGGTTTCTCCCACTGAGTGTTTTATTCCCATTTTAAGTGTTTTGTTTTTCCATGTTTCGTTGGCCTGAGGCCGTGAGGGGTTGCTTTGACTGGCCCCAAAACATGGGACCGAATTGTTAGAAATTTTATGGGATTTTCTGTGTTAGCCGTGACTGCCCAGAAATTTAGAGGGTTGTTTGGGTGTTTTAATTCCAAAATATTTGCTTTAAATCATGGATTGATTTGGATTGGCCTGAATGGCCAGTTGATCGCGGTTCACAAGGTGAACTGCTGATTTAGGATTTTTCAGAATAGTAACCGAGGGAGTTTCACTATTCCTCAAATAGTGTTTCTTTAAGAATACATTGTGAAATTATTGTGTGTTTGGGTTAAGTAATCAATCGAATTGTTGCTTGAACATTACCCAAGTGTGCTAATTTTGATGTGTGAAATGATAATTACATAACATGATTGTGTGATTTAATTTTTATGCGAGTATATTCATGTTTATATATTTGCATGTGATTAGACTGTATTGGAACTGGCATACGTGCATTCCATATGCACTGGAACATCCTAGGATTATAGGAGTTAGTGCATGAGATGAGCTCCAGAGGGAAAGTGGTTCTGAGGGGTAGCTCCAAAAATATTAAATGACGGAGGGTAGTCCAACTAAATAATATATCAACCGGCCGGAGCGGCCTGTGCTTGATATTTATTCATCTGGAGGGTAGTCCACAACAAATAATATATATCAATCAGTCTGAGCGGCCCAATTGATATATATTCACGGAGGGTTGCCCACTAATAAAACAAATATTCTCATACGAGGCTGTAAGTATGTGAGAGTCATGTAGGCTCCTGGATCTCGAAGTTGGTCATGGTGACATTCAAGTAGGATCATGCATTTGCTTGAATGTATGTTTAATTGGAACATTGCACGCACTTAGGTGGTGAGTAGCCCACTTAGGGCGATTCTCCTACTCGAGCTTTAGCTCACTTGCCGTGATCCCCTTATTTTGATGTGCACAAAGAGCGCGTGCGAGAGGACTCCGCTCGCCCTAGAGATTTATTGTGAAGAAAGCCTGACGTGGCTTTGGTGGTTGTACATGTATTAGAATTTCTCACCCATTATATGTATTGTTTAGAGTAAAATATTAACTCTTGTAACTTATTAGGTATATAGTTGGCTCTCATAGCTCGGCATGTACATCGAGTAATCAAGCAAACAAGTGGCCAGATTGATATATATATATTGTATATATCAATCTGTTTTTGGGGATGTATATGCAAAGATCGTATTCGGGGTAGAGCTCCCGTACAAAGGAGACTACCTGATTTTCTAAAGTGGCGTCGGTAACCCGACATCCACTTGTATTCCGTTGGTCAGACTGCACAACCCGACCTGGGTTCTAGCGCCGCAAGTAAACTATTGTATTCTCAATTATAGCTACTATTATTGTGAGTAGCTAATTAGCAGCTATAAATAATCGCCATATTTACTATGTTAGCTATTAAATTCTTTACATTAACTACTACTGTTGTTAGTAGCTATTTACCTACTACGTAATATAGTAGCTAAGTAGTAGCTATATATAGTCGCCTCCTTACCTAAATTAGCTACTACATTTTTCATTTTAGCTACTATTATATTTAGAAGCTAATTAGCTATGACATTTTGTAGTAGCTAAAGCAGTAGCTAATAGCTACTACTAGAAGCTAAAATTAGCGAATACAAGGAATTTTGGTTTCTCTAATGGGTCCCATAGTAGCTATTTAGTAGCCTAAAGATATTTAGCTACTAAAATAAATAGTTTAGCTACGTTCATGTAGCTAAAACTCAATCTTGTGACCATCGTTTCTGAAATGCAAAACCCTAGGTTACTGTTCCTATCAAGACACACCCATCTGGCTCACCTTAGAACCTCAGATTTCACCATCTCTACTCATACACATCAAAGCACACCTCTAGGACCTCTGGACGGTCTCCATGGATGTTGTGTTTGAAAACACAACACCTGTACCCATAGGCAAAAATCACCTCCAGAGCCTTCTGGTATTCCTCCTCCATGGCCTCCTTGTCCTTATCGGCTTGAGACTGGAGAGAAGACACTCGCCTCGCCGCCCTAAGCTCTGGGTATGAGAGACGTCTGATCAACCCCGCACCTCAAATTTCTAATCCCACTCTCTTCCGCTACAAATTTGCAATGCCGCAGCCAGCCTAAAGCATCTTTGGCCCTAGCCAGGTCACCCTCCAATTTTGTCCTCACGTCGCCCGCTATGATGGCTACTAGCTGGGCAACCTAAGCTTCCTCCTTAGCCTCGTCTCTCTCCTTTTCTGCACCCGTTGTCTTCTCGAACCCCTCCTTAGCCTTCCATTCCCAATGTCTGGATTGGAACTGAGCCTTGCCTAGGGACTTTTCAAGGGTGCAGCGCTTGGAGGCGGCCGTAACAAACAGTTAAACATCAGAGGTTTAGCCATACCACCCGGGGCAATTTCATCGAAGTCAAGTCACAAGATATACATCCCGAATTCTGGCACGCATCGCAGACTCTTATCCAGTCGCTGGGGAAGGAATGGAGTATTCCTCCTCATGAGCCACCGTCAGTAAGAAGAAGCTGTGAGGGTAAAGATCGCGCATGTGTGCGATGGAATGGTCCCTCTAGTAAAAGGGCCTACGGTAGTTAATGAGTGCCCGACAATTTCTTGATCAAGAGCTAGCGCATCTTCCATAGGCCTAGCCCACTCCATTGGCTCGACGTACAAACTATGCACCACTTACCTGGGAGGGGGTCGGTTGATAGGCACTATCAACCACGAAACAGCCCATTCGCTCCACTGCATGATGCATTGGTCACTTCGAAGAGTGAAGCCTCGATTGACACATAGCTAATAAGGGAAAATTCTCTAGCTGGAATCTTATCCCTTAACGCTGCATAAGAAGCATCCTGGGCTGCACCCCCAATAATAGATGGGGCCTCAAGGACTCATTCGAGCGAGTCCACAGAAATCACAGCTAGATCAGCTTGAACCTCCTCATCAAATCTAGACGACCTAGAACATTTGTCGCCCGGAACCTCGAGGCCAGGTATGGTCCCCTCCTGAGCGATGGCAACTCACTTGCGTATCCGCATAGAAAATCCAACGACCAGGCTAAACATTTCAACCACTTTCTCTTCGGCCAATTGGCTAACTGTCATATTTGTCTAGTCCACAAACTCCCTATGGGCCCCTCACCCAGAACCTTTGCCCGCCCTCGACTTCTTCTCTCTTCTTGTCACCACTTGGGGGGCAGGCTTGGGGTCCTGAATGAGAAAACGTTGATAATCTAGTTGGACAAGGGGCTTCGGAATTGCCTCTACATGGGTAGAGCCTCCAAGCAGTAACTTCAGAAGGTCAACAAGAACAAAATGCTCACCCCGATGACCTCGTTATGCAAAGGGGGAAGAACATGCACTATGTAAAAAGGACCGCACTAACCATGTAGGTTTTTTGTACATGGAAGGAGCTCATGATGGCGCTCCCTCTTTGTGATCTCCAGCAGCCGACAGATGCGATCAAGCCTCACCTTCTTCACCTAGTTGACTAGCCGACCTCGTCTACGCCTATCTATAAATCATCAAGAAGATAGGTATGTCAATACACCCACAACCCAGGGAAGTGAAATATGTATCAAAATAGGAACAGAGACAAACTCGGGAACGTAAGGGATTGGTTCAGATTGAAAGGAAGCCTTAGAGCCAAGGATTTCATACCACGGGCCCTTAACTAGGATGACCCCTTTCGCCTTTGTCTTAGGGGAGTCAGGGAGCTTGGTTACAAATTACAGCCGACGACTATAGGCCGACTTGGACAGGAGGCCCCAAGTCCCAAGCTTCAAAGTGTAAATAAAGCATATCTCCATCAGTAAAATGTCCAGCTTGTAGAGAGAGTTCAGCACACTACAAGAGCGATATTATCAGTGAATTTTCTAGCTTCCAACCCTTAATTTCCTGAGAGATAATCCCGAAAGGGAAAAAATAATCCTCGATAAGGAAGAACTAGTCGTCGATAAGGAAAAGAAGATTTCATCCCTTAAACGAGGAGGAGATAAAATCCTACCCCAAGAAGGAAGGAGGGGACTTGGTGAGCTGAACCCTATAAGTTGAAAAGGTCCCCCACTGGGAAAGGTAAGCAATTCTAACTACTCCTATTCTCTTCTCCCTCTCCACACTTTTTGTTGACTTAATCATCGGAGAGGCAGCCGACCCACCACTGCTGGAACGCCCTTTTTGCAGGTTCACATTACGCTGCTGATGCTCAAGGAATATGACAATTAAGACTCCCAATTTGATATCTGTGGATCCGACGATCAAAGTCCCAATACTCTCCTTATGTGAAGAACTAAAATGCATGATGAACTCATATTGGTGGGGAAGAGACCAGGAAAAAAAGAAAGGAATATGTTGGACCACATGGGCCAAACTATGTAAACATAAAAAGGAAGGTGGGCTGATTTCAGAAATTTCAGAATTTTAGCCTCGCCTCCTCGTAAAGTGAGCAAGTTTGGAGATTACTGAACTATCCGACCTCGTTGGTAGTAAGGATCTATAAGGTGAAATTTTATCCAAATGCAACCTTCCTACAGGTAAAAATCAAGGCTAATCCCAGTTTAGTATGATAGAGTATGCACGGGCGCTCAACATCCGCACACATGAAGGAAGTGGTTCTAACTACGGTAGGCTTAGGAGATAGTGGTGCGTACATAAGGATACCCTGCTCAGATTCAACACCCATGTGTGGAAATGCCTCCCACAGGCCTTTGAAGATGCTGTGTGTCCCATTTTTAGGAATGAAGCCATTGGTCCGTTTGTGTGACTTGGGCAAACTAATGAGTTGTTTCCAAGAAAGTGGATATGTGAGGCGATCCCTGTGCCCCATTAGTGTCGGAAATGTCGGATATATGGCACAGGCATGAACCCAGTGGCAAAGTATACAATGGTAGTCACGGTTATCGATTCTCTCCCGTCTCGTTATGAACAACCAAACAATCCACCTCCAATGCACTGTATCACCAGCGCCACAGATAATACCAAGGTGAAGAAACTCTTGTGAGTGGCCTCGTCAAACACCCTCCCATCCATGCATCATTGACCGTACGAGTGAGTGATTCTAATAAGTAATCTCACCATGTTTGCATTGTCGCTTTTGGCGTATACCTCCATGAATCCAGCATCGCCGCCCTCACGCCACTTCTATGTGGCTGATTCTCTTACTAGTTACCACCCACTATGCCCCCGCTTCACCGAATGGTGGAGTCTCCAAAGGTAGTGCAAAAGGCTGCGTGGAGTTAATAGAAAAATGTAGCACACATGCTGGCAATCTTAGGTGCTAAATGGTAGCGTGGACGTCCAAAAGAAAGTCTGTCAATGTATACTCTTTCCCGCTCTCAAGTCTTTCCCACACGGCAAGAAGCTCAACTATGATTTCATATGGCCCCACCCCAACAACGCACGATTAGAAGGCAACATTGTATCTCTCCCCGCTCCGAAGCTTCACCAATGTAATGTTGATGCCTCTATTTTTTCTCCACCAACCCGTAGACTATTAGCTTCTTGGATTATCAATTTGAATGAAAAGGGTGTTGGCACTAGAATTTACGAACAAGTGTGTGGCATGAAGGATCCTTTACGTTGAGGCCTTGGGATGTCAGAGGCTCTAAGTCTGTTGAAGACACCTGACGCCCAACGGGTGGTCGTTGAATTTGATCACCGTCTCCTATTGCACCGGCTAATTGACAAAGTGATTTTCTAGCCTATATGCCAAAACATTAGTAGAAAATTGTTGGTTTTTGTTGGAAGATATACAAGATTGAGTTCTCTTTGTTTTTGTTAAGAGGTCGGGCCGAACCCATGATGCCTTACCTCACTCTTGTTAAAAAATCCAGATTCGCTCACTTTCATTGTTATCGTTTATGAACTACTTTCTTTCCCAATACAATATGCATATTGATGAGTCTAAACCCCTCATCTATTTCTAATCCATTTTTCTCGTATTGCTTTTAATACTTAAGATCTATGTTTATGCTAAAATATGGAATATTCATCAATCTTTGTGTTTTTGCAGCACTTATTGAAAAATGAGAGAATCCCAACATAAAAGAAGCAAAAAGATGAAAAAGCAGTATTTTTGGTCACCCCACTTTTTATGTCACACACAAATGCAAGTGCACCAAAAAGAAACTATGTCATAAAGAAAAGACTAGTCGTAACTCATGGCTAAAAAGAGCTTTCTAGGTCACGACCGTAAAGTTATTTTGTCAGATAGAATCAAGAAGATTTTAAGAAAACTGTCGCCACAACCCCGAAATCAAGCATACATACTCTAAGGTAAATGAAGTAAGGAATTGTGTCGGCGACATTATGTCCTATGTCGCAACATAAAAGTCGAAGACTACGAGCGAACCGGTCGCGACAAGAGACAATTTTGTCGCGATAGAAAATATCAAGAAGGTAACACAAGTTAGCTAAGACAAGTGTTTTTATGTTGCGACAAAGTTATCATAACCAAGCCAGCTCAAGAAGGTTTTTCTATCGCAACACAGAAAACCCTATCGCAACATAGCATTATGAGTTTACAACATTGAAGGTAGAATTTCGATCGCGACATAGAAATTTTATGTCGCGACAATAAAAGCTATGAAATGATGAAATTACGTCGCGACATAATGAAATTCGATCGCTAAACTAAGAAGAACTCGAGATGAGCTAAGGCAATTCTGTGTCGTAACAAGGATTTATATCGCAAACTGTAATGTACCAACAAGCAACTAAGAAGGATTTCTTTGTCGCGATAGAACCATCGTAGGAATCAAGAGATATTTTTCGCGACATAGAAACTCGATCGCGATTGCAGTAGACAAAGTACTCAAAAGAGGAAAATGCTCACGCGATAGGGAAAATACCAAGGTCGTGACAGATCCTCGTAAGCTAAAGGACATAAGAAGCTGGCTATTAAACAGAGATTTTGTGTCGCGTGGATTACAAAGCAATCTATGTTGCGACATACACTAAGATCAAGTACACAACAGCTCGTTACGACAGTATCAAAGTCTATCGCGACAGAACTCAAGTAAAAGCTTAGAAGTAAAGTCGCAATAGAAGATTACAAGCTACGACAGAGGCCAGCGACAAGCAATTAAAGCTATGTCACGACATAATTTTTTTATGTCACGACAAAGTGACCACCTCAGCCAAACTTTAGGATCCACAACGCAATTACCGACGCGGCCAAAGATTGAGTCTATAAATAGACAATATCTAGGCACTATGCGTAGCTTTAAGGCCCGAGATTTGGTGGTTGAAGCACCTTTATACATTTTAATTCCTTGGGCTAGCAGATTTAACTCAAGATAGTTTTTATTTTTGTTAGTTTTCCCATAATTTTATGGATTTGGGAATTATAACAAGTGAAACTTGAGTCGGTATTTCTTTATAAATTATTTCTTTCACCACACGTTTGATTTGAATGGATGGTCGGAAGGTTTCTGGCTATTTATTTCACAATTGCTTTATGCATTTCAGTGAATTTTCCCCGACCGCTAGTCAAATGTATATGAGTAAACCAATTTTGAAAAGTCGAGCTCATCGGAAATGGGTCATGGATAGTCATTTTGCTGCATAAGGTGGAAGAAAGCTTTAATTAGAATTCTTTGAATTTATTTGATCGGGTATTGTTTATAAATTTACTGTTTCGCCCTAGTACCGTAAATTCAATGCAAGGTAACGTATCTCACTCGACGGAGGCCCTAAGGACACGTAGATGGAGAATCCCGGGAGAGTGCAGAGCGCCTTCGTGGTATGGTAGACTAATACTATGGAACTAATGAACTCAAGGATTACTCGATAAATCAACAACTTACTTATAAAGTCGAGATAGGTCAATGAAGCATTTGTTTAATCACCGTAGGTTCCCTCCTCTTCGATGAATTGATTATGATCCCGTTAGCTAAGATCTAATCAAAGAGATGGAATTTACATCATAAGTGTAGGATGAGGTGTCAATCAAATCGAGAAGGCTTGCAATATCCTGTCTATGGGGCAAGAATTCTTTAGTCCTAAGATCTGAGTATGAAGTACTAAAAAGGAAAAATACTTAAATCTTAGAAAGAGGGTTATATATTACAAGTAACTGATTAGAATCATGTCTCAGAAATGAATATGAACCTTTAATCAGTGAAAAGTATGGTTAAGGGAGAAATCCAAACTATGCTACCTTGCATCTTTGACAAACTCAGTTTTCCAATTGATGGTTGAGTTATGAATTCAAATGATGCAGAAATTGATTATTATTAATTGATCCATGTCCAGTCTTGCCTCACTTAGTGAATCCTCAATCCCAATTTTATTAAACTTTACTTTTGTACATTTAAGATTTCAGACTAAGACTACATTTTAGTCTTCTTATCATCATATAAGTAGAGTTCAAATAGTAATGATCTTGAGTAGTTGGAGTAGTTAGTTTTTTATTTATCATCCTTCCTCGTGGGAACGATATCCAGACTTTAAATATCCACTTTTATTACTTGTACGACTGCACTTCATAGCTGGATTCGCAATTCACAAACACAAATTTTAAATGAGTCATTTTCAAAAGAAAACAATTCCATATTTTCATACACATGAGAAATGGTCTTCAATAAGTATTGCGTTGTTACCATCGATTGAAAGTTCTTGTGTGGCGTTATCGTAAGATCGGGCATTATACCGATCACATCATATAGTTAGTCTTAACAAGCCATGTCGTTGTTCGGGATTAGGTAATACCCGCCGTGTAGTAGTGTCATAAATTTGTATATATCATTTCTTGGTCTTCACAATCCTGGTCAAATATATATATATATATATATATATATATATATATATATATATATATATTACCAAGAATTATTCTTTTATGAAATAAAATACCTTAATTTATTATTATAAATTGTGCCAAATTTATGATACCCCTAATCGAGGTTCATGATAACAAAACCGTTGTTATTGGTTACTAATGGTTAAAATTGAGTTGAGTGATAGGTTGAAATTGATTAAGCATCAAATGAAGATATTACTAGCTAAAGATGACAATGATGTATTTTCGATCAAGCACTGGAAGTGAAGCTCACTCAAATAAAGAGTCCAAGACTCCAAGCTCAAGCATCAAGTGAAGATTTTGTAAGCTTAGGAATCTATGTAAGATGAATGCATTTGTGCACTTTAGGGAATATTATCTTTTACATGCATAATCGTCATAACTCGGTTTTTGTGTCAAAATTGCATATCCTTTGAAAACTCGAGTTCAAGCATAAAACCTTAGGCGTTATAATCCTAAAGTGTGCTTCAATTAAATGTCTAAGGTTTAGAAGTGTTTTAAAGAAACAAAACGTGAGTTTGAGCATTTATGGTTGACAAGCTGAGGTCAACCTAAGGCGGTCGGGACCGATCTACCCAATACATAAGGCACACGCCTAGTTTTTTTAAATGAAATGGTTCGTGGTAAAGCATATTATGTTGAAGTTCCCACCTATAACAGTGTCGGGGGATCACTTAATTACAATCGAGACTTATTTTTGTATATTCTCCTCAATCATCATTTCCCTTAAGTTTATTCATTCTCAACAGATTCTGCGCATTCATTTCCTCATTCATATTTGCATATTGTAGTGCACCTTCGTATCCATCAAAAAAGCTTGAGTCAGGTTTGATCTATCTTGAGAGCTAAAGAGAAAGTGTCTTATTGTGCTTAAGTGTGAAATCTTCAAGTGTGTATAACTTGAAGGATTTGTAAAGAGCCCATTGGAGTCAAAATCCACGTGTAAAAGGAAGAAGTTTCTGTTGGGGAAAGTTTGAAACTCTTCAAGCGTGTATAACCAAGTGATTTGGTGAAGTGCCTACTGGAGCCAAAAATCTAAGTATTAAAGGAAGAAGCTCGAGTCGAGATTGAAAACTATGGAACCCTCACCATTGAAGGTCGAGAAGAAGTAGACGAAAGGCGATGTGTCGAACCACTATAAATCCGAGTTTTCTTTCTCTATCCTTATCTCTTTATTTATTTATTGTTATTGAATTGAATTGAAGATTTCTTATTGTTTTGCAAAAAGTTTTGAGAAAACCAATTCAAGCCCCACCCCTCCGTCTTTGTTAAATTGTTAAGTCATATTCAACTTTCAATTGGTATCAAAGCTTTGCCTCTTATTTTCAAGGCTTAATCGTCTAAGAGGACAATGACTAGTGCTAAAATTAGCACAAGCCTTTTTCAAGCTGAAAGTTTTCCCATCAACAAACCCCCTTTCTCAAGCTGAAAGTTTTCCCATCAACAAAACTTTCTTTGCTCTTCCGTTTGATTACTTAACTGAAAAACAAAATGACTTGGGCTTAATAATATACCTCGATTCGATGTTTGAAAACAATCTATGGTTACACCTTCCCCTACAAAAACATGTCTGATGGAAAACAAAAAAACTTTGACGATATACCTAAGAAAATAGGGTACCAATTAAATTCCAGCTATTTATATTCTGCATGGTATGTGCCAAGTGACAAAATGAATTATATTTAGGAATTAATATCACGTAAATGATGTGAGGCTGGAGAATACTCCAAAACCAATCCAAGTCAGATTCTAAAGCTGGTAACTCTGTCACGCATTGCAAATGTTCAAAAAATGAAACCCAACAATCTATTGTCGTAGGATGTTTACTAAGGCATACGCGTTTAAATTGGTACAGCTGCTCAAAATAGGGTGCGTACAGAAGATAATGTATCTAAAATTCCCAAGATGCTTACTCCAATGGAATTCCAAAACGAGTGCTTCACGGTGTGTGGAACAAAGAATTCACTGAAAGAGTACCTCTTAAGGAACTTATTCGTCGACACCACAAATGAATGATTGTGCAAGAAAAGAAAACAAAGAGAAAGAAAGAAAGCATTGTGAACTTTAAAGCCCAAGAAGAGAAAGTCATTAATGAAAACAAAGATACCGACATGAAGGCTATATCACCTTCAGGCTCACAAAGAGGGTGCAAAAGCTGAATGACAGAAGGATAAATTTGGTTGAAGGGTCATCAGCGGTAAAGTAAACGCGCTGAAAAGAAGGTCCAACAAGAAGAAAAACAAAAGCAGAGAAGGAGTGCGAGGAAGTTATTTGTTACAAGTAGGCAAAGTCGGCCTACAAAATATGATTGTCCTCCCATGCCAAGAGAGAAAAGAGAAGAGTCACGATGACAATATGGAGTCAAAGTGAAGACTCATCTGATGATGAAAATGAAAAAAAAAAGTTACCAACATGTGCTTCGTGGCCTTTGATGATCAAGACGAGGTAAATTCCAACTTTGACGATGATGAGTTTATGATTGAATATGAGTAATTGCTTAAAAATATCAACAAACTTAATGAAAGAATACCTCACTTAAGAAGAATGTTTTTGAGCTTCAAAAAGAACTTGATGATAATGTAAAAAGAAAATTTTCAAAAGTTGAAGTCGGTACTTCTCGAGAAGGAAAACGAAAGCAATTACTCAAAAGAAAGAATGGTTGATCTCTTCCCTTCAAATTCTCATGTGACAAGCTCGACATGATCCTAGCTAGCTAAAAATGTTTTTTTTGATAAAAATGGGTTAGGATACAAGTCTTCAAATGACGAAAAATAGTTCAAAAACTACTTTGTCAAGGAGTCCACAAGTGAAAGTACCTCAACCATTTGCAACTTTTGTGGTAGAGGACACATTAGTAGTACTTGTCCCTTCTTAGGAATGGATCCCCAAAAGGTCTCACCCTAAGTCAAAAGAAGACTTGGGTTGAAAAATCAAAGGTCACTAACCACCAAGGTCCCAAAAAGATTTGGGTACCTTAAGCTTCTTAATTTTCTTTTGTAGGGATCAAAGAAGGAGAAATGGTTCTTGGATAGTGGTTGCTCAAGACACATGACCGGAGATGAGTCAAAGTTTGCCTTCCTCACAAAGAGAAAAGAAGGGTACGTAACCTTAAGAGACAACGGGAAAGGTAGAATCATTGGACATGGTTCTATAGAACAATTCTTCATCTTTTATTGAAAATGTTTTGCTGGTTGATGGTTTGAAACAATCTTTTCAGCACAAACAATCTTTGTGACAAAGGTTTTGCGATTGAGTCTTCTCATCGCATCATCAAGGATTCTCAAAACATAAAATCATCTTCATGGTCATAGAAAGTTCCAGCCATTTATACAATTTGATATTTCAAAATATGAAGGCCATGATAGATGTTTTTCTAGCATATTATGATGAGAGTTGGTCAGGCATAGATCGAGAGACATGTGAACATGAAATCTCATTACACAACTCAACAAAAATGAACTTGTTAGAGGCCTTCCCAAAATCTCTTTTGAAAAATATAAATTTTGTGAAGCATGCCAAATGGGAAAGCAAATAAAAACAAATTTAAAAAACAAAAATTTCATTTCTACATCAAGACCTCTAAAGCTACTTCACATGGATTTGCTGGGACTCTTAAGGACTACTAGTCTTTGAGTTAAATCATATGCATTGTGATTTGTGGGATGACTCTCTAGATATACATGGGTCTTATTCTTAGCCTTAAAAATTGATGCCTTCCATGAATTTCGACAAATAAGTATAAAATTCAAAAATCAAAAGGTTTTACCATCTCTGTATAAATATATGACCATGAAAGAGAATTTGAAAGCTTTTATGATGAGCATGGAATTGAACATAACTTTGCTCCTAGAACTCCCCAAACAAAATGGGTTGTTGAAAGAAAATAGAATCTTGCAAGAAATGGAAAGAACCATGCTTCATGAAAAACTTATTTTTGGGCCGGCGGAAATACTTCAGCGTTATATATTAGCCTAGAGTTTTTAATAAGGTCGTCTTTGGATAAAACCCCATATGAACTTTGGAAAAATAAGAATCTTTACATTATTTATTTAAAAGTATTTGGAAGTAAATGCCTTATTTTAAACACCAAGGACAATCTTGAAAATTTGATGCAAAATCTGAATGTTGTATTATTTGTAGCTATTCTTCATCAAGTAAAGCTTATGAGTTTTTTTTTTAAAAGACGATGGTTGTAGGGAAAGTTCATCCATGTCTTGATGAATATAACAATTTTTTCGAAAGAAGAGTAGAAAGTGTTGATGATGATGTAGGTTTGGACTTCTCTCCATGGGAATATTACAAATTGAAGACAGGTTCATCAACAAGAAGAGGAGATTGATTCAAAGAAGTTGACGTGGAGACCTCGAAACTGCATTTCCTAAGGAAGGATGAAAAGGTACTCGGGTCAAAATCTGAAGTTTTTCGCAGATCCTCGATGACGAAACGACCACCGTTGAACGCCCCCGCAAAAACGGCTACCACGTCGACTCGTTGAATTCGGTGAGACGCCCAATTTCACGCTTTTCAAGGCACGAGGAGCGCGACACTGGTAACTTATGAGTGGCCCAAGAGGCGCCACGTCAAGCCATGGAGAGTCAAACATTGAGCTCAAGTGGGGCTCATAGGTGACACATGGCATCACGCCATTGGGAGGGAAATCTCGCGGCGCTGATAGCTATGGCTAAGGTGTAATCCTCTCAACCAATAGGAAAATGACATGTGGCATTGAGAGGACTTTTCTCTTGTCCCAATCTTGACCAAATAGATTGGGAGAGGAAGAGAGAGGAGGAGAAAAGAGCAAACATAAGAGAGAGGGAAAATGTGGGATTTTTAGAGAGAGAAGCTCTACCTTCTCTCTAGAATTTTCGGCGATCGGACCGGCGAGCTTCGACGAGGCAAGAAGCAAAGTTGCTCCCCACGGCAAGGACTACACGCGGTACGCTCGCTTTGGTGGCTTCTCACAAACTCCGGAAAGGTAGGGGTCTTTCTCCTACTTGCTTTACTTTTTGTTTAAGGGCCTTGTAATGGATGGGGATTTGTTGAGGCCTGGATGGCCGTGGTTTCGGTTCCAAAAGATTTGGACCGAGTGAAGAGATCCCTAGATTGGTTTTGGACGGTCCAAGGACTGTTTGCGTGATTTGTTGATGTTGTGTTATTGCTATGAGTGAATAACATGTTGATTGTGATTTTGTGGGCTGTTCCAAGACGAATTGCCGGATTTTACCTTAGCCCATGTGAGCTAAGTTTATGTTATTATTGTAAATTGAATAACATGATTTATGGAATGAATTTTGTTAATATATGCATGAGTGATATATTAGCATGTGTTGAATGTTTGGAGTGTCATTGCATTGCACTTAGGTGGGGAGTAACCCAAGTAGGGAAATTCCACTATTGGGCATTGCTCACCCCGTCGTGGGAATATATTTTTTCGTGCACCAAGACGACTGGGATGGGACGCATCCGGGACCTTAGAGGCGAAGAAACGGCCAAGATGGCCTTATCTTGTATTTTGTAAAATTCTGGGCAAGAGACCCATTTTTGTATAAATTGTAATTAAATACAATTGTAAACAAATTGTAATTAAATCATTTTTGTATAAAATATACATTTTATGAGTATGATGTGTAGGCCCAAGTGGCCATTTTGGGTGACATGTATGGTCTCATGACACGAGACTCAGATTTCCGCGGCTGACGGGTAGGTCAACCCGACACCTTGTGGTTTGGGGCGCTATAAAGGAAGATGAATCACCGTCACCCTCATTCACCTCCTCAACTTGAGCAAGGAGAATCTAGTCAAGAACTTCCAAGAGAGTGGAAATTTGTCATAAATCAATCCACAAGACACAAATTATAGGTAATCCATCAATTGGGGTAAGGACTAGATCCTCTCTTAGATATATTTGCATTAACCTTGCTTTTATCTCTCAAATTGAACCCAAGAACTTAAATGATGCTATAGTATATGAGAATTGGGTAATAGCTATGCAAGAAGAACTCAATCAATTTGAAAGAAATGAAGTTTGGGAGTTGGTACCTAGACTAAATGATCAAAGTGTTATTGGTACTAAATGGGTGTTTAGGAACAAAATGGATGAAAATGACATGATAATTAGAAATAAAGCAAGATTAGTGGCCCAAGGATATAATCAACAAGAGGGAATTGACTATGAAGAGACCTTTGCTCCCATAGCTAGATTATGGGCAATAAGAATGTTGCTTGCTTTTGTTTGCTACAAAAATTTCATTTTTTTATCAAATGGATGTGAAAAGTGCTTTTTTTAAATGGTTTCATAAATGAAGAAGTGTATGTTGAACAACCACCCAGGTTTGAAAGTTTTAAATTCTCAACCATGTTTTCAAACTCAAAAGGCACTTTATGGCTTATTTAAACAAGCTCCGTAGAGCTTGGTATGAAAGGCTAAACAAATTTCTTATATCTAGTGGTTTAAAAATGGGCAAAATTGATACAACTCTCTTCATTAAGCCAAAGGATAATGACATGGTTATTGTTCAAATCTATGTTGATGATATTATCTTTGGTGCTACTAATGTTTCACTTTGTAAAGAGTTTGTCAAGTCTATGCATAGTGAATTTGAGATGGGCATGATGGGAGAGCTCAGCTTCTTCCTTGGTCTTCAAATCAAACAACTCAAGGAGGCACCATAAATCACAAATACATAAAAGACCTCCTAAAGAAGTTCAATTTGGAAGAAGTGAAGGTTGAGTTAATACCTATGGGCTCATCCATCAAATCCTGACATGATAAGAAAGGTAAACCCGTTGACCAAACTAAATATAGAGTACCATTGGTTCTTTGTTGTACTTTAACGGCTAGTATACCCACATCATATAGTTTATGCTTATGTATGATCAAGTATGTCCTAAAGAAGCTCATTTAGTGCAATTAAAAGAATATTTAGATATTAAAAGGCACTATCGATATTGGTCTTTGCATCCAAAATCGTGATAACTTTGGAATTAATATGCTATTCATATGGATTTTGAGGTTGCAAATTGAGTAGAAAGCTAATTAGTGGAACAAGTCACTTTTTAGGTCACTCACTTGTGTCTTGGCATATCAAGAAACAAAATTCGATTGCCTTGTAAACGACAAAAGCTGAATACATAGGCACTGGGTTTGGATGTGCACAAGTCCTTTGGATGAAACAAACACTTAGTGATTTTGGTTTGACATATTCTTATGTTCCCATAAAATGTGACAACACAAGTGTCATTAGCATATCAAATAACCAAGTGTAACACTTAGACCAAGCATATAGAGATTAGACATCATTTCCTTAGAGATCATGCACAAAAAGGGGATATTACACTTGAATTTGTTAGAACCGAGACCAACTTGTGGATATTTTTACCAAACCCCTTAATGAGAATCAATTTGTTAACATAAGAAGATGCGAGTCATCTCTTTTGTGAAAATATGTTTTAATTACTTAACTATCAATATCACTTGAAAAATGTCAGGCTTAAACTCTAACTCCCGAACCTCATCGAAATGTATTTTCAAAGGGGAGATATCTTATGTCTAAAACCCATGTTCCTTTTGATGTTTCCTAAGGATACCTTTAATTATAGTTTGATGATAACAAACCAAAGTTGATTACTAATGGCAAATTGAGTCGAGTTGAGAGTTGAAATTGATCAAGCATCAAATGAAGATATTACAAGCTAAAGATGACAATGATGTATTCGACTAAGCATTTGGAAGTGAAGTTCACTCGAATCAGTTGAACTGCGACCAAATGACAAGTAACCAAGACTCCAAGCTCAAGAGATCACCAATGATTTTGCAAGCTTAGGTTTATGTAAGATGAATGCATCGTGCACTTTAGTGGAATATCATCTTTACACGCATAATTTCATCACTTGATTTTTGTGTCAAAATCAGATATCCTTTGAAAACTCGGTTCGAGCATAAACCTAGCCTTTATGACCAAATGTTCTTCAATGAAACATCTAAGGTTTAGGTTGTTTTAAAGAAACAACATGATGACTTTGAGCATTTAAAGTATTAATCGACTAAGGTAGCCTCAACCGGGCCGGAATTAACCGTGGTCCGATCGATTGGAACCATGAACGATTACACTCCACCGACCGAGGTCAACAGATTGGGGTTGTACCGATCCATCGGTTGTGGCATATCAGGATGCAGAAAATAATCGATCGGCTAAGAATCGATGAGTGGTGAAACTCGGTTCCGCTGATCCGGTGAGCATCCATCCGGAACTAGCTGCTGAAACGATCAACCTGCTAGGGAACCAATGAGGTATAAAACTCGACCGATTGGATGCAATAGCTCATCTAAAGACCAGAATATGAAACAGTCGACCGATTGAGTGAAACGGTCAATCGGCTGAGTGAAACGGTCGACCGATTCATCAATGGTAAAATTCCAACGGTAAGTTTTTAAATGAAACTACCGATTGGTAGCCTATTTTGTTACCAAGTTCCCACTTTATAAATAGAGTGTTGGGGATCACTTAATAACAACCGAGACTTATTTGTATATTCTATCAATCATTTTTGTCGATCTATTCTCACATTGAGATTCAGGCATTCCATTCATTTGCATATTGCAGAGTACACTCAGATTCACTGAAACCTCAGTCGCCTTTGATCTATCTCGAGAGCCAGAGAAAGTGTCTCATTGTGCTTAAGTGTGAAAACTTCATGTGTGTATAGCTTGAAGGATTTGTGAAGAGCCCATTTGAGCCAAAATCCAAGTGTAAAAGAAAGAAGCTCGGGTTAGCGCTTGAAACTCTTCAAGTGTGTATAACTCAAGGATTGCAGCGTTCATCGACAAAATCTAAGTATTAAAGGAAGAAGCCTGAAAGTTGGAGATTGACATTCCAGCGGAACCTCACCGCTTGAAGGTTGAGAAGAAGTAGACGAGTGTGTGTGTTGAACTACCTATAAACTGAAGCTTGCTTCCTCTATCCTTATCTCTTTATTTATTTATTGTTATTGAATTGAATTGAAGATTTCTTATTGTTTTGCAAAAAGTTTTGAGAAAACCAATTCACCCTCCTCTTTGTTAGATTGCTGAGTCATATTCAACTTTCATAAATCAATCTATATTTTAACAAGAATTATCCTTTAATGGTCAATTGTTAAATAGATATATAATTTAATATATTATTATGAAATAAATTATATTTTAACAAGAATTATCCTTTAATAGATAAAATGTTAAATATATAAAATAATTTAATTTATTATTAAGAATTAAATTATATTTTAACAAGAATTATCTTTTAATGGATAATTGTTAAATAGATAAACAATTTAATTTTATTATTAAAATCATATTATATTTTAACAAAAATTGTCTCTTAATGGATAATTGTTAACAAATATATAATTTAATTTATTATTATGAATTAAATTATATTTATCAAGAATTATCTCAAATAGATAAATAATTTTAATTTATTATTAGAAATCAAATTTTATATTAACAAGAATTATCCTTTAATGGATAATTGTTAAGTAGATATATAATTTAATTTATTATTATGAATTAAATTATATTTAGAGAAATTAAATTAGTTAAATTTAAAGATAAAATTTTGTTGAATTTAGGAATAAGAAAACAATGACATAAATGTCAAAACACTCAAGTTTTTAAAATAATTAAGTGAGAGAAGGATTAGGAAGCCTACGGCCTTCCACTAAAAGGGTCTTGGGATTCATGTTTGGGTGAGCCTAAAGTTGGACAAATATGAGGATCCTAGTTAAGAGACTCCCTTATGGATAGTTAATAAATATTTTAGTGGCAGCAACCAGCTTAAATTTGGGGTTCTTTACTTAAGAAATATTGAAACTAAGATCAGCTGTGCATACACTTAACTTGAATAAAATAATAAACTATCTAAAATAGTCCTTATTTATTTTCTCATGAGGCCAAAGTTTAAAGGGTAAGTCAATCACCTAGTCTAAGGATAAGTGACTTTTGGGATTGATTAGATTTTATATCTTATTAACTTATAGCTGCAGGCCTATCTAAAGTAGGACAATGCTCTCACGGGTTTAATTTATCTTGTACTTATGTGTGATTTTGAGTGTTATAATATATACTATCAGTGCAAATTGTATATAGAATTATACATGCCTTATGCTAGTAATGAACACATACTGACCAACACTAATTTGATTCTCAAGATAAATATGTTTGTTTTCTTTCTGTTAGCATCAATCAGTCATAGCTATAGGGGATCTTAATTATAGTTTTTCATGATTGTTTATTTGTGCCAGATTCTAGAAAGAATTTAGTTTTGGTTTCTAAATTATGTAATGACAGCTTTATTAAGTTTCTTAATTTTAATAAAACTTTTTATTTCTTATTATGAAAGAAAAATGAAGTTGTTACATGTAAGTACATTACGAATAACTATATCATATTGATTGTGTTGTGATCTGCTGATGATGGAAAAATCATTGAAAGACTATGAGTTTGAAAATAATATAAAGGCTATCGAAGTTATGGGCCATTAGCTACTTTGAACCTAGAGTAGGGTACCACTATGTCTAATCAGATTCATGTAAAATGACCAACTTTACCGCCAAAGGAGTTAGAGTTGAGGGATGTTTGGATTTAATACACTCAGATGTGTGTGGGCCATATAGATTTTATGCAAGAGGTGGTTATGGAGTATTTGTATCACTTTTACTAATGACTACTCAAGATATGGATACGTGTACTCTAATGAAGAAGAAATCCGAGGCCTGATAAATTCAAGGAATTTAAGACTGAAAGTTAGAGAAACAATTAGAAGACGCATTAAATCAATTTCATTCTCACTGAGGTGGTGAGTACATGTCTACTGAATTCATTTCTTTCCTTAAGGAGCATGGGATTTTATCTCAACTTACTGCTCCAAGAACTCCACAACAAAATGGAGTGGCAAAAAGAAGAAATCGAACTATATTAGACGTGGTAAGGTCCATGATGAGTTTTTCCACATTACTTTTATCCTTTTGGGGATATTCCCTAGAGACAACAACTTACATTCTGAATATGGTTCCATCCAAGTCAATACCAAAGACACCCATGGAAATGTGGACAGGTTGGAAACTTAATTTAAGTCATATCCGCATATGTGGTCGTCTTGCTTATGTGTTAAAGCATCATCTGACAAGTTGGATGCAAAGTCAGAATTGTGTTGGTTTGTTGGATATCCAAAAGGTACAAGGCACATTATTTACAGTAAATATGACATGGAAGGTATTTCTGGCGGAGTATAATGCCAAGTTCATGGAAGAAGAATACATCATGAGTAATATAATTAAGGATATGAATAAATGGACGAAAAAGATTGAATTCTCTAGCATCCAAGATAATGTTGTTCATGTTGATCCACAACCACTAATACTTGATACTAATACACCAAATATGTCTCGTCGTAGTGGGAGGGTCATTAGACCACCTCTTAAGCTCACGTTGATGGGAGAATCATCTTTGACATTCCCAAAGTCACATGAGGACGATCCCATAGGTTACTACGAAGCAATTAATGATAAGGATTTTGGTTTTTGGAAAGAGGCTATGAAATCAGAATTAGAATCCATGTATTCTAATCATGTGTGGACTCTTGTGGATTTATCCCAAGGGGTTAAACCTATTGCTTGTAAATGGGTGTACAAGAGAAAGAGAAAAATAGATGAAAGGTTGAGACATATAAAGCCAGACTCGTGGCAAAAGGTTATAGTAAAAAATCAGGTTTTGACTATGAGGAAACTTTTTCACCGGTGGCAATGATAAAGTCCACAAGAATATTTCTATCCATTGTAGCATATTATGATTTTGAAATATGGAAAATGGATGTCAAGACAACCTTCCTTAATAGCTATCTTGGAAGAGAATATCTATATGATGCAACCGTGATGGTTTCATAATCAAGGTGAAGAACACATGGTATGCAGTTCCATAAGTCCATATGGACTTAAGAGCATCGAGATCATGGAACAAACGTTTTGATCAGGTAATCAAATCTTTTGGTTTTGATCAAAATGAAGAGGAACCTTGTGTATATAGAAAGATGTTATATAATATAGTGGTTTTCCTGATTTTGTATCTAGAAGACATTTTGTTGATTGGAAACGACTTTGAGATGTTGTCAAAGGTAAAGATCCAGTTAGCTACTCAACTAAATGAAGGATTCGGGAGAGGCGCACAGTTTCTAGGTATTAAGATAAACGAGATAGAAAGAATGCAGTGGCTTGCACTTTCAAGAAAAATTATAGATATATATTGTCTAAGTACAATATGCAAGATTCCAAAAAAATTATTTACACCTTTTAGATATGGAATCAATCTTTCTTAGGACCAGTGTCCTAAGACAAATGAAGAGAAAAAAAATACATGAAGACGGTACCATATGCTTCAGTAGTTGGTAGTCTTATGTATGTGATGTTATGTACTAGACCAAATATATGTTATTCAGTTGGAATGGTGAGTAGGTATCAGTCTAATCTAGGTAGAGAACATTAGACCGATGTGAAGCATATAATCAAGTACCTAAGGAGAACGAGAGATTACATGCTAGTTTATCATGCGATGAGTTGGTCCCTATAGGATATATCGATTCTGACTTTCAATCATATCTAGTTTTGAGGAAATCCACCTCTTGATATGTTTTTACATTGGGTGGAGCAGTTGTTAGATAGAGGAGTATTGAGCAATCATGTATTGTTTATTCAACTATGGAAGCTAAATATGTGGCAGCATCAAAGGTAGCTAAGGAAGCAGTATGGCTTAGGAAATTCCTTATGGAATTAGAAGTCATAGCTAAGGTCGTTAATCTTATGATCTTGTATTGTGATAACAGTGAGGTTATTGCTCAAGCTAAAGAACCAAAGACTCATAGGAAAGGCAAGCACATCGAAGGGAAGTATCACCTAGTTCGAGAGATTATGCAAAGAGGAGACATCATAGTAGAAAAGATTGCATCTGAGGATAACTTAGTCGATCTTTTTTCTAAAGCACTTAAGACTAAAGTATTTGACTCTCATGTATACAACATAGGTCTCATATGTACTCTCTAGTTTTTAAGTTTCATGGTTTATAATGTAATTAGTTTGCATTAATAAAAGTGGTGTTTCTACATCAGACATTGTATTCATTAAAACGGCTCCGCCTACACATTGTACATGTCCGGGGTGCGTGGATTAATGTGAGGACACAGATATGGGTTCCTTATATTTGAGGTTGTTCTTGGAATTAGACGAAAATTCCACGAAATTCGAAAAACGTGAAAGTCCGACCGTCTCCGAATTCGACGAATTTCGACGTGCTAGCTAGATTTCGTGAGACGATTCCAACGGTGCGATCCATTTCATCATCCGAGATCTAGAGAATAAATTTCATATTTTTAACCGAAATTACAATTTCGTAACCGAAATTATTATTTTGCCATTTTTCCAAATTGGAATTTCTCGGGTCTTACATTCTCCCCTCCTTAAAGGAATTTCGTCCCAAATTCGTGACAATTACAATCACTCACATGCATATGCAACGCAACTCACATGCATGTAAACTAGCTATTTAAATGTTAAACGACTAAACCACGTACCTTCATCCTTTAAACAAGAAGGGGATAGGTGGCCCGACGTGTCCGCTCCCACGTTGACTCCTTTACTCCATACCGACAAGACTCACAAGCCTCACGCCTTGGCGTCAGAAACTACCACGACTATCCAAAATACATACCGGTCCCTCCTCAAAGGTCCCATCGTTGTCAACCCGATTCGGTCCCCAATCCACCACATGAGCTGGATCCGAGTATACTTCCGAGCATGGACGGAAATACCCGCGACACTGACATGCCGGGCTGCAACGCGAACCGGCACGCACTGTACCTATCCTCTCGAGTATCTCGAAAGGCCCAATGAATCTCTACGATCGCTCGCGCCACGAACCCGACTAATTCTCTCTTAGGCATTACCTTCAAGAAAACGGATCACCAACCTCGAACTCTGGGTCGACGCCGCACACTGCATAACTCTTTCCGCGGCCTGATCCATGAGAAGACTGGCCGTATCAAGCCTCACATTCCCTGAGAGGTGTCTCTAATCGATCGTGACTGCTGATGAGCCTCTCCCACCCTATTCAACATAATGGGCGACTGTATGGCCTCCCATACAAAGGCCTCATACGGTCATCGCATACTCGCCCCGATAACCGCTTGTTGCAGGCGACCACTAAGGTGTTCTCCTCCCAACTACCCTTATGATCCAAAGACGATGCTCGCAGTGACGCCCTTCATCACCGTGATGGTCCTCCCGTGACCGACCCATCCGGTCTGAGGCGGAACGCTGTACTCATCGTCATCAGAAATTTACAAATCCTTTGAAACTCTCTTCCAAAAGTGCGCCAGAAACTCCGTCCCTATCCGACACTATGGATACCTGCACCATGGCAGCGGTTTGACACACAATGTACAACCTAGCAGAATCTCTCCAATGAGAAGGTCATCCGCATGGCTAGAAAATGTGCCTACTTCAGTGTCGTCCACTATCACCAATGCTGGCCAGCGCTCGCTATGACGCGGGCGCGTGGGCCGCAAAGTCCATCGTGACATGTTCTATACCTTCCACTCGCCCACTCCAATGGCCGGCAGCCCTCGTTGGTTTCTCGTGCCTCACTTAACCCGCCGACACGGAGACATCGTCAACAAAGTCCCCACGCGGTTCTTCATCCCACTCCAATAGCGCATCGCGACGAAGATCCCGACATCTTCGTACACTGACGCACGGCAAATCGAGAGCAAGGAAACTCCCGAGAATCTCCTCTCTCAAATCGCTGACCGGGAACCACTACCCGTCCCCATCGAAGACTACCATATGCGTGAACGATCCAGCTGCCACCCGTACTTGATCAGACTTCTATCCCTCGAGGACATTATCTCCGCTGGCCCCGCCACTGGACTCAATCACTCCAAGCCAACGTAGACGGCAGCCACTAAACCCCCAAGGTACCCCGAGTCTCGCACTGCATCAGAGCCCAACGCCTACGCCCGGCATCCGCCACTCCCGAAGCTTATACTAGCCAATACCTCATGACTTTCGACTGAGCGCATCGCCCACTGGCTTACTCCGCTCTACCGAGATGGTACGCAAAGTGAAGTCATAATCCTCTAGAACTCCATCCATCTCTACCTCATGTTGAGGTCCCGCACGTGAAAATATACTTCGACTTTTATGGTCCGAAAGTACACCCCGAACTCCCGTCAGATAGGCAGGGCGCCAAATCTTCAAGGCGAAGACTACGCCGCCAACTCCAAGTAGCGTAGGTAATTCGCTTCATGATTCCTTCAATCGACTGAACCATAAGCTACTACCCTCCCTGGACGCATCAAACGCATCCCGTCCGCCGAGGCATCACAATACACTATGTACCCCGTCTTCTCGTCCGGGATCTATCAAGATGGGAGTCGAAGTAAGTCTCTTCTTCAACTTTGAATGCCTCCTCGCATCGGCCATCCCACTCAAACTCGACCTCCTTCCCGTCGCCTTAGTCATAGGTGCCGCGATCCTCGAGAAATCCTTAATGACCCCCAATACCCAAACAATCCCAAGAAAACTACGATCTCAAGACTGATTTCGCCTCCCACTCATCATCGCCTCGACCTTTTCTCGGTCGACGACACTATGATGCCGACACCATGTCCCAAAATCTCACCTCGCAGTTCTAACTCGTGATTTACCGAATCCAAGGAGAATGATGGTCTCAACAACTCGTAAACCTGGGTCCTCAAGTGATACCTATGCCCCACCGACCGGGTAGATCAAGATGTCATCCACGGCTATTCACGATTAAACTGATCTGGGAGCAGGGTCGAATACCCTATGCATGAGATCCATGAATGCTGGCGCATTCGTCAATCCAAGGGCATCACCGTAAACTCAAAGTGCCCATAACACGTCCTAAACGCTGTATTAGGGATATATGTATCCCGAATTCTCACCGATGGTAACCAAAGGCGAAGGTTCATTCTGAGTAGACTCGCGCTCATCTCAACCAAATGGGATCATATACAAATTGTCAATCCCCAAGAATGGGTACCGATTCCTCGATCGTGAACCCTCGTTCAACTGGTTGATAATCATTGCACGAAGGGTCTTGTCCTTCTTCGCAAATAGAACCGGAGCGCCCCCATGCGGCGGCGCCTGGCCTAATGAACCTTTCATTCAAGAATTCAGAATCGGACTCAAGTTCCAAGAATCCCACCTGCCATCCTATGAAGTGAGTCATGTAGACGTGGGTGAAGTACCAAAGGTGTAACTCAATACTCAAAGTCTACATCCCTATATGGAGTGTAGTCCAGTAGCCTATCCGAAAAACATCCACATATTCGCACACACCCGAGGCATCTAAGTCCGGTCTCTCCTCTTCTCTAGTAAGGCTCGCTAAATTAACTCCGCTAATTGTCCCCGACACTTGACTCGTGATACCGTAGCGGGAAAAATGTCATGCCTGTCTCCGAAATACCACACGAGTACCGTCCCGCGCGGTGCGCAGAATCCTCCTACGCCTATAATCGATAAAGACCCCGTGCTTCGTCAGCCCAATCCATCCCTGTGGATGACATCGAACTCTGACATGTCCATGATCCTCAGGTCCACTGTGAGTAGAGTCCCCGAGATTTCCAACTCGCAACCTCGACATATCATCCCTATTCTCGCCCTAATCCCTAGGGGAGAACTCACATACAATGGCTCCTCTAAGGTCTCAACCTATAAGCCCAACTCTATCACTATGGTCAGGGTTGTCCCAACCATGGAGTCTATATCCTGTAGGCGAAGTCCTACAACCTGGCCCGAATGGACAACTTCAGCCCATTCTCAAATCTCTTAACCTTGGCCAAGTTTGTGGCCACGTAATCATCAAATCGTGTTAGCCTGGGTGGAACCTAGTCACATAATCCATCATAGTCACGCCCGTCGTTCTAGGAACCCTAAGCCTTCGCGAATCTCCGGAAGTATGTACTAAATGAACTCGTGACACCCCAAACCCGGGGTCCGCGATCAACAACAACCCGCGAATATATGGATGTCTGGGTTACCCGACGCCACTTCGGGAAACTGGGCAAGAGTCTCCTTTATACGGAGAGCTCTACCTAAACACAATACCCGCATATACCGGCCTAAACAAATTCAATATAATCCCAACATGAGTAAATGTACCCACTAAACATAAACAATACTCATCACAATATACCAACTATGAATCCACTATATCCAATAGTTTCAAAAGAGTTAATCAATTCTCTTTTATACAACACATATATTAAAATTAGAAAATTTTAATACATGTATACATCAAAAAACCAAAGCCACAATCCCGACTTTCTTCTAAACTCAAATCTATGACGGCCAGCCCCTCGCGACTCCCGTACTGCAAAATATATCCTCTACGTGGCGAAGCACGCTCAAGAGCGAATCGCCCTAAGTGGGCTATCACCTAAGTGCAAAGCAATGACCAATAAACATACATTCAAGCAAATGCATGATCCTACTGAATGTCTACATGACCAACTCGCATCCCGAGTCCTCATCGACTCTCCCCACACCTACAGTTCCTCAGATGGCACTATCGCTTTATTAGGCGGACAACCCGATGTATATATATCAACTGGGCCACTCCGACGATTGATATATTATTTGTTTGTGGACTACCCTCCGATGAATATCAATTGGGCCGCTCCGACGATTGATATTTTCATTTGACTAACCGATAATTAATATTTTAGACGCCACCCTCCGAACCATTTCTCTTGTGACTCAACTCATGCACTAACCCTATAGTCCTGTGGATGTTCCAAGGTATACGAATGCACATGCCAATTCCACACAAATGAATTCACATGTAAATATATAAACATGCATATATTTACAAAACATTCAATTCACACAATCATGTCATGTAAATTCCACATTTCCACATCAAAATTAGCTCCCTTGGGCTAATGATCATACACGAGTAATTTAATTTAAATCACTCGACCAAACACATATTTTCACAAAAATATATTTTCGTGATTCACGCTTTCGAACAAGAAACTTGTGTTAATGCTCCTATCAAGACACAATTTATCTGCTCACTTTAGAACTCCATATTTCTCGCCGATTTCGGCCTCATACACATCAAAGACACCTCTAGACTCCTCAGATTTGTTTGTCACTGATGTTGTGTTTGAAAACACAAACACTGCACTCCATAGGCAAAATCACCAGAGCCTTCTCGTATTCTCCTCCATGGCCTCCTCGTCCCATCTGGGCTTAAGACTGGAGAGAAGACACCCCGTCCTTGGTTACCCTAAGCTCTAGTATGAGAGACGTTTGATCAACCTCAGACTCGGCCTTAATCCCACCTCTTCACATGTACCTTAGCTTCTTTTCAGCTGTACCCAAAGTATCTTCGGCTCCCAGCCAGCCTACCCTCCACTTTGTCCTCACGCCGCCCGTCATGATGGCTACTAGCCGGGCAACTCAAGCTTCCCTCCCTTAGCCTCGTCTCTCCTTCGCACCCATCTTCTCAAACCTCCTTAGCCTTCCATTCCCAAAATGTTCCACTGGACCGAGCCTCACTCTAGGGACTTGCGCACAATGAGGCTACTCAACAAATCAGCTTAAAACATTGGGAGGCCCAGCTTACAACAATTCCTGGGCAGCTTCCCCATCGGGTCATGGTCACAAGATATACATCCCGCCCCTACCATCAGACCGGCGTGACTTTATCCAGGTCGGTTGGGAAGGGAATGGAGTATTCCTCCTCATGAGCCACCGTCGGTAAGAAGAAGCTGTGAGGGTAAAGATCGCGAATGTGTGCGATGGAATGGTCCCTCTAGTAAAAGGCCTACTTCAGAAGCAATGAGTGCCCGAAATTCTCTACCGCGAGCCAGCGATCTTCCATAGCGCCTAGCCTAATTCCATTGGCTCAGACGTGACAAACTAAGTACCAAATTCCTATCGGGAGGGGGAACTCGCATCAGGCACTATCAACTACGAACAAGCCCATTGGCCTTATGGTATATGCATTGTTAATTCGAAGAGTGAAGCCTCGATTGACACATCGCTAATAAGGGAAAATTATCTAGCTGGAATCTTATCCCTAACGCCGTATAAGCATCCCTGGGTCGCACCCCAATAATAGATTCGTGGCCTCAAGGACTCATTCAGCAGTCCACGTAAATCACATTTATATCGCCTCGAATCCTCCCTCATCAAATCTAGGATCGACGAACATTTGTCGCCCGGAACCTCGAGACCAGGTATGGTCCCCTCCTGAGCGATGGCAACTCACTTGCTTATCCGCATAGAAAATCCAACGATCAAAGCAAACACATTTCAACTCTTTCTTCAATTAATCACAATCGTCGACGCGCGGTCTAGTCCACAAACCCTTATAGTCCCTCACCGGTAACCTTTGCCTGCTCGGACTTCTTCTTCTTTGTCACCACTTGGGGGGCAGGCTTGGGGTCCTGAATGAGAAAACGTTGATAATCTAGTTGGACAAGGGGCTTCGGAATTGCCTCTACATGGGTAGAGCCCCTGCCAAAGAACTGGCTGTCAACAAGAACAAAATGCTCACCCCGATGACCTCGTTATGCAAAGGGTGAGGAAGAACATGCACTATGTAGGGGAAAGGACTGGCACCCAAATCATGTAGGTTTTTTGTACATGGAAGGAGCTCATGATGGCGCTCCCTCTTTGTGGATCTCCAAGAGTCTAGATACGATCAAGCCCCACCTTCTCCAATCTTAGTTATCACAACCTCGTCTACGCCTATCTATAAATCATCAAGAAGATAGGTATGTCAATACACCCACAACCAAGGAAGTGAAATATGTATCAAAATAGAACATAGACAAACTCGGGAACGTAAGGGATTGGTTCAGATTGAAAGGAAGCCTTGGAGCATAGGATTTCATACCACGGGCCCTTAACTAGGATGACCCCTTTCGCCTTTGTCTTAGGGGAGTCAGGGAGCTAGTTTACAAATTTGAGAACCCATTTAATTATAATGACATGGACAGAGGCCCTGGAAACCCAAGTCTCAAAGTGTAACAAAGCATATCTCCATCAGTAAAATGTCCAGCTTGTAGAGAGAGTTCAGCACACTACAAGAGCGATATTATCAGTGAATTTTCTAGCTTCCAAATCTCTTACTCCTCGAAGAGATAATCCTGGAAAAGGGAAAAATAATCCTCGATAAGGAAGAACTAGTCGTCGATAAGGAAAAGAAGATTTCATCCCTTAAACGAGGAGGAGATAAAATCCTACCCCAAGAAGGAAGGAGGGGACTTGGTGAGCTGAACCCTATAAGTTGAAAAGGTCCCCACTCGGTAAAGTGTAAGCAATTTGACCACTCTATTCTCTTCTCCCTCTCCGCACTTTTTGTTGACTTAATCATCGGAGAGGCAGCCGACCCACCACTGCTGGAACGCCCTTTTTGCAGGTTCACATTACGCTGCTGATGCTCAAGGAATATGACAATTGAGACCCTTACAATTTGACATTCAGGGGATCTGACCATCAAAGTCCCAATACTCTCCTTATGTGAAGAACTAAAATGCATGATGAACTCATATTGGTGGGGAAGAGACCAGGAAAAAAAAGAAAGGAATATGTTGGACCACATGGGCCAAACTATGTAAACATAAAAAGGAAGGTGGGTTGATCTTTGGTAAATTATGTAATTTTAGCCTTGCTCTTGTAGTGAAGCAAGTTTGCAGATTACTGAACTATCCGACCTCGTTGGTAGTAAGGATCTATAAGGTGAAATATTATCCAAATGCAACCTTCCTATAGGTAAAAATCAAGGCTAATCCCAGTTTAGTATGATAGAGGTAATGGGCGCCAACACTTCAGGAAGGGTTCTAACTAGATGGTGGGCTTAGGAGATAGTGTGCAGATATAGGGATACCCTTGGCTCTAGGATTCGCAACACCCATGTGTGGAAACGCCTCCCCCAATAGGTTTTGAAGATGCTAAAGTCTCATTTCTTAGGAATGAAGATGGGTCTGCTTAGGACTTGGGCAAACTAAATGAGTTATTTCAAGAGAGGGATATGAGGTTGATCCTTCAGGTTCCCATTAGTGTCAGGAAATGTCAGGATATATGGGCATGGAAGTATGAACGAAAAGGGGCATATACAATGAAATCTGGTTATTGGATTCTCTCCGGGTCTCAAGAACAACCAAACAATCCACCTCCAATAAGCACCTGGCATCAAATTTGGCAGCTACAGATACCAGCCAAGGTGAAGAACTTCTTGTGGAGGGCCTGCTCAAACACCCTCCCATCCATGCAAGTACTGTTGACCAGATGAGTGAGTGATTCTAATAAGTAATCACTGCCCATGCTGCAGATTAGCCATGGAGGACACTCTCCATGAACTAGTATCATGCCCCTTTGCTGCTACTATGTGGCGTGATTCTCTACTAGTTACCATCTCACGGCAGGTCTCTTGCTTCACTGAATGGTGGAGTCTCCAGTGTAGTGCAAAGGCTATGGAATTACTGGGAAAATAGCCCATGACATGTCAAGTAATCTAGTGGGTGCATAAATGAGAAGGTATGGACGTCCAAAAGAAAGTCTGTTCATCAGGTAATTCTTACCGCTTCTCAAGTCTTCCTACAATGGAAAGAAGCTCAACGCATTTCAGATGGCCCCACCCCAACAATAGTATGATTAACTGCAACATTGTGGTCTCCGCCTGCTCCGAGCTTCACTAAATGTAATGTTGATGCCTCTATTTTCCACCAACCCGAGACTATTAGCTTCGGATTTATCACCTGCAATGAAAAGGGTGAAGTTGGCACTAGAATTTACGAACAAGTGTGTGGCATGAAGGATCCTTTTACAGTGGAGGCCTTGGGATGTCGAGAGGCTCTAAGCTGGTTGAAAGACACGGACGCCCAACGGGTGGTCGTTGAATTTGATTGTCTCCTATTAGTGCAAGCAGTTAATTGACAAAGTGATTTTAGTCACATGCTAGGTTAATAGTAGAAAATTATTGGCTTTTGTTGGAAGATATACAAGATTGTTCTCTTGTTTTCGTTAAGAGGTCAGCGAACCATGATGCCCATTCACTTGCTAGGGCAACTAGATCTTTGCCTAATTCTCTTATTGTTATTGCTATGAACTATTCTTAATACAATATGCATATTGATGAGTCTAAACCTCATCTATTTCTAATCCATTTTTCTGGCATGTTTTTAATAGTTTAAGATCTATGTTTATGCTAAAATATGGAATATTCATCAACTTTGTGTTTTGCAGGCACTTATTGAAAAATGAGAGAATCCCAGCAGAAAAGAAGCAAAAAGATGAAAAAGCAGTATTTTTGGTCACCTAATTTTTTTATGTTGCGACACAAATGCAAGCAGACCAAAGAAACTATGTCATAGCAAAGACTAGTCAGAACTCAAGGCTAAAAAGAGCTTTCTAGGTCACGACCGTAAAGTTATTTGTCAGGATAGAACTTGAAGAAGATTTTGAAGACATCCGTTGCCACAACCCTGAAATCTGTTGCGACATACTTAAGGTAAATGGTGAAGGAATTGTGTTGCGACATTATGTCCTATGTCGCAACATAAAAGCTGAAGACTAATGGATGAACTCTGTCGCGACAAGAGACAATTTTGTCGCGATAGAAAATATCAAGAAGGTAACACAAGTTAGCTAAGACAAGTGTTTTTATGTTATGGTCACGTTATCGTAACTAGTTTTCACCAAGAAGGGTTTTCTATCGCAACATAGAAAACCCTATCGCAACATAGCATTATGAGTTTACAACATTGAAGGTAGAATTTCGATCGCGACATAGAAATTTTATGTCGCGACAATAAAAGCTATGAAATGATGAAATTACGTCGTGACATAATGAAATTCGATCGCGGCAGAAACTGAAGAAGAACTGAGATGAGCTAAGGCAATTGTGTCGTAACAAGGATTTCTATATTGCAACCAACAGCTCAACAAGCAACTAAGAAGGATTTCTTTGTCGCGATAGAAACGACTGAGGAATCAAAGAGATATTTTTCACGACATAGAAACTCGATCGCGACAGAGTAGACAGACTAAAAGAGGAAAATGTTTGTCGCGATAGGGAAAATTATGTCGTGACAGGATCCAGAAGCTAAAGGACATAAGAAGCTGGCTACAAACAGATTTTATGTTGTGACACAAAGCAATCATGTTGCGATACAATTAAGACTGCTACACAACAGTTCTGTCATGACAGTATCAAAGTCTATCGCCACAGAACTCAAGTAAAAGCTTAGAAGTAAAGTCTCAATAGAAGATTACAAGCTACGACAGAGGCCAGCGACAAGCAATTAAAGCTATGTCATGACATAATTTTTTTATGTCACGACAAAGTGACCAATTTGGGCCAAACTTTAGGGATCCACAACGCAATTAATGAAGTGCGGCTCAGCATTGGAAAGTCTATAAATGCACACATCAGTGGCACTATGCGAGTTTCGCGCTTCCAAGATTTCTCGTGGTCAAGACTTTATACATTTTTTTCCATTTTAGCAGATTTAACTCTCAAGATAGTTTTATTTGTTAGTTTTCCTATAATTTTATGGATTTGGGAATTATATTGAAGTAAATCCTTTGAGTCGGTATTTCTTATAAATTATTCTTTTCAACACTGGTTGATGGAATGGGATGCCGGGAAGGCTCCTGTGGTTCATTTATTTTACCGTTTATGATTTCAAATGAATTTTCCCGATCGCTTAGTCACCGATATGAGTAAAACCAATTTTGAAAAGTTGAGCTCACCGGAAATGGGTCATTGATGATAGTCATGGTTTGATAAGGTGGAAGAAAGCTTTAATTAGAATTTTGAATTTATTTGACTGTATTGTTTATAAATTTACTTGTTCTCGCCCTAGTACTGCACCTAATGCAAGGTACTGTATCTCACTCTGATTTCCAGGAGGCCCTCTAAGTGACACAGAGATGGAGAATCCTGAGAGTGTAGAGCAGTTCCTTGTGGGTATGGTAGACTAATACTATGAAACTAATGAACTTTGAAGGATTACTCAGATAAATCACCAACTTACTTATAAGTTGAGATAGGCTGAGCCGAAGTATTCGTTTAATCACCGCAGGTCTCTCCTTCTTTCTCGATGAATTGATTATGATCCCGTGTTGGGGGCTAAGATCTAATCAAAGAGATGGAAATTTACATCATAGGATGAGGTGTCAATCAAATCGAGAAGGCTTGCAATATCCCGTCTATAGGGCAAGAATTCTTTAGCCCCAAGATCCGAGTATGAAGTACTAAAAAGGAAAAAATACTTAAATCTAGAAAGAGGGTTATATATTACAACTGATTAGGAACTCATGTCCTCGCAATGAATATGAACCTTAATCAGTGAAAAGTATGGTTAAGGAGAAATCCAAACTATGCTACCTTGCATCTTGACAAACTCGCTTCCAATCGATGGTCGAGCTATGAATCGAAATGAAGGCAGAAACACATTATTAATTGATCCATGTCCAGTCTTGCCTCACTCAGTGAATCCTCAATCCCAATTTTATTAAACTTTACTTTTGTACATTTAAGATTTCAGTCTAAGACTACATTTTAGTCTTCTTATCATCATATAAGTAGAGTTCAAATAGTAATGATCTTGAGTAGTTGGAGTAGTTAGTTTTTTATTTATCATCCTTCCTCGTGGGAACGATATCTAGACTTTAAATATCCACATTTATTACTTGTACTACCTGTGCACTTGCAGTGATCTAGACCACAAACACAAATTTTAAATGAGTCATTTTCAAAAGAAAAAACAATTCCATATTTTCATACACATGAGAAATGGTCTTAACAAGTATTTGGCGTTGTTACCATGGATTGAAAAGTTCTTGTGTGGCAGTACCAGAAGATTGGCATATACTGATCACATCATATAGTTAGGTCTTAACAAGTTTTTGGCGCCGTTGTCGGGGATTAGGTAATAGTCCTTTGGTAGTAGTGTCATAAATTTATATATATTATTTGGTCTTCACAAATCCTTTTTGTCAAATATATATATATATATATATATATATATATATATATATATATATATATATATATATATATATATATATATATATATATATTACTAAGAATTATTCTTTTATGAAATAAATAATTTAATTTATTATAGATTGTTAGCCTAAGGATACCTCTAATTGAGGTTTTGATGATAACAAACCAAGGTTATTGGTTACTAATGGTTAAAATTGAGTTGAGTGATAGGTTGAAATTGATAAAGCATCAAATGAAGACATTACAAGATAAAGATGACAATGATGTATTTGATCAAGCACTTGGAAGTGAAGTTCACTCAAATAAAAGAACCAAGACTCCAAACTCAAGCATCAAGTGAAGATTTTGTAAGCTTAGGAATCTATGTAAGATGAATGCATTTGTGCACTTTAGGGAATATTATCTTTGACATGCATAATCGTCATAACTCGGTTTTTGTGTCAAAATTGCATATCCTTTTAAAACTCGAGTTCAAGCATAAAACCTTAGGCGTTATAATCCTAAAGTGTGCTTCAATTAAATGTCTAAGGTTTAGAAGTGTTTTAAAGAAACAAACGTGGAGTTTGAGACGATGGTTGACAAGTTGAGGTCAACCGACAAGGGCTCGACCGATCTACCGGTAACATATAGTGCACAACAGCTAGTTTTTAAATGAAACGGTTTGGTTGGTAGCATATTATGCTACCAAGCTCCCACTCTATAAATAGAGTGTTGGGGATCACTTAATTACAATCGAGACTTATTTGTATATTCTCTCAATCATCATTTCCCTTGTTTATCTATTCTCAAATTGAGATTCTTGGTGCATTCATTTCATTTGCATATTGTAGAGTGCACCTTTGTATTCATCAAAAGCTTGAGTTGTGTTTGATCTATCTTGAGAGCTAAAGAGAAAGTGTCTTATTGTGCTTAAGTGTGAAATCTTCAAGTGTGTATAACTTGAAGGATTTGTAAAGAGCCCATTGGAGTCAAAATCCACGTGTAAAAGGAAGAAGCTCGGGTTAGGGCTTGAAACTCTTCAAGTGTGTATAACTTGAAGGATTTGTGAAGTGCCTATTGGAGCCAAAATCTAAGTATTAAAGGAAGAAGCTCGAGTTGGAGATTGACACTAGTGGAACCCTCACCAGTTGAAGGTTGAGAAGAAGTAGACGTTGGCAAGGATGTGTCGAACCACTATAAATCCGAGTTTTCTTTCTCTATCCTTATCTCTTTATTTATTTATTGTTATTGAATTGAATTGAAGATTTCTTATTGTTTGCAAAGTTTTGAGAAAACCAATCTGCCCACACCCCCCTTGTTAAATTGTTAAGTCATATTCAACTTTCAATTGGTGGTCAAAGCTTGGGCTCTTATCAAGGCTTAATCGTCTAAGAGGACAATGACTAGTGCTAAAATTAGCACAAGCCTTTTTCAAGCTGAAAGTTTTCCCATCAACAAACCCCCTTTCTCAAGCTGAAAGTTTTCCCATCAACAAACCCCCTTTCTTTGTCGGGTTTGATTATCAATCTTGGAAAAACAAAATGACTTGGTATTTACAATATCTTGATTTGGATGTTTGGAAAACAATCCTAAGTGGTTACACCTTCCCTACAAAACATGCTGATGGAAGTAAAATAAAAAAAAACTCTTGACGGATATAATGAAGAAAATAGAAAATTTCAATTAAATTCTAGAGCTATTTATATTCTTGTATGTGCTATGGATAAAAATGAATATAATAGAATTAGTCAATGCAAACGGATAAGGAGGTTTGGAGAATACTCGAAACCAACCAAGTCAAAGATTCTAAAGTTAGAATTCTTGTCAATGATTATGAAATGTTCAAAATGAAACCTAATGAATCTATTGTTGAGATTTTTACTAGGTTTATAGATGTTGTAAATGGTCTTAAAGGCTTGGTAAATAGGGTAAGTAAAGAAGACAATGTATCTAAAATTCTAAGATGCTTACCTCCCAAATGGAATTCCAAAACGAAAGCTATTGAGGAAGCAAAGAATTTGAAAGAGCTACCTAAGGAACTTATCGGTTTCTTGATGACCTATGAAATGAAGATTGCAAGGCAAGAAAAGGAAATGCAAGAGGAAAGGAAAAAGAAAAGCATTGCACTTAAAGCTCAAGAAGAGAAAGTCATTGAAGAAACAAAGATAATTGACATGGAAGATGATATCACCTTCATCACAAAGAGGGTGCAAAAGCTAATGATGAAGGATAAATTTGGTTGAAGGACCTACAATAAAGGAAGTAACTACATGAAAGAAGGTCCATCAAAAGAAGAAAAATAAAAGAGAGAAGGAGCAAGAGAAGTTATTTGTTACAAGTATAAGAAGTCGGGTCATGTAAAATATGATTGTCCTCTCTACAAAGACAAGAGAGAAAAGAGAAGAGCTATGATGGCAACATGGAGTCAAAGTGAAGATTCATCCGTTGATGAAAACAAGAATGAAGTTGCCAACATAAGCCTATGGATTTTGGAGAATCAAGATGAGGTAAACTCTAACTTTGATGATGATGAGTTTATTTTGAAATATGAGAAATTGATTAAAGACATCAACAAGCTTAATGAAAAGAACACCTCACTTAAGAAGAAAATTTTTGAGCTTCAAAAAGAACTTGATGATATCAAAGAAAAATTTTCAAAAGTTGAAGCTTCGAAAATTTCCCTTGAGAAGGAAAATGAGCAATTACTCAAAAAGAAAGAATGGTTGATCTCTTCCCTTTCAAAATTCTCATGTGGACAAAAAGTTTTTGACATGATCCTAGCTAGATAAAAATGTTTTTTTTGATAAAAATGGGTTAGGATACAAGTCTTCAAATGACGAAAAATAGTTCAAAAACTACTTTGTCAAGGAGTCCACAAGTGAAAGTACCTCAACCATTTGCAACTTTTGTGGTAGAGGACACATTAGTAGTACTTGTCCTCTTAGGAATGGATCCCAAAAGGTCTCAATCTCTAAGTCAAAGAAGACTTGGGTTGAAAAATCAAAGGTCACTAACCACCAAGGTCCCAAAAAGATTTGGGTACCTTAAGCTTCTTAATTTTCTTTTGTAGGGATCAAAGAAGGAGAAATGGTTCTCGATGCGTTGTCACACACATGACCGGAGATGAGTCAAAGTTTGCCTTCCTCACAAAGAGAAAAGAAGGGTACGTAACCTTAAGAGACAACGGGAAAGGTAGAATCATTGGACATGGTTCTATAGGTAACAATTCTTCATCTTTTATTGAAAATGTTTTGCTGGTTGATGGTTTGAAACATAATCTTTTGAGCATTAGTCAACTTTAGACAAAGGTTTCCAAAGTGATTTTTGTGTCTTCTCATTGCATCATCAAGGATTCTCAAAATCATAAAATCATCTTCATGGGCCATAGAAATGAAAATATTTATACAATTGATATTTCAAAATATGAAGGCCATGATAGATGTTTTTCTAGCATACATGATGAGAGTTGGTTGTGGCATAGGAGATTGAGACATGTGAACATGAATCTCATTACACAACTAAACAAAAATGAACTTGTTAGAGGCCTTCCCAAAATCTCTTTTGAAAAATATAAATTTTGTGAAGCATGCCAAATGGGAAAGCAAATAAAAACAAATTTAAAAAACAAAAATTTCATTTCTACATCAAGACCTCTAAAGCTACTTCACATGGATTTGTTTGGATCCTTAAGGACTACTAGTCTTGGAGTTAAATCATATGCATTTGTAATTGTGGATGACTTCTCTAGATATACATGGGTCTTATTCTTAGCCTTAAAAATGATGCCTTCCATGAATTTTCACAGCGTTGTATAAAAATTCAAAATCAAAAAGGTTTTACCATCTCTTGTATAAGAAGTGACCATGAAAGAGAATTTGAAAGCTTTTATGATGAGCATGGAATTGAACATAACTTTTCGGCTCCTAGAACTCCCCAACAAAATGGGGTTGTTGAAAGGAAAAATAGAATCTTGCAAGAAATGGCAAGAACCATGCTTCATGAAAACTTATTTTTGGGCCGAAGTGGTAAATACTTCATGTTATATATTGAATAGAGTTTTAATAAGGTCTTCTTTGGATAAAACCTCATATGAACTTTGGAAAAATAAGAATCCTTACATTATTTATTTCAAAGTATTTGGAAGTAAATGCCTTATTTTAAACACCAAGGACAATCTTGAAAATTTGATGCAAAATCTAATGTTGGGATATTTCTTAGCTATTCTTCATCAAGTAAAGCTTCTAGAGTTTTTTTTTTTTTAAAAGACGATGGTTGTAGAGGAGTTCATCCATGTAGTCTTTGATGAATATAACAATTCTCTTGAAAGAAGAGAAAGTGGTTGACACATGTAGTTTGGACTTCTCCATGGGAATATTACAAATTGAAGACGGGGTTCATCAACAAGAAGAGGAGATTGATTCAAAGAAGGATGTGAGACCCCGGAAAATCCAGATTTCCTAAGGAAGGATAAAATGGTAATTTCGGTCAAAATCTGAAATTTTTCTAGATCTCGGATGACAAAACGGACTTCACCGTTGGAATCGTCTCGTGAAATATAGCTACCACGTCGAATTTCGTTGAATCCGAGACAGTCGGAATTTCACGTTTTTCAAGGCACGAGGAGCGCTGACACTTTATAACTTATGAGGCCCAAGAGGCTTCACGTGTCAAGCTATGGAGAGTCAAACATTGAGCTCAAGTGGGGCTCACATGTGACATATGGCATCATGCCATTAGAGTGGAAATCATGGTTGGATAAGAGGATAAGGTGTAATCCTCTCAACCAATAGGAAATTGACATTGCGGGCATCGGTGAGGACTTTTTCTCGGTCTCCACCTTTACCAAATGGATTGGGAGAGGAAGAGAGAGGAGGAGAAAAGAGCAAACATAAGAGAGAGGGAAAATGTGGGATTTTTAGAAAGAGAAGCTCAACCTTCTCTCTAGAATTTCCGGCGATCGGACCGGCGAGCTCCGACGAGGCAAGAAGCAAAGTTGCTCCCCACGGCAAGGACTACACGTGGGTACCATGGTGGAGCTTCGACAAACTCCTGAATGGTAGGGGTTTTTCTCCTACTTGCTTTACTTTTTGTTTAAGGGACTTGTAATGGATGGGGATTTGTTGAGGCCTGGATGGCCGTGGTTTTGGTTCCAAAAGATTTGGACCGAGTGAAGAAATCCCTAGAGTGGTTTTGGACGGTCCACGGACTGTTTGCGTGATTTGTGTGATGTTGTGTTATTGCCATGAGTGAATAACATGTTGATTGTGATTTTGTGGGCTGTTCCAAGACGAATTGCCGGATTGTACCTTAGCCCATGTGAGCTAAGTTTATGTTATTGTTGTAAATTGAATAACATGATTTATGGAATGAATTTTGTTAATATATGCATGAGTGATATATTAGCATGTGTTGAATGTTTGGTGTGTCATTGCATTGCACTTAGGTGGGGAGTAACCCAAGTAGGAAATTCCACCACTCGGGTACTGCTCACTCCCGTCAGTGGGGAATATATTTTCAGTACCGAAGACGTACTGGGACGGGACGATCCGGACCTTAGAGGCGTAAGAAACGCCAAGATGGCCTTATCTTCAGATTTTGTAAAATTCTGGGCAAGAGACCCATTTTTGTATAAATTGTAATTAAATACAATTGTAAACAAATTGTAATTAAATCATTTTTGTATAAAATATACATTTTATGAGTATGATGTGTAGGCCCAAGTGGCCATTTTTGCACATGTATGGGTCTCATGACATGAGACTTGTAGATTTCCGCGGGTTGACGGGTAGTCAACGGACACCCCGAGTTCGGGGTGTCACAAAGGAAGATGAATCACCGTTGGCCCCTCATTCACCTCCTCAACTTGAGCAAGGAAAATCTAGTCAAGAACTTCCAAGAGAGTGGAAATTTGTCATAAATCATCCACAAGATTAAATTATAGGTAATCCATCAATTGGGGTAAGGACTAGATCCTCTCTTAGATATATTTGCATTAACCTTGCTTTTATCTCTCAAATTGAACCCAAGAACTTAAATGATGCTATAGTATATGAGAATCGGGTAATAGCTATGCAAGAAGAACTCCAATCAATTTGAAAGAAATGAAGTTTGATAAAATTAGACTAAATGATCAAAGTGTTATTGGTACTAAATGGGTGTTTAGGAACAAAATGGATGAAAATGACATGATAATTAGAAATAAAGCAAGATTAGTGGCCCAAGGATATAATCAACAAGAGGGAATTGACTATGAAGAGACCTTTGCTCCCATAGCTAGATTATGAGCGATAAGAATGTTGCTTGCTTTTGTTTGCTACAAAAATTTCATTTTTTTATCAAATGGATGTGAAAAGTGCTTTTTTTAAATGGTTTCATAAATGAAGAAGTGTATGTTGAACAACCACCCAGGTTTGAAAGTTTTAAATTCCCTAACCATGTTTTCAAACTCAAAAAGGCACTTTATGGCTTAAAACAAGCTCCTAGAGCTTGGTATGAAAGGCTAAACAAATTTCTTATATCTAGTGGTTTCAAAATGAGAAAAATTGATACAACTCTCTTCATTAAGCCAAAGGATAATGACATGGTTATTGTTCAAATCTATGTTGATGATATTATCTTTGGTGCTACTAATGTTTCACTTTGTAAAGAGTTTGTCAAGTCTATGCATAGTGAATTTGAGATGGGCATGATGGGAGAGCTCAGCTTCTTCCTTGGTCTTCAAATCAAACAACTCAAGGAGGGCACCTTCATAAATCAAGCAAAGTACATAAAAGACCTCCTAAAGAAGTTCAATTTGGAAGAAGTGAAGGCCAAGAGCACACCTATGGGCTCATCCATCAAACTTGACATGGATAAGAAAGGTAAGCCTGTTGACCAAACTAAATATAGAGGCACGATTGGTTCTTTGTTGTACTTAACGGCTAGTATACCCGATATCATGTATAGTTTATGCTTATGTGCTAGATTTCAAGCATGTCCTAAAGAAGCTCATTTGAATGCAATTAAAAGAATATTTAGATATTTAAAAGGCACTATCGATATTGGTCTTTGGTATCCAAAATGTGATAACTTTGAATTAATATGTTATTCATATGCGGATTTTGGAGGTTGCAAAATTGATAGAAAAAGCACTAGTGGAACAAGTCACTTTTTAGGTCACTCACTTGTGTCTTGGCATAGCAAGAAACAAAATTCGATTGCCTTGTCAAAAACAAAAGCCGAATACATAGGCACTGGGTTTGGATGTGCACAAGTCCTTTGGATGAAACAAACTCTTAGTGATTTTGGTTTGACATATTCTTATGTTCCCATAAAATGTGACAACACAAGTGTCATTAGCATATCAAAGAACCAAGTGTAACACTCTAGGACCAAGCATATAGAGATTAGACATCATTTCCTTAGAGATCATACACAAAAAGGGGATATTACACTTGAATTTGTTAGAACCGAGGACCAACTTGTGGATATTTTTACCAAACCCCTTAATGAGAATCAATTTGTTAACATAAGAAGACAAGTAGGGGTCATCTCTTTGTGAAAATATGTTTTAATTACTTAACTATCAATATCACTTGAAAAATGTTGTGCTTAAACTCTAACTCCTGAACCCTTACTTAAATGTATTTTCAAAGGGGGAGATATCTTTATGTCTAAACTCCCATGTTCCTTTTTGATGTTTCCCAAGGATACCTTTAATTGAGGTTTTGATGATAACAAACCAAGGTTATTGATTACTAATGGTTAAAATTGAGTTGAGTGATAGGTTGAAATTGATTAAGCATCAAATGAAGATATTACAAGCTAAAGATGACAATGATGTATTTGACTAAGCATTTGGAAGTGAAGTTCACTCGAATCAAAGAACCAAGACTGCAAAATGACAAGTAACCAAGACTCCAAGCTCAAGCATCAAATGAAGATTTTGCAAGCTTAGGAATTTATGTAAGATGAATGCATTGGTGCACTTTAGGGAATATCATCTTTTACATGCATAATCTTCATCACTCGATTTTTGTGTCAAAATTGCATATCCTTTGAAAACTCGAGTTCGAGCATAAAACCTTAGCCTTTATAATCCTAAAATGTTCTTCAATGAAACATCTAAGGTTTAGAAGTGTTTTAAAGAAACAACACATGACTTTGAGCATTTAAAGGGCCAATCGACTAAGGTAGAGCCTCAATTGGTCGATCGATTGTGGTCGACTGATTGAACCAGTCAACCGATTATGGTCGACCGACTGAGGTCAACCGATTGGGGTTGGACCGATCCATCGGTTGTGGCATATCAGATGAAATAATCGACCGGTTGGTAACCGGATGAGTGGTGAAACTCGACCGGTTGGATCCAGTAGCATCCATCTGGAACTAGTCAAGGAAACGGTCAATCGGTTAGGAACCGAATGAGGTATAAAACTCGACCGATTGGATGCAATAGCTCATCTAAAGACCAGAATATGAAACAGTCGACCGGTTGAGTGAAACAAATAATCTACCGAGGAACGGTCGACCGGCTCATCATCGGTAAAATTCCAACGAAGGCGAATGAAACGGCCGACCGATTGGTAGCCTATTTTGTTACCAAGTTCCCACTTTATAAATAGAGTGTTGGGGATCACTTAATAACAACCGAGACTTATTTGTATATTCTATCAATCATCATTTCTCTTGTTGATTTATTCTCACATTGAGATTCTTTGTGCATTCATTTCATTTGCATATTGTAGAGTACACCTTTGTATTCACCAAAATCTTCAGTTGTCTTTGATCTATCTTGAGATCTAGAGAGAAAGTGTCTCATTGTGCTTAAGTGTGAAAACTTCATGTGTGTATAGCTTGAAGGATTTGTGAAGAGCCCATTTGAGCCAAAATCCAAGTGTAAAAGAAAGAAACTCGGGTTAGCGCTTGAAACTCTTCAAGTGTGTATAACTTGAAGGATTTGTGAAGTGCCCATTGGAGCCAAAATCTAAGTATTAAAGGAAGAAGCTCGAGTTGGAGATTGACACTAGTGGAACCCTCACCGGCTGAAGGTTGAGAAGAAGTAGACGAGGCGCGTGTGTCAACCACTATAAATCCGGAAGCTTGCTTCCCTCTATCCTTATCTTTTTTATTTATTTATTGTTATTGAATTGAATTGAAGATTTTTATTGTTTTAAAAAAGTTTTGAGAAAACCAATTCACCCTCCTCTTTGTTAGATTGCTGAGTCATATTCAACTTTCATAAATCAATCTATATTTTAACAAGAATTATCCTTTAATGGATAATTGTTAAATAGATATATAATTTAATATATTATTATGAAATAAATTATATTTTAACAAGAATTATCCTTTAATAGATAAATGTTAAATATATAAATAATTTAATTTATTATTAAGAATTAAATTATATTTTAACAAGAATTATCTTTAATGGATAATTGTTAAATAGATAAACAATTTAATTTATTATTAGAAATCATATTATATTTTAACAAAAATTGTCCTTTAATGGATAATTGTTAAATAAATATATAATTTAATTTATTATTATGAATTAAATTATATTTTAACAAGAATTATCCTTAAATAGATAAATAATTTAATTTATTATTAGAAATCAAACTTTATATTAACAAGAATTATCCTTTAATGGATAATTGTTAAGTAGATATATAATTTAATTTATTATTATGAATTAAATTATATTTAGAGAAATTAAATTAGTTAAATTTAAAGATAAAATTTGGTTGAATTTAGGAATAAGCAAACAATGACATAAATGTCAAAACACTCAAGTTTTTAAAATAATTAAGTGAGAGAAGGTTTAGGAAGCCTACGGCCTTCCACTGAAAGGGTCTTGGGATTCATGTTTGGGTGAGCCTAAAGTTGGACAAATATGAGGATCCTAGTTAAGAGACTCCCTTATGGATAGTTAATAAATATTTTAGTGGCAGCAGCCTAGCTTAAATTTGGGGCTCTTTACTTAAGAAATATTGAAACTAAGATCAGTTGTGCATACACTTAACCTGAATAAAATAATAAACTATCTAAAATAGTCCTTATTTATTTTCTCATGAGGCCAAAGTTTAAAGGGTAAGTCAATCACCTAGTCTAAGGATAAGTGACTTTTGGGATTGATTAGATTTTATATCTTATTAACTTAGAGAAGGTAGGCCTATCTAAAGTAAGATAACAAGTTCTCATGGAAGTTAATTTATCTTGTACTTATGTGTGTGATTTTGAGTGTTATAATATATACTATCAATGCAAATTGTATATAGAATTATACATGCTTTATGCTAGTAATGAACACATACTGACCAACATTAATTTGATTCTCAAGATAAATATGTTTGTTTTCTTTCTGTTAGCATCAATAAGTCATAGCTATAGGGGATCTCAATTATAGTTTTTCATGATTGTTTATTTGTGCCAGATTCTAGAAAGAATTTAGTTGTGGTTTCTAAATTATGTAATGACAGTTATTAAGTTTCTTAATTTTAATAAAACTTTTATTTTTATTATGAAAGAAAATGAAGTTGTTACATGTGGCACATTGATGAATAATCTATATCATATTGATTAAAATATATCCAAGTTGATGATGTGGAAAAATCATCGAAAAGACTAGTGAGTTTGAAAATAATATAAAGGCTATTGAGTTATGGGCCATTAGCTACTTTGAACCTAGAGTAGGTACCACTATGTCAGAATTGTATTCAAGGTAAAATGACCAATCCTTTACTGCCAAAGGAGTTAGAGTTGAGGGATGTTTGGATTTGATACACTCAGATGTGTGTGGGCCATATAGATTTTATGCAAGAGGTGGTTATGAGTATTTCATCACTTTTACTAATGACTACTCAAGATATGGATATGTGTACCTAATGAAGAAGAAATCCAAGGCCTTGGATAAATTCAAGGAATTTAAGACTGAGTTAGAGAAACAATTAGGAAGATGCATTAAATCACTTCATTCTGATCGAGGTGGTGAGTACATGTCTACTGAATTCATTTCTTTCCTTAAGGAGCATGGGATTTTATCTCAACTTACTGCTCCAAGAACTCCACAACAAAATGGTGTGGCAAAAAGAAGAAATCGAACTATATTAGACATGGTAAGGTCCACGATGAGTTTTTCCACATTACTTTTATCCTTTTGGGGATATTCCCTAGAGACAACAACTTACATTCTGAATATGGTTCCATCCAAGTCAATACCAAAGACACCCATGGAAATGTGGACAGGTCGGAAACTTAATTTAAGTCATATCCGCATATGTGGTTGTCTTGCTTATGTGTTAAAGCATCATCTGACAAGTTGGATGCAAAGTCAGAATTGTGTTGGTTTGTTGGATATCCAAAAGGTACAAGGGGCTACTATTTTTACAGTAAATATGACATGAAGGTATTTATGAGTATAAATGCCAAGTTCATGGAAGAAGAATACATCATGAGTAATATAATTAAGGATATGAATAAATGGACGAAAAAGATTGAATTCTCTAGCATCCAAGATAATGTTGTTCATGTTGATCCACAACCACTAATACTTGATACTAATACACCAAATATGTCTCGTCGTAGTGGGAGGGTCATTAGACCACCTCTTAAGCTCACGTTGATGGGAGAATCATCTTTGACATTCCCAAAGTCACATGAGGACGATCCCATGGGTTACTACGAAGCAATTAATGATAAGGATTTTGGTTTTTGGAAAGAGGTTATGAACGTAATTAGAACCATGCATTCTAATCATGTGTGGGATTCTCAGGATTTATCCCAAGGGGTTAAATCTATTGGTTGTAAATGGGTGTACAAGAGAAAGAGAAAAATAGATGAAAGGTTGAGACATATAAAGCCAGACTCGTGGCAAAAGGTTATAGTAAAAAATCAGGTTTTGACTATGAGGAAACTTTTTCACCGGTGGCAATGATCAAGTCCACAAGAATATTTCTATCCATTGTAGCATTTTATGATTTTGAAATATGGAAAATGGATGTCAAGACAACCTTCCTTAATAGCTATCTTGAAGAGAACATCTATATGATGCAACCAGATGGTTTCATAACCGAAGGTGAAGAACACATGGTATGCAAGTTGCATAAGTCCATATATGGACTTAAGCAAGCATCGAGATCATGGAACAAACGTTTTGATCAGGTAATCAAATCTTTTGGTTTTGATCAAAATGAAGAGGAACCTTGTGTATATAGAAAGATGTTATATAATATAGTGGTTTTCCTGATTTTGTATGTAGAAGACATTTTGTTGATTGGAAACGACTTTGAGATGTTGTCAAAGGTAAAGATCCAGTTAGCTACTCAATTCAAAATGAAGGATTTGGGAGAGGCGCAATAGTTTCTAGGTATTAAGATAAAACGAGATAGAAAGAATAAGAGTATTGCACTTTCTCAAGAAAATTATATAGATAGTATATTGTCTAAGTACAATATGCAAGATTCCAAAAAAATTATTTACACCTTTTAGATATGGAATCAATCTTTCTTAGGACCAGTGTCCTAAGACAAATGAAGAGAAAGAATACATGAAGACAGTACCATATGCTTCAGCAGTTGGTAGTCTTATGCATGTGGTGTTATGTACTAGACTAGATATATGTTATCTCGCTTGAATGGTGAGTAGGTATCAGTCTAATCCAGGTAGAGAACATTAGACCGATGTGAAGCATATACTCAAGTACCTAAGGAGAACGAGAGATTACATGCTAGTTTATCATGCGATGAGTTGGTCCCTATAGGATATATCGATTCTGACTTTCAATCATATCTAGTTTTGAAGAAATCCACCTCTTGATATGTTTTTACATTGGGTGGAGCAGTTGTTAGATAGAGGAGTATTGAGCAATCATGTATTGTTTATTCAACTATGGAAGCTAAATATGTGGCAGCATCAAAGGTAGCTAAGGAAGCAGTATGGCTTAGGAAATTCCTTATGGAATTAGAAGTCATAGCTAAGGCCGTTGATCTTATGATCTTGTATTGTGATAACAGTGGGGTTATTGCTCAAGCTAAAGAACCAATGACTCATAGGAAAGGCAAGCACATCGAAGGAGTATTTCACTCAGTTCAGGAGATATGTTGAGAGATATCATAGAAAAGATCGTGTGATCCGAGGATAACTTAGTAGATCTTTTTTCTAAAGCACTTAAGACTTAAGTATTTTCACTCATGTATACAAATATAGGTCTGAGATGTACTCTCTAGTTTTTTAGTTTCATGGTTTATAAATGTAATTAGTTTCAGACACAAAAGTGGTGTTTCTGCATCGTATTATCAGGTTCATTAAAACGCCCAACTTCAAGCACATTGTACATAACCGCGCGTGTGGATGCAATGTGAGACACAGATATGGGTTCCTTATATTTGAGGTTGTTCATGACGGTTCATGGATGTTAGCAATCCATGTTATGGTATGATAACTGCCTAGTCATTGGGAGTAGTTTGTCATAGCTACTAAAGTTGGTCTCTAGGATATCATACGAGTATGTACTTGGTACATATTGAACGGGACTTAGGAGTGCAAATCAATATACTATCTTTGGATGTTTTTACCCCTAGCTACTATCTCACATGGGCTCTTAATCCTAAGGGTTGTTGGAGAGTTGAGGGGAGTAGATTGTCATTTTGAGGTGCTCCTTGTGACCATCTATTAGTGATCTCGATGGCTTCTGCTCCAAATTTCAGAATCTTGCTTTTTGACTAGACATGGGAAACTACGATGACCCTAATTATAGGCAAAAGATATAACTTAAGGTAGCTTATATGCATTTGATCATAGTTGCCCCGGCTGTGGCGGCCCTAATTGAGTCTGAGCCACCTTACAAATTCCGATTTAGTCAAAGGGTAAGCTTTTGGCCTTACGGTAAAATGGTAATTTCGATATTTTATAGTATTATGTCTAAAATTATTAGTATCGATTCATGAGGAGGTGGTGTGAGTGATTAGTAGGGCTTGCTAATCTTCCACAATGATTTGGAATGAGAAGTTTTCGATTTTGGAGTTCAATTGGTCTACTATAGTGGTCTGACTAACCAAATGTGGAATTATGTCTAATTAATTCCACGGAAGCCAAAATTGGAAAGTACCATGAGTCCCCTGGCAAACCCATTTGTAAGTGGCCAATGTTATGAGCCGTTTATGATCCATATGAGCCTTCAAGTTTGCTTTAAGGCTAGTGGGAGAATGTTAGAATTAAGCCCAGATAAGCAAACTAGAGTTTTAATTAAGTTAGACCATTGAACTTATATGAGCTAATTATAGGCCCAAGTATGTAAGTGGATTCAATGACCCAATAAACCCTATTATAAATATAACAATATATTTATGTTTAGAGTAACAGACTAATTTAAGAAGGAAAGATAATTTTTGTGTCCTAAATCTAAAAGCAAAAGGACATTGGATTGTTCTTAGAGCTCACACTCTGTGGTTAAGACCTATAAATCAGTTATTTCTTGGAAGATTCACGGATTGGTTCCATTTCAGTTAGTATGTATCTTACCAAGCCAATAAAATAAATTTTTTATTTCATTGTTTACCTTTTTTGCTTCCGTTGCGTATGGAATCATAGATTTATGAATAAATGTCCGGGGATTCCAACATTATGGAAGGAACATTTTACTATCATGTACCAGCTTTCATCTTCTCGGCCTTTGACATTGCTAGCCAAGAAGTGAGTGTTGTGATGCCAACTCATCCACCACTGGATGATGGTCCTTGCTTGTGGAAGCTTGGGCTAAATTACTTAATTGAATGTGATGGGGATTTGTTTCTTGTATATTTATGTTAGTGTTAGATGGTTTTTTTAAAAGGATCCACATAAGTTTTTTTGGGTTTATATACTAAAACGTTTTTATGGGCTTGTATAATGCTTGAGAAGATGGGAGGCCTTAAGCCGCACAAGAAATGAGCCAAAAGCTCAATTTCAATGAAAATCGATGGATCACAATAATAAATATTTCTTAGCAAGTTACTTTATTTACAATAATAAATTTAACTAAAGAGAGAAAGGAAAAAGTAATTCAAAAAATTCTCTCTATAAAATAAATATTTTAATATAATCCGGTGGATTTTGGATTCACCAGTGTTGAGAAAAGAAAAAGAAATGACTTTATTTTATAATAGATTGAACTTGCCATTGAAAAATTGACATGAATAGTGGAATATAAATGGCAGACGCTGATATTTTAGAGGAAATGATAAAATGGAGAAAAAGCTTCAACAATGCCTAGGTGGCGTGTACATGCATGCCCATACAATTGGATGCTTAACAAATCACTATCATGAGTTGACGTTCCAATTTTTCCATTTGTTCACCATTTGATGGAATGCAAAGTGAATAATTTGAGTCAATAAAAAAAAAAAAAATCAAACATTAGGTACTATAAAAAGAGATGAAACAAATGGCCAGTTTTTAAAAATTGTTCTCTCCTAAAAAATAAGAAGAACAAAGAAAATATGAAGAATAAGTTTAGTTATCAGTTTTTTTTAAGAGTTAAATAGGTACTCATTAAGACTCCAACATGGGACCCTTATTTCCTATGGCCCATCTATTGTTTAATATGAAGGCTCTAGAACTTGAGGTAGGCTTGATGGGCTGGAGTAGTTTTTAATTACCTAAACAGTTACTTTTTTTGTTTTTGAATAGTTACTTGTTTAATATATCTTTTACCGTCCCGATTCTTATTAAAAAGTTTGGATCTAAATACGGAGAATCAATATTTTAGGGAGATAAGAACGTTTCAAAATGTGACGGATAGATCATTCGTGCTTGTTCCGCACGTAAGTACATAATTGGAACGGCAGCAAACAAAGCCCTGCCTTCACTATATATATAACCAGATCTGAAGAAGAAACCCTATGACGTGCAGCAATGGCTGCCGTCAACGGAGAGGGAATTTCGCACTACAGTACTGAGGTAAGGCCATGGTCGAATCTCCCTGAAGAGATACTCGTGCTGGTAATCAAACGCCTCCTCATATGCGATCGGATTCGGTTTCGCGCCGTTTGCAAGGGTTGGCGGCTGCCTGTTGATCTCATTCAAGGGCTCTTTCCCATTCCGAAATTCGCGGACAATGGAATACATGTGGAAGAAGACTGCAGATCCGGATCGAACGTTAAGCATTTGCAAGCTACGTGAGCCTGATCTCCATCGCAGCAGCGGCAGCGGACCGAGATCTTACATCGTGGAAACCGGGATGGTAGAAGGAGAGCAATGTTGATGCGGAGGCTTGCGCTTCCAGGGAGGGTTGGGTGCTTTTCTCCAAAAAAGAAGCGAAAGGGAGTTGGCTCTTCTTCTTTTTCAGTCCTTTTATCAAACAGGTGATATCCCTTCCTCGGCTGGAGTCGGTTAGTTATGAAGTTGCCACATTCTCCTCCGCCCCAACTTCCCCTGACTGCGTCGTGTTTGTGGCGCATCCACCAGAATCGGGAAAGATCCGCATAAGCGTATATCATCGCGGTTGTGGGGATGATAAGACATGGAACATATATGTATTTGATGTTCCTGATTATTGGCGCTCCATGGAATCGGTGGCTTACATGGGAGGAAGTTTTTACTGTCACTTCGGATGTTTTTCCGCGTTGACATCCTTCAACATTGCAAATCAAGAATGGCAACAAATAGGAATTACATACCATCCTAACTACGACGATGACTGGATTATTGACGATGGAGATTTGTTTAGTTACAGAAATCCCAATTACTTACTGAATGTGAAGGTGAGTTGTTACTGGCATATGCAGCCAGCAAGATCAACTTTTCCCCATTGAGGGTCATCTTAATGACGAATTGTTTTATCTGTTTATTCCTGACTGGAAGCGAAAAGCATGGCATTAAAGAACGGGGCTCGGTGAATGGGTTGGGAGGTGCGGCCATATTTATTGGTAAGACATCGTTTTGGATTTCAGGCGGAGGAGAAACAGAAATCGTGGCAAATAGGGTCCATCATTACTCTCATGGTATCCCTAAATTCTTTTTGTCGGTCGAGAATTCTCCTTATGGGGCTCGGGAAGAAAAGAGAGAGAAGTGCAAGCTTTGTTATCATCCTTGTACGGAAGGGCTACAAACAATATGGATTGCACCGCCTGGAGGTTGAAAAGCTCGGACACCATTTGGCCCTAGGATAAAAAGCTTACTTAAGTTCTTATTTTATAAGAGCTTATGAGATGAAAGTTTATATAATAAGTAATTTATTTAATAAATTATTTGTGTTTAGATGCATATTTTAAAAAAGCGATTATATGATATTTTTAAGGTGTTTTATTAATAATACACAAGCACTTGAAAGTTATTCATTATATATATATATATATATATATATATATATATATATATATATATATATATATATATATATATATATATATATATATATTATGAAATCATGATCAAAATTAAAAAATAAAGTAAATAAAATTATATCTCTACTAAATATTATGTTTTTATGTAATAATAAAATACAATAAAATAAATAACATCAAACATCACTAGTATTTTCTATCATCACAAACATCTTCGATACTCTCATGAATCTGGATCAAATTCTAAATAAATAAAAAAATCATTATCAACATCATATTTAGAATTTTTTTTCTATTTTTAATTAAATTTCAAAATTTTTACATAAATTTTCAAAAAATTTACCAACTCTTTACATAATTTTCAGAATTTTTTTCTATCTTTTTTTCATTACTTTTCAGAAATTTTTTACTATTTTTACATGATTTTTCAATAATTTTACCTATTTATTTACATAAATTTTCAGAATTTGTTTTCTATTTTTCATTAATTTTCAGATTTTTTTTCTATTTTTTACATATGTTTTTCAAAAAAATTACCTATTTTGTACATTATTTTTTGGAATTTGTTTTCCATTTTTTCGTTTTTTTACATAACTTTTCGGAATGACAGTTTTGTGGATCGATTTTTAGACTTCTGTATAAACTTGTTTTTTTTAAAGCTTATCAATGAAGCTTATTGAAATAAGCTAAAATAGGCTTATAGGAGGGTCATAAGTTATTTTTATAAGGTCTTCCAAACACCTATTAATTGGGTTTAAAAAATAGGCGCGCAAGCCCACTCCCCAAGCCCAAGAAACAGGATTGAGAGAAGACTTCACAAGTGCCCAAAGAAATGACCCGACCTCTAGCGCAGCCCAAAACAGAACCCGCCCATCCATCCTAAGGGCCGAGCAACACCTGAAAGCCCAAAGAGCCCATATCCTACAAATCAAATCAAATCTCTACCAATAAGGGAAGTAGGATAATTCCTAATAACTGCTTTCTAATTATCCCTTATTAATCTGACAGCGATAAGGAAAGAAAATCCCCCATCCAATAAGAGAGAGTCATTATCACCATCCAATTGGGAAAATCATCCACTATAAATACCAGGGCACCCCATTGGTGAAAGGTACGCACAAAAAAAAACTTCACACCCTGTTGCAGATCTTCTCTTCCACAAGAAAAGAACTCGACCAGATCGTAGGAAGAACTGCAGCCCCGCCATCCTTTTGGTTTCTTGTTTTTGCAGAGGAGTCCGACCTCCAGAACTAGCGGACCGGCCAAGCAATTCCTGCTCACTCTAGCCCAGTTCCGTTGAAAAATGCATCATCACCTATAATTTTTATCAAAAGTACTTATGTGAAAAGAGAAGCTCAAATAAGGTGTAAATAAGCTCTCCCAAATGCACCCTTTATCTAATTAATTTTAATTTATTTTAAAAGAACTATATTACAATTAAATTACATTTTGGTTTATCTATATTGAAATTATTTATTTAGTTATCTAATGTAATAAAATTAGTATATCAAAATCAACTCAAGTAGTAATTGATAGTTTGGTAGATCTTTTTTAATTAGTCCACCTAATATTTAGTTGAGAATAATTTCAAGTTTAGGAGGTCTCGTATTATATTGGTATGTGATCGAAAGTAACTGGCTTAGCAAGGTAAAAATGTCATGTGTCTATTTGACCTCCAAAACATTTATTTATTTATTTATTTTAAAAATCAGTTTGATTTTCACCTCTCACTTTTCCCTGTCATTTGTCATTATCTAATTGACACACAAAAATTTTAATTTTTTTAATAATTCAATTTTATCCCCCTCTCTCCACCTCCACCTAGGTTACCCGTCTTCTTACGGCTCTCAACACTTCTGACAACTTCTTCTCCGTCATTATTGACGGCTTCACTTTGCTTAACATTTTTAGTGCCTCCATCATAGCCAAAGCACTCACACGTGCTTATATCATCAGGACTTCTCTCTCTCACCTCTAAAATCTGGACATCTCAATATCACATTCAAGTCTTCTCCAAATCACAGATCTTATGTTTTTGTCTATGGAATTGAAGTAATTTCCATTGACGTGTACAAAACAATAAGAACAATGGTTCCAGACCTAAAAATCAATTCAATCGTCTAATAGACAAATTGTCAAACAAGTATTGAACAAAAGAAAAAGAAAAAGAAAAGGCAATTGTACTTGCAGCATGTATCTAACAGTCTCAAAGCCTGCAGAACATAGAGTTGACAAGAAGTGGATGAGAGTAGAGTAGAGGAATAAGGGTAGTGGTCGTCGGAGAAAAGACCGACAACGGTGACGTAGTAGTGGGTTGTGAAGAAAGAAAGCAACAACACCCAATGATTGAGGAATTGCTTTATTACGGCTCCATGAAATTCTGCTCTGGCTCCATACTGTAGTAGCCTCATCCTCCTCCTCCTCCTCCTCGGTTCAAGCCTCTTGTTTAGATTTTGTGAAGAATATCCTTCAATGTAGATGGATTCTAGGAATTTTTTCAAACATATTTTTACTTGACAAGAAAAATAATGGAAATGATAGACAAAGCACTCAAAAAATTTAGGAACGATATCCATCAAAGAAAATGTGGAAGGTGCTTTCTAAAAAATATATATAATTGAAGAATATCCATTTGGAAAGTGGTTTTTGGGGACTGAACAGAGGGTGGGTGGTTGGTTCAAATTTATGAATTTCTTGGGTGCATGTAACAATAATGAGGAAGTAATGAAAATCCATTTGTAGTGGGAAATTAGTAAATGGATGTGGATTATACTTGGATGAATGTAACCCATGAATGATTTTGATGTTTCATCAATGGAGCACTGAATTTTGATCCTGAAACTTGGAAGGGGGTTGATGTTGATCTTTAATTTGGTAATTTGTGTTTTTCATATGGTAGTTTGTAACACCCCAATTATGAACTAAGGGTGTTATTGTCAATTTACATACACCAAAACCCCACCTGCAAATGACACATTCAAAATTCTTGCTTTGGAATCCTATTAGTCTTGAAAATATTTACAAAAATTTAAAATAACTTCATAAAAAAAACAATGTTTTCTTGTAAAACCGAAATTTAATTTTTTGAAAAATATAAAATAATAACCAATACAATACTCGTAGCTTAGAAAATTCTCTAGGATCTCTCGGATTTATTTAAACGGGGATTTCCACTGCGGATTTGTCCTGGAATTTAGTCATTTGTGAAAGATTTTTGGCCGAATTTCGAGAGACAGTCGGATTTTTGTGATTTCTTTGGTAGATTGTTATTCGGTGACTCCGGGACGAGATTTAAAACAAGAACCTCGGGAGTTAGGAAATAACTCAAGTAAATTTCATTTAAAATAAATTGAACTTGAACCGGGACAAAAATGAATTGTTTCGGGGTAAGAACGGATCCGAGTAAGGATCGCGTGACACGTGGCATCATGAGGGCCACACACTTAACTTAAAATAAGTTAAAAAAAAACAAAAAGAAAGAAAGGGGAAAAAAAGGAGAAAAGACGGAGAGGGAGAGAAGAAGAGAGAGAGGAGAGAGGAGAGAGGAGAGAGGAGAGAGAAGCTCTTCCTTCTCTCTACGATCTACGGAGATCGGGTGATCGTCTTCCGATGGGCCAAGGCTTAAAGTCGGAGTACTCGGCGAGGGCTACGCGTGGATACCAGAAACTCCAAGTTTCGACAAGGTTTCACGCGGGAGGTTCGGTTTAAAGCCTGGGTCTCAGAAGGTTCATGCATTTCCTCGGCCTGCTCACACTTCAAGAGGTAGGGATTCTTCCTACTTTGGTTTATTTTCCATTCTAGGGCTATTTGGTTGTGTTTTAATGCCCTAAATGTGTTGTTTGGCCTTTTTCTTTTTTTTTTCCATAAGGGGCTGTTTGACAAATTAATGGGTTATGGGAATAGTGCTCTGTTTTGACCTTATATGATGTCTAGTTTTTGGGGCTGATATTCGGTTATAAAAAGGGAGAATTTGGACTAGTATTCTTCAAGGAAATTGTAGCCTTAAAGAACTTGATGTTAGGCTTTTAAATCACCCAAATCGGACCTCTATGACTCAAGTTATGATCCGTTTTTCGAGACTGCCATGTTTTGGTCAAACCTACTGTCCATGTTTTTGGGATTGATTTTTGGCTGGGAAAAAAGTGAGAATTTAGACTACCATCACTTCAAGGAACTTGTAGCTATATCTGAGAACTTAATGTTAGGCTTTTGAATCACCAAATTTGGACCTCTATAACTCAAGTTATGGTCCGTTTTCCGGGACTAGTACGACTTAGGCTGTTTAATGATTTGTGTCTAGATTTGTGTGTTCTAATGGTTTGGCTTGTGATGTGCTTGTATGAATAAGGCCATTACATGGCTTATTATAGGCCAGTTGTAGACATATCTTATCACAATTCGGCCTATAGGTTGATGGATGCCGCTACTCGAGTAGAAGTGACTTGTAAGGCCAATGTATGCATGTACTGATGATATATTTGGAATTTGTATGCTTTTTGATATAAATGTCCAAATGATGCAAGGGTAATTATGCATGAGTAGGCATGCACATATAGCACTCATTGTATATGTAGCATAGTATAAATGAGCAATGGCATGATTGCATTGCATTATGCACTAGGACACGCTACGACACGGGTGTGAGGTATTGGTAGAGATCGACACCGTGTTCGTGTTCATGGTGTTGTCGGTACATGGTTGATCGGGACACCGTTTGGTGTTCGATATGGTGGGCTCCTAAGAATATGGCCAACGCCTAAAATGAGTCTCACAAACTTTAAAAAAACAAAATATGTGTGTCTGGGCATAACAAGTCAGGTGATCCCCGCCCTCCCCTCAAGGGTGAAAGACCCAGATTCGCGGTTAGACATGATCACTGCAGAGGTGACTGTAAAATGTTGGAAAGGCGTGCGGCGTCCTATGGTGTAAACTCGGAAATCCGTTGCCCACAAATGCATAAACACACGGAACTTGGGAAATGCAAGTTGATATTAGGAACCGTCCAATGGATTTTGATTTATAAAACAAAAAGCTTTTGTTTTGAAAAAATTGCCATTGATGGAACAAAATTACGGTTTGGTTTTCACACTTGGCATATACATGTGTGAGGGAGTCGGCGAGGACTCGGGACATGGGACAGGGTGAGTCACATTCTCATCCATGAAATGTAGACATTTGAGTGGGAATGTGTATATTTTTACTTGAATGTGTGAAATGACATTGCATGTGTACTTAGGAGGAGAGTAGCCCTTATAGGAATTATTCTCTACTAGGCATTGCTCACCCCGTTGTGGGACCCCCTTTCAGGTACAGGGAGTGTACAGGGAGAAGACGCTCACTCGAGGCTGTGATTTTGAAGGAAGCCAGGATGTGGCTTTGATAAATATTTTTGTAAACTATATTAGAACAAACTAGTTTTAATATATGTTGGGTGTATAAGAGCCAGAATAAACTCTTATGGACTATTGTGATATAGTTGTATATTGGGGATATGGACAGATGGACCATGTGTGGTCATTACTAGTTCTGTTGAGACCCTGGATGGGTTATGGTTATACTGTTATACAGGTTGTATGTTGGGTAGAGCTCCCTGAACAAATGAGACTTTGCCTGATTTTTAAAAAAAATATGTATCCCGATAAATGGGACACAACAGTGTGGTATCGAGTCACCCGAAATTCACAAAAATTTTGCGAGTTGACGAGTTGTCAACGGGACCCCCGGGTTTTAGGGCGTCACATTTCCAATGACTACTACAAGAAAAAAGTTAATCAATGACACATTTAATGCGTCAATAAAGAGTTACAATGACGTTTTCCTAAAGTGTCATGGTCTCGATTGTTATAATAGAAGTTTACACACAATGAAGCTTATTGCGAGCATCATCTTTTGTGAATCAAAACTATGACATCCATTTAAAGCGTCATTCCCTACTCGTGATATTTCAATCTAATATCTTAACTATGACTCTTATTTGAGTGTCATTAATTTTTATATGTTTTTGTTTTAGAACCATGACACTCATTACAAGTGTCATCATCTATCTCACATTAAAAATCCTATTTTCATTAATTTCATTGGCTATAAATCCTAATATAATAATATAATTATTGAAAATGTACACATAATATGAAAGTAATATAAAGAAGAAAAAAAAAATCAAAGTCATATGGATAAGGCTACAAAGCTATCTATATATACATTGATCCAAAATTACAACAAATATTCCCAACAAGTTTCATAGATTCTATGAGTAGGAGTACAAAATGTTCTTTCATTTGTTGGTAGTCAATGATCTTTCTATGTGAGTGTGCTAAGCCCATCAAAATCACCACATTAGTCCATTTGTTCCTGTTCAATTGTGGAAATGAAGTTTTAGTTATAAAAAAACCAAGCAAAGAACTTTGTAGACCAACTAGACTAAGACATCGATTTATTATTTTCATGAGTTCTAGTGTGATGACTTTCAAGGTATTAAATGAACATTGAACTTAAAGTAGAATAATTCCTTGCCATAAAAAAAAATCCACCAATGATACCTTGTAAGATGAAAACTGATATGATGGAAACTGACCTGTAGAAAAAAGAGAATGACATAAAACAATAAGGTTTACACAACATTATGTACATTCTTAATATCTGAAAAATAGCAAAGTGTTTCAAAATAACATGAATTATAGGATATATAAGCATATACTTGGGTATAACTTTCAAAACTAGAAATAAGTAAAGTATTAAATCCTAAACAAAGTGATATATAATTTATTCTAGAAGGTTTCAATAGAATTGAAATTTCAAATAAAAAATATACAAAAAATGGATTAATATTAGTAGCATAAGGGAAATCCTAAGCTATAGACTTATAAAAGACTTATAAAATAATGTAATAAAACACATGAATGTAAAGAACAAATCATAAGAACCAACAACCAATCGAAAGACATAAAGTTTCCAATGTTCAATGAAAAGGACATTGCTCGCATACACTAAGTATCAATCCAAAACACCGTTTATTGATTCTACCATTACGTGAATTTTCAGCTTCCCAAAATAAAATTCATGCATTTAGCAAGCAGATATAATAAAATAATAAACTTAAAAGAGACAAGGAAATGATCTAAAAGAGGCAAGAATAGTACTTAAATAAATCAACTCCAATTACAATTTAAATATCTTTATTTTTGTCATGAGGTAAAGGAGATTCAAAATCTACATAAAAATGAGTAATAAAGCAATCGAACTGATAGGGTTTGAAAAATAAGGCTCGCAAGCCGACACACCAGGCCCAAGAAAGAGGCCAGCCCAGCGAAGCACGAAGGCCTACTAGTTGAATTCCAAAGGATAAGTTTGCCCAATGAGGCACTAGGGCCTTTCTAAAAGCCAACATCCCAACCTCAGGGGCACCCAAGAGAGGTTTAACCCGCCGCCCAAAGGCCAATTATGGTAAGTCTCCCAGAGAGATGGGAAACAGAATAAACCCCAATAATATATTATTCTGAAAATCCCACCAAGTCTCATCAATAAGGAAGGAAGACTATCCCAAGTAAACTACTCTTTCTATATCATGTACCAAATTCGATATGGACTATAATAAGAAATATCCCATCCAATGGGAAGGACTCCTAATTACCATCAAACTGGTTGAACATCTACTATAAATACAAGACCACCCCATCGGTGAAAGGTATGCAAAAACATTCGCCCTCTAAGCAATCTAAGCATTCTTTCATCTCGTAAAGAATCGACTAGCATCTGAGCGCCACGGCAAGACCCGCCGACCCCTTCTTCCTTTACTACAGAGTGCTGGGCGTCTGTAGCCTCCAGACGAACAAATAGCAGCCGATCCCACCAAATCCCGTACAATCCAAGAGCCCTCGTGATCCTACCTCGCCAAAGAATCCAGGTCCATCCTGACCCTACACACTCCGCCGCCCGTTGAAAGGTATCATCAAGCCGGCTACCACCGTGGGAACGATGCCTTTATAAATATAACTGATTTCGCCATCGATGGTATCAACATCGAACACAAGGGTGAGTAACGCTTAATCCTCCGCGATGCAGGATCAAGCAACGCAGACAGCCGACTTCCTGCTAGAAGCAATGCAAGCCAACACGGACGAGGTGGGAAGACTTCACCATTCAATCAACGCCCGACAGACGTTAGAACAACTCACCAGACAGATCCGATGACCCCAGGAGGCATAACAAACTCAAGAGGTTGTCATGACACCGCGCCCGTGAGGGGATGCGATAATGTCGATATTCCCTGGTGGGTCAACCGGTTAGAATCCAATTTATTCGGGCATGGGATCGCATCTAGCCCCGGGAGAAGAAGGCAACGAAGCAGCCCTTGGGGAACATGTCGGGAACGGAGAATTGCGTCATCCTCAGCATGAACATTCATGGGAACAGAGGTTCAAGAACCTCCAGCAAGAGCTCGGCCGTGTGAAGGAGGTGGTGAAAGGACGTGCTCCTGACACTATGGACACCTTGGTGCAATAAACTGAGTCACCCTATACAGCCGAGGTACTCCACTTCCCCCTTCTAGCCAAGTTCAGAATGCCACAGGTGGAAGCATTCGATGGTACTAGAGATCCCGTCGATCATCTCAACACCTACAAAAATCAAATGGAGCTGCATGGGTACCAAGACCCGCTAAGGATGCGTAGCCGCAATCACCCCGAAAGGCCCACCGCATGGTTCAATGTAATTCCCACCGCCGCCAATCTCCTCATTCATGGACTTATCCATTACATTCGCCTTCACTTCATTGGAGCCGTGACTTACGTAAAAGCCGCTACCATCCACGACTATCAAACAGGGTACGCAAGAGAGCCTGAGGTCTTATGTCCAGCGGTTCAATGCCGAGTCTCTAAAGGTGGATATACCTGACGAGAAGTTTGCGATCACCGCGTTCATGGCTGGCTTAGGGATTCAGTCGAAAGACTTAATGTTTTCCATCTCCAAAAATCCCCAAACAAGCATGGCAGAGGTGCTCGCAAAAGCAGAGAAATATATTAACGGTGAAGAGGCCCTCATATCCAAGAAAGAGAGCTCTTCCATTCACAAAGAAAAAAGCGGGACGGACAAACGACGAGGACGAAGCCCAAAGAAGCAAGACGACCATGAAACATCTCCAAAGAAGAATGAAGAGCGGTCCCCAAAAAGGCGTGGCAACCTCAGAGATCGTCTGGGTTCACCACAACCGGATAGCGACGACGCTTATTCGCCAAGCAGCTTCACCCCTCGATACCAAGATTACTGTGTCCGCCGGCAATTTAAAACGAACACCCCCGAGATGGCCAACTCGATGAAGTCGACCCTACAACAAGAGACAACTCTGCACCGCGAAGTTCCATAGGGACTACGGATATCGCACGACGATCGTGATACAACTCAAGAGAGAAATAGAGTATTTGATACAAGACTTGATAATTCGACGCTTTATATCCACCGAAAATCGATCCAAAGAGTCAAACTCGTGAACCAGTTCGCCCCAAAGAACCACCACCTCGACAAATGATGACACAACACCTGCAACCTCTTGGTGAAATCCAGGTAATCTCAGGAGGATTTGCAGGAGGAGGAGAGTCTAGCTCAGCACGTAAGGCCCACCTACGCAAAGATCGTAGTCAAATCCGAGGTAGCTGACATTAGCCGCGTGTCTGCTACCACGGTAATCGACACGCCGATCACTTTCTCCGATTTAGACTTGAGGGATGCTAACACCTCACGACGAATTCACCGTAGTTCAGGCAAAGAGTGGCCAACAAGACAGTCATCTGGGTCCTAATCGACAACGGAGTTCGCCGACATCATCTCAAGGCCAGCCTTCGATAAACTGCATCGGAAATGAGAAACTAGAACCCGGCCAATGCTCACCTACGAGGGTTCCGGGGAAAGGTACTACTCAGCCACAACTAGTACTCACCTGGGAGATCCCCTATGCCAGCAAACGACCGCGCAGTTGTTCCTCGTCAGACGCCTCGTCTCGCTTACAACATGTTGTCGGGTAATTCTCTCAATGCAATGAAAAGCCAACCCTCCGCATACCATATGATGATCAAGTTCCCTACCAGAACCGAGTGGGAATGGTTCGAGGAGACAACGCAGGCTGTGTGGAATGCTACTCAAAGATCTATGAAACAAAAGGTGGTTGATAACATATACCTAGATGAGCTCGGCTGCTGCGGACGGTAGATCACCCGACCCGAGCCATCGTAAGAATCGGGAACCCGCATTATCGATGATGACCCTGAGCATTCGCCTATATCGGATCCAAGCTTACTAAGATCTCGTGAAACCCTTATCCATTTTTAAAACAAAACAAAGACGTCTTCGAGTGGAAGCAAAGTGTATATGGGAGGAATCGATCCTAGCGCATCAATTACAGGTCGAACGCCGCCCCATCCTTTAATCTAGTCAAACAAAAGTGAGAAGCCGCCGTAAAGCGCAAAAAGCCATCAACGAAGTCGAAGAACCCTACGTGTGAGCGACGTGGAGGTAGAATACCCGAAAGTGGCTAGCCAACGCCGTGACACTCAAAAGGCAAACGACAAGTGGCGACTTTGCATCGACTTCATAGACATCAACAAAGCATGTCCAAAGGACAGTTTCCCTCTGCCACGAATCGACCTCATCGTGGATGCCACTGCAGGTCATGAGCTTCTTAGCTTTATGGATGCCTTCTCCGCTATAACTGTGACGCATGCACCGCATCGACCAAGAAAAGACCTCGCTCGTCACAGCCACAGGAACTTATCGCTATCGCGGTGATGTCACTGGGCTCAAAATAAAGGTGCTACATATCGAGATCGTGAATCTGATGTTTAGAACCGCTAGGCACAACTATGGAAGTATACATAAATGACATGTCGGGTAAAATCCATCACACCGAAGCCCACATAACTCATTTATCCGAGGCGCTTTCGTGATTCGAGAAACTACAAGATGAAATCAATCCCGCTTATGCGCCACAGACGTACCGAAATTCCCGGGTTTCATAAATAACCACCGAGGAATTGAAGCAAATCCGCATAAGATAAAGGTCGCGGCTCGCATGCCATCGCCATAAAGTATAAAGGAAGTCCAAATGGGCCGACGGAGGATTGCCGCCCTGCCGGCTCAGATCCGGCAAGTGACAAATGTTAACCTTCTTCCAAGTCCTGAAGGAAGCGCTCCAATGGGATACCAAGCTACGAAGAAGCATTCTACTTTAAAAATACATTCGGAAGCCTCCACCTCTGCCTCGTAAGTCCCGTTGAAGGGGAGCCCCCACTTCATATACTCTTAATGCTTCGCACTTCCCTCGACCACGCAGCTCGCTAGGAGACAAGGAACGAGTGTAGCATCCAGTTTACTATTGGTAAAATGTGTTTTTAAGAGGCAGAGGGAAAGATACCCAAGGATGGAAAAATTATTTTTGGCCTTGGTAACCGCAGCCCGAAAACTTCGCCCTTACTTCCAAGCTCACACTATAGAAGTCCCAACGGAATACCCGATGAAGTAGGTGTTACATAAACCAGAAGTCTCCGGAAGGTTGATGAAATGGGCCATAGAGCTGAGCGAGTTCGACATCAGATACAAGCCAAAGACTGCAATAAAAGGGCAGTCTTAGCTTCTACCGCCATGGAATTCACCTCGCCAGGTCTACCGAGAACGCTCAAATAGTGAATGACCCCTCCCATCCGAACTCTCAGATGGAGCCTCAAACGCGCAAGGGAGCGAGCAGTCTAACTCGACCTCCCGAAGGAAGGTCATCAGATATCAACACGCAGACTGTGACTGGATTCCAAGCCCAACAACGAGGCCGAATATGAGGCCATTGGCAGCGGTGTCTCAACCTCGCCTCATTCATCGGAAGTCGTAGACCAGCTGCAGGTCCGGCAATGACTCCCGTACTGGTGGTAAGACAGATAGAAGATACCTACGAGGCCAAAAGCGGGAGGATGATCCTATATCTTCAAAAGGTACGAGAATTATTGAAAAATTCAAGCGTACAAAATAAACATGTTCCTGCACGTAGAACCCCGGTCATTGAAAAATTAAAGAACACTCTGCCAAGAAGACCTCAAGAAGTCAACACTGTCAGTACCCGGCGTAGCCCTTTATCGACCGTGGACGTGGAGGTTGCCTAGGTCTAGCCCGAGCCGAATTGGATGGATCCCATTTGGAACTATATAATAGACTCCGCAAACTACCCGATCGGTAATCCGAAGAAGCGTTAAAAATAAGGACAAGATCCGCCGCATTCACTAATCATAAAGGAAGTCTCAGATAAGCGCAGGTTTCACACACCCATCCTCAAATGCATTGTGGGAAAAAACATTGAATACGTGCTAAGGGAAGTACACGAAGGTATATGCGGAAATCATATTGGAGCTCGAACATTGGCAGGAAAGGTCTTGAGACAAGGATACTACTGGCCTACAATACTCAAAGACGCAACCGACCTAGTCAAGAAATGCAAGATCTGCCAGGAGCACGCCAAGATCTCACGCCTCCCATCAGAGCCTCTGACGTCGATCACAAGCCCCTGGCCTTTCCAACAATGGGGTTTGGACATACTGGGACCTTTGCCCCTTAGGAAGGGCCAGTGTAAGTTCATCATCGTCGCAGTGGATTACTTCACCAAATGGGTTGAGGCCGAGCCTCTAGCCACAATCACAGAACAAAAGATAAGCAATTTTGTGTGGCGGGCCATTATATGCAGGTTTGGCATCCCAAGAGCCCTGGTAACAGACAATGGGAAACAGTTTGACAACGCTAAGTTCAGAGACTTCTATGCCAAGCTCAGAATTAAAATTATTATCATCCCCAAAGACATCCTCGCAGCCTAATGGACAGTCGAAGTCACCACGTAACTCTTAAAGCCGTGACAAAGACCAAACCGGAAGATCTCAAAGGAAAGTGGGTAGAATAATTCAAGTGCTAAGGGTCACAGACAACACAGGTCAAGAACTCGAGAAACCCTTTTTCTCTACCGACACACTAAGCGCAAATTTCGCCGAGATCGGGCTAAAGTCCCAAGGATCGAAGGCTGAAGCAGCGGGAACACAATGACGAGGCTCTCCGTCTAAATTTGGACCTCTTAGATGAAAAATGAGAGCAGGTTCTAAGGCTTGCAGAAGACTATCAAAAGAAGACAGCAAGGTACTACAACCAAAAAGTCAAACCTAGAAGCTACAGGCCGAGTGATTTGGTCTTAAAAAAGCTACTGCCAGCAAGGAAGAATCCAGCACACGGGAAATTAGGCCCCAACTGGGAAGGTCCCTAATATCATATCTCTCGAGTCGCCGATCAGCGGTTACGAGCTCCAAAACAAGAGGAAAAACAAAAGTGGGTGGAAGGGAGTTTGTACCTAAGAAACAAAAAAGGAGAATGAGATGGAAGAAAAGATGAAAGAAGGAGAATGAGAAAGAAGGAAGGAAGAGAAAGAAGAATGTAAAATGGAGAAGGCGATGCAGAAATGCCTTCGGGCGCATTCCCACCGGAGCTGCGGAACATGACTCCCATAAAGGGAGACTAGGAAAAACACAACCCCCACAAGCATAACCGCAAGACTCCGACCTCAAAAGGATCTCCGTCAAGATGACCAGACTGACGTTTCATCTCACCCGCATTTCGGGGTTACGCACCAGAAAAGGCATCATACAAAAATATAAACTCCATAACAATGAAGCTGCCATTTATAAGAAGGCCAAAGCACTCAAAAAGTCACATGAACGTTCCAAATTCTCCACAAATCAGCATTAAAGACATTCGCACCTTTCCAAGAAAATCAGAAGTCGAATGGCCGCACGCAATAGCTCACTTTGACGAGTTCATCTACTCTCGACGTCACACTACCCGAGGAGTCGATCAATCCTACTACATCACACTCTACCATAAGGCCGAGCTCCAAGAATCACTTGACGTAGTTCTGTCTACCTCGACAGTCACGCTACCTGAGGAGTCAAATTAGCTTAGGCTACATCACCACTCGGCTACATCGGCCATTCTCGCCACATCGCACTCGACCATACCGGAGCCCAAAGAACTCACTTCGACGAGTTCATCTACTGACAGTCACGCCACCGAGGATCAGATCGCCGTGCTACATCGCCACTTACTACATCGCCACTGGGCTACATTGCCACTACATCGCCACTCTACCATAGCGCCCGAGCCTCAAAGAACCACTTTGACAAGTTCATCTACTCGACAAAGCTCACGCCACCTTATATCGATTAGCTCAGTTACATCGCTATTCTGGCCATCGCCATTCGGCTACATCACTGATTCTACCATAGCGCCCAAGCTCCGCCAGCCACTTTGATGAGTTCGTCTACTCGACATGTCACGCCTACCGAGTCGGACAACCAGCCATCGCCATCGGGGCTACATCGCCACTGCGGGCCACAATACCGAGCCCGCCAGCCTCACATTGACAAGCTCAACACCAAAGATGTGCCACGCAGCCCTTAAGGAGTCAATTCAACCCAGTAACCCAAATTTCGATGGAGCCCAACAAGCCATGGACGAAGCTCGCCCCAACAGCTTCATGGACGAAGCCACCTAATCGGTCTCGCGACCGACGAAGCTCTTCATACAGCTTCACATGGATCGAAGCTCGCCAACAATTCACATTAGACGAGCCCGCCAACAATCTACATTGACGAGCTCTCCCAACACCACATGGACAAGCTCCCGCCTGTTAGCCATGATTGACGAGTTCACATAGACGAGCTCTTCTAAGTAGTTCACATGGACAAGCCCTGCCCAACAGTTCGTGATTGATGAGTTCACATAGACGAGCTCTTCCCAGTAGTTCACGTAGACGAGCTCTTCCCAGAAGTTCACATGGACGAGCCTGGCCATCAGCTCATAGACGCGAGCTCCGCCCCAACAATCTACATTGACGGAAGCCTTCCCGCCAGCCACATGGACAAGCCCCCGCCTGCCAGCTTCACGATCGGGACGAGTTCACATGACGAGCTCTTCCCGCAAGTTCACGAGACGGCTCCCGCCTTAGCAAACATTACGACGAGTCACCCAACAATCTACATTGACGAGCTCTTCCCAGCAGTTCACATGGACAAGCCCTGCCCAGCAGTTCGCGATTGACGAGTTCACATAGACGAGCTCTTCCCAAGAGTTCACGCACGAGCCCGCCTAGTACCACATGCACGAGCCCGCCCCAACACCGCGACGACGAGCGCTCTTCCCGCCAGCTCACATGGACAAGCCCCCGCCCAGCCAGCCATGAGCTGACGAGTTCACACAAACGAGCTCTTCCCAAAGAGGTTCACGAGACGAGTTCGCCAGCGCTCACACGACGCAGCCCGCCTTAATAGTTCAAGCAACAAGAGTTCACATCGACGAGCCCTTCCCATCAAGCATTAACATAGACGAGCTCGCCCAACAATCTACACCGACGAAATCTCAACGATTCTACGTTGTGCTATGAGATCCAAGGAGTCAATTCAACCCAACAGTAACCTACCGACGGAGTCCTACAGCTCACATTGATGAGTTCATCCATTCAGCATAGGCCATGCTTCCTAAGGAGTCAACTCAGCTCGGGCAACTCAGTCGACAGAGCCCAGCATCTCACATGGACGAGCTTCACTAGCCTACATAGGCCAGACAGCCTAAGAAGTCAACTCAACTCTGGCGACTCAGCCAACAGAGCCCACCAACTCAAATTGACGAGCTCAACGATTCAGGGCCAGCTTAAGGAATCAGTTCAACTCAGGCTATTCAACCCCTAAGATCTGAGAACCCGAGAGCCTCAGCGGACCAGTTTGAGGAACTTGACATCTCAACTCAGGCGCCTAATCCAGATCACGCATACAAGAAGCAAAGTCAAACCAAGCAGAACAGCACGAAGAGCTCAAATAAAGGCGAAGGAAGCAAGTTGAATTAATAAATATCATTGACGAAAAGGTCACATAAATCTTGGGTTCCAGGCCCAACAAAAAAAAAAAAAAAAAAAAAGTTAAAGTCGACGGTAGGCGAAGACGAGCAATGAGATCGAAGGCCGAAGGAGGAGCGCACGATGAAGCAGGGAGCGGACTCACGTGGGGTGCTGTGCTCTCCAAGACACCGCCAGAGAAGGACCCTTCCTCCTCCTCGTCGCTGGGAAGGTCGAAGTTGAAATCCAAGTCGGGATAGTCATTGATAGCCTTCTTCTGAAAGGCAAGCCATCCAGAAATCCATTGATTAGATGCCTCGGCCCTCAATCTTCCAATAACTTCGTCCCGCTGAGGCACCAAAGATATTTGTTGATAAAGATCCCCCCGCAACCCGTAACACTCCTCATTCAAGCGTCCTAATCGGCGTGCACAATTTCTAGAAGCCGCGACGAGCCTCATCCACCGCGGCCGCCTTGTCACGTAAGATCGCCTGATCGCACACAGCTCTTCCCCGACTGGCTCGCCGACGTGAGAAGCTCGTCCCCGACCATCCGGGTTCATTTGGGCGGATCGCAGCCCGTCCCTGGCCTCCATCAAGTAGTTTCAGACAACCCTCAATTCATCCGAGCCTCCCGGTCACCTCAAGAGCCCTCGCTATTCCGGCCCGTTCTTCTACTCCTCTACCAACGCGAGCCAAGTGGTATGTTTCAGATCTGACTGAGCTTCACGGCTTCCTCGCCATACTTAGACCGACCGCAGCCGGGCCGCTCAGATGAGAGCAGCCACCGCCTTATAGCTCCTGCCGCTTAGCATGACCTCATTTATTTTGGGCTTTTCTCGGCTAAAACCTTCAAATGAGTAGCCAATTGTACATCCAAAGATAAAATCAACATCCAACTCAAGCTCGAAACTCATTACAAATGAAGTCGTGCGGTAGCACAAGAACTTACGGAGGCGACCCCCTGGAGAGATAGGGTCAACGCCTCATCAACGGACAACGCAACCGACCTCTTAAGATCAGAGTCCCTAAGAATAGATGAGACTGCGCCAAAGCCAGCACTCGTGAGTAAAGAACTCCTCGTCCCCGCCGACTCGTTCCTGATCTTCCCTCCTCCTCGCCCCTTCCCTCCTCTCCGAGAAGGCAACCCTAACTTCCTTCTCGCTGACTGATTCCGCACAAAGATAGGTGCACGCCAATCTGCTGCTCAACGGCCCCGCCCCGAGGGACCCTTTGCCTCCAGAAAGGCACTCCAGAGGGACCGTGAGCTTAAAACTATCGGGACCATAACCCGTCCTGGATTTATGGATATGAGAGGATTCGAGAAGGCAATACCCCAACTCGGACTCTTAACCCGAAACCTACTTATCCTTTCAACAGAGTGCAAGGTTTTTCGTTTCTTACTCTGGAGCTTCCAGGATATCACCTCCAACTGGGCCAACAGTTCCCCCTTAGTGGGTTTAGCAGCAGAGGGCCCAATAGGAGGAATCTTTACAGTGGAAGGAGGTGAAACGCCTGAAAGCAAATAGATCGAGTGGACTTCGAACTGGACACGGAACATCCGACTTTAATCGCTTCGGTGTAAGGGACAAGGAGGGCACTCAAATAACGCTGCATGAGAAGATCTAGTGCCGAGCTCAATTCGAAAGCACCTAAGAAATATGGAACAACACGAATCGTAGGAGGCTCAAATGACCACACACAGTTACAACCAAAAATGCATCGAATACCACTGAGATTCTCCCTGGGTAGCCCAAGCTACCGGAACGCCTAGAGTATCGTCCTTGTCGAGAGGATCATACTCCCAATTACGGCCGCTAACGAAAAAATAGCGTCCCTTCCACAACCTATGGGAGGAGGGAAGATCAAAATCACTAGAGGGGCGCCGGAACGCCTAGAAAAATAAAGAAAGCCCTCGGATGTCTCATTCGGGCTGAAAAGATAAAGAAGCAAGGCTAGGCTGGGAACGCCGAGCCCCCTGTCCCTAAAGAAAACTAGCAGGCTAACCAAAATGCCCCAACCATTAGGCGCGAGTTGAGCAGGACACACATTGAAATGCTGCAAAACCCCTTTTATGAAGGGATGCAAAGGGAAGCGGAGACCGTTGTCGAAGGCCACTTCGAAGAAACACACCATCCTAGGCATAGAGACCACATAGAGGGTCAAAACGTCAGGGGACCACACCCGAACGCCAAGAGGAGGCTGATAACGTCTGGGAAAGATGACCCCATATGAAGGACCAACCTTGCTAGGTCCCATAGTTAAAGCGTGCTTAATCTGCGATCTCGTGATATTCACCCCCGTGGAAATTTAACTAAGTTTACTTTCCTCTGCCCTCGTCTGCTGAAGACGAGGCACCTCGCACCCAACTCCCGACTGAACGGCCTGAGACTCCGCTGGGTCATTCCAGAGCCATCAATAGCCGAGGAATCACAATCGATATGCAAAGAAGAAGAACGACCCGGACCCATGATGAAATTGGATAATGAAAACAAAATTCAGCCAACCTAGACGCAGTGGACCCAGAAAGACAACAGAGAAAGACTCTGCACAAAAAGACTCAGACAGAGGACTAAGAGAGAAAGAAGTCCGAACTCGCTAAGGGCAAATAAAAGGTCCCAGAACAGTGGCACACAAGACAAAGGATGTCCGCGAAAGAAACAAAAAGAAACTGAAGGGGATGGAAGAAATAAGAGCGAAAACCGAAGAGTCATCATTATCATAAGACAATGACGTAATTAAGCCCTAACTAAACCAAATTTCGAGTAGGCACGTGGAAGTTACACCTGATGCGAAACGCGTTATGCCGCCCCACGTACACCGTGCACAAGGGTCGGGGCAACTGACAGGGGTTTGAAAAATAAGGCTCGCAAGCCTACACACCAGGCCCAAGAAAGAGGCCAGCCCAGCGAAGCAAGAAGGCCCACTAGTTGAATTCCAGCGAGAAGCGAACACGAGGCACTGTGGCCTTTCTAAAAGCCAACATCCCAACCTTGTGGGGCCAGCCCAGAAGAGAGGTTCAACCCGCTGGGCCCAAAGGCCAACTATGGTAAGTCTCCCAAAGAGATGGGAAACAGAATAAACCCCAATAATATATTATTCTAAAAATCCCACCAAGTCTCATCAATAAGGAAGGAAGACTATCCCAAGTAAACTACTCTTTCTATATCCTATACCAAATCCGATATGGACTATAATAAGAAATATCCCATCCAATGGGAAGGACTCCTAATTACCATCCAACTGGTTGAACATCTACTATAAATACAAGACCACCCCATCGGTGAAAGGTACGCAAAAACATTCGCCCTCTAAGCAATCTAAGCATTCTCTCTTTCATCTCAGAAAGAATCTGACTTAGGCATCGGAGCGGCCACGGGCGAAGCCCTTGCCGACCCCCCTTCTTCCTTGTTTTTGCAGAGGAGTGCTACGTCCAAAGCCTCCGTGATCAACAAATAAGAATGATCCTACCTCACCCGCATAACTAAGAGCTCAGATCCCACCGCCAGCTAATCCAGTCTAAACAACGACCTTTCTACACACCCCGGCCTGGGCCCGCTTGAAAAGGCATCATCAATTAACAATTGTAATGTCAAATTGATATATAAATCAAATTTATAAAATCTCTTAACCTCCACAAATAGAAAAAAAATTTTAACAATAAGTTTTTTTTTTATGAAGTTAAACTCATCAACTACAAGTAAAATGACAAAAATAAGAAATTCTCTTTCAAAACGTAATTAAAAATAGTTATGAAATAAATTTTGATAAATTTATGGAGGTAACTACTTATTCTAGATATAACTTATTAGGAAAATCATAGTAATGCATTATTCTTCCAAATAACTACATCAATAAAAATTGCATAGTTTCAAATCATGTAGCGTGAGTCAGATCAAAATATATTCTTGTCAACTTCACATTAACTTGATGAGTTATTTACCAACAAAGCAACAAAATTGATACAAATATAAGGCACTTCATTACACTGTACCTTCAAGCAAAAGTTATTATCAATTCAGTCACTAGTAGGACCCATTATGATCGTACTTCATTTATTTTCATTTCACTATAAGGCTTTTTCCCATTAAATTAATAACGAGTAACACACACTATTGATTAGTTAAGTTGATATAGTAAACAGTAGGAATATTATGAAAATTTATTAATAAGTATAAAGTAAACTTTGTTGTGAGATGCCTTGAATCAATTATAAGGTCTTTCATGTATCTCATTACATAATATCCATATTCTACACTATCTGGCTACTTGGAACACTATAAATGAAAATGTAAACCATTATATTATGATCCTTAAATTAAAATGTATGATTTTTAGTACTTTAGTACTATGAACTGGAATTTATAAATCACAATCAAAGTGATCTCATTTATGCTAACCATAACTTATACCCATGTAGGCTCTCTTTTTGATATTTTCTACTTAGCTGATGGATGGATTCTTAAGGCCCTATACAAAAACAATTGTGAAAACCGAAAATAATGCGAAACGGTAGGTTATCGTCACAATACAGACGGTAAACCTAGAAAAATATCTAGATCTCGGATGATGACGCAGATTATGCCATTGAGTTCATCTCACGAAATTTAGGCGCTCAGTCGAATTTCGTAGAATTCCGAGACAATCAAAATTTCACGTATTTTGAGGCGAATGGACGAATAATTGAGTGACAATTGGCATGAAGGTGTTTTGCCATGTGGCACTAGAGAGGGGGACACTTGGCACATGAGTGGAAGCCAAGTGTCATGCCACTCTCATTCATGAGCATGTAGTGGAAAGGTTAGAGGCATGGAGAACACATGGCCTAGTAATGGCCATGTGTCAAACCAGTTTGGGGGTGGTATCCTACACCTAACCCAAACAGTTTGGTGGTTGACGAAGAGGAGAAAAATATATTCGGTAGAATAGAGAAGGGAGGAAGGAAAGAAAGAAAGAATGAAAGAAAGAAATAAGGAAAAATGAAAGGAGGAGGTTGCCTACACTCCAAGAGGTAGGGTTCTTATCCTACCTGGGATACCTTTATCTAGGGGCCATTCAATGGCCATGGAGCTTAGCCCTAACATTAAGGTTGGTTAAAAATAGTTTGGAACAAACTATGTGCGTTTCTAGGTTCACTTAGTTCCAAAAAACTTAGCTTTAGAGCCGGTTGAACCTGCTGAAAATGTGTGTATGGTGTCGATTTTGTGGTGCCAATGTTGCTAGGAAAACTCGGAAAAAAATAGCTTGTATGCCTTATTCGGGTTGATAAAATGCATTTTTTTGTATGAAAATGGTAGAAATGCATACGCTTTTCCTCGGAAGTTGAAAACCTGGAAAATTTTTCAGTTTGCATGATTTAAATTTGCTCGAATAACATCAGTTCATGCGAGAACAACGATGTCGAAATATGCATGTTGTTTTCTGTTAGAAAACTAGAAAATCCGGGCTTGTGTCTTATTCTTGGTTGATAACATGCAATTTTTTTTTGTATGAAAATGGTAGAAATGTATATTGTTTTTCCGAGCTTAAAACCTGAAAATAGTTTGGTGGCGATTTAAATTCTTTATCTCGAGTAAATATGCGCTATGTGAGAATGATGTTGGAAATATGTATGTTGTTTTCTGGTTAGAAAACTGGAAAAAATCCAGTTGCATGATTTGTTTCTCAGCTGAATAACATGCAGTTTTTATGATAATGATATTGATACATGCATGCTTGCAAACAAGTAAATACCATGCAGTAGTATTGCATTTCACGTGCAAGGGGGCATCGAGTATATCGGGTGTGACTACACGACATGGCTTTGAACAAGCGGTTTTTTTTTTCTCGGAAGGTTGTCCACCATAACTATAGGAGTCTGTCCAATAAAATATATCAAAGGGTTGCACATAGTTTTATCAGAGTTTTTCCAATGAAAAACATTGGAGGGTGGTCCAACATTTTATCGAAGTCTATCCAATGAACCTTCACGAGAACTAAAACAAAAATCTTTTGTTTTGGAAATAGTTTTCATACATGGCACAATGCATGTGTGAGGGAGTCAGTGAGGACTCGAGGCATGGGGTAGGGATGTGGACATTAATGTAGAAATCTGCATATTTTTACTTGAATGTGTGTGAAATTGTGAACATGGCATTGCATGTGCACTTAGGTGGGTAGTAGCCCTCGTAGGAGATTTTCTCTACCAGACATTGCTCACCCTATCGTGGGAAAACAATTTTAGGTACTAGAGGTACTTCGGGCGATAAGGCTCACCAATGACCTCAGTTGTGAAGAAAAAGCTAGAAATGCCTTGTTTTGTATATTGTAAAATTTTGGGTAGAAAGACCCATTTTTTGTAATTTTATGAATATAAGAGTTGTAATTAAACCCGCATTTCATGATAAATATATTTTGGAAAGTTTTTTCGGGTTTCCTGAGGTCCTTGTATTAAAAGGACTAAATGATGTTGAATATGTGGTATGTTGGAAACGAAATGAAAAGGGCAAAAAAAAAAAAAAACGCTTATGCGTGACCCCCGGGAATTGGGGGCGTCACGGCTTGGTATCCGAGTTTAGGTATAAGAATACCTAGGGAGCACGGGTGTGGGTATCCATACACATGGTCCTGATGCCAGCTTCACATCTAGGTACTAGAGTTTAGGTATACGAATACCTGGGGACTCGAATGGGCACTAAGCCTAGGATCATGCATCCATCAGGCATTCGTATGGAATCGACGTGTGTGACCTCAGGCTTGAATCAGGTGAAAGTTTTGTATGATAAATTGTCTGATGAACACTAGGGTTAAAGAGCTTAACCTTAGGGGTTCGAAAACAATGAGCATGATAACGCAGGAATGGTTATTTATTAGTGTTTGGTGGTATGCACCACTAATGTGATAAGTGAAAAGAGAAAATCTCAAATTGCTATCTTAACTTGTGTAGATGGCAAGTCGAGGGCGCGGACGCAGAGGTCATCCACGGGGTAGTAGCCGACCACGACCTGGATTTGATCAATAGGCTTTTGCGGAGGCTGTGGGTGCTGCAGCTGTTGCCATTGCACAGGTTAGTGCAACTGGGGGTTAGGGAGGACCGAGTGACCTCTAGAGGTTTATGGCTCATCATCCTCCATCATTTAGGGGAGGAAGGGATCCGATGGTAGCCGACCATTAGTTCCGGCAGGTCGAGAGGGTTTTGGAGGTCATGGGGATCACCTCCGATGCCACAAGGAACAGACTAACTACATTTAAGTTAGAGGGTGAATCCCAGATATTGTGGGATTGGGCTAAGGTCTAAGGGACCTAGAGACGATGACTTGGGGAGAGTTCTGAGGGCTCTTCATGAGCAGGTTTTTCCTGGCATCTACGAGGCATATTTAGGTTTGTGAGTTCCTTAAGTTGAGACAAAGAAATAGGACAGTGCTTGAATACGTCGCCATGTTCACTGAATTGGCACGTTTTGGGGATGACTACGTGGCCACATATATGGCCAAGGTGAGGAAGTTCGAGGATGGCCTAAAGTTGTCCATCCGGGGCAAGATTGCGGGATTCCTCATACAAGATATGGACTCTACGATCACAACCTCTATGGCCATACAGAGAGAGATAGAGGATGCACGGAGTATCCGAGATGCGGGTACTGGTGGCAAGAGGAAGGAGAGCCAGACTCCCTCCATTTCGGGAAAGAAACCGAGGGCTTCCATTTCATGAGGGTTTAAGGGACAGGGCCATGGCTATCAGGGCCAGGGCTAGACCAGGACTCCTAGCCAGTTTGAGCCGATCACATGTTACCATTGTCATCAGCCTGGACATGTGACACCTCAATCCCAGTCATCAGTGGGACATGCACAGACGCAGTATGTTCCTTCTCACCCCAGTGCGGGCCAGAGGAACTAGTATGAGTCCCAGGGTGCTGCACAAGCACCTTCTACTACATAGACAGGCTAGAGAGGCCTGAGTACGGGTCGAGGTCAAGGACAAGGCTCATAGTCTGGGACTTCAAGGACCCAAGGGGTGTCTACGCCATTGTACCGCTAACTGAGACAACATATCAACTAGTTCTACAGGGTATGTTTCTACTATCTCACCTATGGGTGAGGATATTATTTGATTCTGGTGCATCGCATTCATTCATTACTGCATCATATGTGAGAGAATTGGGCATAGAGGTTGAGACCTTAGAAGAGACGATGCATGTGAGTTCTCCCCTATGGACTAGGGTGAGTGTGGATTTGATTTTTCGAGGCTGCGAGTTAAAGATCTCAGGGATTCTACTCATAGTGGACCTGAGGGTCATGGACATGTTGGAGTTTGACGTCATCCTAGGGATGAATTGGCTGACGACACACCGGAGTCATTCACATGAAATAGGAGAGCACGCCACACAAAGGATGGTACTGCTATGCTTCGGGCGTAATAAGCATGATGCTTCGCCTTAATCGTATGACTCTAGATGGCACGGGCAGTTGATGGGTTGGATAGCTAGCCTTACCCTAAAGGACGAGGTGAGACAGGACTTGAATCTGCCTCGGATAGTATGCAAGTACAAGGATGTTTTTCTAGACGAGCTATCGGGATTACCTTTATCAAGGGATGTAGACTTCCGTACTGAGTTACATCCTAGTACATCGCCCATTTCTATGGCTCCGCATAGGATGGAGCCGGTTGAGTTGCAAGAGCTCAAGGTCCAAATATAGGAGTTATTGGTTGTTGGTTTACTAAACAGAGCACTTCACCACTGACGCCCGACTCGCTTGAGAAGAAAGGATAAGACCCGACCGTGCATCGACATGTGCGCTTGAATAGGGTTACGATCAAGAATCGGTATCCATTACCAAGGATTGATGACTTGTTTGATCATTTGAGAGGGGCGCGGGTCTACTCCAAGATAGACCTTCGCACTAGTTACCATCAATTGAGAGTTGTGAGGCGCATTATCCCCAAGACAAACCGCTTAGGGATCTAAATACTAAGCACTTTATTTACTTATGGATGCCCTTCGGGTTGACGAATGCCCCGATAGCATTGATGGATCTCATGAATAAGGTGTTCCAGCCCTATTTAGATCAGTTTGTGGTGGTCTTCGTTGATGACATTCTTATCTACTCCTAGTTGGAGGAAGAACATGAGGGATCATCGAGGGATCATCGACAGAGCGCTGCTCGCAAGTGCAAGTTTTCACTTACCGAGGTGGGCTTCTTAGGCACGTGGTGTCGCCTTCAAAGGCCGTTGACCCTAAGAAGGTTGAGGCTGTTATGAGTTGGGAAAGACCGAAGTTAGTCTTCGAGATACGCAGTTTCTTAGGATTAGCGGGGTACTACAGGAGGTTTATTGAGGATTTCTCTTGGCTAGCAACACCTATGACGAGATTGACCCGGAAGGAGGTCAAGTTCAAGTGGAATGACCTGTGCGAGAAGGCATTCTAGACATTAAAGAGGAGGCTTGCTTCAGCTCCTATTCCGATAGTTCCGAAAAGGGGACAAAGGTACACCATGTTTTGTGATGCCTCAAAGGACGGACTAGGATGCGTCTTGATGCAATCCGAGAGGGTAGTGGCTTATGGTTCCCGACAGCTGAAAAACCATGAGCAGAATTACCCCATGCACGACATGTAGTTGGCGGCCATAGTCTTTGCCTTGAAGATTTAGCACCACTACCTATACGGTGAGAAGTTTGAGGTGTTTTCAGACCACAAAGTCTGAAGTATATCTTCATGCAGCGGGATCTCAACATGAGGCAGCGCAGGTGGATGGAGTTTTTAGAGGATTACGACTTCGCTTTGCATTACCACCCCGGTAAGGTAAATGTGGTGGTTGATGCACTCAGTCAGAAGTCATGGGGAGTACTATCTAGTATAGCTTCTCGAGAGTGGCAAATGCTCGAGACCGTGGGGCCGTTCAGACTACAGTACGATGAGCAGTCTCAGGTACCTTGGGGAGTCTGATGGCTACTCTGTCCCTATTGAGTAGAGTGATTGAGTCCCAAGGGTAGGATGCAGAGATAGTGTCCATTAAGGACTGGGTTCACAAAATTCCATGACGAAGGCTCTTGCCATACACACCGATTTTCAATATAGGATGAGTAGTGGGTTCTAGTCGACCTTGATTCAGGGAGAAGATCCTCAGGGAGTTCCATTGCTCCTGATTCGTTGTACATCTAAGTGGCATTAATATGTACCATGATCTTCATTGCCAGTATTACTAGAGTGGGATGAAGTGACACGTTAGAGACTTTGTTTGACGGTGTCTCATGTGTCATTAGGTAAAGGCTGAGCATCAGAAGCTAGTAGGCTACTCTAGCCCTTAGAGGTAGTAGAGTGGAAGTGGGAGCACGTCATGATGAATTTTGTGACCCACTTTCCACGGACACTGTGGAGATATGATGCGATGTGGGTGATTATGGACCGGCTTACTAAGTTGGCACATTTCCTGGCAGTGCAGATGACCTTCACTTTAGAGGAATTCAAGTGTTATACGTGGCATGAGATCGGTCTGGGCCACATGGAGTGCCGTGATCCATAGTGTCGACAGTGGATCCCAAGCTTACGAAACATTTTTGAAGAGCTCCTAAGGCTAAGTGGGGACGTTAGCTGATCATGAGCATCGCCATTTGGCGCATGATGGTCAATGAGAAGACCATACATGTTTTAGAGGACATGCTGCGAGCATGTGTCCTAGATCATAAGGGTAGATAGGAGGAGCATTTACCCTTAGTGGAATTCGCCTACAACAACAGTTATCAGGCGAGTTGGACAGAGGTGGGAGAGAGCTCCATCATTGGTCCAGATATGATTAGAGACACCTTGGAGAAGGTGGGTTTGATACAAAGAACGCCTTTCTCATAGCTCGTAGCAGCGTAAGGTCTGGCACGACGAATCCCAGAGCCTGAAAGGTGATAATGTCTTCTTGAAGGTGATGCCTAAGAGATGAGTGGTCAAGTTTAGCAAGAGGGGGAAGTTGTCGCCGAGGTATATCGGGCTCTTCGAGATACTCGAGAGGGTAGGCACTATTGTGTATCAATTGGCGCTACCGTCGAACTTATTAGGTGTCCACGAGGTGTTCCATGTCTCCGTGCTCCGGAAGTATACTCCAGATCCAGCTCATGTGGTGGATTAGGGAAAGCTTGTTATTGATGCAAATGGGGACTTCAAGGAGGGGCCAATGCGTATTGTGGATAGCCGAGATCAGGTTTTGTGACGCAAGACTGTGAGGCTAGTAAGGGTGTTATGGCAGCACCGAGGAGTCGAGGAGGCAACATGAGAACGTGAGAACACAATGCGTGCCAGTTATCCCTTCCTCTTTGAGGATGGAGGTACGTGTTTTAGTCATTAAATGTTACATGACTGTTGCATATGCATGTGTTAGTATGTATATGTGTGTGAATTTCGGGACGAAATTCTTTTAAGGAGGGGAGAATGTGAAAACCCAAAATAATGCGAAACCCAGAGGTTATCGTCACAGCATGTATGGTGTCCCAGTGCCCTTCAGATCTCGATGATCACATGGATTACACCTTGAAGTCTGCCTCGAAATCTAGGGCGCTCAACAAATTTTGTAAAATTCTGAGACAGGCGAAATTCCATGTATTTCGAGGTGAATGGACGAATAATTGAGTGACAATCAAGACATGAAGGTGTCAGGTCATGGCACTGGGAGAGGGGGACACTTGGCACATGGGTGGAAGCCAAGTGTCATGCCACTCTCATTCATGATCATGTAGTGGAAAGGTTAGAGGCATGGAGAACACATGGCCTAGTAATGGCCATGTGTCAAACCGGTTTGGGGTTGGTATCCTACACCTAACCCAAACAGTTTGGTGGTTGACGAGGAGGAGAAAAATATGTTCTGTAGAATAGAGAAGGGAGGAAGGAAAGAAAGAAAGAAGGAAAGAAAGAAAGAAAGAATGAAAGAAAGAATGAAAGAAAGAAATAAGGAAAAAGGAAATTAGGAGGTTGCATACACTCTAAGAGGTTATCCTACCTGAGATACCTTTGTCTAGGGGTCATTCAATGGCCATGGAGCTTAGCCCTAACATTAGGGCTAGTTAAAAAAAGTTTGGAACAACCTTTGTGAGTTTCTTGGTTCATTTGGTTCTAGAAAACTCAGCTTTGGAGCAGGTTGAACCTGCTAAAATTGTGTGTATGGTGCTAAATTCTGTGTGCCTACTATTTTTTGGTTAGAAAATTGGGAAAAAATCCAGTTTGTATGTCTTATTATTGGTTGATAACATGCAGTCTTTTTTGTATGAAAATGGTAGAAATGCATACTATTTTTCTGAGCTGAAAACCTAGAAAAATTTTCAATTTGCATGATTTAAATTCTTGTATGAATAAAATGCAGTTTATGTGAGAATGATGTTGGAAATATGCATGTTGTTTTCTGGTTAGAAAACTGGAAAAAAATCCAGTTTGCATGTCTTATTCTTGGTTGATAACATGCAGTTTTTTTTGTATGAAAAATGGTAGAAATGCATATTGTTTTTCTGAGCTGAAAACCTGGAAATTTTTTTTCGTTAGCATGATTTAAATTCTTGTCTGAATAACATGCAATTTATGTGAGAATGATGTTGGAAAAATGCATGTTGTTTTTCTGGTTAGAAAACTGAAAAAAAATCTAGTTGCATGATTTGTTTCTCAGCTGAATAACATGCAGTTTTTATGATAATGATATTGATACATACATGCATGCAAACAAGTAAATACCATGCAATAGGATTGCATTTCACGTTCAAGGGGGCATTGCGTATATCGGGTGTGACTGCACAGCGTGGCTTTGAATAAGCAGTTTTTTTTCTCGAAAGGTTGTCCACCATAATTATCGGAGTCTGTCGAATAAAATATATCGGAGGGTTGCCCACAGTTTTATCAGAGTTTGTCCAATGAAAAACATCGGAGGGTGGTCCAACATTTTATCGGAGTCTATCCAATGAACCTTCACGAGAATTAAAACAAAAATCTTTTGTTTTGGAAATAGTTTTCATACATGGTAAAATGCATGTGTGAGGGAGTCGGTGAGGACTCGAGGCATGGGGTATGGATGTGGACATTCATGTAGAAATCTGCATATTTTTACTTGAATGTGTGTGAAATTGTGAACATGGCATTGCATGTGCACTTAGGTGGGGAGTAGCCCTTGTAGGAGATTTTCTCTACCGAGCGTTGCTCACCCCATGGTGGGAAAACCATTTCAAGTACTGGAGGTACTCCGGGTGATAAGGCTCACCAATGACCTCAATTGTGAAGAAAAAGGCTAGAAATGCCTTGTTTTGTATATTGTAAAATTTTGGGTAGAAAGACTCATTTTATGTAATTTTATGAATTTAACAGTTATAATTAAACCCGTATTTCATGATAAATATATTTTGGCAAGTTTTTCTGGGTTTCCTGATATCCTTGTAGTAAAATGACTAAATTATGTTGAATATGTGGTGTGTTGGAAACGAAATGGAAACGAAAAAAAAAAACGCGTGTGCGTGACCCCTGGGAATTGGGGCGTCACAACAATAATATAAAGTATATATCATCAATCATTCAAGTATTGCAATCTATAAATTTACATGTTAACAATATCCTTCAAGTCATCACATGGTTGATGTAGCATCGAGTCAAGGTAGTATATTGTCATTATCCTTGTCTCTAGTGCTACCAACACCCAATGGAAACTAATTTTTTTTTATTAAAATGACAATCTAGTAAAAAATATAAGGTGAACTTATAAGTGCCATAAAACTTACTCTGGGTGGTATGGAATAAAAATATAGCTAGCACAACTTGCATTCATTAACAATTTTGTAATAACCCTTGAACTATTTTCCTTCGTTACTTCTCCAATTCTAGCTTTAGAAACCAATGTAGGGCTAACAAAAGCAAATTGTTATTTTGTCTTTGCATCAACCATCTTCTTATATAAATACCTAATTGAAATTCAAAAATCACTAAAAAAGCTATGAATATTTACATGCACCAAATATATTACTAAAATGAAAAACTATAATGTAATTAAGCAGATAAAAAATAAAGACAGAAGTTCTCTCACCATAAGTAGAACATGATACAATTGTCTGACACTTCCTTTAATGAGATTATCATATCCATATCTTCTTTCATGGGAAAGTTTATAAAACCCTCTCCAAAAATATCACTTTGAATGTCTATTGGTTTTACTTTTTTATCATTGAACATTAGACCAACCATGGTGTCAAAATTCTTGATATCTTGAGGATTTTCACATTTGCCTTTTAATTCTATATCTGCACTCCTTTCTATTTTAAATTTCTTGATTTCCTATAAAAAAACATAAGGTTGAGTATCTCTTTATGCTTTGTTGTAACACAAATTATGCTCATTAAATTATATGTAAATATATAAAAATATTGTACCTGGGTAGGATGAGTACTAAGAATGATCAAATGAGTGGGCCACCAAACTTCATACTCAACAACTCCTCCAATAGTAGTAGTGTCATCAAGAATGGGAATTTGAAGTGATGTATTTAGCTTGTAAGGAGCATCCACTACTATAAGGGATTTGGGACCACATTCACGTACAGTTGTCCTGCCCGCACTATATTTTACTTCCTTGATACGTCCAATTGACATTTTCTCACCTATAAAATTAAACAATCCAAGTAAATTAGTAGTCATATTAATGGAATTTTGCATGTGTAGTATAAAGAGTTGCATTTTTCAAACTTTGATGAGCTCTAAGAGTTTTAGGTTTACAAGCTTTTTTGTATAATAAAAAATAAACTAGTTAATTAAAAAATATATACCTTTTTTTTTAGGTTCTTTGAGTGTTGTTGGGGGTTGATCTTCAATATGCCGATGTGGGCACTCAACAAATTCAGTTACTACAAGGTGGTTTGTTTTCAAGTTACAACTACACAGTCTCAAACTGAGCTTGTCGTTCTTTCGATGCTTTCAAAAAATCTTGCATTGCACGATTAGCAATGCGTGTAATGTTTCCCTTTACCACGTACCCAACCACCATATTCAGGAGTTCCTAATGCCTGTGTAAGTATATCATCGCTCCCATAATAAATTTGACCACTCTCTTGAGAATTCTTCAAGAGCTCGTCTGACAACAAAATACAAAGTTATAAAGTTATGTTCCAAATAGGTAAACAAATAGTTTTTGTCTAAACATACTAAATTTAGGTTATAAATAAGAACCTACAATCTTCTCCACAACAGATATGACAACCTCATCATAGTTTCCATTTTTCCTTTCCCTTGTTTTTTTTCCACAAAATGCTTCTATCAATACTTTCAGTACACCTAGATGTCACCATCTATGAGAATTATACAATTGACATCATACATAGTTAGTTTTTTTATAAATTGTTTAATCTAATGAAAACATATATAAATATCAAAAAACCATTATTTTCACATGTATGAATTCTTATCAAACTTAAAGTTAATATCTATTAACTTACCAAATCTTCCTCGAGTCTTGTATACCATTTTCTACTTAAACGGTGATTGTGTATGTGTTTCTTCCTTCTCTTTTTCTGAACTTTCCTAAATTCCTACAATTTATAAATAAGATTTAATATGTATATTTCACTAAGACAATTAATGAATTTAATTCATTACATGTTAATAGAAGTAGCAGGGTTCAATGATTTTACTTGGAATGCATTTGAAAGCCTATATTTAACCAAAATATTCCAATCTTCATCCTCAATGAAACTATATTAAATTGGAGGTTTCTTCAACATTTTTGGCTTATCTTTGAAAGGGATGATGTAATTCACAGTCAAGGGGTTCTTAAATGTTAGAAAACTTCTTCCAATTGTTTGCATGCAATTTCTCATGCTTCTTTTATCCAATGTAAAAGAAGTCTGCAAATTATTACAAAATTATTAGTATCTTTATCTTTTAACGAATAATAATATGTTAGCAATAGTCTGTTAGAGTATATGTAGGTTACCTCAATTAAATCCCACAAATTTTATTTTAGTTGAATGGGAACATCTCGCCAGTCTCTATATCTAATAGGCACCATTATCCTTGCCAATACACCTAAGTAACTTGTGAGATGCACAGAATATCACCAACAAAAATCCCATCTTGGTTGTACTTGATAAGAAGCTTTATTCCTTTGCTCCTATTCTTAATAGCCATTGTTTTTTTGAGTCATTCCTCTTTATAAGTTTTGCCCATCATATGCATCCATACTTATAAGCAATGAAAATTAAGTTATATTAAAATTAGTGTGAAGAAGAATGGAGGAACCAAAAGGAAAAAAAAGTTGAAATATCTTATCTTTGTCCTCAAACATTATGATATCTCTATAAAAGAACATTAAGCTATAAAACATTTAGAAGAGCAATTATAGCCAACTAGATGAAGGAGACTTACTATAAAACAATCCAAAGTACGTAAATATAAAACATAGACTTTCCATTCATTTATTTTACATGATGATAATTTAATTCATATCCTTGTAAAATTTATATGCGATATATATATATATATATAATTCATAAATTTATTCTATTACGTCATTAGTAAAACTTGCACTTGAATCACATGGAAGATTTGTTTTCAATCCAAATCCCTTCACTATCTTCACACGTGCATATGGCTTAAGAGTCATCCATATCACCAAATGAATCTATTTTTGGAATTGTACTAATGGAATGATGATGTTCAACTGGAACTTATATAAGGTCATCAACACCCTCCTTGTGTAAGAAGTATTTATGAGGAATTGCTAGGACAATTGACCATCTTGGCTCAAGTTAGTCTTGCACATAGAAAACCTGCTTTGCTTAAGATGCTAAAATGAATGAATTTGATTTATATGCCACCTTTGTCAAATCAACCAATGTAAAACCAAGTTCATCAACTTTAATGTTGTTATTATTGTCAACTCAATCACACTTGAAAACTGGAATCTTGAACTTGGTGTGTCAGATCCGCAATCCGATAATAATCCCGTAAAACATAGCTGCTGAATATTGGATTCTTATCATTTGCACTTGCAATTTGTATTGTTGATGCTACAATACCAACTCCACTATTTTGTGTTGTGTGTAAATCATCTCGTTCCTTTGTATGGTAATGACACCCATTAATGATATATCCATTATCCTTGGACACAATGGCTAGGGTCATGTGTTATCCACTTAAGGGTTTCAACTACATGTTCTTGGTTAACAATTGCAACATCAACCTACACAAATTCTTGATTGTTATTAATTATTTATAATTTCTAATGTTCAAAATATGATTAATATGACAAATATTCTAATACCTTTTCCCTCAACTAATAAGTAAAAGTGCTCCTATGCTCATCTTGTAGCCACTTTTTCCATTTAGCTTGACGAGGATTTTGCATTTTCAACCACGTCATGTGCTCTCTACAAATCACATATAAATTTTATTTAATTTTTTAAATTTATAAAAAATATAGCATAAAACACAAATGGGTGGTCCTTACTCAAAATAAGTTTGCTCAATAGTTGTATTCTCCAACACATAATGATGTGTTTGCAACAAAACAATGGGATCGACTTTCATGACAAAACTTCCCGATAGAGGTGTCCCAATTTTGTGGTCAATTTTTGGATCAATCGGAATCCCAATTGTATCCACGTTTGACAGAAGGTAATGCGATGCAAAACTCGATAACTTCCTACGAAATGTAGCATTGATAATTCATCCTTGAGCGTTCTGATTATGTACATAACTCTTTAGTACTTTCATGAACCTTTCAAATGGGTACATTCATCTAAGATAAACTGGTCCACAAAGTCTTACATCTCTTACAAGATGCACTATCAAATGGATGATGATGTTGAAGAAAGAAGGTGGAAAGTACTTTTTAAGAAAACACAATGTCATAACCAACTAATTTTTCAATTCATCCAGTGTAGACACATCAACCACTTTGTTACAGAGAGCATTGAAAAATAAAATCAACTTACAAATAGCAAGTCGAACATGCTTTGGTAGAACTAATCGCAATGCAACTGGTAACAATTGTTGCATTAGTGTATGATAATCATGTGATTTTAGGCCAACAATCATGAATTCCTCCACATATACAAGGTTTCTAAAGGTTTAACAATACCCCTCATGGACTTTCAAGTTTGCTAATGTTTGACAAAACATCTTCTTCTTTATTCTAGAGAGTGTGTAGCAATCTGAGGGAAGATAAGTTTGTTTTTGTTCAAACCTTGGCGCTAATTCAGACCTCAAGCCCATCTCCATAAGATCTAAAATGAGTATTTATTCCATTCTTTGTCTTCCCTTGGATGTTAAGTAATATACAAATGATGCTTTCGCATACATTTTTCTCAATGTGCATCAGATCCAATTTATGACGAACATGTAGATATCTCCAATATTCAAGATCAAAGAATATGGACTTCTTCATCCAACAACATGCAACATTATTGCCTTTAGACTTATCTTGACTAACCTTCTTCTTCCCCATGAATTAGAAACATTATCCATTTTTTGCAATATAGCCTCTCCACTTAACAGTTGTGGAGGTGATCGAAAGTCTTGCTCACCATTAAATGACTATTTTGTGTCCTATAAGGATGGTTGCATGGAAGAAATCGCCTATGGCCAATGTATGGGTTCTTTTTCCCATGTTTCAATCTCTGGGAATATGTGTCTTCATCGCATATAGGGCAAGCAAAGTACCCTTTAACTGTGCAACCTGATAAGTTTTCATATGCTGGGAAATCATTGATTGTCCATAATAAAACAACCTTAAATGGAAAGAATTCTTATTGATATGCATCAAAAGCTTCAATCCCCACCTCCCACAAAAGTTTGAGATCTTCTATCAAAGGTGCTAAAAAAACATCTATGTCATTGCTAGGTTGTCGTGGACCTGATATCAACATAAATTTTCTCTTCACGCATAACCATGCCGGAAGGTTATAAATGATCATTATAACATACCAACAACTATTCTTACTAGTCAAGGAACTATGAGGATTTATACCGTCAGCTAAAATGACAAGTCTGAGATTTATAGGCTCTCCACCAAAATCCGTCCATCTGTGATCAATTAACTTCCATGATGGGGAATCTAATGGTGACATATATTCCCATCAAACTCTCTTTCTTATGCATGCCAAGTGAGATCTTTTGCAATTTTTGAGGAATGAAACATTCTCTTGAATTATGGGATGGGTGAAAAATACCACTTGACTTTAGTTGGAACTCCTTTTCTCTTTTTAGCTCCTGATGAATTAACCTTCCATCTTGAAGCTCCACGGGTAGGATAACAAGATGCATTTTTTAGTTCATTTCTATACAATATGCAATCATTTGGACATGCATGTATCTTTTCATACTCCATTCCCAATGTGATCAAAGTCTTATTTGCTTCATACATGGATAGTGGCAACTCATTGTTGAGAGACAACATTTCACCAAGCAATCCTAATAGTTATGAAAAGCTTTATCAAACCATCCATATCGTGCTTTCAGATTGTATAATTTAACTAATGCAAATAACTTGGTAAATTTTCTACAACCTGGATATAAAGGTTTCTCAGCATCTTGTAGTAATTTCTTCAAAAATTATGGATCGACATGAAAATCATCATGAGCATCTTCAACCATCTCAATTGTGCAATCCACATCATCAAAGAACTAATTTTTACTACAATGTTCTGCCTTGGTAGTTGTTGGTCCACAACTTGGATCTGCTTCCCCATGCCAATACCATGTAAGGTAACTTTGATTAAATCAATAGAAAAACAAATGTTGTCGAATGATTTGAGGAGTGTGGAATATCAAATTCCCACATTGTAGGCAAGGGCATCTAATCTATATCTTGCTTGTTGAATTTTGTATTGCAAATGAGATAAAGTATTCAACCCCATCCTCATATTCCTTAAGACCTTCGATCCTTTGAATCCAACAACAATCCATTTCTCTAACACATGAGAAATAAATTTCTACACTAAACACATGCATAACAAAGCCTATGTGGTGATTGAAAGTGATTTTGGTAGATAGTGGGTTGCTAAAAACAAAGTAAGTAAAAACATATGTTAATGATCAATTAACTGAAATTTTGAAGTTATAATAATTGTATGAAAAAAGGTTAATTATTTTAAAAGGAAAAAAAATAGATTCGCAATATCCTAAGTAATAAATTGGATGGTGTGTGTGTTTGTGTGGGTTTGTGTTTGTGTGGGCGTGTGTGTAATCCAGCCTATCTTCTCTTATACTTCTAAGTTTATCAACCAAAATCATAAGAGCAGCAGTATCCCGTTTTGAAGGGAGCAGTTTTCGATTGTTTGCGGTATAGCTAGGAAGTAGATTCGTCCAGAGGCTAAATGGAGTTGAGCCCATTTTGAGCGTGGCGACAAGTCGAACATTTTTATTCACGTCATTTTGGCCAGCTCTAGACCTTATCTGTCTGACGGAAATGTGCCAAACAGTAAAAAATTAAAAATAATAATAAATAACAATTTTACAAATTTTATATATTGTAAAATAAAGTTTTCTTTGAAATACTTATAGTTTATTCTTATGTTCTTAAGATTATATAAAATAAGTTATTTTGGTCATCTTTTTTTGTTTTTTATTTTATTTTAAATTATTTTTCATACTAGTATTATTTTATTAAAAATAATTATTTAAGAAATATTCTTTTTCTATAAACAATTATTTTATTTTTTTCATAATAGAAAATTTATAATTTTAACACAAGAAAATATTATGTAGTCATAAAAAAATTTAAAATAAAAAATAAGTCAAACTAGGCTGACGGGGCAGGCCTTGGCTCTTAATGGACTCTGACATTCGAGGTTAGACGATAAGCCACTAGTTCTATTCGGGTCATCATTATTCCATCCCGACCCTCAAAAAATGAGGGTTAAAGTGGGCCGACCCATCGGGCTAGGCCCATATTCCCACCTCTAGTTTAAAGCAATTGCATATCCGAGTTTTTGCTTTTTATTAATTTTGGTATTTTGACACTAGAAGTGTTGTTGGTGTGCTTTGAACAACTGTTTTTGACCTTTTGGTAGCCCCCATGTCTTTCCACATTGGAGCTGGGGAGGAACCCATGTTTCCCTCTATTGTATTCTTTAATATTGATTGAGTTGATGTACTTTCATATGGTGTTTTAGTCAAATTGATAAGTTTTTTTTATAGATAAAAGCAATATATTAACACAAAAAGAGCTAGCTTAAGTGGTTCCATTTCCATTTGGACCCTTGTGTCGTCTTGGATAGACTTAATGCGCCAACAGGGATAAGGAATGAAAGAGACCAATTACTTAATTTAATTAATAGGTTCTCCATTTAAATATGGACGACCATTTTATTGCATTAACCAATACAACATTCATTTTATATTCTTAGTCATCAAAGTAAATTTTTTATTACATGTATTGACTTTGCATTGTAGTATTATGTTCTTACAAGGATTCAGGGCCTTTTGTTCCCCATCCCATTTCTTCACTACATGAGTTAAGCCTAAGGATAGTCTTCTAAGTAATGTTATTGTGGCAGACCAATCCGGGGGTCATTTTTTTTGGCTACTGGACAAGTCTGTTGCGATAGAGAAATCTCTATCGCGACAAAATTCCTATGTTGTGCACGTAATCCCTTATCGTGTGGGCATCCGGTCGCCTTGTGCATGCACGTATGCGCACTCGGCCTGTGTGGGCGACAGGCTCCTGCGTCATGGCCCAGCGACACGGCGCTATGGCAGTAATCGCACACCTAAGACTGTTGTGCGCGATCGGCTTCTACGTCTTGCGCCCACGTCTTGCCCCTGTGCGATCTTGACAGTGCCCCTCCATCGTGACATGGAAACCCCATGTCCTGGAACCTTCTGTTGCGACGTAATAGTACTCTATCGCGACATACAAACCTCATCCAATGCCAAACTCTGTTGTGACACAAGAGTACTCTCTTGAGACATAGAAACTCCTGGCCTTCATCTAACTCTATCGCGACATAAAAATATTCGATCACGACATAAAATCTTCCTAGCCTGGCCAACTATGTCGCAACCTAAAATTCCCCGTCGCAACACAAAACCTCTCATTTGGCCATACTCTATCGCGACACAAAAACCACACTTGAGGGTAAACTGTCTCGGCTTGCCGTATTGGCGCCTTGAATATCATCACGACACAAATTGCTATGTCGACCTGAGGCCCTTTGAATTGTTGGCCTGTATGTCGATACGAGAATGCCTTGTCGAGACACACAAATTTAACGTCGCGACATAATCCTCTTGTATAACAAGCTCAAAGTCGCAACCTGACCTCTTGTAGTAGTGTCTTGATCGTGACAAGGAACCTGCAATCATGACATTGTCCTGACGAAAACAAACTTGTAGCGACACCATGGGATTCTCTATTCGAATAAAGCAGGGGAGAAAACAACTACATTTGCGACAAGAAAACGTCGCGACCAGTAACCGCTGCGACCTAAGAACCATGTCGCAACACAGAGAACCAAAAGCTTTGTCGCGATAGAGAAAACCTTTGTCGTGACCCAAACCCGCCAATGTGCAGTAGCCTTTCTAGGCCTTTTCTGCACCTCCAACTCTCACCCAAATGCAGTAAATTTCATACTACTGCCTCTATACACATTTTACAAGCAGTATAAAATCTGGGAAACTTATTAACACTACACTGAACAAGTCCAAAATAAGTTTTTATTGCAAAACTTCTCATTTACATATCTGGCCCCGGATATTCTATCCAGTGTTACATAACCAAAATAAGCCGGGATGCGGCCTTCTTCTTCCACCAAGTATGATCCTGCGGATAGATTCCTTCACTGATGTACCTCCCCATAAGCTGAAATATTTTCCCTCACGACAGGGATGGTAATGCTGGTAAATTCTCCCTCTGAGGCTACTCCGCTAAATTGCACATCTGTGCGCACACACACACATCATACCACATTCCAATTAGAAAAATGCAATCTTACTGCCCTCAATGCACATAAGCAAGTTACATTGGAAGCTCCCTCACACACATGTGCAAATGCAAGTGTGAAAACCTGTCATTAGTGTTTCACCCAATGACCTTTTTTTTCCAAAACAAAATATTTTTGTTTTAAACCCATAACCCATTGGACAAACCTCCAATGTTCATTTGAATTAATCAAATCCCTTGTGTTTATGCATTTGTGGGTCACGGATTTCCAAGTTTACACCGCAAAACGTCGCGCGCCTTTCCAACATTTGCGTAATATGTGGGTGATCATGTCTAACATGAATGGTTTGGGTCTTTCCTTTCTGTGGGGCGGGAAGCTACCCATCTTTCCTTGCCTAACACATGAATTTTTTTTTTCCCTTTTCATGTTATGCAACCGTGAGTCTCAGTTTTGGACGTTGTTCCATTTCCGAGCTAACCACCCATTCACCAAGAATGGTGAATGACCACTACCATGCACACACACCCAATACTATGCGGTGTCCCCGTGCATATGAAATGCGGAGATGCCATTTCATGGCATATCATGTTACATGCATAATCAGAGTTACATGCAATATTTATAAATCATGGATAATTATATTTTCTACATATAATTTTCATCCATCATACATTCCATGTTAATACATCAAATAGCATATATCAACATAAATTGCAAACAATCAGCATGTCATTCAAATCAAGCAACAACACACAAAATGGTCCCAAAACTCGGACCTAGAAAATAGGGCACCTCTTGGTCCCTGCGCGATGAACATTAAGTTACATTTATCAGCGAATCTCACATTTGAGATTATAAATATCCCCCGAAACACGAATACACAGCAAAACCGAAGACATGGTCTTGGGATAAAACCAAATCTCGAGCCGCAGTCTGAACTGCGAAAGCAGTCCCGAACATTTCCAACCTTGGTCCAAAAAATCTTGGGAATTTGAATCCCACACGACGGCTTATGATGAGAAAACCCATAGATGGCCTTTAAGTGAAAACAATAACCAAAGGGAGGAGAAACCCCTACCTCTTGGAGTTTGACGAAACCCACTGATTTTGGTACCCACGCATAGCTCTCGTTGCGTGGACCAACTTTAATTCTCTGACAATCGAGCTTCGAGCTTCGGAATGCCGGGAAATCCTCTCTTTTTCCTCTCTTCACACGCACGACTCTCCCCTGGTTTTCTTTTCCTCCTCCTCCTCTTTCCTTCTTTTCTTCATTTTCTTTCTTTTCTTTCTTTTCTTTTTGATCTTCTCCACCGAATTGATCAAGTTGGAAATTTCCTTTCACCTTCCTCCTTTCCTTTTTCTCTCCATTGACACATGTCCCTTCCTTTTGATTTTTGATTTTTTTTCCTTTTAGTTCTTATCTTAAAGTGATCCTTCCTCCTCTCTCATGGTCATGTGTCATCACATGGTCCATGTATCATGTGACATTTGTCACATGCTTTAAAATAATCACTTGACACCCGTTGCAGCAAGAAAAACATGGGAATTCAGATATCTCGAGATTAGGGCGAAGTAGTTAGTAGCTGGAGTTTTTGCGGGTTGTGAATTTAAGTGTCGGATGCAAGGAAATGTATTTGGGTTTTTCAACTGTCTGTCTAGTGTCGTCTTACCTTTTTAGAAAAATTGAATTTTTAGGGTTTACATTCTTTATAATTTCTTCGAATTCCACACACATACAGCGAATCCACATGCATACACAGCGGTATCACGATCACATGCATAGAAACTATTGTTTAATCCACCAAACAACTAAACCATTTTCGTCGCCCAAACAAGAAGCGATGAGTGGCGGCGTGCAGTGTACCTCAAATCTGTTCCCCATGTTGCTATCACTCCTCGGTGTTGCCCTGACTTCACGCCATTGCTCGTGGTCTTTATGATGCATGGCGTCTGTGCACTGTCTGTGATACACGGCGATCCCTCCTTGAAGGTCCATACGTATCAACACGGCAAATCCTTCCCGAATCCACTGGGGTTGGATCTGGGTATATACGGAGCATGGAGACGTGAAACACCTCATGGACACTGATAACCTCAGCGTGGCATGCAGCCGTCAGCGGTGGGCGCCTCTGCAGTATCTCGAAGGAGGCTCGATCTCACCTCGGCGATAGCTTCCCAGCTTGCCCGAACCTGATAACTCCTCTCTCCCTATGACAGCAATCACCTTCCGAGAGGAGCGTGAGCTGATGCCCACCTCCAAACTCTAGAGATTCGATCGTGTAGAGTATAAGCTCTTGTATCTGACTCAGGCTATGAAGAGGAATGCTTAGGTATCAAACCCACCTTCTCAAAGGTGTCTCTAATCAGATCCGGACCAGTGATGGAACTCTCTCCCACCTCTGTTCAACTAATCGAGGATTGACATGGCCTCCCATATAAAGCCTCATAGGGTTCCATCTGTATACTTACTTGATACTTGTTGTTGTAGGCAAATTCCATTAAGGGTAAGTGCTCATCCCAACTACCCTTAAGATCCAAGACGCATCCTCGCACCATGTCCTCTAAAACCTGTATGGTCCTCTTCGACTGACCATTTGTCTGTAGATGAAACGCAGTGCTCATCGTCAACTGTGTCCCCATGGCCTTTTGGAAACTCTTCCAAGAGTGTGCCATAAATCTAGGATCCCTATCCGATACAATAGAGACTGGCACCTCCATGTAATCGGACAATCTCTCTGTACAATCGGTAGAATTCCTCTAGTGTGAAGGTCATCTGCACTGCTAGAAAATGTGCCGATTTAGTGAGCTGATCCACTATCACCCATACCGCATCATGCCTCTGTGGTGACCCATGGCAAAGTGGTCCTAGGGCGTATGACTGATGTTCACACTTCCACTTCCCATTACCTCCGGTAGTATGGAGTAGCCTTGCGGCTTGATGGTCGGCCTTCCCCTGTGACACGTGGGGACCTTACCGTCGAACAAAATCACGTGTCGGCTTCATCCCGGCTCTGTAATCTCTGCGGTGACGAGATCACGGGTACACCTTTAATGCCACTAGATGCCGCGAAACAAATTGAAGTAGTGGAACTCTCCGAGGGATCTCCTACCTCAAATTTGTCGGTGGGGGAACCACAACCATCCCCACATATCGAAGACAACCATCACGTGGATGGCTGACCTTAGATCACCCGTACACGACTATACTGCATCCTTGATGGACGTATCTTTCGATCCTGCCCGCACAGGACTCAATCCACTTCTGTAAGGATGAGGAAAGTAGCCACTCGCTCAAAACACCTAATGGCTTAATTCACTATGTTGTAGTCTAAAGCATTACACAATCTCGAGCATACGCCACTCCCGAGAGCTAAGCTGGCTAATTACTCCCTATGACTTATTTGAGTCGTCAGCCACCACATTTGCCTTACGGGATGGTAATGCAAAGTGAAATCATAATCCTCCAGATATTCCATCCATCTACATTTGCCTCACTTGTGAGGAGGTCTACGTTGTGTGAAAATATACTTGAGGACTCTTGTGGTCTAAAAATGCTAAGCTGCTCACCATACAATTGGTGGTACTTAAAATCTTTTAAGTCAAAGACAATAGCCGCCAACTCCATGTCATGTGTAGGGTAGTTCTGCTCATGATTCTTTAGTTGTTTGGAACCATAAGCTACTACCCTCTCGGACTACATCAAAACACATCCCTGAGAAGTAGTCACGCCGAAACTTATCCACAGTACAGTGTACCTCGTCCCTACTACCTGGAATTTATCTGTATGGGCTGAAGTAAGCCTCCTTTCAATTCCTAGAATGCCTTCCTGCACGAAAAGTGCGTTTCCTCTCAAGCTTGACCCTTTAGAGATTGACCTTGTCTCGTCTTCTAGTGGGAGAAATCCTCAGTAGACCTCCTACTTAGTACCACTGCTAATCCCAAGAGCTGCGATATCTCAGAAGGTAGGCTTAGGCCTCTCCCGACTCGTAATGGCCTCAGCCTTTTAGGGATCTGCGACACACTGAGAGGCGACACGACGTGTCTTAAGAATTTCACCTCATTAAGCCAAAATTCACACTTACTGAACTTGGCGTACAACTGATGTTCTCTGAGGGCCTGGAGAACAATCCTCAAATGATCCTCATGATCCTCCTCAGACTGGGAGTAGATCAAGATGTCATTAACAAAGACCACAACAAATTGATCCAAATAGGGTTGGAATACCCTATGCATGAGATCCATGAATGCTGTTGGAGCATTTGTCAATCCAAAAGGCATCACTGTGAACTCGAAATGCCTATACCTCGTCCTAAACGATGTCTTAAGGATATCTGCCTCCCTAACTCTCAACTGATGATAACTAGTGCGAAGGTCTATCTTGGAGTAGACTTACACCCCTTTTAGTTGATTAAACAAATCATCAATCCTCGGTAATGGATACCGATTCTTGATCGTAACCCAGTTCAACTGTCGATACTCAATGCACAATCGAAGATTCTTGTCCTTCTTAGAAAACAAAATTAGAGCACCACATAGTGAAGTGCTCGGTCTAATAAAACCCTTGTCCAACAATTCCTGCAATTAGACCTTGAGTTCCTATAACTCAACCGGTGCCATCCTATGAGGATTCATAGAAATGGGCGAAGTACCAAGGTGTAACTCAATGGCAAAGTCTACATCCCTGGGTGGAGGTAATCCCGTTAGTTCATCCGGAAAAACATCCTCATACTCACAAACCACTTGAGGTAGACTCAAATCCTGTCTCCCTTCATCATCTAGGGTAAGGCTTGCTAGCCAACCCATCAACTATCCATTCCACCTGGAGTCGTGCACAGTTTGGGGTAAAACGTCATACTTATCCCCCTGAAATATAACACAAATGCCATCCTGTGTGTAGGTAGTGATCCTCCTACGATCACAATTGATTAGTACTCAAAAAGTGCTATTTTGAACCCTATATTAGATAGGTTTTGAGTGCTTTTTGCGCACTAATCATGTCATTTATGCCAATTGAAGTGTTCAAGTCTTCTTAGTATCACTTATGCCGTTTAGAGGTTATTTTTTGTTGTTTTATGTGTTTTACTTTGGGAGTTCAATATCGAGACATATGATGAATCATGAAGATCGAACTCAATCATACCATCAAATGCACTCAAAATCAAAGAAAGAATGAAGGCAAAGCGATGGAAATCGATAAAGAGAGGACAGAAGCAATGCGTTGATGAATCAAAGAAATCCCAGAATTTCGCTTAAGATTACGGGGTTCTTCGCTGGATTGCGAAATTCGCAACCCAGCGAAAATTTCGCAATCTTAGCTTAAATTCACACTCGCTAGACACTGTAGAATTTCGCCAGGCACTGCCTTAGCGAACTCTGCATTCGCACTCACATACCCCCACTAAGCTAGCGAAATTTTGCTAGCTAGCGAAATCACCACCGCTCTAGCTTAAATTTTGCATTACATCTTCTTGGTGATTTCATTAGCTAGTGAAATTTTCGCCGCTCTAGCGAAATTTTTTGGAGCCTTAGCGAAATTCATCATTCTTGTCATGCTTTTGTAATTAATGCAACCGACTCTTCAATTTTGGTGTATTACTTTGTCCCTAAATTAGCCAAATTGTTAGGGCTTTGTGGTATTTTTCTATACATTAAAATACTATGCTCTTCCCATTTTGTAACCCTAAGCAACAAATTGAGGAAGCAATTTGCAAGTTTTATTTTTGTCTCGTAGTTTAGTTAGGCTTTGCTTTTCTTCTCTCCTCTTTCCCTTATTTTTCTTGGTCGCTAAACACCCCCTCTTGAGGATGACAACTCAAGAGATGTCAGCGTTTCTTCTTTGAAGAGAAAGGAAGCTAGCTTGGTGGTTGGGGCATATGTGTTGTCCTTGTATTAAAAGCCATTGTACCGTGTTTATGGCCCTATCTTCTCAAAATATGGTCAATAGCATCAATGTTATTAATTTGGCCAATACTTACCATGCTTCGAGGGATACAAAGGTATACTTATTGCTAGATGCACTGTGGTTCATTAGATGGTCTTTACGAGCCACTGAAATGATGTTTAATGTTAGGGTTTCAAACTGTAAAGGGGCAATAGATGCATGTTATCTGTGTTAACTCAAATAGGAGTTGATTTAGGTGAGGTTTGCTAGTTAAACATAGATCCTATGTGGCTTGACTATAGGTTGTTTGTCATAACGCGAGGATAAAACCCGAGGACACTTGTTTGCCCTAAGTTACTGAGTTAGTGACCTAAATCTTCAAAGTTAACTTTTCACATTTCATTTTCAGTTTTTACGCTAATCGCTTTCAAACTCATCATAATCATTTGGAAACAAAATCCAAAGTCCGGGGCCAGAAAGTCTTACCTTCACTTATGCAAATCATTTTTATGGATGAAAACCTATCCCCGTGTTCGACCCTAGACTACCATAATCAAGTAAAGAGTCGACTAATGAAGAGTAGGAACCAGGTGTATATAAATTTTGCTGATTTAGCTCAGCCTACTCGTGGCACGACCAAATGGCGCCGTTGTCGGGATGGTGCCAAACTACGAATGATAAGTTGAAGTGTACTTACATCAACACATCACAAGTGAAGGTAATCTTTAACTCTTTTGTAACTCAGTTTGCAAGAATCGTGAAGTTTTCTCATCACTTGCAAGAACTTCACTATTTTTGTTTTTTTTTATACAACATTGCTTTAGCTAACCTTAACCTTTTGCAAGTTGGTTTGTGTTTTGTTGTGTCTCAGTTTGTGTAACAAATTTGTGTATGCAAAGGTCAGACAGAGGAACTTCAGAAGACCGCATAGAATCGCACACAACCCACCCACAAGAAGTCATGCACACACCGATACCATGGATCCACTCACCGAAGAACAACAGAGTCAGCCTGGAACCCCAATGAATCCAACAGCCTATAGAACCATGAGGGATCACATCCACCCTCCTAGAGTTAGTGCCCCATCCTGTATCATTCCTCCTACTGAAGATGTAGCAGTGAGGCCATATTTGGTACCCCTACTCTACATATCATGGTATGGAAAATGAAAACCATACACTCATATTAGGATTTTGAGGAGGTTTGCACTACTCTTAAGGGGAAGGTATGATGGACATGGATTTGCTGAAGCTAAAAGCATTTCCACTGACCCTAAAGGACAAGGCCAAGATTTGGCTAAACTCACTGAGGCCTAGAAACCACAGGAAATTGGGCCTACCAAGCAGTGCACTCCCGAAGAAGTTCGCTCATAAGACTAATTTGATAAGACAAATTTACACCTTGCGTACCAGATGGCGAGAGGTTTTATCGCTGTTGGAGAGATTTATGGAGCATCTCATCGCTGCATGCCCACATCATGGGTTTGATACATGGATGCTGGTAAACCACTTCTATGATGGTATGTCTCCAACCATGAAGCAACTATTGGAGACTATGTGTGGAGGTAACTTTTTGAGCAAAAACCCGGATGAAGCCATGGACTTTTTGAACTATGTGGCTGAAACCTCAAAGGCATGGGATGAACCGAATCCAAGGGAAGCCGAAAGATTAAGGCCATTGAACCACCAAAGGGGAGACAAGTACGCATTTCCTGAAGACACAGAGATGAAAGCGAAATTGACCAGTTTAACTCAAAGATTGGATGATCTAGAAATGAAAAATCAGCATGAAATGCAAACAGTAAATGAGTTATCTGCAGCCCAACTTTCATGCTTCAATTTTCAGTCAAATAATCACCCTGAGGAGCACTGTCTAGAGTATGCCCATGTCCTAAATCAAAATAAACCACCCATAGATGCTCCATATGGTAACACCTATAACCCTAACTGGAGAAATCATCCAAACCTGTCATGGAAGCCAAACCCCCGCAGATACGCCTCCAGAGAACACAAAGCAGCCAGCTTGTTCCACTTCAATAACAAATGTGCCTTTTCCACTTTCTTCTCCTGTTGAATAGGCGATCTTGAATTTGAGTAAGGTGGTAGGCAACTTTGTGGAAGAGCAAAAAGGAATCAATGTGCAACTGGCACAAAGGATTGATACTGTAGAAAGTACACTGAATAAGAGAATAGATGGGCTTGAGAGCAATCTAAACCAAAAAATTGATAACCTACAGTATTCCATCACCAAGATCAACAAGTTGCTAGAGGTACAAGAAAGAGGAAGGTTCCCTTCCCAAACAGTGCCAAACCCAAAGGGAATCCATGAGGTAGGATCATCCAACAATTCAGGAATGGATGAGGTTAAGGCTATAATTACCCTAAGAAGTGGAAAAGAAGTTGATCAACCCATGCCAAAGCCTGTTGAAGAATCCAATCAGGGAGGAGAATTGCAGTCTGAGCATATTCTCCTAAAGGAAGATTCAATGAAATACCGCGATACCACCTCACCTACAAGCACTTAGAGGTAAGAAGAAGGCATCTCAAAGAAGGTGCATTTAGAGGTCTTAAGGCAAGTGAAGGTTATCATACCTCTATTGGACATAATCAAACAAGTCCCCGCTTATGCAAAATTTTGAAAGATCTTTAATAAATCAAGAAGGGATTAGGTACGAAAAAGGCATTTACTGAACAAGTCAGTGCCATAATCCAAAGTAAGAATCCAGTCAAATACAAGGATCCAGGATCTCCCACAATTTCAGTCAATATTGGTGGGAATTGCATAGACAAGTCATTACTTGATCTAGAGCCATAGAACCTAATGCCGATTCAAGATACGCTAGGCTCGGGGTGAACTTAAACCGACCAACATCACACTTTCATTAAATTGACATAGATCGGCAAAAATCCTAGCGATAGTTGAGGATGTCTTAGTGAAAATAGACAAATTCTACTACCCAGTAGATTTTGTCGTACTTGACACAGAGCCAATAGAGAATGAACCCAACCATGTGCCAATTATCCTAGGAACATTCATTTCCTGCCACCGCCATCGTAATCATCAATTGCCGAAATGGAGTCAGCAAACTTACATTTGGCAATATGACATTGAATCGAACATATTTCAATCTGAACAACAAGCACAAATTAATGGAAACCAAAATCAAGTGACTAATGATGTGTGCTCAGTGTGTCAAGATACAGGGAAGCTGAATGTCCAGGAATTGCAGGATACACTCAACCAAGGTGAAACAGGTGTTTTGGTTTTGCCTTCAGTGCCCACTCTAGGCCAATTACTCAGTTCAAATTCAATCTGTGAGAACGAGTCAGCGATGGGAAGCGACACCATGGAGTCGACTCCCGGGTGCTGCGGGGGTTGGGAATCATTCTCTTTGATCCTCCTTGAGTAATGTTTCTATATGGAACCGGTTCGGTGTTCCCCCCAACCGACTTTTTGTGCCCTACTTCGTGTATCCAATTTTTGTTTTCAATTGGACAATTGAATTGCCAATTGAGCAAATTGAATTATGATTAGACCGATTGGTGCTTTAATTAGGCAATTGAATTGCGCTAAATGGAAAATTTGAACCCACATTTGTCACCTTATATTTAAAACAATTCCATGCTTGAAACAGTTTTGTGATTGAGTTCAGCATGCTCAACTCGAAAATTTTACCCCTTATCTTCAATTCACACGCTGCCTCAGTTACTTGATAGGTTGTGATTTGTTTGCCTCAACTCGCTTTGCATAGCTGGCCAAGCATGTTGGCAACCTAAGATAGGTTTGTGTTACCCACACTTGGAACCCGATTTTGTCTTCAAAGGAAAAGAAAGGAAGCGAAAAAGAAAAAAAGAGCAAAAAGAAAGAAAAATAAAGTCATTGGTTGCCTTAGGCGAGCACGGTCAGGGTTGTATGGTAGCCTTTGAAACCTGATGCCCTAAGCCTTAATTGGTTGGGGTCATCGATTTAGTGTTCCGATTACATGGGTGGATGGTGAAGTCGATGATTTGTTGGTGCTTGATTTTTGAAGTCATTCGAGTCGGGGTGAAGCACAGTAGAGTTTGTGTCGGTGATCCTTTGGCTTGATGCCTGACCTTGGTGGTTTAGGTCATCGGTGGACCCCGTTACGGACTTTGGTGAGAGTCGGATTTAAGCATTGCACCTATGATATAGTTGAATAAAGAAAGAAGTGCGTAACTATCCTTATGCAGGTTGTTCAACGACTTAAGGCCATGACGGTGCTTGCTAGGTTGGGGAGGGACAATTTTGGTATTGAAATATCTGGTTATATAAAGAACCATTAGACTTAGGTGGAAATTGAGTTGAGAATCATGGAATCAATATTGACCTAAAAAATTTTGTTCTTGTATGGTTTGGCTCTTTCATGTCGGTTTTCAAACTTGGTGTCCATTTTCGAGTTTAAGAATGATGTTTATATGTACATACACCTTTTGAATCATAAACTTTTTGAAAATCACGCATATATCTCCTTTTAGTTTTGCATTGCTAAGGGACTATAGCGTTTCGGTTGGGGGTGTGATTAGTACCCAAAAAAGTGCTATTTTGAACCACATATTAGATAGGTTTTGAGTGCTTTTTGCGCACTAATCATGTCATTTATGCGGTGAAGTGTTCAAGTCTTCTTAGTATCACTTATCTTGGATTTAGAGGTTATTTTTGGTTGTTTTGCAGGTTTTTGCGTACTTTGGGAGTTCAATATCGAGACATATGATGAATCATGAAGATTGAACTCAATTGTCAGCCATCAAACAGACCAAAAATAAAAGAAAGAATGAAGGCAAAGTGATGGAAATCGTGATAGAGGACGGGAGGCTTAATGCGGTGATGAATCGACCGTCGGGAATTTGGCTAAGATTAGAAAATTTATTTGGGATTGCGAAAATTTCGCAACCTTAGCGAAAATTTCGCAATCTTAGCTAAATTACCAATTTTCGCTAGACACCAGGAATTTCGCTAGGCACTGTTCCTAGCGAAATTTTGCATTACCTTCTCACATAAATTCCATTGTTAGCAGAAATTTTACTATTGTAGAAATCACCTTGCCTAAGCGAAATTTTGCATTTTAATATCTCTTGAGTGATTTCGCTAGCTAGCGAAGAATTTTTTAAGCTAGCTAGCGAAATTTCCGGCCGCCTAATGATTTTTTGAGCCTTAGAGGAGTCTTTACTTGTAATCTGCTTTTGTAAAGTGTCTGTGAGCTTCAATTTTTTGGTGTATTACTATATTATCCCTAAAATTAAGCTAGTGTTAGGCTTTGTAATTATTTTAAATCACATTGGGTGGCTTTATATAAGCCCCCTCCATTTTGTAACTATGACAAATTGAGGAAGCAATTTTGGTAAGTTTTATTTTTGTCTACGTAGTTTAGTTAGGGTTTGCTTTTCTCTCTTTTCTCTCCTCTTTCCCTTATTTTCTTGGCTGCCCAAACGCCTCTTGAGGATGATGGCTGAGTGTAGCTAAACCTCTTTCTTTGAAGAAAAGAGCTAAACGAGCAGTGGGCATATGCGAGGTTGTCCTCTTGTATTAAAAGCTACAGGTACCGTGTTTATGACCTTATCTTCTCAAAATATGGTTGAATAGCATTGAATGTTATTAATTTGGCCAATACTTACCATGCTTCAGGATACAGTGCATACTTATTGCTAGATACACTGTGGTTCATTAGATGGTCTTTCTGAACCCCTTTAGTGACATGTTAGGGTTTCAAGCGTAAAGGCGATAGATGCATGTTATACGTGTTAACTCAAATAGGAGGTTGATTTAGGAGTGAGGTTTGCTAGTTAAACATAGATCCGGTTGTGGCTTGGACTATAGGTTGCTTGTCATACTTAGCGAGGATAAAACTTGGAGTGACACTTGTTTGCCTAAGTTACCAAGTTAGTGACCTAAATCTTCAAGAGATTAACTTTTCACATTTCATTTTCAGTTTTACAGTTAATCGGTTTTCAAAACTCATCACAGCATTTTGAAACAAAAAATCAAAGTCGAATAGAAAGAGTCTTACCCGTGCACTTATGCAAAAATCATTTTAGGATGAAAACCCATCCGTGTTGACCTAGACCACTATCTTACTTGGTAGCTTGACTCGGCAATGGTAGGAACTTAGGTGTATATATAAATTTTGTTGATTTTGGCTCGGCTACGCGTACGAATCCAGCAAATCAACGGCAGTCGGTGTGTCGTCAACGATCCATGCCAAGAATGACATCGATATGCGGCATGTCCATCACCCCCGAGGTCCATCGTGATCGGGAATCTCGAGATCTACGAATTCACAATCGGAGCATATCGATCAATCCTCACCCTAGTCCCTAGGGGAGAACTCACATGCAACGGCCTTTCCAAGGATTCTACCTTTAAGCCTAAAGCATTCACACAATATGCAACAACAAAAGAATGAGATGCATCAGAATCAAATAACACTTTTACCCATAGGCGAGATAGCAGAAACATACCCTCTATAACCGACTGATCAACTGGCTCAATCTATGATGTAACGACGTAGACACACCCCTAGGTCCCTGAAGTCTCGGTTCGTGAGCCCTGTCCTAGACCTCGACCCATACCCTGGCCTCTCTAGCTTGTTTGTGTAGTAGAAAGCGGTTGTGCAGTACCTTGGGACTGATGCTGGTTCCTCCGACCCACACTAAGGTGAGCAGGAACAAACTATGTTCGTGCATGTCCCACTAATAACTGGGACTATGCCATCCCAAAGCCCTGGGATCCTTGCCTTTGAGGGTAATCCCGCTTCATATATCCAGGTTGATGGTAGTAATAGCATGTCATCAGTCTTGACTGGCTAGAAGCCTTGGTCTAGCCTTGGCCCTAGTAGTTATGGCCCCATCCCTGAAATCCTCTTGGAATAGAAGTCTTCTGATTCTATCCCGAACTAGAAGAAGGCTGACCCTTCTTCTTTTTGTAACTAGCACCTGCATCTCGAATGCTCTGTGCATCTTCTATCTCTCTCTATGGCCATAGCCATCCTGACCATAGAGTCCATATCTTGTAGGAGAAATCCTACAATCTTGCCCCGAATGGATAACTTCAGGCCATCCTCAAACTTCCTCACCTTAGCCATATATATGGCCACATAATCATCCCCGAAACGTGTCAATTCGGTGAACTTAGCTACGTATTCGAGCACAATCATACTTCTTACTTCAACTCAAGGAAATTCCGAGCTTTTGCATGCATAGCAGATGTTGGGAAAAACTTATCCATGAAGAGCTCTCGAAACTCTCCCCATGTCATCATCTCTGGATCCCTTGAGACTTTGACCTAATCCCACCATATATGGGATTCACCCTCTAGCTTAAATGTATCTAACCCGATCCTCGTAACATCGAAGGTAATCTTCATAGCCTCTAAAATCATCTCAACCTGTCGGAACCAATGATCAGCTACCACTGGATCTCCTTCCCAGGTAAATGTCGGAGGATGATGTGCTATAAACCTTTGGAGGTTACTTGGCCCCCCTTGACCCCCAACTGCACTAGCCTATTTAATGGCAACAGCTACAGCACCCATGGCCTCTACAAATGCATGTTGGTAAAAAACAAGTGGTGGTCGGTTATCGCCTCATGGCCAACCCCTCCATCCCCTTCCTCGACTTGTCATTTACCTATGTCAAAAAGAAAATTGAGATTTCTTTGTTTTTTGTTTTTTTTTTCAATTAGTAGTGCATATGCCACCACTAATCTACATCCCACTCATTTCTCGTATACTATTTACCAAGTATATGATTTATACAATATACAACACTCATACAACATATCACACACTTTAATTTATCAAAATGCATAATGGATGCATGATCTAAACCCGTGCCCATCAAGTCCTAGGTATTTGTATACCTTAGCTTTGATACCAAGGTGTGATGCCTCAAATGAGAATTCTTTTTTTTTGGGTACTGGACAAGTCTATCGTGACAGAATTCCTATGTCGCACATGCGGTCCAGCACCGATGCGTGCATCGATCCTTGTGAGCATGCTACATCGTGTACTTTGGCGGCTGCAGTATGGGCGACGGGCTCTATGTTGTGATGCAACATGGCGCCACACTGTCGTGCGCCCAAGTCCTATCATGGGCGACAGAGCGTCTCTGTCGTCCTTACGCATACACGCTGTTATAGCGTGACACCATGCCCCTCACAATCGTGACATAAAATTCCTATGTGTAACATGGAAACCCTATGTCTGGAACTACGTGGCGACATAAAGCCTAATCAAGGCGAACTACGTCGCGACACAAGAGTACTTTGTCGCGACATAGAAACTCCTGGCCTTGATCAAACTACCTCCCTTACTAGCCAACTCACACGACTTAAAATAATTTCTACGCAACGTAAAATATTCCCAGTCGGGCCAACTATGTTGTAACCTAAAATTCCCCATCGTAACACAAAACCTCTCATTTAGCCATACTCTGTCACAACATAAAAAACTGACGCTTATAGAAAATATTCCCAATTAGCTAACTATGTCAAGAACCTAAAATTCTCACAGAACACAAAACCTCTCTCATTCACATATTCACGCGACATAAAATATTATAATACACAAAACCCTACCTAAGGCCAAACTCTGTGGCGATACATAAATACTCTGTCTCGACATAGAAACTTCTGGCCTTGACCAACTATGTCACGACACAAATTACTGTGTCGCAACACAAGGCCCTTTTAGTCTGCTACACTCTGGCCGCGGACATAGAATACCTTGGTCGCGACACAACCGCGGAAACTCGCCGCGACACCACAAATTTCTTTATCAGAATATCGAAATCTCGCTTCAACTAAGTCTGGCTGCACTCGACCTTGCTGACCGTGATTGACGCGACATCCTTCATTGCGCATATTGTCACGGCTGTGGTAACAAAACACCGCTGCAACACTGTGGGACTTCGTCAGGATGCAAAATAAAGTGAAAACAACTCTATCGCGACCAGGAAAACCCCTGTCGTGACTAAGCAACTGCCTATAACCTGAGAACTATGTCGCAGCATAGAGAACCATGTCGTGACCCAAACCAGCCAACGTGCAGTAGCCTTTATGGGCCTTTTCTACACCTCCAACCCTCACCTAAACGTAGTAAATTCCACACTACTGCCTTTATACACATTTTACAAGCAATATAAAATCTGGGAACATTATTAACACTACATTGACCAAGTCCAAAAATAAGTTTTTATTACAAAACTTCCCATTTACATATACAAAACTGGATATTCTATCCAAAATGTTACAGAACCAGAAAATAAACAAGGATTTTGCCTTCTTCTTCACCACTGTGGTTGCATATGAGTTCCTTCACCTGATGTACCTCCCGTACCTAAAATATTTTCCCACGACAGGGTGAGCAATGCCTAGTAGAGAAATTCTCCTACAAGGGCTACACTCCACCTAAGTGCACATGTAATGACACACACACACACCATACCACATTCCATATAGAAAAATGCAATCTTACCATGGAACATTACACGTCATGAATGAGATGAGACTCCTCATGCCCATAACCCGAGTCCTGACCGACTCCCTCACACATGCAAATGCCAAGTGTGAAAACCTGTCATTGGTGTTTCACCCAATGACCTTTTTTGTTTTTTCAAAACAAAAGCCTTTTGTTTTAAACTCATAACCCATTGGACAAACCTCCAATGTTCATTTAAATTAATCAAATCCCGTGTGTTTATGCATTTGTGGGCCAACTTGACAGGTTTACACTGCAGACGCCGCACTACTTTCCAACATTTTTACGGCCTTTCAATGCTTCTGATCATGTTCACCAAGTAAATGGTCTAGGCCTTTTATCTTGGGGGGGATCTACCCCCATCTTGCTCCGCCCAACACACGTATTTTTTTTTTCTTTTTTCATGTTATGCAACCGTGAGTCTCAATTTTGGACGTTGTCCCATTTCCGAGCTCACCACCCATTCACCAAGAATGGTGAATGACCACAACCATGCACACACACCCAATACTATGCGGTGTCCCCGTGCATATGAAATGCAGAGAAGCCTTTTCATGCCATATCATGTTACATGCATAATGAGAGCTACATACAACATTTATAAATCATGGATAATTATATTTTCTACATATAATTTTCATCCATCATACATTCCATGTTAATACATCAAATATCATATATTAATATAAATTGCACACGATCAACATGTCATTCAAATCAACAACGACACACAAAATGGTCCCAAAACTCTGACCTTAAAATGTGGCACCTTTCTTGCACTCACTGCATTGAACCATTTTACCTGCCCATCAACACCTGCTTTCAGCCGTGAACAGCCCTAAACACCAAAACACACAACAAAACCCGAAGACATCAACCCCGAGACCAAAACCAATCTCCAACACAGTCCTGGACTGCCCGAAAACGGTTCTAAACATTTCCAACATTCAATCCCAAAATCTTGGGACCGAATCCCATAGCCAGTCACGACCCCGAAGAAAACCCATGCTATTAGATGACCTTTTGGCTAGAAATAACCAAGTAGGAAAAAACCCCTACCTCTTGGAGTTGGACGAAACCCACTTATTTCTATACCCACACGTAGCTCTTGTTGCGTGGACCAACTTTAATTCTCGGACCATCGAGCTTCGATCGTTGGAATGCTGGGAAATCCTCTATTTTTCCTCTCTTCACACGCATGACTCTCCCCTGGTTTTCTTTTCCTCCTCCTCCTGTTTTCTTCTTTTCTTCATTTTCTTTCTTTTCTTTTTGATCTTCTCCACCGAATTGATCAAGTTGGAAATTTCCTCTCACCTTCCTCCTTTCCTTTTTCTCTCCATTTGACACATGTCCCTTCCTCTTGATTTTTGATTTTTTTTTCCTTTTAGTTCTTATCTTAAAGTTATCCTTCCTCCTCTCTCTCATGGCCATGTGTCATCACATGGTCCATGTATCACATGCTTTAAGTGTCACCCGACACCCATTGCCTCGAAAAACATGAAATTCTGATTATCTCGGATTCGACGAAATTTGATTGGGTAACTAGATTTCGTGAGACGATTCCAACGATGAAGTCCGTTTCATCATCCGAGATTTAGAAAGTTTTCAGGTTTTTAACCTGTATTATTAAAGAAATTATCGTCTTACCATTTTTTAGAAAAATAGAATTTTTTTTGGGTTTTACAGTTATAATTCATTTTTCATATCTTTATATTTAGAATAATTAAGTATGGAGGAACTTATATGCTGAAATGAATATAATTCTAGTAAAATATATAAAAATGCGTATGATCAAAATCTAATAGTTATTATTTATATAAATATTGTAATTACTTTTCTGCTCATTCACTCTCACAATTTAATTGGTATATATTTGTTTCAAATAATCCTGGAAACATAATGTCTTAATAATGATATATGAAGTTCTTGTGGGATAGTACTGTACTGTAATCATGTAAATAGAGGAGTTCATGAATAATATTGTTTATAAATGTAGAAACTTACCCTTCAATAACTTTTTTTTACATCATTCATTTTTTATTACGGCATAGCATTCTGCTCCTCATAAATACGTCCCTACCGGGACTCAAACCTTAGACCCCTCTCCTCCCTATGCCCACTTGAGTTTTTAACCACTTGAGCCTAGTCTTATTGACAACCTTCAATAGCTTAAATTTATGTTTAAGAGTAAAAAAATGTTTTCTTGATGAAATGATGAAAGGACCAATTTTTTATAGTGGCCACCCTCAAGGTGGTAGAAACTCATCAATTGACAACAAAGCTCGAAGGTGTTTTAGAAATATTCTCAAGAAATATTTTTTAACATCCATGCTTTTTAAAATGGTTTTCTGATAATGTTTTTATGAACAAAACCTATACAGAAACTCAACCATAGAAAACAAATCTCAACTTATTATCCATGGTGAAATTGTCTCCTTATTCATATCATACAAGGTCCAAAAATATTCTTTATATTTTCAAATATTTTTTAGAACGCTCTACAAAAACACTTGAAATCTGCATAAAAAAAATATGCTTTCATAATAATTTTTTTTTAAATGTTACTGAAAGTGGTTCCTAAGTTACAAAACTTTTTTAAAACAATGGACAAACATGCCATTCAAAAAATCTATCCTACCAAACCATTGACAAAAGAAAACAAAACAAAGGCTCCTACATTAATTTATTTTTACATAGAACAATGAAGCAGATCAAAATGCCTCCAATCACCGGTAAGTTTAGCAAACCAAAATCTAGAAGACTAAACAGTAAATCTCCATTAATTTTTCTATTTACATTGTTAATATATAACCAATCTCATAGTACAACAACAAAAATTGAATCCAACGCCATAGGTGGCTCCCAAAAACAGAGTTACAAGAAAGTCATACAGATTAATAACTTTTGACACTACAACTACACTTTATTTAAACTTTTCATTAACTTTTTCTATGTTTTTTTGTTGTTTTCTCTTTTCTATGGTACTGGGCTTATGGTTGTTGAGGGACAGGTTTGTGCTTCTTGTTTCTCTCTTTGAGTCATCATTTTGGTGACTTTTAAATTGTTTTGCTTATGAATTCACTGTTTCAATTTTTCATACTAAATTTGGAAGGAAAATGCATGTATGAAAATAAAACAAGCCCCTAAATATTCCTTGAAAAATGCAATCTAAAATTTTTGAATGATTATCACAACAAACTCACCAAAGCTATTTGCTCAAGTATCCAGAGGAAGTCATGGATTGAAAGCCACTATGCTCAAAACAAAAACTATAATATTTTCAACTCAATAGTTTTAGAAATTAAACCATATCATAATCATTTCATAATACTAATCTCAAGTTAGTAGCAAAGTTGACCACTCTAATGGAAAAAAACTCAACTTGAAAAGATAAAATAGACTCACTCAACCAAGAAAGGAGCTTTACACGGGACAAAATCCCATCATCCAAATGCAAATTTAGAATTAATTGATGAATCTCAAATTCAAAGAAAACAGAAACCCACCTACAAAAATTTCAGCATTCAATTAACAAAAAAATACATGAAAATTTATGTTGCTGGGGGATAGATTTATGCTTCTTGTTTATCTCTCTTTGAGTCATCATTTTGGTGACTTTTTAAATTGTTTTGCTTATGAATTAACTGTTTCAATTTCCAGCCTCAAATTTGGAAGGAAAATGCATGTATGAAAATAAAACAAGCCCCCAAATATTCCCTAAAAAATGAGGTTTAAAATTTTTGAATGATAATCACAACAAATTCACCAAAGCTATTTGCTCAAGTATCCCAAGGAAGTCATGGATTGAAAGCCACTATGTTCAAAACAAAAACTATAATATTTTCAACTCAATATTTTTAGAAATTAAACCAATTACAGGAGCTATCCCAACACTTCATTAGGAGCTACTCTCTCCCTACATCAATTACAGGAACAACTGATATGGGAGCCTTGAAAATCATCTCAATTACCTTTCCTTTTCCACCTAATGTTTCCATGTTTTGCAGGAACTAGTTTATTAAAAGATTTACTCTAACCTTATGTGGAGGACAAAGGTGGGTCACAAACTTCCACTCCCTTTACCCTTGTTAAAAACAGAGGAAAGAAAAATATGTATTGAAGGCAAAGGCACTCCAAGTTTATTCAGTGTGAGTATTTCTACAAAAAAATTAATTTACGATATCAAATTTTAGATTGTCTTTGTAGTTTTTGGAACTGGGTATAACTTTTTATTTTTGTAGGTCCTTATCAATCTAGTTTAAACAAAAAAGGCATTCAAGAGAAGTAAGACATCTCTCTACAGATCCTCAATAATGAGATGGAAAACATGGGTATGGAAGCATCCTTTAGCATAAATTTGTAAGAACATACTCACTTGACAATGCTAAGAGTTCTACTGGTACTTGGCCAGAGAATCCAAAAATAGAGATCATAGAGATTTCTAAACCTAGAAACATTTTTTATAGTTTCTAAACCTAGAAACATGACAAACAAAAAACAGAAATCTAAAGACCAAAAAAATGCAGCATAAAGACAACAAGAAAGTCATGAAAGAGATGTTCATACTCAAAAAGTATGAAACTATGCACACGTACCTAAGAGACCCTTCTTCTTCCTCCTGAAAAATGCAAGAAAACTTTGTTAATATCTGGTCTCACTCCTCTTTGGAGTATCCCCACCATAAATGCACTTTCAACTAGAAATCACAGCAAATGCATTTCTCTGAAACCACCTCAATAGCTTACAATCAAAGACAACCCCTTCATTAAAGAAAAGCTTCGATCTTGCTCCTACATATTGACAAATCTTTCTTTAAAATCACTAGTTGTTATCCTTTGAGACCAAAATCACCCTACGAAAGATCCCTTTGAGAGTTGGAAACCCTAGCCCATGCCTTCTTCCCTTCAAAGTCGATTCTTGACCTCTTAGAATGACCCTCTCTCCTTCTTATGCAAAAATCTTCAATTTCTTTTCCCAAAATACTCCCATTGACAGCCTCCAAATGTGACGAGTTGAGGAGCATTGGCTTTGAGATGGGGATATCAAAGATAGGTTTATTAGATTTTACTATATAAGAAAACAATGCTATATAAAGCTTATAGAATATTACTCGCTTTGTGGAATTTTATTTTCGCTATGACGTTGTAGAAGCATCAAGATTGAGACACCTCTCAAAAGCGTCATCACAATATAAAATTGTCACAAGACAATGACACTTTAAATTAAACATTATTGTGCATTAAATCATAATTAGATAATGACATTTTTTTGCAAGGGTCATTGTATGAAGCGTCGTAAACAAACATTTTTGTACTAGTGGACATAAATTCTCCCTTAAAGTATAACAACATATCATTAAGCTAACATCTCCCAACAAGATAAATTCCCAAAGCCATTAACTTCAAAACATAATGATTCTAAAGCAACATAAATTCTCCAAATTAAGTTTACAAATATTCAATCCCAAAACAACAAAGTAGTCCAACAATCCTACGTCTTTCTAACAAAACACTAATTAAAAAAGTTCTCAACTCGCATCTCTGTCTACCCCAGCATCACTCCTCGCCAATGTCTAAGGTACCTGAAAATAATCAATAATAAGGAGTGAGCTAAAAGCTCAATAAAGAATTTTAATATAGTTTCTTGGATCAAGTACTTTAAAATTCTCAAAATTGGAGATATAAAATTTTTTTTTTCCATTTCCTCAAAAATCCCAAAAAATCATTGAATACAAGAAAAATAAAAGATAAATATATTTCAAACCAATGTTCATCATATTTTCTATTTCTCAAACAATTCCATATCATAGTCAAATCCACCAATTTTTCAAAAAAATACACTCATGATTTTCATAAGTATTTGTTTCAAATAAATTTTCATCTATTCTAACCCGTTGACGAAGGTCATTTTGTCAACTACTATAACCCATTGACTGGGGCCGTATTTGTCAAGTTTATACCCATTGACCAGGGCCATATTTGTCAAGTTTATACCCATTGACAGGGGTCATATTTGTCAAGTTTATACCCATTAACATGGGCCGTATTTGTCAAGTTTATACCCATTGACCGGGGCTGTATTTGTCAAGTTTATGCCCATTGACAAGGGCCATATAAACCAAAATCAGATATTTCTTCATGTTTCAAATTTCACAAAAATACAAAAATATATCTCTAGAACTTTCAATATTTATCGTAAACATTCTCAAATCCATTTTCCATATAAAACATGTATTTGATCCATGCATGTGATTTAAATAACTAGAAAAACTCATATTCACATATACTAGCCAAATATTTTGTTTTGTAGGAAAAGCTGCATTAATTTTCCTTACCCGGTATTCCAACGTACTAGCAAAAAATCAAGAAGCCTCAAGGAGTCACAAATCGCTTGAATAATATCAATAACATCATATTAGACAAAAAAATAATTTCCTAATTTTCTTTCGTAGGAACCAAAATATTTAAATCTAAAATCTTAAAGGCTCTTTAGCTTGAGAATTTCAAATGAATTATGCCAGTTTCCACAAGAGCCTCAACATCACCCATTTTCCAACTCTATCAATTCCTTGAATCCCCAAAATTAGGGATTTTTCCATAAAACATGATTTTTGGTTGAAATTCCCAAATCTTTTATGAACAAGTGGTTCTTTGTAACTTGTAGGGAATCCTCAAGGGTTTCAAATCCAAAGTTTGTTAGTCCAAGAACTACCAAAATACATCAAATACCAATTCCCAAACAAATTTCTCAATATTATGTCTTTTCTACATTCCTACGGTTTCATACTTGAAGGTTTAGGTAATCTTAGGTTTTAAAATCTAAGTTTCCAAGAGTGAAAATTTGCTCAAATACATCAAACATCAAACCCTAATCAAGTTTTTTGACTATATGCATTCTAATCATTTCTAGGGTTTCATATTTTCAAGTTTTAGAAAGCCTAGGTTTGCAAATCTAAATATTTGAAAACCCTAACTACTAAGAATCAAGAGGGGAAAAGAATACTTGGGGTTTATATTTCTTGAAGCTTGAAGTCACTCTCTTTGAAACCCTAACTCATCTCTCCTCTCCTTGAGAGAAAAAAAGGATGAAGAAGGTTATGATTGTGTAGGAAAACCCCCTTTTAGCAAAACATCGCTATATTAGTTAAGAGTCTCTTCCAACTATGAAAAATTACAAAACAATGCCTTTTATTTCCCTGTTTTTGTTTGTTTGTTTGTTTGTTTGTTTTTTTAAATTATGGGTATTACATAGTCCAAAACCATCTCCACGGTCTCCTCCATCACCACCACCTCGGTCCAATATCCTCCACCACTGGTTTTCTCTCTACCACCTCCTGTCTCTTTTCCCCACCACCACGGGTGTCATGCCCACTCCACTGGGTGCTGCTGCCGCTATCTTGCTATGCCGACGAAGGCGATGGCATTGCCAATCTCAAGCCCTGAAGCAAAGCTGCGTTCGATGTTGTTGTCCCCATTTGTGCTGCGTTTTCCATTAACGCAGTAGCCGACATTGCCGACTGTTGAGATGCAGCATAATATATTGCCGATGGTTTTGATGGAAGGGGTGGCGAAGGTGAATAACAAGGAGGGATGATAAAATTGAATTTTTTTTTAAGGGTTCAGCTATAAAAAGCTCGTTCTCATATGAGAACGAGTTTTACACCATTAGATGGTGATTTTATTTCTTAAGATTTGTGTTTTCTCACACAAAATGTTTTACACCATTAGATGGTGATTTTATTTCTTGATATTTGTGTTTTCTCACACAAAATTTTAATCTACACATCAAAAATAAAATAAAATCACCATCTAATAGTATAGAACTCGTTCTCATATGAGAATGAGCTTTTTATAGCTCAACCCTTTTTTTTAAAATGAAAATTTTAGGACCAATTAGATAATGACATGTGGAAAGAGAGGAGAGGGTGGAGATAAAAATAATTTAAAAAATATCATGGGACCAATTAGATAGTAACACATGACCATGGAAGATTATTTCACCTTCCTTACCTGGTCACCAATCAATCACGACCAATACAATACAGGAACACCTAAATCTAAATCTGAGATTATTCTCTCACAAAAAAAAAAAAAAAACTATAAATTTTTAGTCTTTCATTTATATAACTAATCGGATAACCTATCTATCATGATTAAATATAGAAATTTAAGGATCAAAATTTAACTTTATAAATCATGAGGACCAAAAAATTTTGTTATAAGTTTATAACTACTTTAACAACTTTGTTGGGTATTTTGCTATCTTTATATTTCGTATAGTTAATATATTTATTATTTACATAACTTATATATACATTTTATCATTTATGAACAAATATAACATGAATTATTAATTATCTCTATCATATAAATATTTTAATAGAATCCGATGGATTTTGGATTTAAATTGAATATTTTAATATTCCTACTTTTTTTTCTATAAAAGTGTAAAAAGAAATAAATATTTTTAATAAAATATTATCAATGTCCACATGCCTAGATGAGTTGGTAGACCATTTAAAGTTTAAAAATATAGGACATCCAAGAAAGGAAGGGATTCCACGTTCGAGTCCCAGTGGGTAGGAATAGTTTACTACACTGTAACAAAGTGTTTAATTGTAAAAAAAAAAGTATTATTAATATATATTAAGGGCAAGATAATCACCAACTTGAGATGATGAATAATCCTACTCATACTCTACATATCCACCACTTAATAAAATTTAGAAATTCCTTATAGAAATAGGATTTAATTTCTATAACCCAAAAAATATACATAAATAATTTATTTTTTAACTTAATTATTTTGTTGTTTTTAATATTTATATGACTTATCTCTAAAAACCCTAGCCTCCCCTCCATATATTCTCTCTTTCAAGCCCTTGTTTGTTAGAGAGGAAATGGTGATTTTTTTTTCCATTCTTGGTCTGAAATCACCCATTCCATAATTTTCTTCCTCAGATCTAGGTTTTCTTTTCCAATAAAATGGTTTCTTTCACACCGATTTGGGTTTGCCTTTTGTTTTTTTGTTTTCTGTGTTTTTGTAGCCTACCTATTGAGGCATGTTTTGTCGACGACTTATTGAAGCGGGTAGTTGTGTCTTTGATGGTTAGCTTCTTCATGGGTTTTCGCGTTGGCAGTTCAAATGACAAAATTCGATCCAACATAGTCATCAAATCAAATCTTATTTGTCAATATGTTGCAAATCTAGAATCTTAGGTATTTTAGGCTTTTTTGGATTATCAAATGTGTAGGCCTTGATCCTTTACGCTATTAACCTGGATGCTGCGTCATTCTCTAAAGTTTTTAACACTTTTGATATTCGGAAAGGTTAAAAATTATAAAGTAAAAATTAGAAAATTAGGTTTATATATAATACGTGTTGTGGCATGTGGCTCATATTGAGGCTAGAAGGGCTAGGAAAATGCTTGAGCAAAGCGGAGCATAGCGAGGGGAGTGTAATATTTAGGATATAGGGGTATTTTTGTAATTTGGTCACATCCAGAGTTATTATAAATACCCTCTTATGTAACCCTATTTTTGTGATAGTGAAAAGTTTAAGCTGCCATTCTCGTGGATATAGGCACACTGTCGAACCACATAAAATATGTGTTTTCTTCATTTTTCTTTACTCCAATTTTTATCATCTTTGTTGCACAAATCAACAACAACTAGTATCAGAGTGTAGGATATGATGGCTACGATCTCCCCTACGACATAGTGAAGTTTGACGAATCCGAGAACTTCGAATTGTTGAAGAGGAGGGTTAAGGATGTGTTGGTGTAGTAGGGTTTGGTGAATGCGTTGAGTGGAAAACAACTCAAAGGAATGAATGCCATGACAATATCTTAAATGAGGGCCGGGTCAACTATCGTAGATGTGCTTAGCCGACAGGGTGATGTACCATGTCATGGATGAGGGAATCTGCATCAATTTATTGTGCCAGAATATGAGCGCATACGTCAAAGTCATCGATGAATTGCTTACTTCTAAGAAGAAGTTATATGGTCTAAAGATGGCAGAGGGGTCAACACTAGATCAACACATAAACATGTTTAATCATATCATTAGTGATATGAATCGAGTTGAGGTGAAGTTTGAAGAGGAAGTCATGACATTTATTTCACTAAATTCTCTACCCGAGTCTTGCAACAATCTGGTTACTACTTTGATGTGGGGGAAAGAAACCCTAGAATTGGAGGAGATCACAGGTGCCTTACTAGCCTTTAATCAAAGGAAGAGAGCTAGTGATAGGAGTTCACAGGGTGAAGGACTTGTGGCCAAGGGTAATCAAGAGCGTGGGAGAAATAAGTCTCGGAGTTAGTCGAGTAGAAACAAATCTCGATCAAAATTGAGGAGAATGAAGGACATTCAGGGTTACAAGTGCAAGAAAAAGGGGCACATAAAATGAGAATGTCCAAACAAGAAACGGGGGTACAGAAAATAAGAGTATTCATCAAAGTTCATTTAATGTAGTAGTAGTATGTGTCGAAGACTTAGAGAGCAATGATGGGTGATAGTGTTTTCGCTTCATCCAATCGAGACTCATTGACTGGATTCCTCGATTGATTCAAATATGATCTTATCATATGACGCCCAATAAAGATTGGTTTATTCACTTCAGCACGTTAGTAAATTCTAGTTCACCTGGTTGGGTAATGATGTTACAAGGTTGTCGAATAAAATATCAAAAGTTAAGATGTTAGATCAGGTCATTAACGTCAGGTGATGTTAGACATGTTCCTGATCTGAGGAAGAATCTGATTTCATTGGGGACTCTCTACGGTAATGGTTTTAATTACAAATATGTTAATGGAATAATGAAGGTGAGTAATGGTGTCTTGATAGTGATCAAGGGGCAAAAGCTAGCAAGGAATATCTACAAACTGATGAATACCACAATTGTAGGTGGAGCTGCAACCGTAGAGCTTGAGTTAGACAATATCATTTCAGACATATGCTAGTAAGTATACAGGAGCGTGGATGATGGAGCCTCATAAGAGAAAACTATTAAATGTATTAAAACATGCAAGCTTGAGTTATGAAAATATTATATTCTTGGTAAACAAAATAGGATGTACCTCAAGACAGCCACCCATAAGATATAAAGGGGATTCTGGATTATGCTCATGTACGCTAGTGGGCCACAAGCAAAGATCGTTAAGGCAAAGTGGTATATTTTGTGAGTTTTATCGATGACTACTCACTAAAATTCTTTGGGGTGTACTATGCTAAGATGTCATAAAATTTTGCCAAGTTTAAGCTATGGAAAGCTGAAGTGGAAAACTAGATAAGAAGGAAGGTTAAATGCCTCAGGTTAGACAATGGTACATAGTACACAGATTCAAGATTATCAAAATTATGTGACGAGTAAGGAATTAAGAGGCACTTCACAATTCGGAAGACACCACAATAGAATTGTGTGGTAGAGAGAATGAATAGAGATCTATAGCTAAAAGAGCTAAGTGTGTCAGATTAAATGCAGGCTATAGAAGAAGTTATAGGGTGAGGTATTGAGCATGACATGCTACTTGATCAATAGGTCACCAAGGGCAGCATTAGATGGGAAAGTTTGCAGAGGAGGTATGGACAAGTAATGAGGTAGACTACTCGGGTTTGAGAGTGTTTGGATGTCCAACCTATGCACATATTGCTCAAGAGGAGAGGTTGAAACTTGATGCAAAGTCTAGATAGTACATCTTTCTAGGATATCAAAAAGGGGTTAAAGGCTTCAAGCTATGGGATTCAAAGGCAAACAAGATGGTGATCAATAGAGATGTGATTTTTTTATGAGAAAGTCATGTTGTAGAATACTCAAAAAGAAGAAAAGCATGCTTCGAAAAATCATGACAATCATGAGTGAGTGGTACAGGAGAAAATTATTAAAATTATGAGAAAACATATAAAAGAGATTCCTTATCCTTTTTGCCTTTAAAATTTTCATCCACAATCAACAAAATAAAATTTTCATATTCCTTTCCTTTACCTTTTCTTTTCTTTCATTTTCCCTTTTAATTTTCTTTTTTTAATATTTTTCGAGAACTAAACATAGCCAAAAACTGTTTGAAAAACAAAGAAAAGAAAGAGAACGGAGAAAGGAGAATAAAATTGGTAAGTTCTTATTATTTATGTTTTAAAATTTTATTGAAATATTATATGAATAAGTGATGAGTTTATGCTTTCTTCATTTTTAAAAAAATTTATTATTGATAAATAATCTTTCTTATTATTATTGATAAATAGTGTTTTTTTTTCCTTTTCTATAAAAGTGTGGAAAGAAAAGAATTAATTTATTTGTAGTAAAGTATTTTTTTTGTTAGACCATGAGATGACTGAGTGGGCTCATGCACATACATAAAACACCTTTAAATCATACTACACCTAAACTAATTCTCATACGAACTGAGAGAGACCACAATGAGGTAAAGCTCTACCATAGGAACTCGAGACCACTGATTAAGTTATGAGAGACCTCAACCATCTAACGTATATGTTTGATGGTTTGTAACACAATATTATGGATGACTATTAATCCTGAAATTGAGATGACATATCCATGATGATTTAATAAACTTAAAAAATCTCTTATAAAATAGGATTTATTTTCCATAGCCCACAATAAATATTAATAATTTGCTAACTTAATTCTTATATTGGAAGGAAAGCAAAACGTGTTAGACTCAAATTTGAAAAGGTTACTAAAAATTATGAAGTAAATTAGATTTATATATATAATACGGTAGAGAATGAGTTTAGTACTTTAGTGGACATGGCTGCCTTCCGCAGAGAAAGAAAGAGAGATACGAAAACCAAGTCATGGTCAGATCTTCCCAAAGAATTAATAGTCTCAATAATGGAATGTCTTTATGTGGTTGATCGAATACGACTTCGTGCAGTTTGCAAGAAATGGTATGTAAAATCTACTTTTGTTATTAAATCCATTGATGAATTGCCATGGACAATGGAATACGAATGGCGGCGGAAACCAAAATCAAAATCAATATTTGATTCCTGGAATTTTTACTGGCTAAAATCAATATATAATTCCTGGAATTCCTGCTGGCCAAAATCAATATTTAATTCCTGGAAAAATTCCTGCAAACTCTATGAGCCACGTCGTCATAACCGCCCGCGATCATACGTGGTAGAACATGGAAAGATTAAAAGGAGGAAAAGCTTCAAGAATGCGAAGGTGATAGCTTCCAGAGACGGTTGGGTACTTTTGGAGGAATATTGTAGAGAAAAGTTCTTCCTCTTCTTCAACCCTTTTATTAAAGAGGTCATATATCTTCCACCTCGAAGGTTAAGTTGGGTTGACCTCGCCACATTTTCTTCTCCTCCAGTTTCCCCTAACTCTAACTGTTTTGTGTTCTTCGCATGGAGTTGGGGTCATCAATTTTATTCCGAAATATACAGCCACGAGGATAAAGCGTGGAAGACATATAACTACATAGCTAATGATCACAGTTTAGGCATGCTAAGTGATGTATGCTATATGAAAGGAACGTTTTACTGTCACTTTGATAGCTTTCATCTTGTGGCCTTCAACATTGCTAGCCAACAACTCCGTATTGTGATGACAACTTATCCAACGCTGGATGATGATTCTTGGTCGTGGGACCTTTTTCAAAGCTACTTGCTTGAATGTGATGGGGATTTGTTTCTTGTACATTTATTGCGTTGTAGGCATAAGTTGTATGTATTGAAGTTCGATCGGGTGCAGAAGGAATGGGTGCGAGCGAGTAGCCTGGAAGGGCGTGCCATGTTTCTTGGTGATACCTCTTTCTGCGTCTCAGCAGGGGGAGAAACTGAGATTGTAGCAAACAGAGTCTACCACTACAACAAAGGTGTTCCATATTTTCTTTCAAAAAGAAAAATTTTCAAACCCTGGATGGGAATGGGTATGACTTTCCGGATCGTGATTCTTCTACCATTCAAATGGATAGGAAGATTTATCGGAGCTCCAGGAAAAGCCGAAAACCTTATGGATTCAACCTCCAAAAGACTTCTAGCTATATTTGTTTAATTATTTCTATGGTTTTCTTTTTTTTTTTCTTTTTGTTCTGGTGATGCCTATAAGTATAAAGGAAGATGAACGATTGTGAATTTGCGATTCCACATTAGTTTATGATCGTGTTGAATCCTACTTATTTTCTTTTTTGTTTAGTGGAATATTCGTTAAGGAAGTTAGGTTTTTGTGGTAATAAAAATTCTCAATTTAATTATTAATTAAAATTGATTATTATTTTATTAAATGTAGATATTTTTTCTTTTCTATAAAAGCTTAGAATTAAATAAATATTTTCTTGACAAAGTATTATCAATACATATTAAGGGCAAGTTTTAGGAATTCCGTATAAAAATAGGATTTAATTTTCATAACCCTAAAAAATATATTAATAATTTATTTTTTAAGTCAATTCTTTTGTCACTGTAAAAAAAAGTCAATTCTTTTGTTGAAAGGAAAGCAAAAATTGGTAGACTCAAATTGGGAAAGCTAAAAAATTAGAAACCAAATTGAAAAATTATAGTTATATATATAATAAGTTACAGAATGAGTTGGTATCAAATAAACTTGACTAACATCGGCAGAGAAAGAAATTCAGAATATCAGAAGGGAGATAGAAAAAAGTCATGGTCGGATCTTCCTAAAGTCTGAGGGTGCGTTTGGAAGAGCTTATCTACAGTTTATTTGAGTTTATCTTCTTACATAAATACATTTAATAAAAATTGTACATGTTTGGAAGAGCTTATAATAATAGCTTATAACCCCCCTAATCTTTTTTTATCTTATTTCAATAAGCTTCATAAAGAAGCTTATAAAAAAACTCAAAAAAACTTATACAAAACACTAAAATTGGTCATTTTAATAACAAAAATGTCTTTCTCAAAAATAATGAAAAAAATAGAAAACAACTTTCCAAAAAATTATGTAAAAAAAAGGTAAAAATTTATATAAAAAAAATGGGGAAAATAATGAAATAAATTCTGAAAAATTATGTAAAAATAGATAAATTTTTTGAAAATTTATGTAAAAATCTGAAAATAGAAACAATCACTAAAAATTTATAAAAATAGGTAAAATTATGAGTACTGAAAATATGAAAAATCTTACATATTATTAAAAAATAGAAAAAAATTATATTGATGATGAGAAAAATGATATTGATTATGATTTTTTTTTATTTAGAATTTGATGTAGATCTATGAGTGTTTATTTTGTTTTAGAACTTAGAATTTTTGTGATGATGGGAAGCACTAATGTTGTTTGTTATTTTGTTTTGAAAATGTTTGTGATGATGGGAAACACTAATAATATTTTATTTTTATGTTTTATGTCATTTCCTTTATCGTAATTTATTATTAGATAAAAACTATAAACAATATTTAGTGATATACGTAATTTTTATTTATATTAGCTTAGGCGCATCACTTAAGTTCTCAAGGCCTCAAGCAGGCTTCGCCTCAAGGCCCTTGGCAGGCTTTGCACCTCCGTGCATCTTGCGCCTTCAATAACTATGAGTACATGGTACATCACGTTTCAATTTATAGAAAGCATCAAAATTAAAGATTTTAATGAAGAAAAAAACCCTATAATATTTTAGTTTTTATAATCTCTTTGATGCATATGAAACAAAATTGAAGATGATAGTATAGATCATTAGTTATTTTTTATACTAGAGATCATGCATTTAACGATAAACGTTTTCTTAAATATATAAATTAATCTTTATTTATTTTTTATTTTATATCATATTTACGATATATATAATATTAATTTTTAGTTTTTTAAATATTTTAAAAATTATGACAATTGTTTATTTATCTAAACACTTCAATTTTATAAGTTTTATGATGGTCTTTTCAGTAATTTCAACTATTATAAGTGCTTGTGTAGTAATGGACCCAAACATCTTAAAATGATGCATAAATGCTTTTTAAAATACACATTCAAACACAAATATCTTATTGAATAAAATAATTATAATATAAGCTCTCATCTAATAAGTTCTTATAAAATAAATGTTTAATTAACCCACTGACCTTAATAGTCTCAATAATGGAATGTCTTTATGTGGCAAATCCAATACGCTTTCGTGCGGTTTGCAGGGAATGGTATGTGCAATCTGCTCATGTTATTCAAGCCATTGATAAATTGCCATGGACGATGGAACACAAATGGCCGAAACAAAAACCAATGTCAAAGTCTATTTCCTGGAGTTACTGCAAACTTTAAGAGCCATTCCATCACAAGCGTACGATGTCTTACACCGTAGAAAACGGAAGGATTAATGGAATGAGAAGCTTCGTGAATGCCGAGGTGGATGCTTCCCGGGACAGTTGGGTCCTTTGGGAGGAGCACCGTAGAGGAAATCTCATCTTCTTCAACCCTTTCACTAAAGAGGTGATACATATTCCTCGTGCGAGGTCAAGTTTGATAGCACTCGCGACCTTTTCTTCGGCTCCAGTTTCCTCGAACTGCTTTGTGTTGGTTACGTATGATTAGGGTGATATATTTTGTGCGGAAATATACAGCCATGTGGATAAAGCGTGGAACTTATAACTTGACAACTAATGACCATGATTATTTAGGCATGGCGAGTGGTGTATGCTATACGGAAGGAACGTTTTACTGTCACTTTACTGGCTTTCATCTTGACGGCCTTCCACATTGCTGGCCAAGAACAACCGAGTATTGTGATGACAACGATAACTCATCCACCGCCGGATGATGATGGTTGGTTGTGGGAGCTTTGGCCAAATTACTTGCTTGATTGTGATGGGGGTTTTTTTTTTTGTATATTTATCAGACACAAACGTTGTTGGCATAAGTTGTATGTGTTGAAGTTGGATTGGATGCGGAAGGAATGGGTGCGAGTAAGTAGTCTGAAAGGGTTTGCGATGTTTCTTGGTGATCATACCTCCTACTGTGTTTCAGCTGGGGGAGAGAAAGATAATAGCAAACAGAGTCTACTACTACCATGAAGGTGTTCCATATTTTCAAACCCTGGATGGATATGGGAATGACTCTCCAGATCCAGATTGTGATTCTTCAACTTTGCAGAAGGGTCGGAAGAGAGAAGTGGAGAGTGCCAAGATTTATGGGTACTGCAGGAAAAGCCGAAAAATCATATGGATTCAACCTCCTAAAGACTTCTAGCTGTATGCCTTGTATCTCACAATGTTCAAAGAATCCAAAGAAGTAAGAGATTAAGGAGATTAAGCTCCCTATGGAGAATTTGAACTCAACATTATCAGGGCTTTTTGTTGAGGGCGTAGCTTGATAAATGGACAGTGTGTGTGCGTATTACCTGCAACAGTAAATCTGACAATATCAGTTCAAATTTTAACATGTCTACTTTTTGCACCAATGATGCACTTGTAAGATGAATTTCAGATTTGAAGCGTTTTCAGTTCTCCACCTAAAACAATTTTTGAAGGGTTGCAAAAGTGTTTCTAGACCTAGAAACACTTTTAAGTGTTTTTAGGACAAAAAAAACACTTTAAGTGTTTTGTGAGAAGCACTTGGGAAGTGTTTTTTTTTTAAACACTTTAAAAGTTTTTTTATATTCCTAAAACACCTATTTGTTTATCCATAAATATCTATTTATTTTCCTTAAAACATCTATTTATTTTCCTTAAAACATCTATTTATTTTATTTTAAAGATCCGGATAATATCATATGCTTTCAAATATTCAAATAATTCAAATCTTTTTGTAAATATTTTTACAAAAATTTTTATAATCATAAAAAAATATTTTATAAAAATATTTTATTTTAAGTTTTTATTAATACAAATTTTTGTATATGTTTATCAATCAATTCAAATCTTTTTGTAAATATTATTTATAATCATATGAATAATTATTTTAGTTTTTTATTAATACAAATGTTTATGTATGTTTATTCATCAATTCAAATCTTTTGATAAATATTTTTATAATCGTAAAAATAATTATTTTAGTTTTTTATCAATACAAATATTTATATACGTTTATTCATTAATTCACTTATTTATGTAAATATTTTTAAATTTTTTATAGTCATAAAAATAGTTGATCTAGGTTTTATTACTATAAATTTGTATATGTATAAATATACTTTTGTAATAAAAAATTTATTTCCTATGATATCTATCTTTATAATTAAATATTAAATGTCATTTTTCGTAATTTTAATGAAATTCAAATCTTTTTTGTAAATATTTTTTATAATCATAAAAATAATTATTTTAGGTTTTTATTAATACAAATGTTTTTGTATCTCTATTCATTAATTCAAATGTTTTTGTCCCAATAGTGGAAGCTTCTTCAACCGGAGAACATCAGCAACAGCAACCAGAGCCTCAGTCTCAGACTGAGACTCGTAGAATGAGAGATAGACCTCACAAGTCTTAGACAAGACAGGAGAAAAAACAAAAAATGCAAAACATGGCATATAAGGTGATGCAAAGAAAGTAAAGACCATCGAGGAAGAAGAGGAGATGGAGAAGGAGAAGCAGGCGGGGGAAGAGGAATCGATAAAGAAAGAGGAATTACCAACTAGCAATGAAGAAAGGGGGTTACCTAAAGAGGGTTCAACAAGTAGAACGAGGCGGAAAAGCAAGCCTAGGAAGAGTAGTTAACTTAAGCTATAATATCCCTAATGTTCTCCAATAGCATATTTATGTATATACTATTGATGAGTCCTAAACTCGTCTATTTTTATTCCATTTTTCTGGCATATTTTTAAAAGTTTATGATTCATTTTAATGTTGAATTATGGAATATTCACCAACTTTGTGTTTTGTAGGTTTTAAATGAAAAAGAGACAATTCCAGTAAGAAAAGCAGAAAAATTGGCCAAGGCAAAAATTTCTATCGCGACATAGATTTAGAATGTCGCAGTAGAATCTCAATAGAACAAACAACGTTATGTCGCAACAAAGATCAAGCTAAACTTAAGCCCAAAATGAAGATTGTCGTGACATCTCACAACTATGTCGCGACATAATATGAGAGAAATTGAAGAAGAATGTTGCCACATTCCTTACTCTGTCATGACATTGATAAAGGAAAATGGTTGTGAAACTTTGTCACGACAGTTCACAATTCTGTTGCAACATAAAGAACTGAAGATGGCAACTATGTCGCAACAAAAGACAACTATGTCGAGACATAAAACTCAGAGTCAGCATTGAAAAGAAATACAACTTTGTCGCGACAGATAAGTTTTATGTCGCAACAAACACAACATAAGATTGAGGTGAACTTTGTCGCAACAAAGACGTCTATTGTTGCGACAACAGTTGAGAAGAATTACAAGAAGAATGTTGCAACATAGAAACTTATGTTGAGACATAATGAACAACTGAAGACAAAAATCTCTGTTGCGACATAAAATGGAAGATGAATGAGACAAGCCAAGACAAGTTTGTCGTGACAAGGATTTCAATGTTGCAACAAACAAGTTTAGCCAGCGACAAAGATCAAAGAAGGAAATATGTCGTGACCTCTTCAAAGTCTGTCACGACACATAATTCAATCTCAGCAGTGCAAGACAACAAGACTATGTCGCGAAAAAGAAAAGGTCTGTCGCAACAACAACATCGTGCAATGGTGAGAAACTTTGTTGTGACCAAGTTGAAGAGCTGAAGGTAAAAATATTTGTCGAAATAAAGAAATTTATGTCACGACATTTTTTAGGAGCAGCAAAGAATGACAAGTTAGTTGCAACAAAGTTTCTATGTCGCGACACAAGGCACTCATGTCGCGATAATCATGAGACAATTTAAGCAAAACTATGTCGCGACATTATCAAATTATGTCACGATAGAAATTGTAGGCCACGAAAAAAGATAGGGAACAAAGATGACAACCTTGTCGCAACATAATTTTCTATGTCGCAACAAAGCAATTAATTAGGCCAGAATTTTTGGGGATCCACAATTTCAGCCTTGAAGTGCAGCCCATCATTTGAAAAGCTATAAATATAAGTATCTAGGGCATTGTGCACAGCTTTCGAAAACCTGGACTCCTAGGTAGCTAGAGACTCTTTTTGTATTTTTTTTTTCTTTTATTTCTTATAAATTTTGATTTAGCTTAGCTTTTAGTTAGTTTTTAGTGAATTGAGCAAAGGAATTGGTGCGTAGTTTCGTCGGATTTATCAGAACATTGCTCTTTTCATGACTGGTCTGGATGAATGGAATTTGAATTTCCGAGTTCATTCATTTCCGCTTAGTTCACACTTCAAAGAATTTTTCTCGATCAATTAGTCATCAAGATATGCCCAAATTTTGAAAGATTAAGCTCCAGCTGGGAATGGGTCGATATTGATTGTTATTTTTCTACGCAAATTGGAAGTACGTCATAGTTAGAAATCTTGAATTTATTTAATTGGTGTTGTTCTTGAACTTAAGTGTTTTGAAGACAGTAGCAAATTTTAAACAATATTCCATTTTTGATCCCGTGTTCCTCTGGTCTATCAGCACAATATTTCTCCAGAGTAACGGAGCAAAGAGCTCCGTCCAAAGGTACACTTGTTATTATGAACAATGAACTCTCGAGATCATCATGGTGTGAGGATAGTTGAAGAAGTATCGCCATTAGCAGAGGTTTCTCCTCTTTCTGATGAAAAGATCATGATCCTGTGTTAGGATATATCTAATCAAGGAGATGGAGAGATTCATCATATTCGAAGGATGAGATACCAGTTAAATTGGAGAAGGCTTGCATTATCCTGTCTATGGGGACAAGCAATCTTCAGTCCTAAGAAATAGGTGTGAAGTACTGAAGAGGAAAAATACCCAAATCTTAGAAAGAGGATTCTATCCTACAAGTAATTGATTAGACCCATGTCTTTAAAAGGAACATGGATTTCTAATTAATGAAATGTACTACCTTGCATCTTTGGAAAATTCAGAGTTCCAACTAATGGCTGAGCTTTGCCTAAAAATGATGGAGAAATTGATGATTGTACATTGATCTATTTCCTAGTGTTTTCTTCACTCAGTGAACTCTCAAATCCACTTATATTAAAATTATTTGTGTATCAACTTAAAATTCTTTTTAGTATTACATTCATTTATGATTAACAAAACATTTTTAAACATTGGAGTTCAAATAGTAAGGATCCTGAGTAGATGGGGTAATTGATCTTTAGATTGGTCATCAATCCTCGTGGGAATGATATATGGACTTAAATCCACTTTTATTACTTGTTCGACCTATGCACTTGCAGTGAACTAGATCAAAACACATTTTTATATAAATCATACTTATACAAAGCAAACATATCTTTATTATCTTGGGAGTCAACAAGTTTTTTTTGCCGTTGCCGGGGACTGAATAGTCTCTTTGGAGGCTTTGCTAATTACTTGGTTAAATTGGTCTTCAATAATCAAACAATTTTGGTCTATATATGAAAAAATCAGTCAACAAGTTTTTGGCACCGTTGCCGGGGACTGAATAGTCTTTGGAGGCTGTGCTAATTACTCGGTTAAATCGATCTTCAACAATCAAACAGTTTTGGTCTATATATGAAAAATTCAGTCAACAAGTTTTTGGCACCGTGCCGAGGATTGAAAAATATGAATCTAAATATCAATATTCTAACAAAAGGGAGAATTACTAATTTTGACATTTTTCTCTATTTTATCATAAATTTCAGAAAATAACGAAAATAGTTTTTAACTGCAATAGATGAGTAAGCTACTGAAAAAATTTTATAAGCTTAAATTGATATAACTGTTTTCCACATATTAAATTTGATCTCAGTGTATTTCTATTTCAGGAAGATTTAAAATGCATAGAAAACCAGAAGGAGAACTACTGCCTTTAGATACAGAAATGGAAAGAACATTGAGGATTCTGAGAAAGGCTAAAAGTGCTAAATCAACAACTATGGCAAATCAGAGAGAAAGATTGCAACCTATTCCAGAAGAAGCAAAAATAGAGAGACCTTAGAGGCAAATAACTATGGAGGATTTTTGGAGGCCAGTTATTCAAGATGAATACTCTAGTGTGAGACAACTTGCTATAAAAGCCAACAATTTTGAACTTAAGCCAGCTTTGATCACAATGGTGCAGCAGCACCAATTTACTAGGCATCCTAGTAAAGACCCCAATGAGCATATGGAAAAATTTATGAGGATGGAAAATATAATCAAGTTGAATGGGGTGAGACCTGAAGTGATCAAACTACAATTATTTCCATTTTCACTAAGAGATGTGGCAGCAACTTGGTTGAATCACTGCATGTTGGATCAGTGAACAATTAGGAAGAGTTGGTGGAGGCTTATATGAGCAGATTTTTCCCTCCTACCCTCACTTCTAAAAGTAGAGGGGAAAACATAGTGTTCAAGCAAGGAGAGGATGAAAGTCTCTACAATGCATGGGAAAGATACAAGAGACTATTAAAAAGATGCCCAATTCATGGAATAGATCTGACCACTAAAATGGATAATTTTTATCATTCTATGAATTATACCTCAAAGGGTATAATGGGGATAGCAAATTGGTCAGGAGCTTAAAAGAAAAAGTGTCACAGGCAAAGTGGGCTTGATTGAAGATGACCTGCCAATGCAACTATAAAGCTCCATCTGAGACTTAAGGGAGCAGCAACAGACTGGAAGGAAGTGGGGTGATAGAGCTGAACCAAATGACTGCCATATAAGAAAAATTGGATGCATTGATGAACAAGCTAGGAATGAAAGAAAATGGCCCAAAGACATGAAGTGGGGGAGCATGGGGAGTGAAAGTGTGAGAAGAGGAATAGTGCTGAAAAGGGACTAGCCCATGAGGGTCCCTATCAAGTTAAGGAGGCATAGTATCTTAATGTTAATATAAGTTACAACTTTAAGCCCAACCACAACTTGTCAACTCATTACACACTAACACTCAAGAACCATGAGAATTTCTCATATGGAGGAGGAGCACAACAAAGTCAATGACTTGGGTAAAATTTTCAACAACATTATGCTTCACGTGGGTTCCAACAACAACAACAGTAGCAGCAAGAAAGTCATAGAGCAGAAAATCAGGGGCAAAGGAGATCTAATTCATTTGAAGATTAGATGCTTGCTTTTATGGGAGAAAATAAGAGGCTGCTAAACATTCATGAGCAGAAGTTTGCTGAACTAACAACATTCCAGGCAAACACAACTGTGTTTTAGGCCAACACAAATGCCTCTGAAGAATCTAGAGACACAAGTAGGGAAGTTGGCCTTGGCAATGCAGAATCAGTCCAAGGATGCCTTCCCAAGTGACACAAGGAAGAATCCGAAGGATTTCAGGGTAGTAACTCAAAGAAGTGGAAGAGACATGGAAAGCAAAAAGGAAGCAGAGAAGAAAAAAACTGAAAAAGTTGAGGGAAAGGAAACTGGGAAAGAAAATAAGTTTAGCAATTCAAACTTAGCTAAAGATATTGAAAAAGAAGAGGTGCAGATTGAGCAGTAGGAGGTGACAGAAGAATTGAAGAAAGAGGATAAACAAGCCTATATGCCTGTTGTTCCCTTCCCTTAAAGGCTTCAGAAAGCTAAAATGGAAGAGCAGTTCTATAGATTCTTGGAAGTCTTCAAGAAGATAGAGATTAACTTAGCCTTTGCAGAGGCATTGAACCAGATGCCCAATTATGCTAAGTTTTGTAAGGACATTATGAGCACGAAGAGAAATTTTGCTGAAAAATGAGTGGTGAATTTGACAACTACATGCAGTACAGTGATCCAAAGGAGTTTACCAGAGAAGATGTAGGACCCTGGTAGTTTCACCATTCCTTGTACAATTGGGAATTTTAAACTCAAGAAAGCTTTGTTGGACTCCGGAGCTAGCATCAACTTGATGCCTTTGTCAGTGGTTAAGAGACTCAGTTTAGGGGAGCTTACTCTTACAGCTATGACTTTGCAAATGGCAGACAGGACAATGGCACAGCCAGAAGGAGTCCTTGAAGATGTGTTCATCAAGGTGGGAAAATTCATTTTTCTTATGGATTTTGTAGTCATAGATATGGAAGAAGACACACAAGTTCCATTGCTACTTGGAAGACCTTTCTTAGTCACTGGAGTTGCCTTGATAAATGTGAAAAGGGGAGAACTCGCTCTCAGAGTGGGAAAAGAAGCAGTACACTTCAATTTGAACACAAGCTTGAAATAGTCTGAGTTTGAGAGTGCAAATTGTAAGACTGTGGAAACAATAGTTCCTATCAGTCCTAAACTAATATTTGGTTGTAATTTTCAGAACTTAATCAATGAAAATGAGATGAATTTTCAGTATCTTGATGATCTTGATTGTGAATTTCTGCATTCCAGTTTTGAATTAAAGGAAACAATCTTTAGTTTAAAATGAGAAATGCAAGACAGTAGAAGACAAGAAGCTAACTAAGAGGCAAAAAGTAAATAGAAACCAGTTCAGAAGGGTTAACCTTGAAGGAATTACCCATACATTTAAAGTATGCTTTCTTAGAACAAAAAAAGGAAAAAGCTGTAATCATTTCAGCTACATTGACTGAGCTTGAAGAACATAAACTGATGAGGATTCTAAGAAAATACAAAGAAACAATTTCTTGGTCAATGGAAGATTTGAAAGGAATTAGTCATGCTATTTGCATGCACAAGATCTTGTTAGAGGATAATGCAAAGACCTCTATAGAACATCAAAGAAGATTGAATCTAGTAATGAAAGAACTTATCATAAAAGAAGTACTGAAATGGTTGAATGCATGCTTCATATATGCAATCTCAGACAACCCTTGGGTGAGCCCAGTTCATGTGGTTCCTAAGAAGAGTGGATTCACTATGATCAGAAATGAAAAATAATGAATTGATTCCTACAAGAACCGTGACAAGATGGAGGATGTGTATAGACTACATAAAACTAAACACTGCTACTAGAAATGATCATTATCCTCTGCCTTTCATTGACTAAATGCTAGACAGGTTAGCAAGACACTCCCATTAATGTTTTCTTGATGGATACTATGGTTATAACTAGATTGCTACAACCCCTAAGGATTAAGATAAGACTACATTTACATGTCCTTATGGAATTTTTGCTTTAAGAAGGATGCCATTTGGATTATGTAATGCTCCTGCCACCTTCTAAAGATGTATGATGTCTATGTTTTCAGACTTAGTGAAGGAGGCTATGGAAATCTTCATGGATAAGTTCTCAATATATGAATCTAGTTTTAAGAAATGTTTGGAAAATTTGGAAACAGTACTTTAGAGGTGTTAAGACAAGAATCTAGTTTTAAATTGGGAAAAATGTCATTTCATGGTAATCTGAGGGTATCATTCTGGGGCACAAGACTGCCGGGTTAGTAGTGAGACCAGCAGTTTTCATCATAAAACTCGCTTGCTACCTACAACAGTCAAGGGGATAAGAAGTTTCCTAGGACATGTTGGTTTTTCCAGGAGATTCATAAGGGACTTCTCAAAAATCCCTAGACCATTATGCAGACTATTAGAGAAAGATGCAAAATTTCATTTTAAATGGGACCATGCAAAGTCAGATCACAAATTAAATCCGTGATTAGTTACAGCTCCTGATCATGGTAACACCTAATTGGAACAAGGAGTTCGAAATTATGTGTGATGCCAGTGATTATGCAATGGGAGCTATGTTGAGACAAAGAACTAAGAAGATGTTGAAGGCCATATACTATGCCAGCAAAACTTCAATGAGGTACAAGAGAACTACTCTACAACTGAAAAAGATATGTTGGCAATGGTGTTTGCTTGTGAAACATTTAGGCCTTACATATTGGGGTCCCATGTTATAATACACACTGACCATGCTGCCATTAGATATCTGATGGCAAAGAAAGAGGCCAAACCAAGACTAAGATGGGTATTACTGCTGCAAGAGTTTGATCTAGAAATCAAAGACAAGAAGGGTAGTGACAATATCAAGCTGATCACTTGTCTAGATTGGAAAAAACTACTAAATAGGAAAATTGAAGTGAAATAGCAAAAAACTTCCCTGATGAGCAGTTGTTTTTGTTATCAGTCCAAACACCCTAATATGCTGATATTATGAATTACTTAGCCTGTGGAATTATGCCATATGAATTCAGCACTCAGCAAAAAAGAAAGCTGAGAATTGATAGAAGATTCTATGTTTGGGATGATCTACTACTTTGTAAAAGAAGAGCATATATGATTATCAAGAGATGTGTACCAGAAATAGAACAAGGTGAAATTATTGATAAATGTCATGCATCACCATATGGAGGACACTTTACAGGAGAAAGACCAACCTATAAAATTCTCCAATCAGGTTTTTATTGGCCTAATCTATTCAAAGACTGTTTTGAATGGGTAAAAAATTGTGATAAATGTCAAAGAATGGGCAACATAAGCAGAAGAAATGAGATGGCCTACAACGAATCCTAGTGGTGCAGATTTTTTATGTGTGGGGCATAGACTTCATGGGACCTTTCCCGTCATCATTTGGAAATCTTTACATTCTCCTAACTGTGGATTATGTATCAAAATGGGTGGAAGCTATAGCTTGTCCCATAAATGATGCTAATATAGTGGCTGGGTTTATAGAAAGAAACATTTTGAGCAGATTTGGAGCACCTGGAACAATCATTAGTGATGAGGAGAGCCATTTTGAAAACAAATTTTTTGCAAAACTTATGAGCAGATATGGAATCAGACATGTAATGGCATTGGCTTATCACCCTTGGTCAAATGGGCAAGCAAAGATTTCTAATAGGGAGATAAAGAAAATTCTGGAGAAAAGAGTGAATAAAGCGTAAAAGATCGCTCTTATAAAGCTAGATGATGCATTGTGGGCTTATAGAACTACTTACAAAACCCTCACTGGAATGTCCCCATACAGACTTGTAATTGGAAAACCTTGTCATCTCCCTCTAGAACTGGAATATAAAGCTATGTGGGCCATCAAGAAGCTGAATTGTGACTTTCAAGCTCCCAAAGGAAAGAGATTACTCAAAATGAATAAACTAGAAGAGTTGAAGAATGAAGCTTATGATAATGCCATAATCTACCAAGACAAAACAAAGAAGTGGCATGATCAAAAGATTTTGAGAAGAGAATTCAAAGCAGGAGAGCTAGTCTTGTTGTACAATTCCAAGCTCAAGCTTTTTCCAGGAAAACTGAAGTGGTCCTTACATAGTATTAGTAAGTACACCCTTTGGAGCAGTGACACTAAAAATTGATTCTGGAAGTGAGTTTAAAGTGAATGGTAAGAGATTGAAGCATTACCTTGGAGGGAACAAAAATGAAGATTGACCCAGATTTGAAAGTTAAGGAAAAAATTTTCTAAAAAGAAGACATTTTGCAACAAATGTCTAACTAAAGACATTAAACATGTGTAACTTCTTGGGAGGCAACCCAAGCAATTTTTAATTTTCATAATCAACTTGATTGTTTTAAATTTGGTGTCTTTGAAGCTTAGTTTTAATTTTGTTTGAAATTTTATTTGTTGTTTTTGCTGATTTTTCAAGGACAATGAAGCTGGATGAGAAATGGATTTTAATTGAAAGCACTCTATCTCAAATTGATTATGCAGAAAGTGCAACAAGGGAGAGTATTTCTATTTCCCTAACTTGATCGTTAATGATAATGCATAGTTGAAGTTTGGGGGAATTTGATTTTGTTTAGAATAAGAAATTTTAAATAGCTTTGTTGTGCTCATTCATTGACTACCTTGATGATAATCTTGTTGAAGTATATTAAATAAAGAAATGAAATGTGACTGTTCAAACTTGAATTGAGGATCTTTGATGATTATATGTGTGTTCACAAGTATAATTTGAGTGGGATGAAAAATACTGCATACTGTTATTGGTGTGTTGATTGAAAATTGTTAACTGTGCAATTTTGGGGAAAGCCACAAGATTGTCGCGACAAAAAAATTGTTGTCACGACATTATTTTGACTCTGTCGTGACATTGGTACTCTTTGTTGTGACAAAGAGTGAAGTAATCTATTCGAAATCGTAGGAAAATATGTCGCGACATATTTCTTTATGTCGCGACATTATATCAAATGAGACGACTGAATTATGTAGCGAAATTAATTCTCTATGTCGCGACAGAGTTGGCTTTAAACTTTGATCTTGTAAGGGAATGTTTGTCGAGACATTATTTCTCTTTATCGCTACATAATATTAAAAAGAGAATAAACCTTAGGTCAGTTTTTTTCGTGACACTTAATGTAGGCACAACAAAACATTTGGCCTATAAATAGATAATTTTTTAAATCTTAAAGGCCCCTCCTCATAAACCATTAGACCACTCAGTTACCTACACTAAATCTGTCTCATTTCCTTTCAAAAACCCTAGATTCCCAAAACCATATTATGACCATGTCTGAGTCATCGCACCTCATTCCTAACCTAAACCAAATGATGGAGGAGTACACAGAGGGCGAGGGAGAAGCAGTTCAAGAAAATCTGTCAGGAGCACTGAAGAATGAAGAAAGGCAAGAAACAGGAGTAGAGATTGAGCAACCAGCTGAAGAAACCAAAAAGAGAAAAATAGGAGCTGAAGAAACTGAAGCTGAGAAAAGTGAAAAAGCAAGAGATATGGTTTCAGAGCTGGCTTATTTCGCTTGGAGGGACAAATTGCAGCACAAGGATTTCATAGGCGAAAGAGGTTTCAGTAAATTAATCTCTTTGTTCTTGAATATAGTTGAGAGCAAAGGATGGCATCTCTTTTGTGAGCATAAGGCTCCCGAATTCGTAGATGTGGTGAAGGAATTCTACGCAAACATGGTGGGAATGAAGGACAAGGCAGTGTATGTTAGGAAGGAATGGATATCCTTCAGCAGTGAGTAGATAGACCAAACCTACAATCTGAACGAGATGAAGAATGGATCGAAGTTCAAGAGACTAGTAAAAGAACCAAACTTCCAGAAGTTGTTGACTTGCTAACTAATGGTAAAGGGAAATGGAGTGCCACCAAGAAGAACCCACACTAGTCCATTACGAGAGGTTCGTTGACTGAACAAGCCAAGGTCTAGTTTTATTTTCTCTGCTCAGTCATTTTACCTTCTAAGCATTTGAGTACAATCAGGGAAAATAGGCAGTACTTTTGTATGCCATTCTAAAGGGCTACAAGTTCAGTGTTGGAAAAATAATAAAGAACTCAATTCTGAGTTATTATAGAGGTGGCTACGAGGGACTAGTACCTTATCCAGCACTGATCACGAGGCTATGCATTTTGGGGGGCGTGGAAGGAGACTGGGAGGAAGAAAAGACTTGTCCTAACATTGACATGAGTAATTAAGGGGCCTAAGAACAAAGGCAAGGAAAAAGAAGCATAAATTGAAAGAGAAGAAAGAGATGAAGTAGAAATAAATCAAATACAGTTTGATAGTGAAGCTCAAGAGCAACAACAAAGGCAGAAAGGTTTGAGCCCCATTTTAACAGTGTCCCTATATTCAAGACAAATCTATCAGGAGCAAGCAAAAAGCTCAGAGCATCGAGGTAAAAATACATAATTGATGGAGATGCTCAATGCTATGAAACAGGAGATGTAAGAAAGGGACAAACAATTGAGAATCCAACTCCAACTACGGGATGAGTACATGGATGTTGAGCTAAAAATAAAGATCAGAATATGGAGGAAGCACTCAGGTAGAGAGATGAAGAGTGGAAGAGCAGATAGGAAACAAGAGAAAAGGAACTGAGTGAAGAACTCAGAGCTAGGGAAGATGCATTCCTTCCATATCAACTAAGGAGGAGCAGTGAGTTGCTAAAGATCATGAAGGAGAAAGAGGATGCTATGGAGCAGAACATGTTGCAAATGCCTTCAGATATTTGTACAAAGAACATTTGAAATAAATAAGACTCCTCATAGAAAGAAGGGACAAGGAAATAGAAGCAACCCTAAACTATAAGGAGAAATTGTGGACGGAAAGCTTAGACATGGTCAACAATAATTTGATCAAAATGTACTTTACCTAGGGTGAGTTTGACGGAACCCTAAACTTTATTAGGCATAGAAAAAATGATCTTATTAAATAGATGGCCCTTTCCATGGAATGGTCCTCATTCACCAAAGGTGAAGAAGGCAGCAGGTCCAACCAGCCACAAGTTCAAATCCCAGAATTCTCCCCTTCTACAGCTGGTTACAAGTTTGAATATTTGAATCTGAACCATCCCCATAGATATGATAGAAGGAAATAACGAGCCCTATTGTCTCTTCCCTTTTTCATTCTTTGTAACCAAATCTCTTATACTAGGAAATTTAAATGAAAAAAAAAATCTTTTGCAAGACTTGGTGTCCATTCTCATTTTGCACTTCTTTTGTGGCTGTTTTATTTTTCTCTCCTTGATTTTAAATAATTAGAAATTGATGACTTTGAATGTATAGCTTTGTTGAATAATAGAGAAACCAGAGTTCTTGGGTTGATTTGCTGAATAACTATGAATTGTTTGGTAGAATTTGAAAGATTGTGGAATTGAATTGTTGCTGTGTTAAAATTCTCCGAATTGAATGTTGATTTAAATAAGCTTTTAACTTGTAAAATAGCATAGCAACATATCCATGAACCAAACAAGAATTTGATAGATGAATTGGGGTTGGATGAAATGAACTGAGAAAGAAAAGTTGTAAGGATATTGATGAATGTGTTGAACTTCAAGAATAAGGAAGATTGCAACAAATTGATGGAACAAATAAGACCTATGATTCTATTTTTGTAAACAGTTTAGTTATTATGAACCTTGATAAACACCGCACATTGTCAAAAGTATCTTTGAAACAAATTGTGCTAAAGATTAGAGACATCTTCTAGGATCCATCACAGTTAAATCTCCAAATGTCCTAGAACTTGTTAGATTATTAGTCAAGGCGAAATCCCAAACAATACTACTAACAAGAAATGATATAGGCCATTCTTAGAAGATTGAACCTTTTAAAGCCTACCCTTATAAAATGCATAAGCATACACATTAGTTTCTTATTTGAGCCAATAGCCAATTTCATCATCAACTAGCAAATGAAAAGCCTTGGATCCTCCCTTAAACGTAATCCCTACGATGAGAGCCATATTTGCCTGGGTGCGTAACAAATACATCCAATGATGAAGAGGACAAAGAGTTTGGGGGAATATTGGTCAAGAGTGACGAAGAAGGATAAGAAGGATTGAGAAAGAAAAATCAATTGGGATGAGGGAAGATGAAAGGAATGAAGAAAAGAAGCTGTAAAAAGAAAAGTATCAAAGGTGGAATGAGTTTGGTGTAGCCTTCCACTCCTTAGACAATTAAGTTCTTAGGGTGTTTGACCACCCAAAATGCCACGATGTCGGCGGTATGGGGAGTTCAGCATTGAGTTCGTTAAGGGTGGAAGAAAGATTAAAAGGGCAAAACATTGCATTATTCCATAAACCTTGATAAAAGATGAAAAGTGAAAAAGCTTCTAAAATGAGAAAGAGAATTTATAGCCTGATTGTGGTCAAGAAAAAAATACAGCTGTAGAGAATATGAAGAAAATGCACCAAACCAGGTGGGGAGGTTAGAGACTTGACATCAATGGAAAAACCAAGGATGCATAATGAAGGCAAGTATGTTAAGTTGTAAGTGAAATCTGGGTAAATTGAGCTTAAAATGTCCAATTATCTACCCAATTACCCAAGCCACTCATTATAAGCCTAAAAGACCTAATTGATTCTGAAGGTGGTATATGATTACATTAGTGGAGATTAATATGACAAACAAGCATATGGGACTTTAAAGAATAAAGGAGAAGTATGCTATATGAGTATTATCCCAGAAGATTAACTAATCTACCAAGGAAGAAGAGAGAAGACCATCACACACTCACAAATCAGGGTTGAATAATTGAATTGTTCACACTATATAAATTATTGGATTGTTTAGTGAACTTAATTGAAAATCTTCCTTATTCTAGATTGGAAACATGTTCAGAAATAATTTTAGAACTAATTTATGTTTCTTGCCAAATTGTGGATTCAACAGAAAAATGTCCTTAAAAATAAAAGCTAGTATGTTTGAGGACAAACAAAATTTTCTTTTCTTTGCTTAGGGACAAGCAAAACTTTAAGTTTGGGGGAATGTGATGAGTTCTAAACTCATCTATTTTTAATCCATTTTTTTGACATATTTTTATAAGTTTATGATTCATTTTAATGCTGAATTATGGAATATTCACCAACTTTGTGTTTTGCAAGTTTTAAATAAATTTAAAAAAAAAAGACAATTCCAACAAGAATAGTGGAAAATTTGGCCAAGGCAGAAATTTATGTCATGACATAGTTTCAAAATGTCACGACAGAATCTCAATAGAACAAGCAAGGTAATGTCGCAACAAAGATCAAGCCGAATTCAAACTAGAAAAGAAGATTGTCGCGACATCTCACAACTATGTCGCGACATAATATGAGAGAAATTTAAGAAGAATGTTGCGACATTCCTTACTCTGTCCCGACATTGATAAAGGAAAATGGTTGTGGAACTTTATCGCGACAGTTCACAATTCTACCACAACATAAAGAACTAAAGATGGTAGAAAAGCTTCGTCATGACAAAAGACAACTATGTCGAGACACAAAACTCAGAGTCGGCATTGAAAAGAAAGACAACTTTGTCGCGACAGAGAAGTTTTATGTCGCGACAAACACAATATAAGGTTGAGGTGAACTCTGTCACAACAAAGACATCTATTGTCGCAACAAAAGTTGAGAAGAATTACAAGAAGAATGTTGCGACACAGAAACGAATGTTGCGACACAGAAACTTATGTTGCAACATAATGAAGAACTGAAGGAAGAAATCTCTGTCTTGACAAAAGAAGATTATGTCGTGACAATCAAAACTACTGAGTCAGAGATTTTGTCATGACATAGAAGTTTTATGTCACAAAAGAAAATGGAAGATGAATGAGACAAGCCAAGACAAGTTTGTCACGATAAGGATTTCAATGTTGCAACAAACAAGTTCAGCCAGCAAAAAAGATCAAAGAAGAAAATATGTCGTAACCTCTTCAGACTCTGTCATGACACAGAATTCAGTCTTAGTAGTGCAAGACAACAAGACTATGTCACGACAACAACAACATTTAACGGTGAGAAACTCTATCACGACAAAAGAAAATAATGTCATGACCAAGTTGAAGAGCTAAAGGTAAAAATATTTCTCACGACAAAGAAATTTATGTCTCAACATTTTTCAGGAGCAACAAAGAATGACAAGTTAGTTGCAACAAAGTTTCTATGTCACGACACAAGGCACTCATGTCGTGACAATTGATGAGTCCTAAACTCATCTATTTTTAATCCACTTTTCTGGCATATTTTTAGTAGTTAAGATATATTTTAATGCTAAATTATGGAATATTCACCAACTTTGTGTTTTGCAGATTTTTATTGAAAAAGAGATAATTCTAACAGGAAAAGAAGAAAAAAGTGGCCAAGGCAAAACTCTCTGTCGTGACATAGTTTCTAAATGTCGCGACAGAATCTCAAGGGAACCAGCAGAGCTATGTTGCAACCGGCAACTTTATGTTGCAACAAAGTCCAGGCTGAACTGAAGGAAGAAATAGAACTTTGTCGTGACAAAGAATTTTTCTATCGCGACACTACTGAAGGAGTGAGTGAAGAAGACTGTCGCGACACTCTTGACTCTGTCTCGACATTGATCAAGGAAAATGGTAGTGGAACTTTATCACCACGATCCTTACTCTATCGCAACATAAAACAATGAAGATAGCAGATAGCGACAAAAGACAACTTTTGTCGCGATAGAGTATGGCAAGGTTATAACACAAGTTAGTTGCGACAAGTGTTTTATGTTGTGACAAAGTTTTCAGCATAGGACCAACTCAAGGAAGGATTTATGTCATGACAAAAAAAACTCCGTCGCAACACAAAATTCAGAGCTCACAATAAAGGGCAACAAGACTTTATCGCGAAAAATAAGTTTTTTGTCGCGACAAACAAAACATGAGGTTGAGGTGAACTCTGTCGCGAAAAAGAAATCTCCATCGCGATAAAGTTGGCTTGTCTGAGAAGAATATTTGCGACATAATGAAGAACTAAGCGAAGTCTGTCGCTATAAAAGTTTTTAATCCACGACAATAAAAGCTCTGATAATAAATTATGTAAATGACAAAGGAATTATGTCGCAACAAAAAATGAAGAGACTGAGATAAGCCAAGACATTGTTTGTCGCAATAGAGATTTCTATGTTGCAACAAACAGTTCAACCAATGACAGATCAAAGAAGAAATCCTGTCGCAACAAAAGAAAACTCTATTGCAATAAAGTTGTTGAGTAACCATAGAAAGAATGTCGTGACATAGAAAACTCTATCGCGACAAAGTAGAAAAGCTGAAGGTAAAAATGTTTGTCGCGACAAATAAATTTATGTCGCGACAGTTTTCAGAAGCTGAAAAGTATGAAAAGCTGGTCGCAACAAATTTTATGTCTCGACACAAGACACTCCTGTCACGATAAGAACAAGATTGTTGCATCAAAACTATGTCGTGACATTATCAAACTACGTCATGTGAGGAATCTAAGAAAAAAGCTTTCGAGAAAACCTATCCACGACGAGAAGCTATGAGGCTAAATGACCCAGGGACAAAGACCAAAACTCTGTCGCGACATAGAAAATTATGTCGTGCTAGAGCGACCAATTTGGGCCATAATTTTTGGGGATCCACAAAGAAGTTTTGAAGTGTGGCCCATCATTGGAAAGTCTATAAATAGACACATCTAAGGCACCGTGCGCAGTTTTGGCAAAATCAGGACTTCTGGGTAGCTGGAGACTCTTTGTATATTAATTTTCTTTTATTTCCTTTTTAGTAGATTTTGTTTTAGCGTAGTTTTTAGCTAGTTTTCTGTTTATTTTCAGGAGTTGAGTAATGAACTGATGTGCAGCGTCGAGCTAGAATTTATTGTAAAATTATCTCTCTCATTACTATTCTGATTTAAATGGATGTTGGAAAATTTATGGAGTTCATTTATTTCAATTCGTTTACAATTTCAGTGAATTTTTCTTATTAGTTAGTCACTGATATGAGTGAACCAGTTTTGAAAGATTTTTCTGCATAAATTGGAAGAACGCCATAGTTAGAATTCTTGAATTTATTTTATTGGTATTATTCTTGAACTTAACTGTTCCAAGTACTAGTACCGTGTACCCAAAAACAAAGGATTGTATCTTGCTATGATTTCTAGGAGGCCCTTTGTGTGAAATAGAGATGGAGAATCCTGAGGGTATGGAGCACTCAGGGTATGGTAGATCATCACTTGAAAACTAATGAATTCCGAAGATTACTCGGGATAGATCAATAACTTAACTGTGTAGGATAGTTCGATGAAGTAACACAACTAATGCTCGAGGTTTCTCCTCTTTCTAATGAAATTATTCTGATCCCGTGTTAGCATAGATTTAATCAAGGAGATGGAGAATTTCATCAACATTGAAGGATGATGTGACAGATTAAATTGGAGAAGGCTTGAAATATCCTGTCTATGGGGCAAGAATTCTTCAGTCCTAAGATTTGGGTGTGAAGTATTGAAAATGAAAAATACCCAGATCTTAGAAAGAGGATTATATCTTACAAGTAACTTATTAGACCCATGAGTTCGAAAGGAACATGAATCTCTAATTAGTGAAATGTATGGTTAAGGGAGAAATCCAAACTATACTATAATGCATCTTTGACAAATTCAACTTTCCAACTAATGGCTTAGCTATGACTCAAAATGATGCAAAAATTGACAATTATTCATTGGTCTATTTTTCAATGTTGTCTTACTCAGTGAACTCTCAAATCCACTTTTATTAAATTCTTTATGTATACTAGTGAAATTATTTTAGTATTACTTTATTAGTTCTCTCATCATTTTAACATTAGAGTTCAAATAGTAAGGATCTTGAGTAGTTAGGTAGTTAATCTTTTAATTTATCATCAATCCTTGTGGGAACGATATCTAGACTTAAAAATCCATTTTTATTACTTGTATGACATGTGCACTTGTAGTGAATTAGACCAAAACAAATTTAAACATAGACCATTCAATAAAAGGGGTACACACATATTTTATCAAAAATCAAAGTTTTCAGTTTATATTAAGATTTGACCATGGTCTTCATATTTTAATTATCTACAAGTTTTTTGGCACCGTTGTTAGGGACTTTAGTTAGTCTTTAGAATGTGGTTTAAAAAATTCGGTCAACAATTTTTCGGTCGCTACCTGGGACTCCGAATAGTTCTCGGGTAGTAGTATCGGCTCGGGCACACACTGATCTCATCATATTTTTTGTCAACAAGTTTATGGCGTCGTTGTCGGGGATTGAATGGTGAATTTAAAGATCAATATTCTAACCAAAGAAAGAATTACTAACTTGGACATTTTTCTTTTTTTATCATAAATTTAAAAAATAAATCACAAAAATAGTTTTAATAGCAATAGCTGATTAAGCTACTAAAAATCTTCTATGAGCTTAAATGGATATAACTATTTCCCACATATTTAATTTGATCTCAGTGTGTTTCTATTTCAAGAAGATTTTAAATGCACAGAAAACAAGAAGTAGATCTGCTACCTTTGGATACAGAAATTGAGAAAACATTGAGGAATTTGAGGAAAGTTACAAGTGTTGAACCTACAAATATGGCAAATCAAAGAGAAAGATTACAACTTATTCCAGAAGAAGCAAAAGCAGATAGACCTTAAAGGCAAATGACGATGGAGAACTTTTAGAGGCCTGTTATTCAAGATGAGTAATTTCATCGTGAGATGCTCGCCATAAGCCAACAATTTGAACTCGCGCCTCCGATCACAATAGTACAACAACATCAGTTTATTGGGCATCCTAGTGAAGACCCCAATGAACATATGGGAAGATTTATGAGAATGGCTAACACAGTCAAACTGAATGGGGTGAGACCGGAAGTGATCAAGTTGTAGCTCTTTCCCTTTTCACTAAGAGATGTGGCAGCAACTTGGTTTGAGTCACTACCTGTTGGATCAGTGACAAATTGAGAAGAGTTGGTAGAGGCCTATATGAGCAGATTTTTCCCTCTAGCCTTGACTTCTAAAAGGAGAGGAGAAATCATAGTCTTCAAATAGGGGGAGGATGAAAGTCTCTACAATGCATGGGAGAGATACAAGAGACAACTAAAAAGATGCCCTATGCATGGAATAGATCTCACCATTCAGATGAACATTTTCTACCATTCCATGAATTATGCATCAAAAGGTATAATTGATACAGACTGCTATGGGGCTTTGAAAAGAAAAAGTGCCGAGGAGGCATGTCACACCCCCGAACCCCAAATTCTAGGGCGGATGAAGGGGCGCGAAACCATATCGGGATTCCCCACTGCCAAACATTGGTGATCCCAAGTCTTATAACTGAATCACAATATCATATAAAAGATACAAAATAAAACTACCACCGTAGTGGTGTTTATAGTGTCAATACATACAGTCCTGAGTCCCATTTACATATACATATACAAAAACCAGACAATTACATTTACATAACGTAGCGCAAAACCCATCATGATAATTCCTACTAGTTTGTCGCCCAAGAGGCGGGAAGATCATGGACGTCCTCCTCTATACCTACATGAATTAAAACCCGTGTTAAGCTTAACGCTTAGTGGGAAACATATGATTTATACGTATACACATGCACTAATACTCATTTACAGTAACAAATATACAGTAGCAGATATCATAATTATTCATGAATTCATTTAACAAACTTATACACATACTTGTATTTATAGCAGACTTATACTTGTTCAAATCTCCCGTAGGGGTTACAAAGCTTATACTTATACAGAGGTACCCGTAGGTACTACCAAACTTATACTTGTACCGAGGTACCCGTAGGTACATTCAAAGCTTATACTTATACAGAGGTACTCGTAGGTACATTCAGAGCATAACGATGTACATTACTTTACTCTTATTCATTATTTAGACTCTTATCATATAACTGTTTGACTACTTAGACCAGTAATAATAAATGAGTAGGACACAACACAATAAGTACCCGAAGGTACGGTACAGTACTGAGGTGTCGTAGCATAAAGAAGGAGTGCCAAAGCACTGACAGAGAGTATTGTTGCACTAATTAGAGAGTACCGAAGTACTAAATGTGCCAAAGCACTAATCAGAGAGTACCGAAGTACTAAATGTGCCGAAGCACGGTCAGAGAGTGTTGTCGCACTAATCAAAGAGTACCAAAGTACTATACGTGCCTACCCACAAAACAGAGGTGCCGTGTCATTTAATATCCGATCTTAGGCAATCCTACAATTATATCTGTTCAGGAACTTACTATCTTATCAAAGGGGCATTAAGTTTGCCTGCATCGAACTTGCCGAATCGGCGAGGTACAGTCTAATTTTTCCTTTATCTTACCAACATGAATGGACCCTTTCATACACTCATAGGGTCCTCATTTGTCCAATAGACAAGTCCTCATAGCAACGAAAAAAAAAAATGAAACAAAACACATAAATTTCCACGCTATGAACAATAGCTACACCGTGGCATAACACTGCTACGCTACGACGTACCCGAGGCTTTCCAAACCGTCGCGGCATGGACATGCCATGCCTTGGCATAGACCTACGCTGCTGCGTGGGATCCCTAAACCTTGGCGTAAGACCCCTAAAATTGCCCTGATTTTGCTGATTTTGTCCATTTTTCAAGAAATTCAACCAAAAACGAAAAATAATCCAAAAGCATCACCAAAAACAACTCCCAAATGTGTTCTAACCCAACCAAAACCAAACATAGAGATTACTTAGGGTTTTTCCAAACCCAAACTCAAATACTGTAGTTGCGTTAACTTCTTAACACCCAAATAGGTATCCCTACATCATAAACCAATAATCCATACTCAAAGGGAGGATTTCATACTCATCTTATACAAACTAGGGTTTTACCAACCCATCTTTCAACAAATCTAGGGTTAGGATGAATCCATACAAAACCATAGCAATTCATACAAACCCCTAGTATCCATACACAAATAGTTTCCATACAAAATCATAGTCATCCATACAATTATTCCATACCTTTCTTCTTCTTCTTCTTCTTCTTCTTCTTCTTCTTCTTCTTCTTCTTCCTCCTCCTCCTCCTCTACTTCTTCTCTTCTCCTCTCTTCTTCACGTTGAAGCCCTCTCCAAAATGGGAGACCAACTTGGTCTTATCCCCTTTTGATTTTTAATTATCCTTTTATTGCACTTTGGTCCTCAAATTCCCTTCTATTTGCCCCACAATTTCCCATTATTCCACTTTGGCATATAATCTTATTATCTTATGACTTTTATATCCTGTTTTAACAAATTCCACTTTTACCCTTATATCTTGTACAAATTCCGGGTGTCTAAATTTTCTCACTTAGTAAAATAATAAATGCAAAAATTTTCAAAATGCACTTACAATATACCCTAATTATGTTTAAAAACGACTAGGGTGTATTTCGGGGTGTTACAAGGCAAGGCAGCTAATTAAAGACCTTGCCAAATGCAACTACAAAGCTCCATTTGAAGCTTCAAGGAGCATCAACGACTGAAGGGGAGTGGTGTAATTGAGCTTAATCGGATGACTGCCAAAGAAGCAAAGTTAGATGCATTAATGAACAAGCTTGGAAACAATGAGAGAAGAATGCACATGACACTTGAAGTGGGGACAGTAGATGAAGGAAAGAAAAGAAATAGTGTTGAAGAGGGACCAACCCATGAGGGTCCCTACCAAGTTGAGGAGGCACAGTACCTCAATGCCAATAGGAGCTGCACTTTTAAGCCCAACCTCAACTTGCCTATTCACTACACACTAGCACTCAGGAACCATGAGAATTTCTCATATGGAAGAGGAGCACAACAAGGTCAAAGACTTGGACAGAATCTACAGCAATATCATGCCTCACCTGGGTTCCAACAACAACAGCAACAGCAACAAGCAGGACAAAGAACCGAAAATCAGGGGCAAAAGAGAACTAATTCCTTTGAGGACCAAATGCTTGCTTTCATGGGGGAAAATAAAAGGCTGCTAAACATACATGAGCAGAAGTTTGTTGAGATAGTAGCATTCCAGGTTAACTCAACTGTGTTTCAGGCCAATACCAACACCTCTTTGAAGTATCTAGAGACTCAGGTAGGGCAGCTGGCCCTAGCCATGTAGAATCAGTCCAAGGATGCATTCCCAAGTGACACAAGGAAGAATCTGAAGGATTGCATGGCAATAACTCTAAGAAGTGGCAAAGAACTAGAAGAGAGAAGAGATGAGAAACAGGAAATTGAAGAAGAGAAACATGAAAAAATTAGAGAAGAATTGAAGAAGCACAATTCAGAAATTGCTGAAGAAGATAGAACAGCAAAAATGCAAGAGCAACAAGTTGAAAAGGGAAATATAAGGAAGAAGGAAGAGGTTCAAGCGTACAATCCTCAAGTTCCATTCCCTCAGAGGTTGCAAAAGGTGAAGCTTGAAGAGCAATTCTCTAGATTATTGAACATGTTCAAGAAGATAGAGATCAATATCCCTTCTTCTGAGGCATTGACTCAAATGCCTAACTATGAAAAATTCATGAAGGATATATTGAGCAGAAAGAGAAAAATTACTGAAAAAGGGGGTAGTGAGCCTGACAGCAACCTGAAGTGAAGTTATCCAAAAGTTTTCACCAGACAAAATGCAGGATCTAAGCAGCTTCACTATACCTTGCAAAATTGGGAATTCTGATATGGGCAAAGAATTATGCGATTTTGGAGCCACCATCAACTTGATGCCTTTATCTGTGGTTAAAAGACTCAGTTTGGGGGAGCTTACTCCCACAGCCATGACCCTACAGATGGCAGACAGAACCTTAGCTCAACTTGAGGGTATTCTCGAGGATGTGCTTATCAAAGTTGGAAAGTTCATTTTTCCAGTGGACTTTGTGGTTATTGATATTGAAGAAGACAATCAAGTCCCACTGTTGCTAGAAAGGTCTTTCCTTGCTACAGGAGCAGCTCTAATAGATGTGAAGAAAGGAGAGCTTACTCTAAGGGTTGGAGATGAGGCAATGCACTTCAATCTCAATCATAGTTTGAAACAGATAGACTTTGATAATGCTAATTGTAAGATTGTACAAACAAAAATTCACATTAGTTTTGAACTAATAAATTATTGTAATTTTTAGAGTTCAATGAATGAGAATGAGATGAATTTCCAGTATCTTAAGCATCTTGAAGTTGAATTTCTAAACTCCAATTTTAAATTAAAAGAGGCAGTACTCAGTGTTGAAGAAAATAATACATAAAAATCTAGCAGTTATGAAGAGAAAGTTGTTGAAGTAAACACAAGCTCAGAGGGTTTGATTCTAAAAGAATTGCCTGAACATTTGAAGTATGCTTTCTTGCAACCAGAAAATGTAAAGCCAGTCATCATTTCAGCTAGATTGACTGAGCTTGAAGAACAAAATTTGCTGAAGATTCTCAAAAAATATAAGGAAGGAATAGCTTGGTCTACAGAAGATTTGAAAGGAATCAGTCCTTCTATCTATATGCACAAGATCCTTTTAGAGGAGAACGCTAAAACCTCTACAGAACATCAAAGAAAGCTGAATCTAATAATGAAAGAAGTATTCAGAAAAAAAGTATTGAAATGGCTGAATGCATGCTTCATTTATGCAATCTCAAACAACCCTTGGGTGTACCCAATTCATGTGGTTCATAAGAAGGGTGGATTCACTGTGATCAAAAATGAGAAGAATGAATTGATTCCTACAAGAACTATGACATGATGGAGAGTGTGTATAGACTACAAAAAACTAAACACTGCTACCAGAAATGACCATTATCCTCTATCCTTAATTGACCAAATGCTGGACAGGTTAGCAGGGCACTCCCATTATTGTTTTCTTGATGGATATTATGGTTATAACCAAATTGCTATAGCCCTAGAGAATCAGGAGAAAACTACATTTACATGTCCTTATGGCACCTTTGCTTTTAGAAGGATGCCTTTTGGATTATGTAATGCTCTTGCCACCTTTCAAAGGTGTATGATGTCTATGTTTTCTGATTTGGTGGAAGAGGCTATGGAAATCTTTATGGATGACTTCTCAGTATATGGATCCAATTTTGAGAATTGTTTGGAAATTTTGGAAACAATACTTCAGAGGTGTTAAGACAAGAATCTAGCTTTAAATTGGGAAAAATGCCATTTCATAGTAACAAAGGGTATTGTCTTAGGACACAAGATTTCTACAGTTGGATTAGAAGTAGACCAAGCAAAAGTTGTTATCATAAAAACTCTCTTGCCACCTACAACAGTCAAGGGGATAAGAAGTTTCCTAGGACATGTTGGTGTTTACAGAAGATTCATAAAGGACTTCTAAAAAATCTCCAGACCATTATGTAGGCTGCTGAACAAAGATGCAAAATTTGATTTTGATGAATCTTGTATATCTGCATTTGATGAAATTAAATCCAAATTAGTGACAACTCCCATCATGGTGATACTTGACTGGAACAATGGTTTCGGAATTATGTGTGATGGTAATGATTATGCAATGGGAGCTGTATTGGGACAAAGAACTGAAAAGATATTCAAGGCCATATACTAAGCCAGTGAAACCTTCAATGAGGCATAAGAGAACTACTCTACGATGGAAAAGGAGATGTTGGCAATGGTGTTTGCTTGTGAAAAATTCAGGCCTTACATATTGGGGTCCCATGTTATAATACACATTGATCATGCTACAATTAAATATTTGATGGTAAAAAAGGAGGCCAAACCAAGACTGATCAGATGGGTATTACTGTGATAAGAGTTTGATCTAGAGACCAAAGACAAGAAGGGTAGTGACAATGTGATAGCTGATCACTTGTCTAGATTGGAAAAAACTGTTGAAAATGAAAAGGCAACTGAAATAACATAAATTTTTCCTAATGAGCAACTGTTTTTATTATCATTCCAAACACCTTGGTATGCTGATATTGTGAATTACTTAGTTTGTAGAGTTGTGCCACCTGAGTTCAGCTACCAACAGAGAAGAAAATTGAGAACTGATAGCAAATTTTATATTTGGGATGACCCACTACTTTTTAGAAGATGAGCATATATGATCATAAGGAGATGTGTTACAGAAATAGAACAAGGTGGTATATGGAGAAATGTCATGCATCACCATATGGAGGACACTTTGCAAGAGACAGAACAACCCAGAAAATTCTCCAATCAGGTTTTTATTAGCCTACTATATTCAAAGATTGTTTTGAATGGGTAAAACATTGTGATAATTGTCAGAGAATGAGCAACATAAGCAGAAGAAATAAAATGGCCCTATAAGGAATCCTGGTGGTGCAGATTTTTTATGTATGGGGGATAGACTTCATAGGACCTTTCCTATCATCATTTGGAAATCTATACATTCTCCTAGCTATGGATTATGTATCCAAATGGGTAGAAGCAATAGTTTGTCCCATAAATGATGCCATCACAGTGGTTGGGTTTATACAAAGAAATATTTTGAGCATATTTTGAGCAGATTTAGAGCACCCAAAACAATCATTAGTGATGAGGAAATCCATTTTGCAAATAAAGTTTTTGGAAAACTCATGGGCAGATATGAAATCATACATGTAATGGGATTGGCTTATCACCCTCAGTCAAATGGGCAAGCTGAAATTTCAAATATGGAGATAAAGAAAATTCTAGAGAAAACAGTGAATATAAGCATAAAAGATTGGTCTATAAAGCTAGATGATGCACTGTAGGCTTATAGAACTGCTTACAAAACTCCCATTAGAATGTCCCCATACAGAATTGTATTTGAAAAACCTTTAGAACTGGAATACAGAGCTATGTGGGCCATCAAGAAACTAAATGTTGACTTTCAAGCTACCAAAGAAAGAGATTACTCCAAATGAATGAACTTGAAGAGTTGAGAAATGAAGCTTAAGATAATGCCAGAATCTACAAAGATAAGACAAATAAGTGGCATGATTAGAAGATTCTGAGGATGGAATTCAAAGCAGGAGAAAAAGTCCTCTTATACAACTCCAAGCTCAAGCTATTTCTAGGGAAACTGAAGTCAAGATGGAGTGGTCCTTACACAGTAGTAATAAGTACACCCTTTGGAGCAGTAACACTGAAAACTAATTCTGGAAGTAAATTTAAAGTGAATGGTCATAGACTGAAACATTATCTTGGAGGAAGCAGAATGAAGTTTATATCCAGATTTTGAAGAAGATAAGAGAATTTTTCTGAATTGAAAACATTCTGCAGCAAATGTCTAGCTAAGACATTAAACTAAGCAGCTTCTTGGGAGGCAACACAAGCTAAATTTTAATTTTCACATCTAGTTTGTTCTTGTTTTAAATTTTAGTGTGATTGAATTTTAGTTTTAATGTTGTTTGATATTTTATTTTAGGATTTTGTTAAATTTTTAGGATAATGAAGTTGTACAAGAGGTGGCTATTATTTGGAATCATTCATGCTCAAACTATCTAGGCAGAAAGTGCTACAAGGGGGAGTTTTTCTTTTTCCCTAACTTATTCTTTAATGATAATGCACAGTTGAAGTTTGGGGGAATGTGAATTTTTTTTAGAGCGGTAAATTGTAAACAATTTGAAGGTGCTTCATTACTGGCCAATATCTTGATGAATTGGTATTGAGGAAGAATGAGATTTGGTTGTTCATAAATGGTAATTGAGGTTGTTTGATGTTATATGTGTTTTCACAAGTATGAACTGAGTGGAAGGGACTATATTGCATAATGTCATTTAGAAGCCGAATGGTTGGAAAATATGTAAATGTTCACCTCGAGGTAGACACTTTGTCGCGACAAACAAATTTATGTCACGACATCATGAACTTTGTTATGAGAGCTGAGCCTTTTGTTATGCCAAGAATAAAACACTCCCATCTCGCCGCAGAAAGTTTGTCGCGCATATTTTTCTTTCGTGGCAAGGTTGGTTCTAACCTTTGATTTTACAAGAAAAACTTTGTCACGACATAATTCCTTTTTGTCACGAAAAAAGTACACATTAACATCAGAAAATATGTCACGACATAATTTCTCTATGTCGCGACATAAATCCACAGGAGCATCACAAATTTCTGTCGCGACAAAGAATTGCCCTAGCTTACAAGTAATAGCAAATTTCTGTCACGACATTAATTTTTTATGTCACGACATAGTATTAAAAAGGGAACAAACCCTATGTCAATTTTTGTCGCGATAATAATGAAGGCACAACAAACATTTGGCCTATAAATAGAAAATTTTTGAAAACTAAAAGGCCATCTGCCTCATAAACCTTCAACCCACTCAATTTTCCTCACCTAATCTCTCTCACTTCCTTTCGAAAACCTAGATTCCAAAAATCTTTCTCTCACAATATCTGAACCGTCAAACCTTATTCCGAACCTAAACGAAATCATGGAAGAATACTCAGAGGGTGAGCAAGAGGCAATGCAAGCGACTCAAGTAGAAATAGAGAAAGAAGAAAAAAGAGCTAAAGTAACAACAGAGGGTGAACAGTCAGTTGAAGAAACCAGAAAGAGGAAGAGAGGAGCTAAAGAAACTGGTGTTGAATGAACAGAGGAGAAAGCAAGCGACTGAGTTTTAGAGCTTGTGTATACTGCTTGGAGAGATAAGCTACAACATAGGGACTTTATAGGCAAAAGAGGGTTCAGAAAATAAATTTCGCCCTTCTAAGAATCCATCGAGAAGAGAGGATGGCACCTATTCTGCGAGCACAAGGCTCTAGGATTCGTGGATGTGGTGAAAGAATTTTATGCAAACATTGTCGGAATGAAGAATAATGTAGTGTATGTAAGGGGCAAATGGATTTCATTCAGCAGGGAGCAAATTGACCAAACCTACAATCTAGATGAAAGGAAAAATGGATCAAAATTCAAGAAACTGGTGGAAGCACCAAACTTCTAGAAGGTGGTTGACTTGCTAACAGATGGAAAAGGGAAGTAGAATGCCACCAGGAAGAATCCACACGAATCCCTATCCAAAGGAGCTTTGATTGAACAAGCAAAAGTTTGGTTTTATTTCCTCTGCTCAATTATTCTTCCCTCTAAGCATCTAAGTACTAATCAATTACTCTTGTATGCCATTTTCAAAGGCTCAAAGTTCAGTGTGGGGAAAATTATAGAAAACTCAATCTTGAGTTACTACAGAGGACTAATGCCTCACACAGCATTGATCTCTAGACTTTGCATCCTAGGAGGTGTAGTAGGATACTAGGAGGAAGAAGAAACCTACCTAAGGACCTCACCCCTAACACTGACAAGAATTACAAAAGGGCCTAAGAACATAGGCACAGGAAAAGAAGTAGAAGTTGTAAGAGAGGAAGAAGAAGATACAGAAATACAGCAAATATAGCTTGAGAGTGAGTCTCCATAGCAACAACAGAGGCAGAGAAGTTTGAGCCCAGTACTGACCCTCTCCCTAGATGTGAGACAAGTCCACCAAGAGCATGCTAAAAGCTCAAAGCCTCCAGGTAACAATGCTGCATTGATTGACATGCTAAAATCCATGAGGCAAGAGAAACAGGAGAGGGACAACCAGCTAAAAGTCCAACTTCAACTCAAGGATGAGTACATAGATGAAGAATGGAAGAGCGGATGGGAAATAAGAGAGTAGGAACTGAGTGAAGAGCTCAAGGCAAGAGAAGAGGCCTTTCTTTCTAATCAGTTGAGAAGGGACTTGCTGCATAAAGCATATGCTTTCGGGTACCTTTACAAGGAGTATCAGAAAGAAATAAGGCTCCTCATAGAGAAAAGGGACAAGGAAATGGAAGCCACCCTAAATTATAGAGAGAAATGATGGACATAAAGTTTGGATATGATCAACAACTTGCTAAAGATGTACTCTGCCTAGGGTGAGTTTGAGGGAAGCCTGAACTCTATTGGGTAGAGACAAAGTGATCTTATCAAACAAATGGCTATGTAAATGGAGTGGGCTTCATTTACCAAAGGTGAAGAAGGCAGTAGGCCCAAGCAACGACAAGTCCAGATTCCCGAGTTCTCACCTTCCGCAATTAGGGTACAAGTTTGAACCAGTCAACCTGCACCATTCCCATAGGCATGAAAGAAGAAGAAAATAGCTCACCGTACTCTTCCTTCTCATTTTCCCTTTTTGTACCTAATCTCTCATACTTGAAAATTTTAATTAAAAAAAAAACCCCTTTGCAGAAATTGGTGTTCACTCTCATTTTTCATTGCTTGTGTGTCTTATTTTTATTTTTCTTTCTTTTACTTTAAATAATTGAAATTTGATGTCTTTCAGTGAATGGTTTTGTTGAATAATGGAGACCTGCATTTCTCGGTTGAACATTTGATTTATTACTGTTTGGTAGAATTGAATGTATCGCGGGAATTGAAATGTTGTTGTGTTACTTCACCAGAATTGAATGGTTAATTTGCATAAGCTTGCAACTGGTAAAAATAACATAGCAACATATCCAGAAACCTAACAAGAATTAGATAGATGAATTGGGGTAGGAATAAATGAAAGAGAAAGTTGTAAGATTATTAATGAATGTGTTGAACTTCAAGAATAAGGAAGATTGCAACAAATTGATGGAACAAATTAGACCTGTAATTATGTTTTTTAAACAGTTTAGTTACTAAGGATCTTGATAAACACCACACATGGTCAAAAGTATCTTTGAAACAGATTGTGCTAAGGTTAGGGACATCTTCTAGGATCCATCACAGTTAAATCTCCAAATGTCCTAGAACTTGTTAGAGTATTAGTTAAGGCGAAATCCTAACCAATACCACTAACAGGAAATGATATAGGTCATTCTTAGAAGATTGAGCCTTTCAAAGCCTACCCTTATGATATGCATAAGCATACACATTAGTTCCTTATTTGAGCCAATAGCCAATCTCATCATCAACCAGCAAATGGAAAGCCCAAATCCTTCCTTAAACATGATCCTACAGTAAAGAACCCTTATTTTCCCAAATTACATGACACATATAGAAATGAGAAAGGAGGACAAGTTTGAGGGAATATTGAAGGTTATGAAGAAGGATGAAAAGGGTTGAGAAAGAAAAATTCATTTGAGATGAGGAGATATGAAGAGAATTAAGAAACGAAGTTGTGAAAAGAAAAACATCAAGGAGGGATGAGTTTGGTCTTGTAGCCTTCCTCCCTTGAACAATTAAGTTCTTAGGGGTGTTCAACACCTAGTACCCTAATGCCAACTAGTATGGGAGTTACTGACCCAAAGTTCGTTAAGGGTGGTAGATAGCTTAAAAAGACAAAACATTGCACCATTCCAGAAACCTTGATAACAAATGAAAAGTGAAAAGGCTTCTAATAAAAGTAAGAGAAGTTATAGTCTGAGTGTGGTGAATGAAAAGAAAAATACCACAATAGAGAGTATGTAGAAAAATACACAAAACCAGATGAGGAGGTTAGAAACTTGATATCAATGAAAAAAAAAATCATGATGCATAATGAAGGCGAGTGTGTTAAGTTGTCAGTGATGTCTAGGTAAAATTTGAGCCTAAATTATCAAATTATCTACCCAATTACCCAAGCCACACATTACAAGCCTAAAAGACCTATTTGATCCTGAAGGTGGTGATATGCTTACATTAGTGGAGATTAATATGACAAACAAGCATATGGAACTTAAAGAATGAAGGAAAAGTGTGTTAACTGAGTATTATCCCAGAAGATTAACTAATCTGCCAAGGAAAAAGAGCGAAGACCATCACACACTCACAAATTAGGGTTGAATGATTGAATTGTTTACACTATATGAATTATTTGGCTGTTTAGTGAACTTAATTGAAAATCTTTCTGATTCTAGATTGGAAACATGTTTAGAAATAATTTTACAACTAAATTATGTTTCCTACGCAATTGTGGATTCAACATAAAAATGTCCTTAAAATAATAACGAAATTGTTTAAGGATAACCAAAATTTTCTTTTCTTTGCTTAGGGACAAGCAAAAACTTTAAGTTTGGGAGAATTTGATGAGTCCTAAACTCATCTATTTTAATCCATTTTTCTAGCTTATTTTTAGCAGTTAAGATATATTTTAATGCTAAATTATGGAATATGCACCAACTTTGTGGTTTGCGGGTTTTTTTTTTTTTTTTTTTGAAAAAGAGATAATTCCAACAAGGAAAAAAAGATAAAAAAATTGGCCAAGGCAGAATTCTCTGTTGCGACATAGTTTATGAATGTCACGACGGAATCTCAAGGGAACCAGCAGAGTTATGTCGCAACCAACAACTTTATGTCACAACAAAGTCCAGGCTGAACTCAAGGAAGAAATAGAACTTTGTCGCGACAAATAATTTTTTTGTCGCGACACTCTTGACTCTGTCGCGACATTGATCAAGAAAAATGGCAATGGAACTTTGTGGTGACAATCCTTGTTCTATCGCAACATAAAAGAATGAAGATAGCAGACGAACTATGTCGCGATAAAAGGCGACTATGTCGCTACAAAGTATGGCAAGGTTATAACACAAGTCAGTTGCGACAAGTGTTTTTATGTTGCGACAAAGTTTTCAGTATAAGACTAGCTCAAGGAAGGATTTCTATCGCGACAAAGAAAACTATGTTGCGACATAAAATTTAGAGTTCACAATAAAGGGCAACAAGACATTGTCGTGACAAAGAAGTTTTCTATTGCGACAAATAAAACATGAGGTTGAAGTGAACTCTGTCGCAACAAAGAAATCTTTGTCGCGACAAGAAGTTGAAAAGAAATACAAGAAGAATGTTGCGACAAAGAATTTTTATGTTGCGATATAATGAAGAACTGAAGGCAGAATCTCCGTCGTGCCAAAGAAGTTTTCGATCGCGACAATAAAAGTTGCAGAGTAAAAGAAGTCTGTAGCGACAAAGGAAAATTATGTCACGACAAAAAATGAAGAGAATCGAGATAAGCCAAGACAATGTTTGTCGCAACAGAGATTTCTATGTTGCAACAAATAGTTCAACCAGTGACAAGGATCAGAGAAGAAATCCTATTGCGACAAAGTTGTTGAGAACCACAAAAAGAATGTCGCGACAGAAAACTCAGTCACGACAAAGTAGAAAGCTAATGGTAAAAATGTTGGTCGCAACAAAGAAATTTATGTCATGACAGTTTTCAAAAGAAAAAAAAAAGTATGAGAAGCTGGTTGCAACAAATTTTATGTCGCGACACAAGACACTTCCCTGCTGCCATAAGAACAAGATCAAGGTATCAAAATCCGGCGTCGACATTATCAAAGTCCGTCGCGGATGTAATCCAAGAAAAGCTCGAAAACCTGTCATGAGAAATAAAGAAGCTATGAGAGAAGCTAAGGGACAAAGACTAAAACTCTGTTGCGACATAATTTTCTATGTCGCGACAAAGTGACCAATTTAGACTAGAAATTTGGGGATCCACAAAGTAGTTTTGAAGTGCGGCCCATCATTGGAAAGTCTATAAATAGACGCATCTAGGACACTATGCGCAACTTTCGTAAAACTAGGACTTCTGGCTGGAGACTCTTTGTATATTATTTTTCTTTTATTTCCTTTTTTAGTAGATTTTGTTTTAGCGTAGTTTTTAGTTAGTTTTCTGTTTATTTTCTTGAGTTGAGTAATGAACCAATGTGCAGCTTCGAGCTAGAATTTATTGTAAAATTATCTCTCTCATTACTGTTCTGATTTAAATGGATGTTGGAAAATTTCTGGAGTTCATTTATTTTAGTTCATTTACAATTTCAGTGAATTTTCCTTATCAGTTAGTCACTGATATGAGTGAACTAGTTTTGAAAGATTGAGCTCCCTTTGGGAATGGGTCTATGGTGATTGTTATTTTTTTGCACAAATTAGAAGAACGCCATAGTTAGAATTCTTGAATTTATTTGATTGGTATTATTCTTGACCTTAACTATTCCAAGTACTAATACCATGTACCCAAAAACAAAGGAATGTATCTTGCTCTGATTTCCAAGAGGCCCTCTACGTGACATAAAGATAGAGAATCCTGAGGGTACGGAGTAGTTCCTTGTGGGTATGGTAGACTAATACTTTGGAACTAATGAACTCTGAAAGATTACTCATATAGATCACTAACTAACTCATTATGTTAGGATAGTTGGATGAAGTACCAGTTTAATCGCTCAAAGGTTTCTCCTTTTTCTAATGAAATGATTATGATCCCGTGTTAGCATAGATCTAATCAAGGAGATGGAGAATTTCATTAGCATTGAAGGATGAGGTGCCAAATTAAATTGGAGAAGGCTTGAAATATCACATACATGGGGCGAGAATCATAAGTCCTAAGATTTGGGTGTGAAGTCTTAAAAGGAAAATACCGAGATCTTAAAAGAGCATATCTTCTGGTAGCAGGTTAGACTGTGAGTCCGAAAGGAAAATGAATCTCTAATTAGTGAAATGTATGGTTAAGGGAGAAATCCAAACTATACTATAATGCATCGTTGACAAATTGACTTTCGACTAATGGCTTAAGTATGACTCGGAAAATGATGCGAAGTGTGATTATTCATTACATTTCCACTGTGTTGTCTCACTCAGTGAACTCTCAAATCCACTTTTATTAAATTCTTTACGTATACTAGTGAAATATTTTAGTATTACATTATTAGTTCTCTCATCATTTTAACATTGGAGTTCAAATAGTAAGGATCTTGAGTAGTTGGGGTAGTTAATCTTTTGATTTATCATCAATCCTCATTAGGAGCGATATCTGAACAAAAATCCACTTTATTACTTATATGAGCACATGCGCTGATGAATTAGACCAAAACAAATTTAAAAATAGACCCATTCAATAAAACGGGTACACACATATTTTATCAAAAATCATAGTTTTTGGTCTATATTAAGATCTGACCCTAGTTTTCATGTTTAGTTATCAACAAGTTTTTTGGCGTTGTTTCTAGGGACTTTAGTTAATCTTTGGTTGTCATGTCGAAAAATTGGTCAACAAGTTTTGGCGTCGTGCGAGGGCCGAATAGTTCTTAGGTGAAAGCGTGCAGTTTATTTGCTTGATCTCATCATATTTGTGAAATTAATGACAATCAGGCAATTTAAGCGAAGCTATCTCGCGACACATTGTCAAATTATGTCATAACGGAGATCGAAGAAAGCATAGAACCGTATCTGGCGACCGAAATTCGCGACCCGCGACGAAAGATGGGGAGCAAAGGTAACGAGCACTTTCACGACATAATTTTCTATGTCGCGAAAAAGCAATTAATTGGGATAGAATTTTTGGGGATCCATAATTTCAGTCTTAAAGTGCGGCCCATCATTTGAAAAGTTATAAATATAAGTATTTGAGACATGCACAACCATAAAACACGAACTCTTGGGTAGGCCTGAGACTCTTTTGTGTGTATATATATATATATATATATATATATATATATATATATATATATATATATATATATATATATATATATATATACTACTATATATATATATCCTTTTGACTGCGTGGATTTTGATTTTGCTTAGCTTTTAGTTAGTTTTTCGTGGAATTAAGCAGTGAACTAGTGTGCAGTTTCGAGCTGGATTTACTGTAACATTGCCTTTTTCATGACTGTCTGATTGAAATGGAACTTGGAATTTCTATGTTCATTAATTTCAGCTAGTTCGCAATTTCAGTAAATTTTCCTGATCAATTAGTCACTGACATTTGCATTCTAGTTTTGAAAGATTAAGCTCCAGCTGGGAATGGGTCGATGTTGATTGTTATTTTTCTGCGCAAATTGGAAGAACATCATAGTTAGAAATCTTGAATTTATTTAATTGGTGTTGTTCTTGTGACACCCTAGCCAGGGTATCTTGTTAATGACCGAATCGCCGACGAATCTTTGTGTGTCTCGCATATCGTGAAGACTTCATGCATGAAGATAACAATGGCCACTTTGGCCTACATCTTCTAAATCAAAAATACATTCCGTATATTCGATAGTTCGAAGTTGATACATCCTCTTATCTGAACATATATTAAAATTATAGAATTCTGTCATGTTATCTGTGATATCAATCAAAGCCACAAGTCGGCTTTCTTCTCAAAAACGGCCTCTAATGAGTGCGCCTTCACGTCGACTCCTGCACGAAGTAATATTCTCGACGAGTGAAGCGATTGACCCGATGTGGAATTACTAAATGGAGTTACTCCGCGCTAAGTGCACATGTAATGATTCAATGTAAACACACGCAAGCGAAATCTGTGATCCCACTTGAATGTCTACGTGCGATCCATGTCTCAGTCCTCATGACTCTCCTCGCACTTACTTTATAAGCCATGTATGAGAAAAACATCATTTCAAAACAAAAGCTTTTTGAATATAGAAAACACACTCTTGGGAGTTTCGAGTAAAAATATTGGACCCTCAGAAGTTGAATTGGTTGAAGAACTTTCCAAAACAGTCATGGTCCTCATTCGAAGTGATCTGTTGGACCATCTCCCAACCTAATTCTTCAGAAAATCTTCTATCAAAATTCCTTTCACAATCATGTTCCATTTTTCATTTCTTTCATGCAATGCACTCACACCTAATTTCTGAAGTTACCGATTGCACATAGGAATGCATTATGCCATTTCAAACCACAATTCATACGACACATGCGATACATCATCATGCATATATTGATAATTAAATCACCACATCATGTTAACACATCAAATTCCATGCATTAACATATTAAATTCCACACAATTCAAGCCATTCGTCCCTATGATATTTCATCTGATTAACACATGGACGTTTTGGTCAATCGATACAAGCAGGAATTTGTTTTTTAACGGAGTCCACAATGAACTTGATGAAATTTTATCAGGTGAAGCGACCCACTCACGGCTTATCAGTTCCACTGGCGGAACCAAAATCCGCGGCCATTTCCGGGCCTCGCTGCACAGCCAATTTAATGCATGTCACATCCACCTGAGGATTGCCCCGAGGCGATTAAAGGTGGCGGGGATAAAGCAGAGCTCCCCAAAAATTTCCACACCTTGGAGTCCACAGATTTGGGACCGATCGAAGCGGCCACTCGCGACTACCAAATCTACCAAACCATTAACAAAACATAAATAAAAAATAAACCAAGTAAGGAGAAAAACCCCTACCTCCACGGAGTTTGTCGAAACTCACAAATCGGTAACCCTTGCATGTAGCCGCTGCGTAGGGAGCAATTTTGCTTCTTGCCTCCTTGACAGAGTGGGTGATATTTGAATTCTAGAGATAAGGTAAGAGCTTCTCTCTACAAATCCTCTCTTTTCTCTCTCTTTCTTGTTTGGTCTTTCTCCACTGCTCCTTTCCCTCCCCGAACCGGTTTAATTAGATTGAATTGAAAAAGTCCTCGTCTTTACTTGTCACTTTCCCATTGGCTCTTAGGATTACCCCCTATCCACTTATCCATCTAACTTAGATTTCCATCCACCCACAAGGTGCCATTTGTCACTCATGGGCCCCACTTGAGCTCATGTTTGACCGTGCGCAGTTGGCGCTGGCACCTCTTGAGCAGCTCATGGGTGCGAGTGTCCGCTCCTACACATGCACAGAAAAGCGAAATTAGATTGTCTCGAATTCGATGAAAGTCGACATGAAGCTAGATTTCACGAGGCAGTTCAACCGAGTGAAGTCGGGTTTAGTCATCAGGGTCTAGAAAAAATTCAGGATTTTGACCAAAATTACCATTTTGCCCTTTTTAAGAAAATTGGATTTCTTGGGGTTTCACAGTTCTTGAACTTAAGTATTCTGAATATTAGTAGCGTGTACCAAAAAAAAGGATTGTATCTTGCTCTGATTCCCAAGAAACCCTCTGAGTGACACAGAGACGAAGATTCCTAAGAGTATGGAACAGTTACTTGGGGATATGATAGACTAATATTATGGAATTAATGAACTCTGAGAGATTACTCCGCTAGATCACTAACTTTGTGGCGACCCCCGAGCCCGGCCCAACCTGGTTGGCGGATCCGAACCGAAACCTCGAGGACACCCGGCCGAAGCCATCAATCAAATCCATTTATTCATATAAACGTTTTCATTTTCAAATCTTTGTAGAAGCGATTTCAATTTAGGCAAGCCTATAAACATTTACAAATTCAAAATGTTGTTTACAACACAATATGCACATTTCAATTCAGTAGGCCCATTAACATTACAGTTATACAAAAGTACAATTTCTATAAAGGCATATCAAGCCTTTTCAAAATGATTTACAAAATGGATGTTCAAAGTTCAAATTGTTTTTACAAAATATCAATGTTCAAAAGAAATGGAGTGAATGCATATAACGGAGCATACTCTGTGAACTTTCTGAATGACTCTGAGCTCCTTGACCTTGGGTTCGCTTTCAATCATTTGATATTTGCGCATTGATAAAAACAATATGCTAAGCATTTTCATGCTTAGTGGTTCTATAAAATTCCATTCATTCGTTTCAATTTAAGTCAAATCATGGGATTTTACTAAATAATACTTTCAAATCTTTTTGGATGATCAATGCAAATGCAATACATATACTTATTTCATATACAATCATTTACGGTTTATTGATCATCCCAAATATACACTTTCATACGTTATAAATCATTTATAACCAAATCATGCATTTCACAATGCTCTTTTCAATTCAATTGAAATCATACTTTTCAATTCCAATATGTCAACCATTCAATGTCAATTGGATTCTGCCCTTAACAAATTTAACCCATGTTTTCGGTATACAAGATATCGAAATCAGATGATTCATTGGGGCTGAAATGGGTATAAAAACATTTTTAAAACACGATGCGGTCGGTAGAACAGCGTAGGATTATTAAGAGTATCAATTAGTGCACCTCTGGAATATCTTGTCTCGCTCGAGTGTGATCGGAGTAACACATCAATACATTTGTTCGTAGATGCTGCTAATTTAACCTATTGTTATACGATCTATCGCCCAATGTGAATTAAATGGTTAACATTACATTAAGGGCATTCAATCCTTTATACTTAATACAGGTACAATATGTACATTTGTATAAGCAAATTCATTTTAATATTCATGAAATTTTCATATGCAAACATTTCTGATCATTTGCCCTCGAATCCAATTAAAACAAATCAATATGCTTGTCTTATAAATTTAGAACCCGACATTTCAAATATTGAAAGCGAGAATAGGAAAGATAGAACGAACCCGATCAATCTCTTTTTTTGCTTCGCTGATCTCGATCTAGGTTAGGTGATTCTCACCGGTCCCTAGCAAAATCACACACATCACATTTAGTGAACTAGCACTAATCACACTTAATGAATATCGCTTCTCTGAGGTAACGAGGTACGGTACGTTTTTCACTTAGGTTCATTCTTATTTGAACCCCCATTAATCATTTATTAAGGTCCTTAAACTATCGGTGTACGAATACGAGACTTTTGGAAGCAAAAATCTGAAATTTACTCTCAATGAATAGTGGTACACCTTGGCTGAGCAGGGAGTGGACTTTGGCCTGTACACGCGTAGCTGTGTGAGCTCTGTATGAGTACTTATCGAAGCGAAAAGGGGCTCGTGTTTGCCCAGTTTCTAGTTTTTCCCTTTTTACGTTTTTCTCCAAAAATCACCCCAAAATCCAAATGAAACTCTAGAAATAACTCCCATTAACCTTCTAATATCCTCCTAAACCAACGTAAAGCAAAACAATGAATAGTTAGGAGTTTAACGAAACATCATTAAAGAAATTCTAAGGTTTAGTTACATACCTCAAATCACTTGGAACTTCTTCCTTCTTGCAAGATCTTGCACCAAAGAGCAAGTTCCACACAAATATCTTGATCTTCACACACAAAACCCTAGCTTTTCCTCTCTCAAGCTCTCCCACATGTTTTTTCTCAAAATGAGCATTCAAAGACCACATTTGGTCTTATTTCCCATTTTAAGTGTAAGGCCATGTTTGTCTTACACACAAATTTCTATTTCTCATTTTTCTCACTTAAAGCTTACTATTCTCCTTATTTGCATATTCATTTATCATTTATTTCACTTGGCATTTAGCTCATTCTCATTAGACCCTTAGGTCCTCATTTTACAAATTTCCAATTTTGCCCTTTTTCACTTGGGTTTATTTCAAGGTTCAATCAATTTCTCACTTAGCATATAATATTTAATCATATGCTCACATATCTACTTCACTTTCACAATTCTATCAATTTATCGCTTCCTAAAACCCAAGTTTTGCTCAATTTATACCCGGAATATATAATAAAATTATTATAAAAATTCTAGGGTAATTTTGGGGTGTTACAAACTTACTCATGGTGTGAGGATAGTTGGATGAAGTATTAGTTTAATATTTCAGAGGTTTCTCTTCTTTCTGATGAAAAGATCCTGATCCCGTGTTGGCATAGATCTAATCAAGGAGATGGAGAGATTCATCATATTCGAAGGATGGGATACCGAAGCAACTGAGAAGGCTTGGATTATCCCCGTCTATGGGCAAAGCAAACAAATCCTAAGAAATGGATGTGAAGTACTGAATATGAAAAATACCTAAATCTTAGAAAGAGGATTCTATCCTACAAGTAACTGATTAGACCCATGTCTCTAAAAGGAACATGGATTTCTAATTAATGAAATGAATAGTTATGGAGAAATCCAAACTATACTACCTTGCATCTTTGGCAAATTCAGAGTTCCAACTAATGGTCGAAGCCGCCTTAAAATCGATGCAATTGATGATTGTACATTGATCTATTTCTAGTGTTTTTCACTGAACTCTCAAATCCACTTATATTAAAATTCTTTGTGTATCAACTTAAAATTCTTTTTAGTATTACATTCCTTTATGATTAACAAAACATTTTATACATTTGAGTTCAAATAGTAAGGATCCCTATAGATGCCTGCAATTGATCTTTAGATTGGTCACACCGTGGGAATGATATCTAGACTTAACCACTTTTATTACTCGTCGAATTGCGACACTCTGGCAAAAGAAACTAGATCAAAACACATTTTTATATAAATCATACTCATACAGCAAACATATCTTTATTATCTCTGGGAGTCAACAAGTTTTTGGTGTCGCGGTTTCTGCGGATTGAATAGTTCGGAGGTCATGGGCTACCACTGGTTAACCCGATCTTCAATAATCAAATCAATTTTTGCCTTATATGAAAAATCACAACAACTATATAATAGGCTACACAACAAATACACATGATCACTATCACAAGTTCTCTCTCTCAAGTCTCAACTATATTATAGTATATAGAGTTTTCTTTTATTGGCTTTATGCTATTACTATTTTGTCCTTATATTATATATATATATATATATATATATATATATATATATATATAGCTCAACTCTTCAATAATAAGCAAAGTCTTTCTATAATATGAACAAAAGCAACAAGCTTAACAGCAAAAAAAAATAAACCCTAACCCTAATCGTCATCGCCGCCCATCATGATTTGATGATCACATGCGTTTGGACATTCTGCTTGTGCCATTCCCGAACCCCTTCACAAGATAGAAGATGTTTGTCTTCACGCGGCTTCTTCGTTAGCCCTTATTCTTGCACGATTGTCATTCTTCCTTACCGGCCAAGAATCCTCTACCACGCCTCGGGTGTTCTCGCTGTCGGATGGTTCAACGGACCGATACGCCTCCAAATCTCGACTGCTCTTAATGTCAATGCTCAGGCACCGTTAAAACTCACATCCGCGAATTATTTCGCATGGCAGCTCCAATTCATGTCTATCTTATTTGGGTATGATTTACTTGGCTTCGTCGATGGCTCAAAGTCGTGTCCTCCAACAATGATAACTTTGCTCAATGCCACATCCCCTTCCCAACCGGAATCCATATTTTCTTCGCTCGGGATGAAGACCAATTGCTTCTCAATGCAATTGTTGGGTCCGTTTCTGCCATCCTAATGCAGTTTATCTCTACCTCCACCACTTCTCATGCTACATGGACTACTCTCGAACAGGCGTATGCCTCTCCTTTGGATCATGACCCATCGTCTGAATCTTGTCAGTCCTTAGCAAGGTAATTGGCCTATTACCGACTATATGCAAGATGTCAAACACAATATTGACTCTCTTGCCCTTATGAATGTCTCTATTGACTTTAATGAACTCTCCATCTGTGTTTTGAATAGACTTGGCCCAGCCTACTCACACATATCCCATGCCCTACAAGCTCGGGACGCTCCAGTTATTTTTGAGGAATTGTTTTGATTTAATACTTAGTTATGAGGCTCAACTTCGAAAATTCTCTTGCCTTTAGCACAGCCCGCCTCCACTTCGATCACTGCCTTAGTTACTTCAACTAGCCCTTCATCACATTGTCGGTCGCATAACCATGGAGAACGGAACCATAGCCAATCTCAATAGTCATGGCCTTGCACCCGACACCCAATCTCCTTGTAATACCTCCCGACTAGATTCACCCATTGTCTCCACTATGATCCAAATTTCCACCAACCCAATCCCTAGCATAGTTGCACTCCTACCCATTGTCACCTCAGGGTGATAACCGAGCACTCTACTCGGTAGTGCAGTTATCTATCCACCTCGGCACTTGCATCCCTTCCACTCTCCTCGTCGAGCTCAAAGGCTCCCTACCCGGCGACTGCACTTATGCCCAATACTAATCGGCAACTAACATTACTCTAATCCCCCGGTAACTCTCCAGATTGGGTCATTAATTCAAGCGCCTCTTACCATGTGACCAAGGACCTTGCCATCTTTTGGCCTTTCATGAGTCAGACAATCGCCTAACCGTGTTCTTATTGTGATGGTACAAGTTTATCTATCGCTAACATCGGGTTCTTCCTAGTTTGATTCGGGATGGGTTTGAATTACATTTTCTTCTACCCGGATTCCACCCTGTTTCAGTTTGCGCAGGTATGTTCGGTTTAGTACTGGATATTACATACGCATATACAGCTATGCTGATAAAAGATGGAAGACTCATCGGTTGATTAAGAAGGACCATAATTTAGGCACGCTGACTGGTGTATGCTACATGGAAAGAGAAGGAACGGTTTACTGTTGCTTTAGTAGTTTCCATCTCGTGACCTTCAACGTTAATGCTAGCCGAGAACCACCGAATCTCGTGGTGACGGCTTATCCGGTACTGGATTATCCTTTCTTGACGGAGCTTTGTTCATGTTATTACTTGCTTGGTTGTGATGGAGATTTGTTATTCGTATATTTATTAAAAAGCTCGTGGGACCGTAAATTGTCTGTATTGAAGTTGGATTTGATGAGGAGGGAATGGGTGCGAGTGAGTAGCCTGGGAGGGCGTGCCATGTTTCTTGGTGATACCTCTTTCTGCGTTTCAGCAGGTGGAAGTGGAGATGCAGAGATAATAGCAAACAGGGTCTAGTACTTCTACAAAGGAGCTTCACATTTTCAAACCCTGGATGGGAATGGGCATGGGCATGACTCTCCAGATCGTGATGATAACAACGGAGAAGTGGAGAAGAAAATCGAGATTTATGGGCGCTGCCCGGAAGGCCAAAATGTCATAAGGATTCAACATCCTAAATACTTCTAGCTATTTTTGTTAAATTCTTAATATGGCTATGCTTCTCTTCTTTTTTTTTTTTTTTTTTTTTGTCTGGTTACGATACCTTCGGGTGGTTTGGGTTTGATCTTCAACGGTCACTAGCTTGGATCTGATCCCTGATAGATGACCCCAGGATTTACCTGGGCAACCATGATTGAAGAAAGAAAGCTAAATGATTGTGAATTTGAGGTTTATAGAGTTATCAGTTATCCACATGAGCATATTCTTCTTTATTACTAATTTTCTTCTTTTTTTAGTGGAATATTACTTAGCAAGAAGTTCCTTTGTTTATAATAATAAATTTGATTAATAGGGAAAAGAGAAAAAGGATTATTGAGAAAATTAATAAATTATGTCTAATATAATCTGGTAAAAGTTTATGGTCATTAATTCAATACTAATGTCACTCGTATTTGAAAATTATCTTTGATTTCATAAACCATGGAGCCAGGAACATTAAATGCAAACACTATGGTAACGATGACATAACATAAACCACATGGAGCCAAGAACATTAAATGCAAACACTATGTTCTGATGATATAACACAGGAGAAAATAATTTATTATGTGGAAAATATTTAGCAAACCTGCAGAAGAGATTTGTAATGATTAAAATATGAAAAATACTTTACAATTTTCAAAAAATGACAAAAATAAAACACTATATTACATATTTATAAAAAAATTAAAATACGAATGAGGATGATATTATCATTTTTTTTTAAATTATCTTAAGCTTTTAATATATTTATATGAGAAAATTATTCTATTGTTTATCAATACGATTCTATTTAAAAAAAAAGTTTATAAGGAACATTGAGAAATCAAGGGTAAGTTAACTCATTTAAAAATAATTTATATTAGGTGTTTTGTTTTAAGGAAAATTAAAAATAATTTCTGATTTGAAAAATAGAGTTCTAGTTCCAAAAATGCCATTTTTGACGATGGATTAAAAAACCCAAAAAAAAAAGGTTAAAAACTGATGATGCTTTTTTCAATCCTGGACCGGGTCGAGCGTGTCAGTCATCGGGCCGAACTGTGGCCAAGTGTGGATCAGGCAAAGCAGTCGAGCTCGCCAAAGGAAGCATCGTGGCTCCAGCGCCGAGGTCTTCATTTTGCGATCCAGCCGGGAAATGGGAGATGACCTCAGTCAGGTGGCTCCGTGCAGTAGCTCGAGCTCGCCAAAAGTGAGCTAATAGCTCGTGGCACTGAGGCCTTTGTCAAGCATCCAGCCCTGCTTAACTGACTCTTAGGTCAGCAAGGGCCTCGTGGCAGAGTAGTCGAGCCTCTTCAAAGTGAGCTACTGGCTCCGCGGCCGAGGCCTTATCATGATCCGGCCCGAAATGACCCCGACCCCAGTCGCTGGGCCCGTGCAAAGTAAAGGCCTAACTTGCCGCTGAGCCACTCGGGCCCGGCGCCTGAGGCCTGTCGAGATCCAAACCCTGCCGATCTTACTCCTGTCGCGCGGGTCTCGTGCAAAGTAGTCGAGCTCGTCAGCTGAAGCACCGGGCTCCCAAGGCTGAGGCCTTGGTTGGCGATCCACCGAAATGATCCTCGACTCTTAGGTCACGCTGGCTCAGGCAGAGTAAACAGCTCGCCAAAGTGAGCTACCGGGCTCCGGCGCCGTGGCCTGTTGGCAATCCAAATCCTCGAACTAATCTCGACCCCTAGGTCATAAGGCGGGGTTCAGGCAGTAGTCGAGCTCTTCAAAGTGAGCTACCATTCAACTTCTTATTTTCTTGGAAAGGTGTGAGCGTTTTTAATGCTGATTTATGGAGAATTTGAAGCGTTTGCGCGAATTTTCGAGTGCTTTGGCCTTCTTATAAATGGTGGCTTCATTGCTATGGAGTTTATACTTTGGATATTCTGCCTCTTCTGGTGCGTAATTGAAATCTACGCGAGATGAAGCGTCGAAGCTTGATCGCCTTCGGCCGTGGATCCACCAAGATTCTCGTTCCGCCTTTGTCGACTTCTACTGTGGGAGTTGTGTTTTTCCTAGTCTCCCTATGGGAGTCATGTTATTCCCAAATTTTCGTGCTAGTGGAATGTGTCAGGGAGGGCTGCACATTTCAGGCCGCTTTCTCTATTTTATGTTCTTCTTCTCTCTCTCCTTTCTATTCTTCTTCTCCTTCATTCCCTCTCTTCCTTCCTTTCTTCTTTCTTCCACATCTCATTCTCCCTTTTTTATTTCTTCTTTCTTCCACATCCGATTCTCTCTTCGCACAAACTCTTTCCTCACCTTTTCTTCTTCTCTTTCCACCTCAAGTTCTTTCCTTCCTTTCTTGAGAGTTTTTTTTTTTTTCGAGGAACCGCTTGTACTATGTATCTCCAAGATGTAAGGATGACACTTTTGATTGTAATTGAATGTAATCCGATCGGGAATAAAGAGAGACTTTTTTCTTTTTATGACTATGAACTCTCTCTTATCTCTACTATGTGTAATTTTTCTGAACATTATATGTCTGAGCTGTTTGAGACGTCTAACAAAATAACCAGTAAATGCTCGAATCGTCATCTGAAAATTGATAAATGTTCATTTAAGATTACAAACTGAAGTCTACTGATAAAAACGTTTAAGGTGTTCCGCATTCCAAGCATGATGTAGAATTTTTCCCTCCTCTGTCTAGAGCTCGTAATTACCCGGTCTGATGACGCGGGATATGATGTAGGGCCCTCCCAAAGGGGCCTAGTTTTCCATGCGCCGGATTCTTCGCTGGCGGAGCTTTTCAAGACTAGGTCACCCGCCTCGTAGCTCCCAGTTTGACCTTGATTGCAAATACCCGCCTTCCTCTAGTAATCCTCTATGCGCCTTAGAACCTACTCACTTTTTTCATCTAGGAGGTCCAAATTTAGACGGAGAGCCTCGTCATTGTGTTCCACTGTCGCTAACTCGATCCTTGGGGACTATAACCCCACCTCGACAAGGGCTATCAGCTCAGCTGCTAAAGGCTGGGGGCGAACAGGTTTCCTCGGTTGCCGATCAAGGTAGTCTCAGCCCATAGCACTTCGGGGGAGGAATTCTACCCATTTGCCTTTAAGATCTTCCACTTGGTCTTTAATGCGGCCTTAAGGGTTCTGATGGTGACTTCGGCCGACCATTGGGGATCGAGGACGCCGGGGACAAGTAATAATTTTTTATTCGAGCTCGGCACAAAATCCCTCGAACTCGCGTTGCTCGACCCTCGTCTCTCCATTATCTCGATACCGGGGCTCGGGATACCAAACCCAGAGGCATGATCTCGCCGCACACAAAATTACGATCTTCTATTCTCGTGGATTGTGGCTAAAGGTTCGGCTCTCGCCCATCATGGCACGGCGATGATGATGAATTTACATTGGCCCTTCCCAAGGGCAAGGTCCTTAGGCATGTCCAAACCCCATCGTTGGAAAGGCCAGGGGCTTCTTGTAATTGATGTCAAGGGCTCTTATGGGAGGCGTGAGATCTTGGCGTGCTCCTGGAAAATCTTGCATTTCTTGACTAGGTCGGTCGTGTCTCTAAGTATTGTGGGCCAGTAGTATCCCTGTCTCAAGACCTTCCCTGCTAATGCCCGAGCTCCAATATGATTTCCACATATACCTTCGTGTACTTCCCTTAGCACGTATTCAGTATCTTTTCCCGCGATGCACTTAAGGATGGGTGTGAAGAAACCTCGTTTGTACAAGCTTCCCTTATGATTAGTGAACCTGGCTGACCTCTTCCTGATTTTAGCTGCTTCTTTCGAGTCGTCGGGTAGACGTCCATCTATTATGTAATCCCAAATGGGATCCATCCAACTCAGCTCGAACCCGATTTTGGCAACTTCACACAGGTCTGCACCCGCATCGGCAGCCGACTGGCTGAGATCTCTGAGGCCGCTAGTTCGCGCCACGCTGAAACACCCAGATACGTATTGACTGGGAGGACTATACCTAACTTCACAAATCTCGCACCTTTTGAGGTATAGGATCATTCTTTCTCGCTTGGCCTCATAGGTATCTTCTATTTATCTTTACTACCACCGAGAGTCGGCCAGAGACCTCAAGTCGGGTCAATTTCTAATGAATGGGCAAGGTTGAGGCCTGCTATGACGGCCTCATACTCGGTCTCGTTGTTGGAGGCTTAGAATCTGAATCTGAGCGCATATTCACCGTCTATTCTCCTGGGAGGTCGATTAATCCTGGCCACTTCCTTGTGCTACGGCCCCGTCTGCGTAAAGTTTCAAGATGGTAGGTCGGCCAAGTGGCTCAGTGTTCTCGCAGGCTCCCGGCCTTAAGGCGAATTCCATGATCTAAATCGCTAAGACCTGCCCTTTTATTGCAGTTTTTGGCTTATATCTGATGTCGAACTCGCTTAACTCTATGGCCCACTTCATCAACCTTCCCGAGGCCTCCGTTTGTGTGTGGAAGACTTGCTTCATCGGATATTCTCGTTGGAACTTCTCTATGGTATGAGCTCGAAATAAGGGCGGAGCTTCCGAGCTACAAGCATTAATGCCAAGATTAATTTCCTCCATCCTCGGTACCTCTTCATTCCTCTTAGGGCACAACCGCAATAGTAAATCGGGTGTTGCACCGGCCTTTGTCTCCACCAGATGACTGCTGAGAAGTTCGACACCGCTACATGAGTGAGGAGCTCCCTCGATGGACTCAACGAATGGGCAACCCGCATAAGCCAATGCCGAGAATGCTTGTTCCACCGTATCCTACTTCTGGAAAGGCCTTCTTCGTAACTCGAAGAAAGGCCTATCACTAGCCCTATACACGACCGCTTAAAGCAAAGAATCCTTCCCCGTCAGACGCTTGACCTCCTTTATACCCGAAAAAGTGATCACACGCTTATACTACCTTTTATTTTGTCTCGATTTGCTCACCTCGCATGGACTGGCAACCAATTTCCCGACTCGACACCGAGGGCACACTCGCCGGATTCAATTTCACGCCGGCACTCCTCAGATCCGAACGCCGACTGCATTTGTGCCAGTGGTAGCCTTGGCAAAGGGTGGATTTTACTAGCATGTCATCATGTACACCTCCATGGTCGTTCCCATCTGCTTCTGGTACATCCTGTTTACCAGCCTCTGGTAGGTAGCTCCCGCCTGAAGTTCAAGGCATCACACGATAACAAACAAGTTCCCCAGCCCGTGACGAACGGGTAGTCTCTTTCTCGGGTTATCCGGTCCATGCCGATCTAATCAGAAACAGAGAAGGCATCCATAAAACCGAGGAGCCCATGCGCTTCGCAGCGGCACCGCAATGAGGCCGATTCGCCAGAGGAAATCAGTCCCAAGTACGCCTCGCGATGTCGTGAAGTCGATGCAGAGTCGCCACTCGGGCTAAGCCAGCTTTTGACGAGTACGACGCTGGCTAGCCAATCAGATATTCTACCTCTCCGATCACTCCCGCCGAGGAGTCTTCTCCGACCTTCCTCATTAACGCTGGGCCTCGTCAGCGAAGCCCTCTTTTGTTTTATCGGTTTGAAAGATGACCGACATTCACCACGGGTAATTACCAGAGGGGTGTACTCTCCATGTCCGTCTGCTTCACAAGACGCCTGTTTCTATCTCAAAAATCTGGGCGGTGGTCTTGATCTCGCTAGCCAAGCCGATATAGCGAGAGGTGTTCGTGGTCATCCAACTCGTACAGTTCCAACTCTTCCGAGGGCTCAGGTCGGGTGAATATTTTGTCGCGCATTTCAAGCTCATCCAGGGATATGTTATCGACCATTTTTTGCTTCATGGATGCTGAGTAGCATTCCCTGGCCACTCATTGGTCTCCTCGAACCATTCCTATCCGCCACAGAGGGAAACTTGATCATCATGTGGTAAGCTGAGGGAATGGCTTTGATCAGATTAAAAGAGGGGTCCCTTAGCAACATATTATAAGCAGACGTAGTCTACGACGAGAATCTCACGTCGTCGCCTCTCGTACGGGATCTCCCGCGCGAGTACTACCAGACAGAGCCCAAGGGTACACTCCATTCCGAACTCGTGATATGAGTGCTAAGTCGTGTTCCATTCTCTTCCTTCCAATGTCCACTTATCGCTACCGGTGGGCGGCGATGATGTCACCGAACTTCCGCTATCGTCCGTGATCCGATGGACCGCTTTGTCGCCATAACTCCGCCGAATTACCAAGGGTCGCCATGGGTGCTGCACTCCTCCGTGTCTCGAAATGAGAAAGTTATGGATGTGTCGAGTCGAGGTAGTTTGGATACCGCTTGTACTTTCGCTATCTCGCCGACCCGATGTCATAGACGCCTTCCCGTCGAGCCGATCTCTCCCCTACAAATCCTCCCGAGCATCAGCGGATTTCCTCCTAAAGGCTGTTGGCTGGTGCTGAGTTGTTGTCTGTCGAGGTGGTGGTGGTGGCTGCTGAGCCGGAGCTCGTTCTCGAGGCCGACGGCTATGAATCAATAAGATAACGCTATATTAAATAATTCTATTTCCTCTTAAGTTGTATGTATCATCCGTGGTGCCCGTAACTTCGTGGAACCTACAACTGTGTTGTCTCTATTACGGGGTTTGACTTCATTTATTAGTCACCTCAGAACCGTCTGCTTATACTTCGCCAGACCTCGCGATAATCGAAAGGCCATTAAGGGGGTGGAACCGAGGCGACAACGCCGTTGTCTTCGAGTCGTGATGGGCCCGCATTTCATCTCCTCGAGGTTCCCACGCCTTTTCGGGACCGTTCTCCATCTTCTTTGGAGACCTTCACGGTCGCTTTGTCTTGTGGGGCTCCGTCCTCGTCGCTTGTCTGTCCCGCTTTTTTCTTTATGGGTGGAAGAGTTCTCTTCTTGGATATGAGAGCTTCTTCGCCATTAATGTACTTTTCCGCTTTTGCGAGCACCTCAGCTATGCTTGCTTGGGGATTTTTGGAGATGGAAAACATCAAGTCTTTCGACTGAATCCCTAATCCAACAATGAATGCAGTGATCGCGAACTTCGCCGTATATCTACCATCGTGAGACTCCTGGGTGATCAATCTCCGGATAGGACCCGGCTTTCTTGCGAATTTTGTTTGATGGTCAGCAGATTATAACTTGGCTTTCTATACGTCCTGGCCCCAATGAAGTGAGAGACGAACACAATGGACAGCTCTCTGAATGAGGAAATTGATGAGGCTGAGCCTCGTTGAACCAAGCCAGCCGGGCCTTTGAGTGTGATAGCAAAGCTCTGCGATCTCACAGTAGTCCCGATACCCATGCAACTCCATTTGATTCTTATAAGTGTTGAGATCGACCTGATCTCCGGGTACCATCGAACGTCTGCACTGCAGCATTTTGAACTTGGTCGGGCAGCTGGAGCACCCTACTGTGAAGGGTGACTCACTTGTTGTACCAAGGTGTCCATATGTCGGAGCACGCCCTTCCACCCACTCTCCTTCCTTACAAGCATCGGAAGCCTACTGGAGGCTCTCGAACCTCTGCTCCATGCGGATTTGCTCTCCGCTCCTGCCGAGGGCATGAGTTCTTCGCTCCCCGATGCCTCCGAAAGGCATTTGCCGCCTCCTCTCCGGGGCCATCAGGGTCCAGCCCCCGGCTCCTGGCTTAGACTTACTGCTTTCAAGACCGGGAATGTCGAGATTGTGTTGCCTTCATGAGGGGAAAGCCGTGGACCTTCCCGTGTTTGGTCGTGTATCCCGCGGGCGTTGTATCCGCCGCCGACGCCTAACTCTTCATCGCCGCTATCAGGAGGTGGCTAAGTGCCTCCACCTCGCTCTGCGGTTGGCTTGGCGTCAGCTTCTAACGCGGTCGAGGTCTACCGTTCACGCCAGCTCAAGGTCGGGTCCCGCATCCTCGAGGATCGGGCGCGCAGCTTCGCTGTGTTCCGCTGATACCATCGAATCGAAATCGGGCCTTTATCTATCAAGGAACCGCCCTTCCTACGCATCTACGCCAACCGATGATGCTTTTTCAACCTGGACTGGCCGGAGCGTGTCGGGGTCATCAGCCAACCGTGGCCGCCGTGGACCGGGTCCGAAGGCTCCGATTGTCTGGCCGAGATAGGACTGGCCGCAGCGGTTGGCTAAAAGTAGGATCGTTGGTGCGGCCGGGTCCGTAGCTTGACGATATGTGAGCCTTCGCACTCGGGCCACGTAGCCCCGGTTCCGCCCAATGACCCCAACACGCTCCAAATCTACCCAAATGAAAAAGCATCATCAAAAACATATTTTTTTAATGTAGAAAAAATCTGCTCAAGATTTTTATTCCTAGATCATTAATTCTTCGGTTTGTCTAGATTCTTCTAGATTTGCGCTCAAGACACGGTAGTTATTTTCAAATCTGGCTTTCATATAGCTGGTTCCTGGATGGTTCCAATTGTTGAAAATTTGGAGTCTTTGAAGTTTGTTGTTAACGATACTGAACTTGCATTAAAGTATTATATGCTACTTTTGTTGGAAACTTTAATCAAGCAAATACAATCAAATTATATGCGGAAGCAAAATACCAGAATATACATACCTCCAGCCATTACAAGAAACGGATAAACAAAAACACTAGAAAACTGGAAACCAAATTGTTGAAACTAAGAAACTAAAATCAAATCACTTTTTGGTTCTTCTAAACCCCTTTCTCAAAACAAACTCATGGTGAAATTGTTCTTTGTATTTTCAGCAGGCTTAGGCACCCAAATGTAACAATCTCAAATTATACCATGACGCTTTATAACATGTTTCGCGTATAATAAAAGTAAATGTATATTTTTCCGTAATAAAATAATGCTAAAATAAATAAGCAAAACTCTAATTAATACAAAAGTCAAAGGTAAATTGAAATTGACAATTAAGGACCTAAAATGACATAAGAATAAAATAAAGTACCAAAGTAGAAATTGTAAAGTTTTCAAAAAATGGTGGCACTTTTGCAATTTAGGAAAGTGGAGGGGTGAAAGTACAAATCATGGAAACTTTAATTAGTTAAAGGATAATAATAATAAATTGTCGGAATGGTTCAGGGAAGCCTAGAAAATTCTTTGGATCTTGGATGACAAAACGGACTATGCCGTTATAAATTGCCTCACAAACGAGCGACCAGACAAGTTTCGTCGACCCCGAGACAATCGAAATATTTTACGATTTTCTGGGTGATAAGTTGCCAGTGACTTCAGGGACGAGATTTTTATGAGAATCTCGAAAGTCGGGAAATGACTTGAGTTAAGTTCATTTAAAATAAAGTGAACTAAAAAGAAATAAAAATTTTCGAGGCAAAAAGGAATCCAAATGAGGCAATATGAGCTATCTATCCAAATAATAATACACAATAAAATAAAATAAGAATAAAAATCAAGTTATCAAGGAGGGGATGTATGAGATGTGAGAAAGAGGTCAGGAGGAGAGTAATTTTAGAGAGAAACTTTTCAAAGATCTGTAACGGATCGTAGATTTTTGTTGGAGCAAGTGTAGCGTGCTAGCTTTACGTGGGCGAGCTACACATGGGCACCAAAATCTTAGCGTTTCATCAAACTCCAAGAGTTATGGAATTTTCCTACTTAGGTTATTTCTATCCTCAAGGTCATTTAATGGCTTGGGATTTGCTTAGAGGCCGTGAAAGGCCGTAAAATCCAGTCCCAAAATTTTTGGACTGAGTTTAGGAATTTTCGAGACTATTTTCGGATAATTCGGGCTTAATTTCAGGACTGTTTTCGGACTGTTCGGGTTGAAATTTTGGGATTGTTTTCAGATAGTTCGGACAGGATTTTCAAAACTATTTCTTTAGGTGTTCTAGATCTATGGAAAGCCCTCGAGTCTAGAATCCATCCATATATAAATTTGATGAAATGTATAGTAAATATATTCAAAAGGATACATGGTAACCATAGTTATTCATGCATATAATGAGATATGAAAATGCAAAGATACAAATAAACGATTGTAAATATCGCATAATGACACGGATGACAATAATTATTCGAATATGAGGGATATGTAATCGAACATAAAATACACATGAATTGTCTGCTTAGAACCTGGTAGAGCAATAGATGGGCATGCCTATTAAGGGAAACAAGCTCAAACATAATCGACTGGGCTTAGCCCCGCTTTCACATTACAAATTTTCTGAAAGTTCTTTATAGATGGTCATTGTCTCAATGATAACAAAGGTTTCGGCCCTTATGTGATGGTCATTGTCTCGCACAATGATGGACAACGCCTCGCCCTTATGTAATCTTCATTGTTTCGTATAGTGAGTACAACGCCTTCGGGCCTTTATAGTTTCCTTTATCCACTTCTAAGGTTTATGCATGCATGAAACATAAAACAAATGACTTGAATATGACATATGAAATGACAAGCATAGCATTGTTATGTGATGATATGTAAACAGTGACAAGTATATGTTGACAAGAATAAGAAGAAAAGTGTAAATGACATGAAATGAAATAAGATATGATAAGAAAGTATAAGATTGCATAAGCATGTGTAAATATATGTATGTAACATATATAAGTATGTGAAGTATGACAAGTATGGAATATGAGATAAGTGATTGATATGATAAGTATGTATATATAAAGTGTGATGACTTCATTAAGGGTCAGCCCACGAGTATTATTCCCACTAAGCTATAAGCTTAGTAATGTGTGTTTCGAACCGTGTAGGTACGTATGAAGAAACCAGATGACAGGACAACTGCACGCAACCAAGGCCAACACACCATGAGGTGCCCACCAAAGACCTTCGGGTCTACTTTTGCATATGTTTTGTTTTTGTAACACAAATATTGTAAATGTTGAATACTTCCATATATGGAGCTTGTATATATTTTGTAATCCGCTGCTACAGAATATAGTACAAGTTAGATGTTTAACATTATATGAATGAACAAGCTTAAAGGTTATAAGTTTATAAAATAAATAAATAAAAAATGACACCCTCGCTAAACACAGTGTGCCGAGTTGGGGGCGTCACACAAAATGTGCAGTGTCTCTTCTTTATATGGACACCAGGCCATCACAGGTCTTCTTAAGAGTTGTAAGGGTTGCGGAAAGGTTTTATGGGAGATTCAATTTGAATTTAAAATTCAAATTGATATGGACCATTCTAACATTCTCCCGCTTGGTCCATATACTACAACACCTATCATAAGAAAAAACTAAATATATAAATCATGGAGATAGGTCCTCTTATAGTGAGTAGTATCTTCCATGTATTACAATATATCAAGTTCCTTAACACAAACACTTAAATTGAATGAATAAACCATATTTTTATTCAAGGTCCAAACTTAATGGTATTTCTCAAAATAATAATAATAATCTGAAATGTACAAAACCATAGAAGAAATATCGAACACAAGAGTTTTATTTAAATAATGAATGTACGTACAATTAAATTACATCATGGAACCCAGTCCCATTTGTACTACATGATCCTTAAAATACTTAGGTGACATGCCTTTAGTTAAAGGATCTAAGAATCATCAACTCAAGCATAATGTGTTTAATGACCACTTTCACCCTTAACACGTTCTTATGGCTAAGTACTTAACGCTCATATGCTTACTTCAACTTCCGCTCTTGTTTTTCTTAGCCATAACACGTGATCCGAAGTTATCATAGTACAACTTCAATGGCCTAGACAGAATCCACAATTCTAAGCCCATATATGAAACTCTTTTAACCATACACCATGAAGCCACCAAAATAGGATACAAACTCAGCTTCCATAGTGGAAGTGCCAGTTAAGGTCTATTTCGCACTTCTCCAAGACACGCCCATCGCCAGCTTGAAATATAACCGCATGTCGGGATTTCGAGAATCAACACATTCAGCAAAGTCCTCATCAGAATAGCCAATCACCTCCAAACTATATGTTAGTCTATACATAAGCAAGTAATCCTTTGTTCCTTGAAGGTATCTCATCACCTTCTTTGCAGCTCTCCAGTGGTTGAGACCTAGATTACTCTAATATCTTCCTAATACTCCAACAGCAAATGCAATGTCAGGTCTGGTACAAACTTGAGCATACATTAGGCTTCCAACAGCTGAAGCATATGGAATGTTCTCCATGTGTTCCCGTTCAAAACTTTAAGGCATCATTCAAATCAGACCACACCCTTCAAAATGGTGCTGGCACTGCACAATTTTTCATGTTAAATCTCTAAAACTATATTGATATAGGTTTCTTGAGACAAACCCAAAATGCTCGAGATCTTTCCTATGGATCTTAACTCTGCCCTGTATCCCAAAGGTCCTTCATCAAAAGTTCTGTGAGATGTCCTCCATATAACAAATCCTATCATTGGTTGTAAGCATAATATCATCCACATAACACAAGAAAACAATTTTATCTCACACTTCCAAATGCTACTGATCTACACCTCCAAGTTTGATAACATTTGTAGAGTTGAACATCAACAACATCATCACCGTCTTCATCAATGATATGATCTCCCCTCACCTTCATTTATAGTGCAAGATTCATTTGATTTATCAAATATCCCACTGACAATGAGTTATCTGCTGATTTATGCTATATCATCCGCTCGATTGAACGGTCTGCTATCTCGTCCTCTTTTATCTCTGCAATGATCATCTCTAATGATACTTCATCCTCGTCCAACCCGCAACCATTGATATCTGAACCTCCCTTTATGCACCGACTATGAGTTAGGATTCCTTAGAACTCATGGCTTCAGGAAAACGCTTATGGATCATTTTCATCCAATGTTATAGTCCGCTTGTAAATACACTATATAATCGCCAGAACGCCACTTTAACCTCGAGATCTTCTAATGTTGCTTCATCATTCTCTCGAGAATTTGTTGATCAACCCATGTTCAATTGGTTGTTCAACAATTCCTCGAATTTCTTATCAACTTGATATACATGATCACATAGTAATAACTGGAACTTCGTGAAATGGTAGTCTCACACTTTGGGTCAGATTTCGAGGGGTGTGAATGACAATCAATCTATCACTTAAACCAGAGGGTTGACCTTCATAATGATCCTTCTCAGAAACAATGTCCTGAAACTGATCACTCCCATTAATTAAGTCATTCTCGAGAAATTTCGCATTTCTTGATTCCATAATCCTAGTGTTGTGAGATGGACAATAAAATCTATACCCCTTGGACCTTTCAGCATATCCAATGAAATACCCACTAATGGTCCTTGGGTCTAGCTTTTTTTCTTGTGGGTTATAAATTCTCACTTCAAACAAGCATCCCCAAATGCGTATATGTCGCAAACTCGGTTTCCAACCTTTGAATGACTCAAAAGGCGTCTTAGAGAAAGCCTTGGTTGGAACTCAATTTAATATATACACAAATAAGTTTAGAGTTTCAAATTCACAAGATTTGAGGTAGTTTCCTAGACATTTCATACTCCTTACCATGTCCATTAAAGTTCGGTTTCTTCATTCCCGCACACCATTCCTGAGTCCGAGAACTGCATAAGCAGCTCAGGGCAACAATCCTATTTTCTTAAAGAAACTTTGCAAATGCACCAGGAGCTTGTCCATTCTCTGTGTATTTACCATAGTACTCTCTACCTCTATCTAATCTCACAATCTTAATATGATTTCCATATTGATTCTCTACTTCGGCCTTAAAAACTTTATAGCGCTCTAAAGTTTAACTTTCAACGAAGTAAGTAGAGATGATATATCAGGAATAATCATCTATGAAGGTGATAAAGCATTTCTGAATTATTTCAGATCCAGTGTCGTGAATAAATGTCAAGACGTATAATCTTTAATTTGTGCTCCTTGCACCCTTTTTAGACTTGTTGGTTTGCTTGCCCTTAATACAATTCACATAAGTCTCAAAATCAGCAAAATCCAAAGTACTAAGTACCCCATCATTAACCAATTTCTTTATTCTTTCAATGGAGATGTGTACCAATCTTCGATGCCATAACATAGAGGATTCCTCATTCATAACACATCTTTTTAATCCAGCAGTAACATGCATAGAATTGTAAGTAATATCATTTTGTAACTAAATATGGAAAAGACCACATCGATAACAAAATTACAACCACAACTTTATATTTATTCGATAAACTGAAACTAGAATCTGAAAAGCTAAAGGAAAATCCTAAAAGTACATCCAATTGAAATGGGGCTCCTAGAGAAACTTGGGAAACATAAAACAGTCTTTTCCAATTCTAAATGAAACCGTTGTTTGCATTAAGTACGCCAAGTGCTAATAACTTCCACACGTGAACTCATCTGCCTCTGCCATTAGATGCATTGCTCAGCTTCCCACTCGGCCTTTAGGTTTTGAATACCCCGTGCGGTATTTGAAACATGGATCGAGAACCAGAATCCAATCCACCATGCTTACTAACATTAACCATATTAGATTCATAATGCACAAAAGAAAATTGAGTACCTTTCTTAACAATGATTCTAAATTTTGAGCATTCCTTCTTTCATGTGTCCTTTCTTCTACAAAAACACTTTGACTCCTTCTTTATGATTGATTTGAATAGAATCTTTCCTTTCTTTGTACTGATCCTTTTCTTTCCAAAGGTTTTCTGTTAACCTGTCGCCTCTTCCATCATTAACTCTTCTACACATGGTCAGCTCATTAATTCTACCATTTATCCTTATGTGTGTTGTAAGAGACTTTGAAGGGACTGTATACTGGGGCAAAGTGTTCAATGATCAATGAACAAGGAAAGGTCTCAACATGCACTTCAATGTCCTAAGTCACTGCTATATCCTCATACATGATGAGATCACATTCTCTTGTCCCGGTGAGCTTGGTGGATGAAAATTGCATAATTAAGGTACTAGCAAGAGCTTTGTCAAAAGTTTCAAACTACTCATCGATGGCTTTCAGAAGTGGCTTGACTTTAGTAATTTGCCCGGAACAACTGACTTAATACCACCGAGCATCTGGTCTTTATGAACATCATGAAGAGGCGATGACCTCCCACTTATCATAAAGATAGACAAATGCAGTCTTTGGTTTGAATGGGATCGGATTCCTCTTTCCCTTATAAGCGTAGTCAATATCCATCCATCCCAAAATGCGGAAGAACTCTTTCCTTCCACTTTGCTCCTCGTTATAAACCCTTAAAATTTGGGAATATCACACTTAAAATAAAAAAAAATTTGTAGGTTGAATATCGCAAATGTTAAATATACATGTTCGATAGCAGATTGAGGCAAAGATACAATGTTATCTTTATGTTTACCAATGTAAATCATGCTTTTAAAAACATAAACCTAGTGACATAAAACTTGCATGTGAGCTAAAGTCTTACTCAATTAGATTTAATCAATTTTATGATAAGACTACCAAATCATGTTTCTTTTTCTAATCCCTGTGGGTAAATTAGAAAATATGATTTGATATTTCATCCTAATTAATCATACAAAATGTAATAAAAATTCTTGTGGGATGAGATTTATCACATTCCATATGATTAATTACAATTAATGTAATCAAATATGATCTTAAACTTAATATATAATTTTAACTAATTAAAGGATGTTGTGGCTATTCCTAATTAATTAAAAATTATATCGATCGATGAACATTATTATAAAAACTTTAAACAATTTTAAAGAACAATATTATAAACATAAAAATTATATTCATATAAGCTTAATCATAATAAATTCAATAATAGATTTATTATGGTGACTATATAAAATAGGTTGCAAGTTAAATTAGAACATCAACCTAGCATGTATATGGTGGAGTGTGTCACTTGAATTCAAGAGCAAGAGCTCGACTCACGATGAACATCACACTTTCATTAATTTTGTTAATAGGTAACTGAAATCCTTTTAAATCTATGTAAATAAAACCAGTGTAAGAACAATACCATCTGAATACCTAGCCTAATGGTAAAGCACTACCTTGAAGATTACAAGGTCCTGAGATCAAATCCTTTTGGGCAACAACACGGTAGCAGCTGTAATTGAAGGATACATCAAAAATTGGGCCTCATTCGAACCAGCTGCAGGCCCTTTGTGACTTGTCCAGTGGCCCACTAACTAATTAAGAGGGCCTTATCAAAATTGGCCCATCAGCTGCATTTCTGCAAAATGGGCTCTGCCTTATCAAAATTGGCCCATCATGGGCCCAAATGATGCTCCACTAAGAGCAACGCTCCATTGCATTCTGCATCTCATGCAGACCCTTTTTTTTTTTTTTAAAGTCCAGCTCTTGTTTAAACTTTGTAAGGTGACCTTGACCCGATTACATATTAATTTTGTTTTAATATTAATAAGGCTCAATAAGGTCCAAGCCCACGCAAGGTCATGCAACCTTTAAAAAAGGGTTTTCTACCCGAAAATCGGTTTTTTAATATTATTAAATGGTTGCCTTCTTCGTTGGTTCATAATTTCCTCCATTGCAGAACCAATAAGTGAACCAAAAACATCACTATTTATGCAATTTGATGCCATAGGAAATCACAAAAATACATTAAACCATATATAAAGGAGATTTAATGCTTCATAACATTGGAAAAACATAAACTAAAAGATCCAGAATTCTGGAAAAAAATCCAGTAAAAAAAACTTCTACGAAACACTGGCACACAAAAATCAAGGCAAAGGTTCTTGTATGCTCTGATACCAAATGTTGGAAACTTAATCAAGCAATCCAATCAAATTATATGCGGAGCAAAATGCCAGAATATACATACCTCTAGCCATTATAAGAAACGGAGAAACATAAACATTGGAAAATTGGAAACCAAATTGTCGAAACTAAGAAACCAAAATCAAATCACTTTGGTTCTTCTAAACCCTTTCTCAAAACAAACTTGATGGTGAATTGTTCTGTATTTTTGAGTAGGCTTAGGGACCCAAAATGTGCAGTGTCTCTTCTTTATATGGAGACCAGGCCATCACAGGTCTTTTGAAGAGTTGAGGTTGGGAAAGGTATTATTGGAGATTACATTTGAATTTAAAAATTCAAATTGATATGGACCATTCCTAACACCTTTAAGTTTTTCAAATTTGAATTATCATTAGAATCTAAGAGAATTTTTGGGTTTTGACAAATTCTTGTTCTTGTTTATATTAGAATATTTATGTCTTATTGGTGCGGAATTTGTGTGTTTGGTTTTATATTGTGATTTCAATGTTGTTTTCAATCCTATTAACAAAAAGATTCCTAAATTAATAAAAAAGAAAAGAAACAAAGTTGGATTTGGAAACTAATCCTTATCAGAATCTTTCAAAACCTATTATTTAAAAAAATTGGTTTTCTAAAGGCTTCCAAAAAGGTTATTTTTAAACAAGAACTCTCTCCCTCAAAATAAAACTTATCAGAATCTTTCAAAATCTATTATTTAAAAAAAATTGGTTTTCTAAAGGCTTCCAAAAAGTTTATTTTTAAAAAAGAACTCTCTCCCTCAAAATAAAACTTATCATAATCTTTCAAAATCTATTATTTAAAAAAAATTGGTTTCTAAAAGCTTCCAAAAAAGGTTGTTACTAAATAGAACTCTTCCCTCAAAATAAAACATCTAATATGAATTATTTTTAAATGAGTTAACTTGTCCAGTTTCTCATTCCTCATAAATGTTTTATTTTTTTTTAAAAAATCATATTGATAAACCATAGGATAATTTTCCCTATTTATATTCATTTATTTACTTTTTTAAAGTATATAATTACCTTTTAAAGGAAAATTTTTAATCTTTAGATAATTTCTAAAATTTTATCATTTATAGAACAGCCTTATATTCATTTAAAAATTAAAAATTAATTCTAAATTTATGTTTTGAATAAATTATATTTTAATATATTAAAATAAGTTGTAAAATTAAAAGAACAAATATAAAAATAAATAAATGTGAAATTATGATATTTCATAAACTATGCACTAGACATACAAAATAGTATCACTTTGCATTAGGATTTGAATCATTGACTCACTCTCCCTTATGCACCTCGCTTATTGCGTTAAAGCTTTACCACTTGAGTTAGGTGTAATAGACATAATATATATATTTTTCATATTAAAACTATAATTTATTAATTAAAAATATTTAACAATGTAAATTAAATTATTATATAAATAATATAAAATAATAAATGTATTTTTCATTTTTATTAATCATTTAAATAAATTTTAATATATATATATATATATATATATATATATATATATATATATATATATATATATATATATATATATTATAGAAGATGAGATTGTTGATAAGAGCAGGCGAAGAGCGTTCCTAAGCACTTTTTAATTTTTGCTAAAAATCCGAAATATTGGCAATTTCACTGAAATATCACTGATACTTACCGATAGATAATATGCCAAAACGATTCACTGATAAGTGATATGAAGATATGTCCCCGATATATCCTAACATTTTAATCCTCGGTAACCCTTAGAATTTTTATAACTTCTCTAACTACTTTGACAGGTATTTCGGTATCTTTATATTTTGTATCGTTAGTATATTTATTATTTACATAACTTTTTTTTTAAAAGGTATTATTTACATAACTAATATATATACATCTTATCATTTATGAACAAATACAGCCCAGTAGGCATAATTTTCCCGGAGGAAAATTATTATATTATAATACAATATAACAATTAATTATGGAATATAATATAATATAACAATTAAGGAATATAACAATTAATTATGCACCATTTAATTGGTTGCTTGCTCCATAAGTGAACATTACTACCTAATCTTCTGTAATATATTTACGATAAATAAATTATATATATTTTTTGACAAACCATGCACTTAGCATAAAGTAATTTTTATAAATATGTTTACTATGTACTTACAATAATTCTACGGATATATTTTGAATATTATGAACATATTTAATATTATTAAATATTAAAATCTCGGTTATAAATAAGATTTGATATTTTGTCAAAGTGGGGAGAGTATTTATGGAATAAAAAAGTGTAATCTCAAATTTCTTATTTATTAATTCTATTATTAAATATTATAAAAAGATTTTATATTATTAAATATTAAAATCTCTGTTGTAAATAAGATTTGATATTTTGTTAAATCGGCAAGGGTATTGTGGAACAAAAAAAAAGTGTAAAACACCTTGTACTTTTTATATTACTATGGATTTAAAACTGTTTTTTATATTTAGGTTTCTTAGTACTTTTTATATTAGTAAGATTTAAAACTGTTATTTAAATTAGAAGTTTAGTAGAGGGTAATTAAAACTCTTGATTTATTATTAATTAAAATTGATTATTATTTATTATAAATAGTTTTTTTTACCATCGTGAAATGATTAGACTCTCTTCTAACTTAACTAATAGTCTTGAGTTTGAGCCAGAATATATTTGTGTTTACCACTCTTGTGGTCTAACAAAAAAAAATCCTTTCCATAAAAGTGTAGAAAGAAATATATATTATTTTATCAAAGTATTATTTAGGAAGAATACCCCTTTGTACTTTCACACTTTTTGACATCTACCTCTTGCACTTTTTTTTTTTAAATACATTTTAGTTTCAAGTAGTAAATTGTCAATTATGGGACTCGAACCTAGGAATCTGGGACCTCCCTTTCTGTGCCCTATACTTGTTTGAAACGGTGAAACTTCTACCAATTAAGTTAGGCATAATGAACGTCTCTACCCACTAGACTTTAAAACAATCAAACTAACCATTGCACTAAGCAAAACATGAAAGTAAGATTTATTTATGGTGATGGCAACGGTAGTTATCTACCCTTCTTTCTTGCACTTTCTCTTTAATAAATTTATTAGCATATTATATAAATATGGAATAAATTGAAAGATAGATTTTTTTTTTTTTGGATAGATAGGATAATTATTTTTATTTAAAATTTAATTTTTAATTTTATTTTTTTTTTTTTTTTGTAGATAATATATGATTTTAAGTTCTAGGGGTGTTCGTGGATCGGTTTGAACATCATATTCAATCCAAACCTATAACATTGGTTTGAAAAATTCCTGTCAGATCAAACTAGTTCAAAGTACTCCAAACAGCAAACTAATGTTGCGGTTCGGTTAGGTTTGCGATTTATTTGCGATTTGAACTCAATTTATGTATGTAAAGAAAATATTTATAAATAAAATAGTCAACATTTTTTTTCATAAACTTGAAATGAAAATTCTATAGTAAAATATTCAGCAAACATGATAAGAAAAATAGTTTAAAATACCTAATAAAATTAAGTATTACAAATTCTCTTAAACATTGATACAAATTATCCAATAAAATCTAAATTTTACACAACTCAACAAACATATAAAAAAGCTTCACATTTCAAAGCTTCACATATCCTCTTCCATTGGATCTTTCTGCACAATTTTACTTGATTCTCCAATTTCTAGCAAAACATAGAAAAAAGAAGAGTTGTCATTTTATATATCACAAAAATATAAATTGCAAACCAAAAAGATTTATGTATATTGCTTGTGTAATGTCTTCGCCACTTTCAACCTCCTCTAAAATTTCTTGCAGGTGATTGTGTGATCTTTTCTTCTGACCAATTTGTGAACAAACAAGTGCCTCATTGTTTTAGAGATGCTTGAACTCTTAAATGCATCAAGTATACATCCCACTTGTACTAAAGCGGATTCGAAGCGCTGTTGAAATAAGGTGCCAATATATCTTACCATCTTGGAAGATCGGATAATTAGAAGTATTCAACTTCCACCAATCCAAAATATCGAGAAAGTCCTAACTTTTCAAGATTATCGAACAAATACCAATTTCAGATTTGTCTCAAGATGCCTCCTCTTTAATTTCTTCAAATGCATCATCACTATCATTATCATCAATTCCTCTAATCTAGTGGGAGTATTCATTTCATTCCCAAGTTCGCAGATAAAAATCATAATACCATTCATACAATCGATTGAAAGTTGATTTAACCAAGCAATTTTGTGGCAGCTTCACTTGCTTCATATACTTGCTCAAAACAAAATTTCCATCATCTTTAGGGGATCAAAACAATAGCAACATGCAATAAATAATTGACATTGCTAAAATTTTCCTAATATTTGGCAAATTTTCCTTCATTCTACATGCATGACAACTATCGCTATCCCCCATTAGCCATTTTTGCAATATTCTTTGCATAGCCACGAGTTATTTAAAAAATATTTGAAGTAACATGCAAAGATCTAAAAATTCAAAGTAACATCATAAAACATCTTCAGAATTTATGAACACCCTTGCTCTATTCCAATCTTCTTTTTCTGGAGGGCCCTTAATTTTCTCTTTCTAAAAATGTTTCTTATATTTAGCATCATGATATTGTAACCTAACAAAGGCTGCTTCAAATTTTTCTGTTGCATCCAACATCAAATAGGTGGAATTCCACCTAGTCTCCACATCAAGACACAAGAGACTTTTATTTGATATTTTCACATGTTCAACACACTTTCTAAAAGGATCAAGTCTAGCTGGAGATGATCTAATATATCGAACTGCATTTTGGATCTTGATAACATACTCATTATGCTCTTTTAAACCATCTTGAACAAGAAGATTTAAAATATATCTTGAAACAGCGAACATCACGAAAATTCATTGTTTAAGACCTTTACCTCAAGAAAATTGATCTTTCAAATATGTAACATTCAAATCATTTGAACTAGCATTATCAGCCAGTAATTGAGAACATGCTCAATGCTGATCAACAAACAACTCAAATTACCGCTGGTGTGCTTCCTTTATGATTAGGAACTTGACAAAAGTTCAAAATGCGTTTCTATAACTTTCAATCTTGATCAATCCAATGAGCAGTTAAGCACATATAATTATAATTCTGAACAGATGACCAAGTATCAGTTGTTAAGCACAAACGTTCATTCTTCAAATGGTTTTTCAAAAGTTTTTTACTCTCCATGAAAAGTTGCATGCAATCTCTCCAAACAATGATGCGAGAAGGAATTACAAATCTAGGTTCTAATAAGCGAGAATGATCCTTAAATCTCTCCCCTTCAACGACTCTAAAAGGCAATTCATCACAAATAATCATTAGTGCCAAGACTTGTCTAATTGATTCAGGATCATACTTAACAACCTTTAAATTCCCAATCTTAGCACCATCACCATCCCCGACCTCTTTCTTAGTATCAAAACTAATGGTATTTTGTTTCTTATCAATCATTCTATAAGGAGATTTTCTACATTTTGATAGCAAGTGACTCCATAAATTACTAGTCCCACTCTTTCTAGAATCATTAGCATAAGATTGACCCTGATATTGCATGTGAGCGTGGATTTTCTCACGGAGGTTATTTCTAGTGAAATGATCCCATATTGTAGAAATTTTTCTCACCCCCTCACTTCCTTTAGTTCTTTTAAGTTTTTGTGGAGTTGATCGTTTTTTCCCTTCATCTTTCTTTGTCATTTCAAAGCTATTGTTTTTCAATTATACACTCTGCCTTCTTCTCCTTCATTTTTGATACTATTCCTCTTGATTTAACGCAACATTTAATGGCACATCCTGTCCATCTACAACAATTAATATGCAGATATAATTTTATATTAGGAAGTGAAATTGAAATATAAACTTGTTTTTATAAATAAAATAATGAAAATGGACATAAGTGACCTGGGAGAATTGATTTGAGTAGCAAAACATTTCTATTTTTACATATTTTTATATGCATCTTTATAACAAAATTCCATTTTTTATTTAATATTTAAGTCTAAGTATCAAACCCATGGTTTGATATCAATAAATATTATGTACTCTCTTAGTGTGTGGCTAAGTGTCTACTTTTATTCTCTTCTAAAGTCTTCCAATACACTGCAATTTAATATGCTTTAAAAAAATATTAGTTCCACTTTCTATATTAAGCTACTAATTTCAACATGCAGGGTAATTGGTAGATTCTCCCAAAACATTGTTTATATATTGTATCTGAGGTTGAAGTTAGTAGAAATAACATAGGAAAAGAAGACTTAAGAAATTAAGACTCTTGAAATTTACTATGTATTATCTATCATTAAGTATGTTGTAACAATTATGAAATTAATTCAATTATTTTTATAATTAAACACTAATTCAATTTATTTACATCATCACAATTAATAGGCATTATGCAAACTATATTATGGTAAATATAGAAAGTACAACTATCATAAATAGAATTAAAAATTTATTTAAGGCAAATTTTTTTATCAAGCTTAATACTTTAGATTTGGAATTTAATATTTATGTTTTATATGGTAACATCTACATTTAGCTTCCGAGAATAACTCCTTAAAAAATATTTTTTAGATGATATAAAAAATAAAATAAAATTTTATTTTCCTTATATATATTTAATTTGAATTTCGCGAGATGTGGAAAAAAGTCAATAAATTCGATGCTGAAAAAAAGTCAGTAAATTCCAAAATGGACTGAAAATAGTAGAATATTGTATGTAATTTTTTTTTTTCAACATGAGTTTACACGACCCACAAAGACAGGAATTAAAATAAATTAGGAAATTAATTTAAGGACCCACAAAGAGCGTGAGTTCTTTCATTACCTAGTTCAAATACAAATCCACAAGAAAAAAAAAACATAATTTAAAAAATAACACAGAAGTTTCACTTACAAGATGCGAGATTACAAATGCAGGGAACAATGAAGGTTTAAGAGAAGAATGTAGATGGTTGGGCTGTAGGAGATTTGCAGATGAGTGGGACAGTCGGAGATTGATTTGCTTCTTGGACACACTTGTGGTAAACTTCTAACTTAGTTGAAGTGAAGATGACAAAAAAATTAGGTTAAGACTTAAAAGAATATATATATGGCTAGGCAACTGGACTTTAAAGTTTAATGAAGTAAGATGACCTAATATTGAATAGAATATAAATATGAGCTGGGCTGAATAGCCTAATGGAGAAACATGGGCTGAATAGAATATATCTATTGTTTATCTATGTACGAGATGCGAGCAGGTGTGTCGGTTTCAAAATTTCAAACCAATCCAAACCTATGAATTCTGAAAACTGTAGTTTCGGTTCGATTTGAGCGGTTTGGACAATTTTTTACATGAACACCCCTAGCCCAAACCACGACAGTTCCAGCTAAAGGTTCTCATGGGGTGGCGGCGGGAGCACAGAGCCCCCGCCATGTGATGTGGAGATAAACGAAGTAATCACCTTGATACATGATTCTCCTCCCTTTGGTAACCTATCACTCGTAGATGTGTTTCCGTCCTGTTGTTATCCGAATCTATCTTCGTCTCTTCTGAAAGTTTTGGGGGATGTCAAATCGAGTCTCTTCCTTTTAATCTTCCTGAATTTCCAACTCCAAGTCTTCTGGTTTAGAGTACTTTTGATCTGAGTATATACCTGATTTTTTGGATGTCCTGCATTATCCTTTAGCATTGGTGATAATCTAACATCTCGATAAGGTAAGTTGGTTGTCAACCCCGAGAGTAACTCACGTGATCTAATCGCTACTCCCAAGCGACTCCCGGCCCCTTTGATTTTCGTTGACTCCGCGAATGCATCTCTCCTACTTGGTAATAGGTGCTTCTCACTTGTCTGTGCCGGTTGTGGGCTCCATTCTCGCCGGGACTTAAATGCGTCTTTCATGTAAGCAGTTAGTCCACGAACTTGTCTGCATGTCGACCCACAAATATGTAAAACAAACTCATTGCTTTCATGCGGAGCGTAAAGACTAAACACTCCCATGATTTTGAATTTTCTTCCATCGTTTCAATGGGGTTCCTCATCAATCTCGACTTTGATTCTCATGTAGGGTCTCCATGCGATGCAGAATTAATCAAGCGTCGTATCCATATCATTGCGAAAAGTTCCCAGTTGTGTTCCCACTTTAGGCATGAAGCATGTAGGGATCCATGTATATGTATCAAAACAAGCATAATAAGGACAATAAGTAATTTGAGCTTGGAAGCCGGCTAATTCTTAGACCAACGAAATTAGGGCTTGGCTAGGCTATAATTTTATTGGCCTGAAAAAACTAGGTCAAATTGCTTGCGATCAAATTGGCCTCTTAGTGTTAATCGACTTCAGGTCAAGGATGGTCAATTCTTGATTAAATAAATCACCTAGACTTGTTGTGTTTCATTCACCCCAAGGTTCCTAACCCTAATTTCCTTTTGGCATTTGCAAATTGCAGTAAAAAAATTTCTCCTTTCTCGCCAACCTGACCTCCGTCATGAGGATAAACTGGTTTCTCACATTGGTTTGACCGATTTCCGCCTCTCGTGCTCTTTTGTCTCTTCTCTCTTGGCCTCCTCTGATCGGGGTTATTTGAATTCGAGGATGCGCACCCAATAATCTTACACCCCGCTCCATTGAAAGTTTGAAACTCTCTCAGCTCACTATTGCTCCAGCATGTTATTGGATTACCTCTTCTAGCTCTTCATCGTTCTTCAAATCACAATGGTAATTTCCTTTTCTTTCTTTTTTTTTTTCGTTTTTGGATTTATTACTTGTTAAACCTCAAAGTGACACACCACTATTCATAAAGCATTGGGGCCAGAAGGAAATGGTGCTTTGTTGTTGTAGTATTTATATTCTGTTTTATGCTAGCATGATTAATACCTCTTGTCAAAATCTAGATGAGATTCGGATATTGAATCTGAATTTTATAGAGGGTCGCATGATTCTAGGGAGTCCTGAGGAAGGTTTCCATGTTTGTTAGCCAATATAAATAAAAATAAATGCATAGAATAATTTGCTATCTAATCTCTCTAGTTTGTTTTGAATTTCCTATATTGGTTTGGATTTTTCTAGTCATATTTATCCCAAAATAAAGGAGTTAGGTTGTAGGTTGTCGCTATCATCTATAAATCTGATGTAAGTTTTCTGAAATAAAGGGGATTTTTCTGTATGTTTCTACATGGTATCCTAGCAGATTTTGAAACCATAGACCTCCCTAATAACCAAATATGGGATGGCTAACAACAAGTGCAGCTAATGCCACATTGACCCAAGAAATGGTTGTTTCTAGCAATCATGACAACTTCAAGAGCTCTATTCTACCTATGAAAACCCGGGTAAAGTGAAACGATAGACTACAGTTACAATGCAGGTTGCAAGACTGGAAATTTCTCTAGATCTTGGATGAAGACACGGACCACACCGTTGAGTTCGTCTCACGAAATCGAGGCACACAGTCGAATTGCGTTGAATTCCGAAACAGTCGGAATTTCACGTGTTTCGAGGCAAAATGAGCAAACGACATGGCGACACTGGCATGAAGGTACATGTCGTGTGGCGAAAATACATAGAGACACTTGGCACATGAAGGCCAAGTGTCAAGGGGTAATTATGCATGAGAGGATAGTGGTGGACAAGTTGGCATAGGTGACACATGGTATGGAAAATGCTAGGTGTCAAGTGGATTGCATGAGGTGTTATACACTTAGACCAAATCAATTTGATGGGATAGAAGAGAAAAGGGATAGAAGAGAGGAAAAGAAAGAAAGAAAGAAAAGAAAAAAATCAAATGGAGGAGGAACCAATACCAATGCGCTTCTGGTTGTCGAACGAGAAAATTCTTCGAACAAGGAGTAAAGTTTGCCTACGCTCCAAGAGGTAGGGGTTCTCTCCTACTCTGGTTATTGTTTGTCTAAGGGCCATTCAATGGCTATGAGGTATAGCCCTAACGGTGGGGCTGGTTCAAAAACAGTTTTGATCAAACTGTTGATGATTTAAGGACGATTTTTAGGTCCTTTACGTTTCCCCAGCTGGGTTAAGACAGGTTGCGTTTGTTGGAAAACATGGGAATTTGGTGGCTGATGATTTTGTTGTGTGAGTCATTTCTGAATTTCAGACTGTTATTGGATTGTGTGTGATGTTTTTATGTGTTATTGTTGGAAAAATGAATAACATGCTGGTTGTGTGAAAAAGCTCATGTTAATATATGCTTGTATGATGTATTAACATGAGGCACTTGATGGATGTGAATTATATGTAGAAAATATAAGTATCCATGATTTACTAATGTTGCATGTAGTACTCATCATGCATATAACATGAATTGACATGAAATGGCATGTTGCATTTCCTTATGCAGGGACATCATGATGAAATGGGTGTGGCGAGTGTAGCATATTGGGTTTTGAATAGATTGACATTAGAGGATTGTCAATAAATGAATTTGATATCGAAGGGTTGTCGATGAATGAATTTGATATCGAAAGGATTGTCGATGAATGAATTGTCGGAGGGTCATCAGTGGCATTTTGATATCGGAGGGTTGTCAGTGTGTTTTAATATCGGAGGGTTATGCTGATGTGTTTGATATCAAAGGTTGTCGATGAGTTTCAAGCAAATCTTTTGAAGCAGTTTTCATATGGAAAATGCATGTGTGAGAGTGACAGGGACTCGAGACATGGGGCATGGCAATAGCAGACATTGAAATATTACTTTTTTACTTGAATGGGTGTTCATGAATCATGACATTGCATATAGGTGGGAGTAGCCCTTGTAAGTGATTTTCTCCTGCGGGCGTTACTCACCATTAAGTGAAAATATTTTCAAGTCTAGAGGTGCACCCGAAATGGAACTCATTTGAGATCTAGTGGTGAAGAATACCAGAATTGGCTTTGTTGTGTATTTTGTAAAATTCTGGGCAGAAAACTCAGTTTCTGTCCATGTAGGAGAATTGTAATCAAAATCATTTTGTATGATTAATATCGTTTGGCAAGGTTTTCCTAGGTTTCATGTTATCTTTGTAATAAGAAGGTTATTGTATATTGAATTTAGTGTGTTTAGAAAAACAAAAGGGTTGGAGATGTAGGAAAGGCCTAAGAATAGGCTACTGCATGTTTGGGTCGCGATTGAGTCACGAAATGCGAGACGGACCTTCTTGGTTTTAGATTCGTGAGGGAGATTCCTGGTAAATTGATGGGTTCTTTCCTAATTACGTATGCATAACAAAGAATTCTATGTCGTGACATGGTTCTCAGATTTTAAGCAATAGAAACTTTCACAGCATGTCTTTCTTTGATGCGACAGGGGTTCTAGCTTTTTGTAGTAACAATGTCCCGACAGAGCTTCCTTGTCGTGGCCGAGGCCAGTCTAGCGAGAGGTCGAGTCGCCATGAGGCTTGGTTAAGACGAGATTTTGGAGTCACGACCAAAAATTGTAGTGTCGTGACAGGATTTCATGGAGTGGTGTCGCGACAGGGTATTTTATGTCACAACAGAGTGTGGCCTAGACCAAAAGATTTATGTTGCGACGGAGATTTTATGTTCGCGATAGGGTTGGTGAGTCGAAGAAATTAGCCGTGATAGAGCATTTTATGTCGAGTTTTTGGCGAACCGAAAGGGTCTCTTGTTCTTGACGAGAATATTTTTATGTCACGACTATAAGTTTAGCCTAGACATGAGATTTTGGAGTCGTGATCCGCGGCCAAATTTCTTTGTCGTGACAGAAGATCGTCAAGATTGAAAAGTTCTCTGTTGAAACATACAGTTATATGTTGCGACAACGGTTGATCGTTGTAGGAAGGCTCATTGTCGCGACAAGGAATTTCATGTCGCGACAGAGCTTGGTCATGGGAGGAAGTTCCCATGTCATGACCCGATATTTTAGGTCGAGACTGAGCTTGGGTCTTGACATGGAGGTCGTGTCGCAACATGGCACATCCGAGTCGCAACAAAGTTTGCACGATAGGGCTTGGGCACGTGGCGACAAGGCTCTAGGAGCGCACACGACAAGGCACTACGTGCGTGACCGGGTTGACAACGGGCCTTAGGCGCGCCTGCAGGCAGAGGGTGCCTTGAGGCGTGACAAAGATTTCATCATCACAGCAGAGACTTGGACGATGACAAAAAAAAAAAAAAAACCCGGGATTTAAGGCGTCACACTACCCATCATAGGTTGACAGGGGAATGCTAGAAGTATAAATCTAATGTCTGGTTGTTTTTTGTTTCTTAGAAACTTAAAATCTCAACTGAACTAAGCTTTGTAGTTGTTATAGGTTGGGTTAACCGAAGCTTATTGTTTTATTGGGTTCCTATGATGGGAATTTTAGATTTGAAAATTTTGATATTTGTGACATTTTCCCAAATTTCTTAGTTAACCAAACAAAGTTGGGTTTAGGGTTTATGCATATTTGTTTCTTCGATGGATATATTTAGGTATGTCAAGCAATTCGTTTTTTAGTTATGAGATTTAGTATGGAAATTTTTCTACTATTTTCTTGGTATCTTTGTATTTCTATATATACTTTCCTTATGAAACAGAAGCTATCTCTCATTTTTGTAATTATTTTGCATTTTGTTAATGAGGGGCTACTTTTGATTTATAGTGAGTACCAAAATAGCAAACTATAACCTTCATCCATAAGGATCCACAAGATCTCTTGAATGATCCATATTTGGGGAGAGAAGTTAAACTCAGGCTTTCTAACGAGACGAAGGACCACTCCATTCGAACGCGAATCTTCCTCCGTATTTACTTCTCATCAAGTATGTCTTCCCTTTCTCCCCTTGTTTCTTCATAATGTGATATCTCGAAATAAAATGTAATTCATTTATCGAAATATAGGTCTTTGCTTGTTATATATATATATGATGTGTTTTCAAGAGTTTAATAGGCATAATTTGAAATTAGGTGCCATTGAATCATCTAATAATCATTCGCTATTTGGTCTTTTTTAATTTTATATTTCAGTTATGGATTTTAAATCTAATTGTGGGGATGCTGATGATGAATTGCAAATATTTGAAAATACGCCTAAAACTAAGAGTACTGCTGCTACTAATGCTTCTGTTGGTTGTGGTACTAGTGATAGGATTAAGTCTGTTGGTGCAAGTAGTAAAAGAATTTCTAGTGATGTTGGGAAAGAAGTTTCATAAGAAAGTTCGGGGTAATACCTTTCGGTGATGTGGAATCAATGAGAAAAGATTGGTTTAGTAGATGGGAAGGAAAATGTAAATGTAAGGGTCAGGAGTGAGACTTTATACTTGCATTTTAGATAATGGAACTACCCATTTAAGATGTCATGTCCAAAAGTACATTTGATTCCTAAATATACGACGTTGGTGTTATGTTGATTAACCATTCAAGGATGTTGGTGTCTCTAAAATTTTATCATAAGGCTTATCGAGGTGCACTCTCTAGATGTGTTATAATGCATGATCTTCCATTTAGCTATGCTGAGTATGAAGGGGTTTGGGCAGTAAATAGAGTTTTGAATCCTGATTTTAAACCTATTAGTAGAAACACTGATAAGGCTAATTGTTGGAATGTCTTCTTAAGTGAAAAAACAAAGCTAAAGAACATATTAACTAATGTTCCTGGTAGAATTTGTTTAACTTCTGATGTATGGACTGTTGTAACTACTCAAGGCTACATGACTGTGATTGCTCATTATGTTGATGATAAGTGGAAGTTAAATAGTAATTTACTTGCGTTATGTGAGTTAGAGAGTCCACATACAGTGATGTAATTATTTGGAAAGGTATTTGGAGTGCTTAAGGATTGGGAAATATATGGGAAAATATTTCTTGACTCGGGATTGAATGCTCTAATGATAGCATGCAAAATATTTTGAAAGAGAGGCTTACTTTGCAAAATGACTTGTTATGTGACAGTGATTTTTTTTTTTTTTTATATTAGATGTTGTGCACATATCTTGAATCTAATAGTTCAAGAAGGTTTGAAAGTAGCTAAAGAGGCTTTATATAAAATAAGAGAAAGTGTTAAGTATGTGAAGGCTTTAGAGGGGAGGTTAAGACAATTTCATAAATGTGTAGAAGAAGTGCATTTAGATGATATTGGTAGTTTCTTGAGGTTGGATGTGTCAACTAGATGGAATGCCTACTTACATGATGCTTGAAAGTGCTATCAAGTATGGTCGTGCTTTCAATAGTTTGACTTTTAATGATAGAAGTGATATGCTTTGTCCATCCAATGAAGAGTAGGAAAGAGCAGAGAAGATGTGTGCTTTCTTGGCCCCATTCTATCATATTACTAACTTGATATCTGAGTCGTCTTACCCCACCTCCAATTTGTATTTCATGCAAGTTTATAGTATAGAAAAGAAATTGAATGAAAACTTGTATAGTGAAGATGAAGTGATAAAAGATACCACAAGGATGAAGGTAAAATTTGATAAGTACTGGAGCGAATATTATGTCACTCTTACACTGGATGTTCGACCCTTGTTCTCGCTTGGACTTTTTTGAGCTATAAGAGACTTTATCCATATGACCATCAAGAGAAGGTGAATAGGGTGAAAGAGGCCTTGTATAAACTCTTTGTTGAATACACAAAGTATGGGGCTGCATCAAGCTTAATTGCTTCACTTCAAACTACCTCATCATCAATGACCCTAATGACAACCAGACCAAGCTCAACATCATCAATGACATCTATACTTGATGTAAGTTTGAGTATCATAATTTCTATTTATATTTTTCTTTTTATTCTTTTTTCAAGTACCTAGTATAGTGATTATTTTGTTTATGTGCTGGCTTTTGGAGTATCATATGGAAACAAGTCAAATGACTTCAAATGATGTCCAGTCTCAACTTGATATATACTTGGATGAAGGATGCTATGTTGGAAATTACCTCGATGTGCTAGAATATTGGAAGTTACATAAATATCGATTCCCTGAACTTGCAATTATGGCTTGTGACATTTTAAGTATTCCAATCACAATAGTAGCTTCAGAATCTTCATTTAGTATTGGTGGTCGAATCTTGCATAAATATAGAAATTGTTTGCTACCAAAAACTATGCAAGCCCTCATTTGTACCGTGAATCGGTCGCATGATTTTAAAGAAATGTAGCCTTGTGGTAAAATTGCTTACTCCTAACTTTGTTTTGTTTGTTTGTTTTTCTTTTTTCTTTTCTTTTTGGTTTCTTACTTACAACTTACAAAATAAGCATTGTTGATTTATGAATTGCATGGAGGGAAGTAGAGGATACTTGATTGTCTAAAGAAGATTCAAATATTGTTGTTAATGATGACTTGTCTCCTAGAAATGATTTTTAGATTTATGATTTAATGATTATCCTTATGAGAATGTATTGTTTATAATTATGTTTTACTCATGTAATCGAATTGTTTTAATTCTATTTTGATTATGGTTTTGATGATCTTGAAGTAAAACACTTCACACTTATTGTTAGGAGATCTTGGTGAGAGTATATGTCACAGTCACAGGTTATTACTTATTATTTAAGAGTTAGGAAGCTGCACGTATTTTTTGTTATGGACCATACCATTCTTTTTGTTCAATACATAGGATCATATAATGTTACTATAAGACACCTCTAAGAGTAAACTATTTGCTTGTGGAGAGGTATGGTATGCTATGTTGTAAAGGATCTTATATGGATTTATATCTCAATTTTACTTGGATATGACATAGTAGAGAAAATAAACCAATTATAGGCAAAAATAGCACACCCTTGACTAAAAATTATTCTCCTCTTTTATCCTTAAAAAACCCTCAAAATAGTCTATGACATAAGCAAAATAGTACTATTTATCACAAAAGCAAAGAAACTTTTTTTTTATACATTGGACTGGGCTAGCCCGCTAGCCTATTGGCTCGATATAGGGCTGGGTTGGGCCATTAAAATGGTAGCACGAAATAAATTAGGCCCGATCCGATTTTGCTCTTAGCCTGCTAGAATAATGTGCTCTATGGCTCCAACCGACCAAGCGCCTAAGTCTACCTCTTCCAGGGATTCACCTTATTGTAGATGATGTAGTAGCAACAAGTGATTGTTAAACGTTCATGGTGCTCCCTCCAAAACCCTATCTAGGTCTACCTGATGAAAAATCAGATAGGAGACGATCCCCACTCGATGCTTCGATGCTCACACCTCTTCTTGGCCTCCACATACTGGCTAGTTGATGCTTCATTGCCAAAAGGTTTACGGGATCGATTGATAAGAAAGCGCCCCACTAGACATAGATCGTACTGCCAGCCTTCGCCTTCTTCTTCACCCCTTACTAGGTTTAGTTCCTCATCCTCATCCGCATATATGGAGAGTCACTCCAACCTAACCTTCATAGTTATCTCCTGCGTGAATTGATTCCAACAAAAGACTAAGCTACAACCTAAACTCCTACCAACGGAGGGACCACCCTCTCACAATGACAAAGAGACAACCATCAAACTCACAAACTCGAGATACTCACCCTATTTGGAATTTTGTTAAACATAATTTAATTCATAATAATAAATTAAATATACATCTATTTAACAATTATCCATTGAAGATAGTTTGTTAAAATATAATTTAATTTCTAATGATAAATTAAATTATATATCTATTTAATAATTATCCATTAAAGGATAATTCTTGTTAAAATATAATTTAATTCCTAAGAATAAATTAAATTATTTTATATTTAACATTTATCTATTAAAAGATAAATCTTGTTGAAATATAATTTAATTCCTAATAATAAATTAAATTATTTATCTATTTAACATTTATAAATCTTGTTAAAAAATATTTTAATTCTTCATAATAAATTAAATTAAATTAAATTATATATATATATATAACTCTTGTTAAAATAAAATTTAATTTCTAATAATAAATTAAATTATTTATTTATTTAACATTTATAAATCTTGTTAAAAATAATTTTACCCTTGTAATAAATTAAATTAAAAACTAACAAAAAAAAATAACTAGGATATTTCAATGTAAAAAAATAACAAAATTAGTTAAACAAATAATTCCAAACTCTAAGCTCAGTTCAATTGAATGAAAGAAAACGTGCACTTTAATTAAAATTCTTCAACTGTACAAAATTGATTTGTGCATCAAGAATTACATGAAGCATACTATTCATCAAAAGGATTTATGCACCAAATAAATCAGCCATGCACATTGGTGCACCAAATAGATCACATTAACCTATGTCAATATCTAAGGCAATTCTAGTTTGACCGGAACACTATTTACATGTATATATCAAATATCAAATCCATAAAAAATAAATTATTAACTTATGAAATCTCAAGATTTTAGATCTAGAATCTAGGAAACCGGCTCTAATACCAAATGT